>BSBM01000289.1:18315000-18915000 GCA_027924585.1 Larix kaempferi
GAGGGTTAGAAAAACCCTTGATTGAGCTACTGAGATCGATCGAGGGTTTTATTAACCCTCGATCGATAGCAAAGTAATTTTTCGTTTTCTCCATTTAATCTTATTTATCTTTTCCATTCCATTCTTCGCCTTGAAGAAGATCACCCCCATCTACGAAAACAGTAGTGTCCTCTTTATAGACAAATTTAGGTTTTGGACTATCACAGAAAGTTCTTGTTAGAACTCAACTTAATTAACTTTAATTAATTTTAACTAATCCACTTACCTAGTAAGTCTTTAGTTAATCAATTAACTTGATCTTTTAACTTAGCTAAATTCATTTTAGCTTTATTTCACCTTTAATAGCTTTAAGATAAATAATCTATCTTAATTACCACTCCATTAATTTATTTCTTAAGATTTATATTCAACTCATTTTAATTTACTTAGATAATTATCTTATTTAAACATAACTAGAACTCTGGACTAACTTTAACTTAGTTAGCTAACTTTAACTGATCGACTTCCATAGTAAATCTTTAATTAATTAGTTAAATAATATTTAACTTAGCTAACTTTAACTTAGCTTAGCTAATCTTAACTTATTGAATTACATAGTCAATCTTTATTTAATTAGTTAAATGAATATTAAATAACTGAGAGTTATTCATGCATTCTCATGCATTAGTTACTAGCTATCCATGCATACTCATGCATAACTGCTAGTTAATCTTTTCTTCTTTTGTAGATAATCTTTTATAGTCTTAAAGCTTTTAATTTTAATCAAGGACAATCAGTCATTCTTCAGTTTTTCTTAATTTATTTATCTTATTTGAAATAACATTTAAATATTTATTTCTAACAACTTATATGTTTTCTTAGTAATAAATCATTTTATCTTTTATTCCTAATTTATAATTAGGAAAATATCAATCATTTTATACTTAGGAACTTTGACAAAACCTTTTGTCGAGGCCAAGATACTAATGTTGTTTAGGTTAAATTCTTGTTTTTACTTAATGGTACTCAGTATAGATCAGCCTCATGCTAATGGTTAGATTATAGGAACTTGTTACTGCCTTGCGGCCACTAGAAGTTTCTTCGACGTCCTTATCTAAGACTAATTATTAACATACTTTTAAACTTAAGTGTTTTCTTAGTGAACATCACAGTTCACTTTAAGTGCTCATGGCACTAGGATGACCATTATCATCAAAACTTATGGCTACCGAGCCATTGAACCTCTCCCCTTAATGGATTCCATGCCCCATCCGTTGCATTGCGTCAAGCCTTCAGTATCCTAAGTCTACAAATTCACTTAACACTTAGGAAAAAATAATCATACTAACAAAGTTTTACCTGCAGATCTCTTTCGATGAGCTCCTCGATATTGGCGGGTACAAAGTTTGTAATTTCTGTTGCAGAAACCCTAAGGGAGAGAGAGGGATATTACATCCTTCCCCCCTCGGTGTTCGTATCCTTCCAACTTTATCTTCCGCTTTTAGTTGTCTTTGTAAACATTATAAAAAAAAATTTCAGCTATCTTGCTTGCTTTGACATCTTTTTAAATATTCTTAACATTTCTTTCTTCTCGTACCTATACTTTTCACAAACAACACACGTAGTTTCTAAAATTTTATCATAAAATACATGCGTACATATGATTTTTCCAAAATCAATTAGAACATAAGTAATAATTTCCTCTTGCAAAATCATGTTGCGGCCTTTTCATGGAAACTCTTTGTAATGTTTGATCTTATTACAAAGATTTACTTTGAAATTCCCTGTAACTTGAAATTCCCTGTACTTGGACATATGTCATTCATACATGATCATGATCTAAGATAATATTTTCCAAATTTCTATTTATGACATTTCTTTTACAGGTACTTTTAGTCATCCTCTACTGGCTTTTCCTCGAAGTAATAATATTAATGTTCATAACGTGAGTTGTGCATGAACATAATGTAACACATACGTAATCCAAACATAAATATGCATAACTTTAATTTTTAACAAGTGCATAACATAAGTATATGCGCATACCTCGTGCATAACATATGCATAGTAGGAGACCATTCTTGGTGCGTCATCTCAACACTGATTAAGAATTATTATTCCAAGTGCTCCAGAGGTACCTAATAATCAATAGTGAACTGATTACTGATGCTCCAGAGCCTCCATCCCAACATCAGTAATATAATGAGTTCTTAGTGCTTCCAGAGCTTTATGCTCAACACCTTCAGTAAGGTAACTCTAGTGCTATTCAGAGCTTTATGCTCAACACGCTCAGTAAAGTAACTCTCGTTGGTTTAGTTTGTCAATTACTTGGTTAGTCTAACCCCTTTCACACTCGGTCCCTCTCTGAGTGGTAGTACCAGTTAGTCTTAAAAATAAAGAAAATATAATTAATTTAATCAATGGAGAAATATGATTACTAATGCTCCAAAGTTTTTGGCTCAACATTAGTAATGTGATGAGTTTTTTTTTTGTGCTATTTAGAGTTTTCCAGGCTCAACACTTTTAAGTGAGGTAACTCCAATGTATTCATAGCTTATGCTCAACATTTTTAAGTGGGAGTTGCACTGGTGCAATTCCATAGATTGTGCTCAATATGATTACTAGGATGCATTTGTAGGATACACCTAGGGATACAATGGCCAAAGATCTGATGCTCTAGAGCTTATGCTCAACATCATAACGGTTGGTGTCCTCCAGGGCTTATTCACACACCCATGTACTCCAGAGCTTATGCTCAACACATAACAAAAGTTATCCATGTTCTCCAAGGCTTATGCCCCACACATCCATGTTCTCCAGATCTTACACTCAACGCATAACAAAAGTCATCCATGTGCTCCAAGGCTTATGCCGCACACATCCATGTGCTCCATAGATTACGCTCAACACATAACAAAATTCATCCATGTACATCGGGGCTTATGCCCAACACATAATAAAATTAATCCATGTACATCGGGGCTTATGCCAAACACATAATAAAAGTAATCCATGTACATTAGTAAAAATTTTGGTTTAGTTTAGGGAAATTCCTTAAAATTTACAAGAGCTTTATAATCCAGGGCGTCCCCCGTGATTAACTCAAAAGGTTTTATAACTCTTTTCTTATTTAAGTCTATTGCTCTTTATTGTAGGTTTCATAAGTTAAGGTCTCTCCTAATTCAAGGTCTTATTGAAGCTTCCTTAACCCCTTACCTGAAATAACCTCGAAGTACTGTCAGTCACCATGACATATAATCAAAACTCAAGTAAATGGAGATAACATAATCTCCTTATTGTTAGTCATGCTTTTATGTTCCAGAACCTATTAGCTTAACATCAATCCAAAACACATAATAAATCTAGTAATCTTGATGTCCCAGAGTCCTTCGACTCCACATCAAATTACAATACTAATCCTTGCAAGACTTGATTAGAAATCTATGTATACAATATACTAAACATCATCTTAAATCAAACATGTCACTTCTAGTATCTTGCAAAAACATGTATAAATTATTTTCAGCAATTCTTGATTTTTCTAAATCACTTGTTATGCATATGCTTAACATTTCTAAAAATAGGATCTCAAATTTATCATCTCATTTCCTATTCAGTTTCTTATAAAAATATTAAATTATTTTTGCAAATGACTATCATCGATCTAACTGTAAATTTATTTTTGCGCATAGTCATTATTTTTGCAAATGGCTATCATGATATTTATGCAAATGACTATCATCGATCAATAACTATACTATAAATTTGTTAATTAGAAAGAGTATAAATGGATAGTTAAAATTTGACGTGATTATTGTTTCAAAGGAAAATTATATCTAGAAATAGTTATTTATGTAAAAGAAAACATGTATAGGTATCCTTGACAGAGGTCACCTCTTCGTAAAATAAGATAATGTAGTTCCTTTCTATTCTATAATATCACAAGGATATTATCTTTAATTTAAATCCACATTGACATATTTTTAAATTATCATTAAACCAGCACTCGAAATGCTCCCGACATATATCGAGCAAAAAAAAACGATACACATACTTGAAAATAAATGGGAATAACTAACTTCTTAAATTAAGTCACAATAAAAGAGTAATCAACAATTTATAAATTATAAAAACATAGGCGAGATAGTTGTACTTACCTGATGAAAACAAGTAAATAATCTTAGTAATTAAGTGGGTGACGAAAGAATTGACTGCAACGTTCCTTCCTTCCAACTGATCTCTGTCTGGCATAGGTTTTCCCACCGAGAGACCACCCCTGAGCTAGGCACGAAATCCACTAGGATAGCAGAGTAATTTCCGTTTTCTCCATTTAATCTTATTTATATTTTCCATTCCATTATTTTCCTTGAAGAAGATCATCCCCCTCTATGAGCATAGTAGTGTCCTCTTTATAGCCAAATTTAGGTTTTGGACTATCACAATAAGTTCTTGTTAGAACTCAACTTAAATAACTTTAATTAATTTTAACTGATCCACTTACTCAGTAAGTCTTTAGTTAATCAGTTAACTTGATATTTTAACTTAGCTAAATTCATTTTAGCTTTATTTAACCTTTAGTTAGCTTTAAGATAAATAATCTATCTTAATTTCAACTCCATTAATTTATTTCTTAAGCTTTATATTCAACTAATTTTTATTTACTTAGGTAATAATCTTATTTAAACATAACTAGAACTCTGAATTAACTTTAACTTAGTTACCTAACTTTAACTGATCGACTTCCATAGTAAAGTTTTAATTAATTAGTTAACCGATATTTAAATTAGCTAACTTTAACTTAGTTTAGTTAATCTTAACTTATTGACTTACATAGTTGACAGGTTATGGTCGACAGACGACAGGTGAAAGCGAGACGTCGGGTAGTCGACAAGTGGTCGAACTGCGACCTGACAGGTTTGGCGAAGCCAAGCGCGGAGGAAGGGGAGGACTGGAAAACCGCAGGAGATAAGAATTGAGCCGACAGAGAGGTTGAGATGTGACCGACTACTGTAGCAGGGTCGAAAGAGCAGAAAGTCAAGAGGACTGTACCTGGTAGCCGTTCGGGGTTGTTGAGGAAGTTAATACAGTTATTGCAGGTAGGTGAAGGACATGGCAGATGTCATGATGGACATAGGCTGTGTAGCACGACTGGGAGTTGACAGTTGCAGGTCTGCGGGATTTGAAAGGATCAACGGATAGGAGGATGCATGTCTCAGGTATTTTCGTAGTCTTGGGAACAACAACAACAGGGTAAAAGACGGAGAAGAGGAGTCATATGGGGGATCTTGGTTCCACAACATCAAAGTGTAGAGTCTAAAGTTGTGAGAAAAAAGAGAAGAATCACACAGGATGAGAACGAGGAAGCTGAGATCGAGCCATAGCTCAGAGTTCCATGGTGAATGACGAGAGGGTGCAATCGACACACAGGGAGAACACACCACAGTTACTTCTGAACTGCAACGGTTGAGGCCGACTGTAGTTAGTTATTTGTTTTCAGTTATTCCTCATTTGTAATCGATTTCAGAGAAGTAATATAATCCACTTCTGGCATCCTATTTTACACCTTGTTCATGTAAGCATTGTGGTATGTGCCATGTGTATAGTTAAGCAAGAACCTTATTCCTGTAAGGCGACTTGCGTCAGTTGGTATCAGAGCCCGGAAGTGAGTCCGGTTGATAAAGGAGATCATACCAACCTGACTTGTGTCAGTTGGTACTGGAGTGTGGTAGAATCCATGGAGTTTGAAGAACGTCCATGATATTGAGCCTGCAAGTGTGTTGAACAGTTCCAGCTGAGGTTGGGTAGAATTGTGCACGAATTTTTTAATTCTGGTTGCGATTGGACATGTGGGAGTTTCAACAGAGGTTGAAAATGGATCATAGAGGCGTTAATGTCCGAGGACAAAGAGGGCATGGCGCAACAGCCATCACGGTGGATCGTGAGATGTTCGACGAATGTGTTAAAACGATGCGAGCTTTGACGAATGAAGTCGCAGCGATAAAAGAAAGTCAGAGGCGTGGTTGCGTTCCTGAGTCATTAGACCACAATGACGAGGAAGTCAAAGAGCTGGAAGCCCGGGAAGAAGCCATTGAAGAACCAAAAGAAAAATTGATCAAAATTCTGACAGATATGAGAGGTCGGGCGAAGATAGATGTGTATACGTACTCGGGAAGCCTGGACCCAGAAGACTTGATCGACTGGTTCAAAGAAATGGAGAACTACTTTGACATAGAGCAGATCGAGGACCCTAAACGGGTAAAGACTGCATGTCTTAGGTTGAAAGGTCATGCCTCGTTGTGGTGGGACAATGTACAGGCTGATAGAGTCAAGAAAGGCAAGGAGAAGATCAAGTCTTGGGATAGAATGGTCGCCAAGTTGAAGGGGAAGTTCTTTCCAAACGACTATGTGATTTCCTTGTTCAGAAAGTTGCAGACCTTTTGGTAGAAAGAGATGACCGTGAAGGAGTACACGGAGGAGTTCTAGTGATTGTTGATTCGGTCGGGACAAACCGACGAAGGAGAAGAAGCTGTCGCTAGATATGTGAATGACTTAAAATATGCTATTCAGGATGAACTGATCATGTTGAGATTCAGAGGAGTCGGTGAAGCCTACCAGTTAGTTCTGAAAGCATAAGAGAAACTATCGAGGAAATCCACGGTGACCAAGGGAAGGATGACTGTTTGGGGCACGAAAACTGTCTCCGCGAAAGGTCAAAGTAGCGGGTACAGAAAAGAAAATGTCGAAGATATCCGACATGCGGAGGGGACATCGACAAGAGAAAAAGTGCATGAAAACCGACACGATGGTCGTGAGAAACATGGTCGAGGTGCATATGGTCGAAGTGGTCCATCCAACAGAAAGGGAGTTAACAGACCAGCCATAATCTGTTACAAGTGTCGAGGAATAGGACACAAGGCATATGAGTGCCCATAGAACCTACATGTTGCAGAGGAGTCGAAGCCCAGACATTGAAAAGATGAGAAAGTTGACGAGAGGGAAGAATTGACATTCGACAGCAGTGGAGGTGAGAAAAGGAAGAACCAAAATATGACGGTCCAGAGAGCCTTGATCCAAGAAGATCAACGCGACCCAATGGAGCCGACACAATGGAAGGTGATCTTTCGAACGAAGGTGCGAATCGGCAAATGGCGTTGTAAAACCATAGTTGATGGTGGGAGCACGGAGAATCTTGTGTCAATAGAAGTCATCGACAGAATCGGGTTGAAGTGTCGGGAACACCCACACCCCTACAAGATCTCATGGTTGCAGAAGGGACACCATGTCAAGGTGACGATACAGTGCCTGATCAACTTCCAAGTTGAAGGATTTGAAGACAGTGTGCTGTGTGACATATTCCCAATGGACGCATGCCATCTGTTGTTAGGAAGACCATGGCAATACGATCAGAAAATCATCTATGATGGTCAAGCCAACATAGTCACAATGTGGAAGAATGGCGTGAAAAGGACTCTTAAGCCGAGGCTGGAGGAGCAAGCCGACAGTAAGCACGGCGAGAGAAACCTTTAGGAAAAGCGAGTGTTGATGAGCACGGCGAAGGAATTCCTTGCGGAAGAGGAGAGATAGTTGGGATGTTTTGCGATCATTCCAAAAGGACCATGTGTCGAGAGAACGACCAGGGAGGAGGATACTCTGGTCGAAATCGAGAAGTTGCTTGAAGAGTTTCGTGACATAATGGCCGATGAGAAGCCGACAGGATTGTCGCCGACAAGGAGCATATCCCATCAAATCGACTTGATTCCAAAGTCGAGTCTACCAAAAAAAGCACCGTATAGGATGAGTCCAGCAGAGGGACAGGAACTCAACCAACAGGTTCAAGAGTTGTTGGACAGAGGGTTGATCAGAGAAAGTCTGAGCCCGTGCGTAGTACTAGCAGTATTGACACTGAAGAAGGGTGGAGAATGGAGAATGTGTACAGACTCCAGAGCCATCAACAGGATCACGATCAAGTATCGGTTTCCATTGCCGAGAATGGAAGACTTGATGGATTTCCTGAGTGGAGCGACATACTTCACAAAGATAGACCTGAAGAGTGGTTATCACCAGATCTGAGTCAGAGAAGGAGATGAATGGAAGACAACATTCAAAATGAAGGAAGGGTTGTATGAGTGGTTAGTCATGCCATTTGGGTTGACTAATGCACCCAGCACATTCATGAGATTGATGAATGAGGTGTTGAAACCATTTTGGGAAAGTTTGTTGTAGTCTATTTAGACGACATTCTGATTTTCAGTCAAACCAAGGAAGAACACTTGGGGCACATTTGACAAGTATTGCAGAGATTGCAGGAGGAAAAGCTGATGGTGAACCTGCAAAAGTGTTTCTTCATGAAGAAGGAGTTGATGTACTTGGGATTTGTGATCTCGAGCGAAGGGTTGGTGGTGGACCTAGAGAAGGTGAAGGCAAAAGTGAATTGGCCAGAACCGACAACCACGAGTGGAGTAAGGAGTTTCCATGGACTTTCCAGTTTCTACAGGAAGTTCATTCGGGGATTCAGTTGAATTTGTGCACCATTGACAGAATGCATGAGAAAGGGCGAGTTCAAGTGGATGGACGCTTCCCAGAGAGCTTTCGATGAGTTGAAGGAGAAGGTCATTGAGATCCCAGTATTGGTGCTCCTAAACTTTGACAAAGTTTTCCAGGTCGACTGTGATGCGAGTGGAATGGAAATTGGAGCAGTATTGAGCCAGGAAGGCCGACCAATTGCATTCTTTAGCGAAAAGTTAGATGGCACGAAGTGGAAATATTCGGTCTATGACCAAGAATTTTATGCTATCATCCAAGCTTTGAAGAAGTGGAGACATTATCTGTTGCCCAAGGAATTTGTTGTATACAGATCACCAAGCATTGAGGTATTTGAACACTCAGTCAAAATTAGTTCAGCGACACATGAAATGGGTAGAGTTACTTCAGAGGTATACGTTCATGTTGCGACATAGGTCGAGCAAATCGAACAAAGTTTCCGATGCATTGAGTAGGAGAATTGCATTGCTGAACACGATGACAGTTCAGGCAACAGGGATAGAGTCGATAAAGACAGAGTATGAGACCGACAAGGATTTCGCGAAAGCATGGAGGCTTGTTGTGAACCTTGGAGTGTCGACAGGACTCCGTACTTGAGTTATTTCATTCAAGAAGGATATTTGTTCAGGGGAAGTCAGTTGTGTATTCCCAGAGGATCAGTAAGAGAGAACCTAATCCAAGAGTTGCATAATGGCGGGTTAGCAGGACATTTTGGCATCGACAAGACTAAAGCACTGGTCGAAGAAAAGTATTTCTGGCCAGGTATGACAATGGATGTCGGAAAGTGGGTTCGACAGTATCAATTTTGTCAATTGGAAAAATGGAGAAGTCAAAACACTGGGTTGTATACACCATTGCCAGAAGCTGATACCCCTTGGGAGCATCTTATCATGGATTTTGTGTTAGGATTTCCGAAAACACAACAGGGAAGCGACTCAATATTTGTTGTGGTCGACAGGTTTTCAAAGATGGCACACTTCATTTTGTGTAAGAAGACAAGTGATGCCACAGGGATTGCTCTACTATTCTTCAAGGAGATAGTGAGATTACATGGGTTTCCAAAGAGTATCACGTCGGATCGAGATACCAAGTTTATGGGACATTTCTGGAGAACCCTATGGAAGAAGCTGGACATGAATTTGCAGTTTAGCTCAGCGTACCATCTGCAGACAGACGGAAAAACTGAGGTGGTGAACAGAAGTTTGGGAAACCTTCTGAGATGTCTAGAAGGCGACAGACCCAAGCAGTGGGAGAATGTGTTGGCGCAGGCGGAGTTTGCATACAACAATTCTGTGAATTGGTCAATAGGGTTGAGTCCATTCTAGATTGTTCAGGGGAGAAGCCCACATGGAGTGGTGGATTTAGTCGAGTTGCCGACAGAAATAAAAAAGAGTGCGGATGCAGAATCATTCGCAGAACATATGCATGAAGTACATGAAAATGTGCGAAAGCACATAGAAAAGAGTAACGCGGCGTACAAGTTGAGGGCCGACAAGAAGAAGAGGCTACAGTCATTCAGAGAAGGGGACTTAGTCTATGCATATTTGTGGAAAGAGAGATTTCTGATAGGTACATACAACAAGCTGAAGCTGAAGAAGATTGGGCCATGTAGGATTCTGAAGAAGATTTCAGACAACGCTTATGTGTTGGAATTGCCGGAGGACTTGAACATTTTAGCAACGTTCAATGTCTCAGACCTATAAAAATTTGAAGAAGGGTCAAGCAACGAAAGCAAAGAAGTGATAAGCATCGTCTGGACAGACCATATTCCAGACCGACACAAAGAAGAGATCGCAGAAGAAATAGAAGAACGCGAAGTCGGGAAAATGTGTTGTTCGTAGAAGAAGGAATACTTAGTGCGATGGAAGGATGATGAGTTACAAGAGGCGACATATATTTCCGAAGAGGAGTCTAGGAGACTGACAGAGCAGTTGAGTTCTTTTTCGCCTGGGAGTCTGATGCAAGAGCATCGAAGCCTAGGAAGATTAGTCAAAGTTGATCGATATGAGGAAGCCGACCAGCGGGAGTGCCGAAGACCACTGGTGTGGGAAGCAGGTTGACTTGTCGAAGTCAACAAGTCGAGCAGGAGCAGTAGGTATGCAACTGACTGAAGTAGCACACAACGGATGTTGTGATGGGTTGAGGGTGGATAGGTTATGGTCGACAGATGACAGGTGAAAGCGAGATGTTGGGTAGTCGACAAGTGGTCAAACTACGACCTGACAAGTTTGGAAGATCAAAGCGTGGAGGAAGGGGAGGACTAGAAAACTGCAGGAGATAAGAATTGAACCGACAGAGAGGTCGAGATGTGATTGACTACTATAGCAGGGTCGAAAGAGCAGAAATTCAAGAGGACTGTACCTAGTAGCCTTTTGGGGTTGCTGAGGAAGTTAATACAGTTATTGCAGGTAGGTGAAGGACATGACATATGTCGTCATGGAAAGAGGTTGTGCAGCATGGCTGGGAGCTGACAGTTGTAGGTATGCAAGATTTGGAAGGATGGCCAGACAGGAGGATGCGTGTCTCAGGAACAACAACAGCAGGGTAAAAGATGGAGAAGAGGAGTCAGATGGGGGATCTTGGGTTTGCAACATCAAAGTGCAGAGTCTGAAGTTGTGAGAAAAAAGAGAAGAATCACACAGGTTGAGAATGAGGAAGATGAGATCGAGCCATAGATCAGAGTTCCACGGTGAACGACGAGAGGGTGAGATCAAAACGCAGGGAGAACACACCACAGTTACTTCTGAACTGTAATAGTTGAGGCCGACTATAGTCAGTTATTTGTTTTCAGTTATTCTGCATTTGTAACCGATTTCAGAGAAGTAATATAAGCCACTTCTGGAATCTTGTTTTACACCTTGTTCGTGTAAGCATTGCGGTATGTGTCGTGTGTATAGTTAGGAAAGAACCTTATTCCTATAAGGCGACTTGCGTCAATCCACCTTGTCGTCCTTATCAATGCCACACCATTTTTCCATCTCAGATTCACGTTCTGCTACGTTTGCAACACATCACTGCCACATCATTATCCTTGTCAACAATCAAGTTTCCACGTGTACCAAAAGGATAGGGGGCCTGATAGGTCATCCCAGGCGCCGAGATGGTGATCTTCTCGTGGAGTCCAAATACCCGGTGCCCCTGCCTATCTTTTGCACTATGCGTTGGAAGAATTCGGGAGGACCAACATATATCAACACATAAATACTCATCCACACAACCAATGTGGGATAAATCGCAATGACTAAATAGATCACCACCGTTGATCAACAAATCGGATGGTCCCTGAGTCTCGTTTATATGT
Organism: Larix kaempferi; assembly: GCA_027924585.1. NCBI lineage: Eukaryota > Viridiplantae > Streptophyta > Pinopsida > Pinales > Pinaceae > Larix > Larix kaempferi. The sequence goes on from BSBM01000289.1 coordinate 18,326,822, forward strand.
TCTTATTTTTCTCCTTGTCCTCGGGTGTAGATTCGTAACCTTCTTTCTCCTCTTCCTCAAGCTACAAGGAACATCACGATCATGAACGTTCAGATTTATATTGGGAAGGAAAGGTGGAAGCTCGACATGTACATTCTGATCGAGACGAGTTAGCCTTCAGTCCATTCCTACAGTATTACATTGTGAGCTTCAATATGGATTTCAACATTTGCAGTACTATCCTTTGACATATTTTCATGATGGAATTTTTAGTTGCCTGAACCAGATAAGGACGTTGATGCTGCTTCAAGTGGACGTGAATCATTTCTATAGCTATGAGTTAAGCTCACATTAGACTCAGTTTAAAGAGAGATTTTCAGCTTATTATCATTTGCAACTGTGGCATTAGAATTACTGATGGGAACATTCCCCTCCCCAACTCTCTCGTTATATTTCTCTAACGCAACAGGGTGAATTTTAATGCATTCTTTTCTCAACAATTAGATATCTCTAATGCGTAGATGGGTCCTTTCAGTTTTGGATGGACTTTCACTTTTGGATGTAACGTCCTGCCATACAACTTCAAACCTTCATTCATATATTAACATCAATGCCAATAGATCCATCTCTCATGAAACTTTAGAAGATTCACATTCATATTTCATTTTCTCTGCAACTTTACGCAAATCCAATAACTCCTCCTGTAATGTCGCCAATGATTTAGGGATATTACCCAAATCTTGTGTAGTTTCTCCCTAGAGAACAACCTGGCTCTCATAGTTACTATGAGCAGTGCGCCAGTTCTGGTGTTCCTTTTCCAAATCTGCTTTCAAGGAAGTAATGCAAATATGGGCCTCTTTTAATTATCCTGTTGTTTTCAAGTGATTGTCATTATACATTCTAGAATTGATTGTTATAACCCCCAATTTGGAAATGGCATGGATAATATGCTTATGATGCCACTCATGTAGTAGCAATCTAGTGAGTGGCAACCCCTTCCCGTTTCTTCTTATTTTAGGATTGGAATAACCTCCTTCAAGGAATGTAACAGAAGGTATTGTTTCTTTTGTTGGTTTTCAATTTGATTTAAAATAAATGGAAGATATTTTGAGAGGTTTCCGACAACTATGTTTCCAAGTGCATGCATAAGAAGCAGCTACTTTATTTCTTCAAAAGGAGATTGGAAAGACTCAATGACAATGCCTTCAATGATTGCATGATGGATAAGATCTTTTCGTCTTCCAATTTCACCTAGGCATAGTAGAGCAAGGTGTTGTTGGGATGAATTGGCACCATTGCTATCTCTCAGAATGTTCATCAGCATTTCTATAGTAGATGCACATTTCTGATATCCTGCAGCAAGGCAAAGAACTGCCACACACTGAGCAATTGAATAGAGAGATTGCTTTGCAAGACCACCTAATTGTGGAGAAGGTTTGGCACTTGAAATAAGAGCATCGATCGATCGACAAGAAAGCATCAAAGCTTGGAATATGACAACCTCGCCATACCACCGACGGCAAGAAGCGTCGGATATCCGACTTCTAACTTCAAAAGAATCCGACGAGATCGCTAATGCCACGTTTTCCAAAAGGATTGGGGGCCTGATAGGTCATCCCGGGCTCCGGTCTGGTGATCTTCTCGTGGAGTCCAATAACCTAGAGCCCCCACCAACAAATCTTTGCACTACGCGTCGAATTAGACTACTCATACTTGGCATTATAAATTCCAAGATACAAAACTTTGTGGTCAATGTGGGATATCTCCCAAAATGAAATTTGCATATTGAAGCATTCCTGCAGTGCAAAGTCCAAATCATATACTCTAGCACGCTATAGGAATCCGAAATCATTAGGGTTCATGATACATTGATCACAAGACTGGTTGTTGCATTTGATGATGAAACGGAGCTTCCAGACACCTATTCACCTTATTATGACACATGCGTGAACCTGTTGTAATTATCATCAAGGAGTTTGGGGATTTTAAGTGCAACGATTTCATATTTGGGGATTTCGAATTTATTGCCAACACACGTAATGTTGAGGTTTTGATTGAAGTTTCTTTTCCTTTAATTCAGTTACAAGAGAGTAAATTAGTGAGTTTGCAGAGTTATACTGAGAATATGGGGAGAAATGGTGAGTTGAGTCAGTTTGAACCAACAAATACTACCTAGGCAGCAGAATTTCCTGAGTGTGATGCGTTTTTCAAGACCGCGGGATGGTTTGAGTTTTTTGAAAGGATTTCAGGGTTTAATGTCAAGGTAACTCATGCTTTTGCTCGGCACATTATCGACAGTAGTGTGAGTTTCGATACCCTAAAATTCGAATTGACAAAATCCCTAATTTTTTAATCAATTGGTGTGCCATTAAAAGGAGAACTATGGTTTAAAAAGGATCCTTTTGATTTCGACACTGGCATGTTTTTGATACCTGAAGCTGGATCTCTTGACTGGAGTAAAGGTGTGTAACTAAAGAATTTCAAGCCAGAGTGGAGAGAGGTGATTGGGATCATACAGAGTTACATTACATGTGAAGGCTGGTTTGCCTCTGTTTTCAAGTACCACATTAGGTTTTTGCTGCATCTAAATCAACAATCTAAAATGAATTTACCCTTCTTCATATTAAAAAGTCTCCAGAAGATGTCCAACAGGGTAAAAAGTCACACAGTAAACTCAAAGTGGTCATTATTCCATCATGGTTTAATTAAGTTGATAATTTGCATAGTATTGCAGAAGGATGGTCGAAATTGGGATCATTTCCTATTCTGGTTAGGATTTGTAGTTATGCAAGACGAGCAAGGAAAGAAGCATATGCCTGATAAGTAGTCATGCTTTATGAATAAGTTTAAAAGAAATGCAGGGTAGGATGTAATACAAAATGATCTACAAAATGTTGATGTGCAAGGAAAGTTTAAAGACCCCAATGATATAGAACCAACAAACATGCTTGAGGAATAACATGAACATATCTCAGGGGATAATTCAGAGAAAGATATTACTCTTATGGACAAAGAAGAAGCTGCTAGCTCGAAAGAAGGAATCCACAGTTGCGTTTTTTAGGAAGGGAGCTCAGCCCTAACTCTTCCTGTTGTAAGTATTAACGAGAAGGTGCTCCATACTCCATATTTTTATGCTGATGTTAAATCCTTGACAAAGCTTAGAGAGACTAAATGGCGACCCAAAACAAGAGCAAGCAATAAACTCAGATTGAATATGAGAAGGATTCTAGATCCTAAATTGAAGGAAGAGAAGGTCACTATCATTGAAGATTTTTCAAGTGAGGAGGATGGGAATAGTAAAGGAGAGTTAAATTCAGAGGAGATTCAGACAAATACAGAGAAGGAGCATGAAATGATAGCTGAAATAGTTAAAGAATGTGAAAGGGTTTCAGAACAGGAGATGGTTATAGAGCAAGAAATTATTCCAAGTGTTGGACAAGCAACTACTTCATTGTTTCCTCTCTCAGGTGTAGCAGCCAAAACTAAACACGAAGAAGAGTTGATTTTTAAAAAGTTGAATATTCCATGTGGAGGAGAAGAGTATTCAAGTATACATCAAGATGTTTAGATGGACACAGAAATTGATAACTTAAAGAAATCAATACAACAGTATATATCCCAAGAAAGATTCCTAAATGAGTCTAATGAGAAACTTAGAACTACTAATAAAAGGATAAGGGAGGATTTAGAAGACATAAATGCTCATTACCAAGAACTAATTATAGTAGCTAAATAAGATTTAAGAAGGAAAGGAGAGGTAGAAGTACAGGTTGAGGAAATGGCAAAGCAAATTGAAGAGTTAAGCAAATAGAACATGGTATTGTTTGACAAAGTTCGAGGAATGAAGACTTAACAAGTTAGAGATAAAAAGAAGTCCCATGCTTTAGAAGGAATAGCTATGCTGGCTGAGGCTACCAAGCAGTCATGAGCCACCTAATTTCCAGCTGTCAAGTATTTCATTTTTGTTATTGTATACCTGGTTGTTAATAGACTATTTTAAAGATTTGAAAGTTAGGATGTAATTTCTTAAATGTAACTACTTCGAAGATAGACCAAAGACATTTATGAAACTGCTTTATTTTGTAAAGGATAAAAGCAAGAAAGTTTAGGGGAGAGGGGTTCGATTTTAGTTTTCAAGAAACAATATAAAGCTAAGAGCATTGGAAACATTTCAGACTGATACAAATGACTCTTATGTAAGTTTTTAAAGACTAAGACTGATTTATACATGAATATAAGCCACTCTATTTGATCTATTGATTCTGTTTATGGTCATTTTGACCACTCAAACTATGATTTCATTCCTTGTTTAAATTTTTTTCTCATGTGAATGCTCATGTGTTGTGGACTGAACCAGTTAATGTGCTTGCAAATGTGATGGTCTATGTTTCTTCTTTTAAGTTTTAACATTCGATTATTAATTCCTATGTTGCACCAAGTTTCCTATGTCTAGGAATATGCACCCAATACATTGTAGGTTCATAGACCTATTAAGTTTCCCACAATTGGGTCCTAGACCTACACATTGTAGGTTCATAAGCCTACGATTGTCCTAGCTTGTACCTTCGTACCTTCGTAGTCTAGGTACAATTTCTAGCACAAACAGGAGGTGCATTTCTTTAGTACTTATAAGATTCTCTCTGTTTCGAGAATCATTTAATATTCTCTACTAAACAGGGCCAACCACGTGAAGGTGGAAGCTCTTATGCCCCCCCCCCTCACATCACTCTCAATTCCCCATAACCTGACAAAAATATCTATGCACAAAACAATTAAATGTGTTTTATGTCATACTATATAACAAGCAATGTTTCTAATTATAGCATACAGGAAAATGGAAAAAACACTAAGAAAAAGTTAATTTATTATATGTACCGGCAAAAAAATTCAATATTTTCTATCGCAATATTAAATATTCAAAATATATGGAGTATATATTATTACACTCAATGGAATTCATCGTCTTCTCCATCCGAGTCATCATCTGTATCATCCGATGATCCAGATTCAACATTGTAAGGATTGGCCATATCATCGTTGTCGTCGATGTCAGTTATGATCATCATGTCATCCTCGATATCATCTTCATGGACATTGTCTGATAAATCATCTGATTCAATAAATTCTTCGACATCTTCTTCTGGAACATGATTATCTAACTCATGTTGATCATGATCATCTTCAATGACGACCTTCCCCTTGGATCGTGTCTCACAGCAAATGACCAACCCACTCTACCTGGAACCTCAGAGTAAAATACCTGTTCACATTGGGTTGGAAGAACATAGGGATTTGTTCCTGGCTCAAACAACCTTGTATTTACCATGGTAAATACATTATCATGTTCAATAATTGTTTTATCAGGATCATGTGGATTCAATCGACACCTGTACCATTTGACAACGAACAGAATTACCTTGAAGGAGTTAAAGTCACACTGAAGAATGTCTTCCAGATACCCATAGTATCGATTTTCAGAGAGTTATGGATGTCTGTCACTTCTAGAAGAGACATTGGTCACCTCAAAGACTGTAGATATCCCACAATCCAATGTTTTCTTCGTGTTGTCCAACTTTTTGATGTGATATCTATAGCCATTGCACCACATAGACTTATGGTGTTTTACCTACAACAAGCCATACAGGAAAAGATTACATAATGATCCAATATTTATGATTAACTAGTGCATGTTTATAATGCCATATAACAGGGGAAAAAATCAGCATGTACAATGACAATATTTTTAACAGAAAAATAAATAGTGTGGTTGATTAATATGCTTACCTGCTTATCTTTTAAACCTCTTGCTAAATCGATTTCCCTTTGTGTTAGATTGGTATCTCCATTGCGATGTGCAACTTTAACCAATGAAGCCACACCTTCCCATGATATTCCATGACCATATTGTTCACATCGTTCGATCCATACCTTCATCCAATCAAGATTGTTTGCGATGTATAAATGAATTGCATCCCACTCTCGACCAGCTGTTTGATGACAATAAAATTAAAATTCAATAAAAATGTATAGTCACTTAACATGAAAGTATATTATTACACTCTAAATTGATGAAAAATATTGAATATAAAAATAGAATATGTATGATATATATACATAAAAATCAACAATCAAATGTGTTATATTACCTTTCACCTTCCACGATCTACCTTTCCCCTTTGGGTACTCCCCTTCGAAATATTTATTGGAGTCTAGATCAAAAATGCGACATAAATTGAGCTTTGATGCTAATATAGGAAGATATTCATTAATATACAACATGTTTTGGTATACCGTATATCCCTCCATCATAGAACCCTAAGCATATGCTCGTTGTCTGACCAAACCCTTCATAAATTTCAAGTGCCTCTCAACCTTCCACATGGACCTTGAGTGTGCAGGTACACATAGTTCAATCTCCTCAACTTGGTGTATGAGGTAGTGTTCCTGTGCATTGAAAAATGCCAAAGGTAGATGCTTCTCCATTTCACACATGAGACGAGGAATTTCTCTCCTCCAATACTTTATGTATTTTTTATGGAATTATTTAGATTACAACCATCTACAAGTGACATGACAACCCAATCAAGAGATTAAAGGAAAAAAACATTATATTACGTAACATGAATTAGAGAACGAAAATCAAATATAAGTTCTATGTTGAATTAAACAAACACTAGTAAGTGCATGGAAAAAATCACAACTTACCTCATGTATTTCCCGAGACTATATATTAGTTGCTTGACATTGTTGTCTAAGTTGTCCGGGATAGAGAGAGATAGAAAATACTGTAACAATAATATACAAATAGTTTCATTTTATCAACAAAGAGTAGACAAACAAAAATACCAACCATATTCACTGGAATAGGAAAAAAAATAAAAATTAAATGCATACCATAATAATTACCTTCATGAAGACATGCCAATCGTGCGTTTTCACCCCCGCGAAATCACCTTTCTTTGTTATGATATTCTTTATGTTCGCAAAAAATCATGTGGGAAATTTAATTTTTTGAATGACTTCTTTTACAACATTACTTTACTGGTCCGTTAACATCCATGGAAGTGATTTTATATTAATTTTCTCTCTGTTGCTATGAAATTGAATGATGTCTTTCATTGCATGGTTTCTATCTTGAATGTATTTGCAAATTTTGACAATTTTTTCTTCGTCACTCCTTCTATCCAATATTCGCCATAATGTTTCAGTCACATTCTTTCCGATATGCATTGTATCAAATAGATGAGCAATTTGTAGGTGTTCATAGTAGGGCAACCTACTAAATTGTCTAGGATAACTTTTCATTCCTTGTGGAAGCCCATTAATGCCTTCATGATCACATGAACGACAATCATGAAATTACATAAATCAATGTCAATTACAGTAAATTACACACAATACAAAAAATACAATATAACATTTCAAATACGATGATTCATACGTACCTTGACGATTTCTATTATATTGTAACTTCCATAGGTGAGGTGTCATTCTCTGCGGTTTTAATGCAGTCTCTTACTTTCCATTGAACAGATGTTTTTCGATAGTTCGATACCTATGATTCTTAGAGAGGAAGTGCCTATACTCATCAAACACCTCCTTTCCTAATCTTTTTGAATGACAATATTTGATCATAGGACCACAAGCTGGACATGCAAATTTCCCCTTTGTCTGAAGACCTACATAAAGAGATGGAATATCTATGTGATCAGTTACAATTCTATACAAAATGACTTGATTATTTAGAAAAACATGCGTGCGTAGTATATTAACTAGCTAGTTCATAAAATTAAATCCAAATAAAGTGGAACTTATAATTACATACCATAAAAATGGGTTAACCCTGGGGCATCATGTATTGTCCATACAAGCATTGCATGGAATTGAAATTTCCTTTGTCGTACTGGTATAGACACGCCATACATAGTGATGTCATTCCATAACTTTAGTAGCTCGTCAATAAGAGGTTCGATATATACATTCATATATTTGACTTGGTACTTACCTCATTGATTTGAACATATAAAAAATATGATTGAGACGTACCATTTAGATATATAAACCGTATTGCACAATAGAAAAACATTAAATATATATATGACATTATGTGATAAAATACGATAAATGAGATACCACTACATTAAAAAAAAATGTAGACACAATATACCTGGAACAATCATCAACAACATTATGTGCTCCCTCTTTATTGTCAACCATGGAGGAATGTTATTGTTGATAACAAAAATAGGCCACACGGAGTAAACAGATCTCATCTCTGCAAATGGATTGACACCATCTACTGCCAAAGAAATCCTAAGCTTATGAGGTTCTTCTTTAAATTGAGGCCATTTTTCCTCCATATCTCTAAATGCAGACCCATCTGCAGGCATCCGAATAATGTCGTCTTGACTTATGTTCCGTGCATGGTAATCCATAAACTGCGCTATGTTTTTGCACCTGAACAGTCGTTGCAAATGTGGAATAATGGGAATATAATGTAGAACTTTGCGAGGCACCATTTTTGTTACTTGATCTGTTCGATATCTACTAATATGACATTCAGGATATTCTGTTGCAAATTCATGTTGATTATAATATAGAACATGGTCATCGGGGCATGCATGAATTGCTTCCTATTGCATTCCAATTTCTTTCATGATGGCAGATAGATCTCGATATGTGCGAGGTAAAATATTTGACGGTGGTAACAAATATTCACCTATCATGCTACAACAAATTAAAATAAAAATCTACTAGTTAATATAATATAGAAATAATATTAATGAAACACATTTCATATTCCGTATTAAATTGACTTATGAATTAACAATAAAATTATTAGACAATCATATATATTATGTGATGGAATGTATTACAAACCTTAACATCCGTGTGACTGATATGTTTGAAAGACCATTCATAACCTTCATGTTCATTATCAACAATATAGCAGAGAGAAGATTTTTCTTGGAGCCCTCATAAAGTGGTTCGTATGCCTTCTCAAAAAGAGGTATATCATGAATATCATCAAAATGATCATCGTCATCCTCATCCATTCTAACATTAAATGAATCATGGATCAAAGTATTTGTAACATTATCTTCAACTATGTTATCAGTATGATCATATTCTTCAATATGATCATTAACTTGTTCTCCATTAATATTCATAGCTCCATGTTCCTCCGGTACTTGTTCTAGAAGCACTTCCTCCGGACGAAATGCAGTAGGATGTCTTTCCTTTATAATTACATGAAACCATCAATAGATAAAAGTTAATATAAGAAATTCAAACGCAAAATGTAAAAATTTCAAGCGCAAAATGTAATAACATCAATGATTTTGGAATAAAAGAAGTAAAAAATTGACCTGTTGGTCAAATAGGTGCATCCAAACTTTCCAAGAAACATAAAAATTGACCCAATTACTGAGCAAAGCTACTCAAATATAACTCAAAATTTCCCATGCTATAAACTAAGGTAAGATAAACAATGTTATGGTTTCTATAGAGAAAATAGAAGAGAAACAACATGACAATATAGTCATTATTTCTATTATCATGGAAAGTGACACAAATCTAGAGAGCTAAGTGCTTTCCCCGGTGAGTGGGTTACTCTCACTAACGAACAAATAAATGAGTTATTCTACTATACACTAGATTCAACATGTACACAAGAAAAAAAAAATATAATCTAATAAATATTAAATATTAAAATAATATTTATTGTCCATTCTAGTCCCAATCTATTGAAACCATCAATAGATAAAGTTAATATAAGAAATATTAAAATAATACATACATTTACAAAAGCAATCAAAATAAAAACATATATAATGCAAAACTTACAAATGGATGATATTCATGTCCCCCCTCAGCATGTCCATGTTCCCTACAATGTTTTCTAGCTGTTGTGATCAAAATTCTTCTCCTCTTAAACCCCCTGCATTGACTACATGGAAAATAACATTTCCCATCACCCCTTCTTTCAACTCCTTCCCACAACCTAGCAAGCAATTGTCGATTTTGTTCCCCCATCTTAGGAATATTGCTAGTTGACATTTTCTCGTAAAGATCTTGAATGAAGATTATCGATCTTAGAAAATAAAGCTCCACACTTCGCTCGCTTTAATCACAAAAATAAGAGAAATAATGTAAAACAGTCCGTCAAAAACAGTCTGCAATTTGTCACGCGCTTATATAGCAAACATGTCGGAATGTTTCAGAATTTATAGGTTTTATAATATTCCATATCGTCGTATTTTGGATGATATTCACCATAATAGGGAAATATCCGACGTTCCTGCCATACGACCAACGGCTAAGAATGTTGAATGTCAGGAATTTTTGCATTCTGATGTCGTTGGTTATCCGACTACAACAGGATAAAGTACCCGACATTTATGCCATACCATCGACGACTACGAACATTGGATGGCAGGCATTTTTGCATTGAACAGTCGTCGGTGATCCGACGTCCATGTCTAATATATCTGACTTTAAATTAAGTGTTGACTGTCGGATAATCGACTTCGTGGTCGTCGGTTGTATGTGTCGCCATACTAGGGTGCAATATTAAGCTAGATATACTTTGGAAATGGTCAATATTCGTCGGAATGTCGTCAGATATCCAACATAACCTTGTATCATTTAAAAAAAACTCATCGAATTTCATAAATTTGAAGGTGAAATCCGACTACAAAGTCCTTTTCGTCGGAGTTCGTCGGATTTTGGGTTCAAATCCACTAGTGATAAAACATCTTTTAATGATACACTAATTTAACTGATACTTTCTACGTCACACATGTTAACAACTACTGATAGGGTAAATATCTACTAGAAAACATCTTTACATTTGAAATATTGTACAGAGTACGCAATGTACTTGCACGTTGCGAGTGCATAGGCCATAGTGTTGTAACTGGGCTTTGATACCACTTGTAATGTCCCTCAAAATACACCCTAAAAAAAAATTCTTAAGGGTTTCCGTGATTGTCGTAAGACCCTATTCACGTTAATTAAATTCTACACTAGTAAGTTGTTTGGTGTCCTTCTCACTTACGTCCTCATAATTTTCACTTACGTCTGAAGGGTCTAGCAATCAATACACATGCGGGTGTGTTTCCAAAAGGCTTAAATTTCATGGTGTAGATTATTCACCAAAAATATCTTTAATTCAACTATGAGTTAGAATATCCTATTCAATTCTCCCTATCCAACAATTATATGACACTTAGATAACTAAATCTTTAAACTATTTTTCGGGTAGGAAGATCTACATTCAAACTTTTCTAATCTAAAGATTTTAAAATTGTATATACTTATCAATAACTATACTTGAAATTAGAGGATTCTAATTCGTACTCCTTCCATTCGACAGATATGACAAATAAATTTCCATCCTCTTTTCTAAATATATATATCAATACGTAATTATAATCTCATATATATATATATATATATATATATATATATATATATCCCTATAAATAACATAGACAAAAATATATACACACATATATATATATATATAACCTTAACATATAACATTTTTAATATAAGGAATTTTACCATATAATCCAACTATACTTTTAAATTATAACTTTAACCTCTTAACTTTTCCAAACGTGATTATATTCAAGTTTTACACATAGTAAAAAGGTATTTGTATATGCATAAAATATACACAAAAATATCATTTACATATTCGTTTAAATTTACAAAACTACATGTCTCAGGCAATACCTATACATGTTTTCTTTTACACTTCTGGGGCTCGTCATCGTTGATATCAGTCTAGCATATGTCTTTTACTGCTTTTCTTTTACTGCTAATTCTCTCTAAAAGTCCTGATTTTGTTATTTACAGGCATTTGTATGTAAAGCTTGAAAGACCATGTGGCTTTCCTGGTTTTGAAACTGTAAACTCTCTGGTGGCTCTGTCACTGTTTTATTAATATAAAACCTACCCGTTTTTGTCAAAAAAATAACTATGTCTAGATATAATTTTCTTTTGAAACAATAATCACGTCAAATTTTAACTATCCATTTATACTCTTTCTAATTAACAAATATATACAACTTCTATATATATATATATTAAAAAAATTATCCTTTTTTCAAACAATGCTTTAGGATCTTTATTCAGATATATGCATCTTTTAAGGATGCATCTTTATACATAAAACTCATATATATATATATATATATATTAAAAAAGAATACCTTGCTTTCTTAGTAAAGTCAATAATACATAAATAAGAGTCCAATATCTTCTCTTTAATTTATACGAGTCTCATTTACATATTAAAAAGAATCCCCGTACATATCACTACAACCGATATATACCTCTAGTTCAAAATTAAATTCGAATTTAAATATAAATAGAATAAAGAAAACAAACTTTACTTAAATCGAATGAGCTTTGGCATTGATGGTAGTGACTATAGTTTGACATGTAGATAGGCTAAGGCATTTAAGTCTCCTTTGTGGTTTGAATACGACTAAGAGAAGGAATGACAAAGAGAGAGAGAGGGTTATTTCAGATAGTTAACACACAATATAACATGTAGTCAACACAAAAAATAACGCGTAGTACTTGGCTCCACGTTGTCCATGCATCACACTCAATTCGCAAGTCTCAATAATTAAAGAAAATGAAACCTGTATAACACTGTCCATCTTGCTACATGGATAGAAACTAGAAGAGGACCGATCACTAGCTAAATCTAAGGCTCCTCGCTGAGCTGTCTTTGCGTTAAATTTCCCACGGATCTGTGCATGGCGTCCATAAAAGGATAGACCTGGGCACGTGTAATGTTCAAGGTATGAAGTAGTGATTACCTCTACTCAACAACGAGATGCGTGAGCAGTCAGGGTGTGATTAGCGCAATAGTAAACATACTACATGGAATAAAAACTGTGTGTTAAGATCATTAGTCAGCGCAGCATTTGCCTTTAACTTTATCCATGATAGATCTACCAAATCCAGGCAAACCTAGATAATATATACATTTAGAACTGTCATAATCATAAACAAAATAAACCCGACTATTGTGAAGTAGAATGATAACATCCTAAAGAAAAATCAAAGGGCTGCCCAAGCCAATAAGCATTTTTGCCTAAAACTTGTTCTTCATTCCCTGGTATCAGGTACGCGACTGACAATGCAATGGTATGAAAGGTAGGGTTGAAAAATGGTTGTGGGAAGTCTCCTTTGAGTCGGAAGGGTGCACAGTCAAATGCATTGATTGAGGAACAAGACCAAACTATGATCGCAGGTTTCTAGAAGTAATTGATTTCATGAAATTTTGTGTGGATCTCAAATTAATTTGATTTTTTATCTGACATTGCAGTAAGGAAGAAACTGCATGTCCTTCTCTTGCGATATTATCAAATCCATAGAGAGCGACCTTTAGAAACAATTAAAGACAACTCCCACGCTTTAGGGTGCTTACGCTGTTTTACAGAATCCACGGTATGTTATAATCTTTATTCATGCAAACCATAGATTGTGCCTAACTGAAAATTCCTAATAAACTTAGGAATAATTTTGACTCAGGATTTCCGATGACCTACAGTGTATGAGAGAATAAAAAAGTCTCTGAGGACTTCAAAAGATGTTGACAAAAATTTATAAATGATTGTTTTCATTCATCGTTGACAGATGTCACCTCTTTGTAAAATAGGATAATGCAGGGCCTTTCTATTCTATATTATCACAAGGATATTGTCTCTAATTTAAATACACATTGACATATTTTTAAATTATCATTAAACCAGCACCCGAAATACTCCCGACATATATCGAGCACAAAAGAACAATACTCATACTTGAAAATAAATGGGAATAACTAACTTCTTAAATCTAAGTCACAATAAAAGAGTAATCAACAATTTATAAATTATAAAAACATAGGCGAGATAGTTGTACTTACCTGATGAAAACAAGTAAATAATCTTATTAATTAAGTGGACTACCAAATACTTGACTGCAACGTTCTTCCCTTCCAACTCATTTCCGTTTTCTCCATTTAATCTTATTTATCCATTCCATTCTTCGTCTTGAAGAAGATCATCCCCCTCTACGAACACAGTAGTGTCCTCTTTATAGCCAAATTTAGGTTTTGGACTATCACAATAAGTTCTTGTTAGAACTCAACTTAATTAGCTTTAATTAATTTTAACGGATCCACTTACTGAGTAAGTCTTTAGTTAATCATTTAACTTGATCTTTTAACTTAGCTAAATTCATTTTAGTTTTATTTAACCTTTAGTTAGCTGTAAGATAAATAATCTATCTTAACTACAACTCCATTAATTTATTTCTTAAGCTTTATATTCAACTCACTTTAATTTACTTAGATAATTATCTTATTTAAACATAACTAGAACTATGAACTAACTTTAACTTAGTTAGATGACTTTAATTGATCGACTTCCATAGTAAATCTTTAATTAATTAGTTAACTGATATCTAACTTAGCTAACTGTAACTTAGTTTAGCTAATCTTTACTTATTGACTTACATAGTCAATCTTTATTTAATTAGTTAATTGAGTATTAAATAAATGAGAGTTATTCATGCATTCTCATGCATTAGTTACTAGCTATCCATGCATACTCATGCATTAACTGCTTGTTAATCTTTTCTTCTTTTGTAGATAAGCTTTTATAGTTTTAAAGCTTTTACTTTTAATCAAGGATAATCAGTCCTTCTTCAATCTTTCTTAATTTAAATATTTATTTATAACTACTAATATGTTTTCTTAATAATAAATCATTTTATCTTTTATTCCTAATTTATAATTAGGAAAATATCAATCATTTTATACTTAGGAACTTTGCCAAAACCTTTTTTCGAGGCCAAGATACTAATGTTGTTTAGGTTAAATTCTTGTTTTTACTTAATGGTACTTAGTATAGATCAGCCTCATGCTAATTCTTATATTATAGGAAATTGTTACTGCCTTGCGGCCACTAGAATTTTCTTCGATGTCCTTATCTAGGACTAATTATTACATACTTTTAAACTTAAGTGTTTTCTTAGTGAACATCACAGTTCACTTTAAGTGCTCATGGCACTAGGATGACCACTCTCGTCAAAACTTATGGCTACCAAGCCATTGACCCTCTCCCCCTAGTGGATTCCATGCCCCATCCGTTTCATTGCTTCAAGCCTTCAGTATCCTCAGTCTACAAATTCACTTAACACTTAGGAAAAAATAATCATACTTACAAAGTTTCACCTGCGGAACTCTTTCCATGAGCTCCTCGTTGTTGGCGGGTACAGAGTTTATACTTTCTATTGCAGAAACCCTAAGGGAGAAAGAGGGATATTACATCCTTCCCCCCTTAAGAATAACACCGTCCTCGGTGTTCGTATCCTTCCAACTTTATCTTCCGCTTTTAGTTGTCTTGTAAAAATAATAATTTTTTTTCGTCTATCTTGATTGCTTTAACATCTTTTTAAATATTCTTAACGTTTCTTGCTTCTCATACCTGTACTTTTCACAAACAACACACGTTTTTTCTAGCATTTTATCATAAAATACATGCATACATATGATTTTTCCAAAATCAATTAAAACATAAGTAATAATTTCCTCTTGCAAAATCATGTTGCGGCCTTTTCATGGCGACTCTTTGTAATGTTTGATCTTATTACAAAGATTTACATTGAAATTCCCTATACCTGCACATATGCCATTCATACATGATCATGATCTAAGATAATATTTTCCAAATTTCTATTTATGGCATTTCTTTTCCAATTACTTTTAGTCATCCTCTACTTGTTTTTCCTCGAAGCAATAATATTAATGTTCATAATGTGAGTTGTGCATGAACATAATGTAACACATACGTAATCCAAACATAAATATGCATAAATTTAATTTTTAACAAGTGCATAACAAAATTATATGCACATACCTCGTGGATAACATATGCATAGTAGGAAACCGTTCTTGGTGCGTCATCTCAACACTAAATAAGACTTATTATTCCAGGTGCTCTAGAGGTACCTAATAATCAATAGTGAACTGATTACTGATGCTCCAGAGCCTCCATCCCAACATCAGTAATATAATGAGTTCTTAGTGCTTCCAGAGCTTTATGCTCAACACCTTCAGTAAGGTAACTCTATTCCTATTAAGAGATTTATGCTCAACACTCTCAGTAAAGTAACTCTCGTTGGTTTAGTTTGTCAAGTACTTGGTTAGTCTAACCCCTTTCACACTCGGTCCCTCTCTGAGTGGTAGATTTATGTTCCACAATGCTTTTATGTTCCACAATACTAATCCCTGCAAGACTTGATTAGAACTCTATGCATACAATATACTAAACATCATCTTAAATCAAACATGTCACTTTTAGTATCTTGCAAAAACATGTATCAATTATTTTCAGCAATTCTTGCTTTTTATAAATCAATTGTTATGCCTATGCTTAAAATTTCTAAAATAGGATCTCAAATTTATCATCTTGTTTCCTATTCAGTTTCTTATAAACATATTAAATTATTTATGCAAATGACTATCATCGATCTAACTATAAATTTGCATCATGATATCAGTTATTGAATCATAATTCATGTTTAGGAAATACCTCGTGTATTACCTTTCGTTCACAAGTCTTGGTGAGGTCTCTTGCGCCCATGTGCACTTGCATGATTCATTTACAATCTCTTGCCAGTAGTTTAATTACATCAAAAATACCTTTAAATAAAAACATAACATATATTAAGTATATAAATATTTTTTTGTACCAAATAATCACTTATTTTCCAACAAACCTAGGTATGACTAGGCTTGTAAGTAGTTTTGATAACTTTATACTCTAATATACCAATTTTCTTTACACTTCCAACACTAAAAGCTCAAATAGTTTAAACATTTATTTTCCTAAGCGAACATTTTTGAAAGCATAAATATCATATATTTGAATATTGAAATTTTAATTCCATAATCCTTTAGTATTTATGATTTTATGATGCATCACATGCGACCATACATGCAGTGTTTAATTATCTCAAACATTGTTTTAAATGCTAACAACTAATGCACCTATAATGAAATTAATTAACCATGCTTAAATTTTGGAAACCTTTTCATGCCATTAAAATTTTTGAATTTTAAAATACTCCTCTTAATCAATTGATGTCGTGTTTTCTAACTATATCTTTTCACATCATACTAGTTTTGTAGATGTCCTCTTTTTATTTTTGTTTGCATGGTTTTGTGATACTCTTGTTTAAGGTTTCTTGAAGTTTGTCTCTAAAATTCTATGCAGAAAAATAACTATCACTTTTATGCATATGTGTCTTATACTCTTTGGTTATATAGAAGGTAAACATATCAATCTTTATTCTTAGTTTTATTCTACTAAAGGCTTTTCAATCCTATCATTTTTCTTTGAACCGATTTTTTATAGTAGGACATATCAACCTTGCTCCCTAAATACCCTTGACTATAGAATATAAAACATCTTTTAATGATACACTAGTTTAACTAATACTTGCTACGTCACACATGTTAACAACTACTGATAGGGTAAATATCTACTAGAAAACATCTTTACATTTGAAATACTGTACAGAGTACGCAATGTACTTGCAAGTTGTGAGTCCATAGGCCGTAGTGCTATAATTGGGCTCTGATACCACTTGTAATGTCCCTCAAAATACACCCTAAAAAAACAATTCTTAAGGGTTTCCATGATTGTCTTAAGACCCTATTCACGTTAATTAAATTATGCACTAGTAAGTTGTTTGGCGTCCTTCTCTCCTACGTCCTCATAATTTTCACTTGCGTCCGAAGGGTCTAGAAATCAATACACATGTAAGTGTGTTTCGAAAAGGCTTAAATTTCATGGTGTAAATTATTCACCAAAAATATCTTTAATTCAACTATGAGTTAGAATATCCTGTTCAATTCTCCCTATCCAACAATGATATGACACTTATATAATTAAAGCTTTAAATTATTTTTTGGGTAGGAAGATCTACATTCAAACTTTTCTAATCTAAAGATTTTATATTTGTATATACTTATCAATAACTAAACTTCAAATTAGAGCATTCTAATTCGTACTTCTTCCATTTGACAGATAAAATAAATTTCCATCCTCTTTTCTATATATATATATGTCAATATGTAATTCTAATCATATATATATATATATATCTCCCTATAAATACCATAGGCCAATATATATATATATATATAACATTTTAAATATAAGGAATTTTACCATATAATCCAACTATACTTTTAAATTGGAACTTTAACCGCTTAACTTTTCCAAGTGATTATATTCAAGTTTTACACGGTAAAAAGGTATTTTTATGTGAATAAAATATACACGAAAATATCATTTACATACTCGTTTAAATTTACAAAACTACATTTCTCTACTAAAAGGTGATACCTATAAATATTTTCTTTTGCATAAATAACTATTTCTAGATATAATTTTCTTTTGAAACAATAATCACTTCAAATTTTAACTATCCATTTATACTCTTTCTAATTAACAAATATATACAACTTATATATATATATATATTAAAAACATTATCCTTATTTCAAACAATGCTTTAGGATCTTTATTCAGATATATGCATCCTTTAATGATGCATCTTTATACATAAAACTCATCTCTCTCTATATATATATAAAGAATACCTTGTTTTCTTAGTAAAGTCAATAATACATAAATAAGAGTCCAATATCTTCTCTTTAATTTATACTAGTCTCATTTACATATTAAAAATCATCCCCGTATATATCACTAAAACCGATAAATATATCTTGTTCAAATTAAATTTCAATTTAAATATAAACAAATAAAGAAAACAAACTTTACCTAAATCGCATGAGCTTTGGCATTGATGGCAGTGACTATAGTTTGACACATAGATAGGCTAAGGCATTTAAGTCTCCTTTGTAATTTGAATACGACTAAGAGAAGGAATGACAAAGAGAGAGAGCATTATTTCAGTTCTGTGAAAAAACTAGGGATTGACAGATCAAGGATATGCCACATGGTACTAATAGTTAACACATAATATAACACGTAGTCAGCACGCAAAATAACGCATAATACTTGGCTCCAAATTGTCCATGCATCAGACTCAGTTCACAAATCTCAATAATTAAAGAAAATGAAACCTGTAGAACACTGTCCGTCTTGCTACAGGGATAGAAACTAGAAGAGGACAGATATCTAGCTAAATCTAAGAGTCCTCCTTGGGAGTTGTCTTTGGGTTAACTTGCCCACGGATCTGTGCATGGAGTCCATCAAAGGATATACCTAGGCACGTGTAATGTTTAAGGTATGAAGTAGTGATTACCTCTACTCAACAACGAGATGCGTGAGCAGTCAAGGCGTGACTAGCGCAACAATAAACATACTACATGGAATAAAAAATGTGTGTTAAGATCATTAGTCAGCGCAGCATTTTCCTTTAACTTTCTCCATGATAGATCCACCAAATCCAGGCAAACCCAGATAATATATACAGTTAGAACTGTCATAATCCTAAACAAAATAAACCTGACTATTGTGAAGTAGAATGATAACATCCTAAAGAAAAATCAAAGGGCTTCCCAAGCCGATAAGAATTTCTTCCTAAAACTTGTTCTTCTTTCCCTAGTATCAGGTACGCGACTGATAATGCGATGGTATGAAAGGTAGGGTTGAAAAATGGTTGTGGGAAGTCTCCTTTGAGTCGGAAGGGCGCATAATCAAACGCATTGATTGAGGAACAAGACCAAACTTTGATTGCAGGTTTCTACAAGTAATTGATTTCATGAAATTTTTTGTGGATCTCTAATTAATTCAATTTTTGATCTGACATAGCAGTCAAGAATAAACTGCATGTCCTCCTCCTCTGAGATTATCAAATCCACAGTTAGTGACCTTTAGAAATAATTAAAGACAACTCCCACACTTTAGGGTGCTTACACTGTTTTACAGAATCCACAGTATGCTATAATCATTATTCATGCAAACCATAGACTGCGCCTAACTGAAAATTCCTAATAAAACTTAATAATAATTTTTACTCAGGATTTCCGATGACCTATGGTGTATGAGAGAATCAAGAAGACTCTGAGGACTTCAAAAGATGCTAACAAAAATTTCTAAATAAGTGTTTTCATTCATTGTTGACAGAGATCACCTCTTCGTAAAATAGGATAATATAGGACCTTTCTATTCTATAATATCACAAGGATATTGTCTTTAATTTAAATCCACATTGACATATTTTTAAATTATCATTAAACCAACACCCAAAATACTCCCATCATATATCGAGCACAAAAGAGCAGTACATATACTTGAAAATAAATGGGAATAACTAACTTCTTAAATTTAAGTCACAATAAAAGAGTAATCAACAATTTATAAATTATAAAAACATAGGCGAGATAGTTGTACTTACCTGATGAAAACAAGTAAATAATCTTAGTAATTAAGTGGGTGACCAAATACTTGACTGCAACATTCCTCCCTTCCAACTGATATCTGTCCGGCGTAGGTTTTCCCACCGAGAGACCACCCCCGAGATGGGCACGAAATCCACTAGGGTAGCTGAGTAAAGTTCCGTTTTCTCCATTTAATCTTATTTATCTTTTCCATTCCATCCTTATCCTTGAAGAAGATCATCCCCCTCTATGAACACTTTAGTGTCCTCTTTATAGCCAAATTTAGGTTTTGGACTATCACAGTAAGTTCTTGTTAGAACTCAACTTAATTAACTTTAATTAATTTTAAGTGATCCACTTACTCAGTAAGTCTTTATTTAATCAATTAACTTGATCTTTTAACTTAGCTAAATTCATTTTAGTTTTATTTAATCTTTAGTTAGCTTTAAGATAAATAATCTATCTTAATTACAACTCCATTAATTTATTTCTTAAGCTTTATATTCAACTCATTTTAATTTTACTTAGATAATTATCTTATTTAAACATAACTAGAACTCTGAACTAACTTTAAATTAGTTAGCTAACTTTAACCAATGGACTTCCATAGTAAATCTTTATTTAATTAGGTAATTGATATCTAACTTAGCTAACTTTAACTTAGTTTAGCTAATCTTAACTTATTGACTTACATAGTCCATCTTTATTTAATTTATTTAATTAGCTAACTGACTATTAAATAACTGAGAGTTATTCATGCATTATCATGCATTAGTTACTAGCTATCCATGCATACTCATGCATTAACTGCTAGTTAACCTTTTCTTCTTTTGTAGATAAGCTTTTATAGTTTTAAAGATTTGTCTTTTAATCAAGGACAATCAGTGCTTCTTCAATCTTTCTTAATTTATTTATCTTATTTGAAATAACATTTAAATATTTATTTATAACTACTAATACGTTTTCTTAGTAATAAATCATTTTATCTTTTATTCCTAATTTATAATTAGGAAAATATCAATCATTTTATCCTTAGGAACTTTGACAAAACCTAGGCCAATATACTAATGTTGTTTAGGTTAACTTCTTGTTTTTACTCAATGGTACTTAGTATAGATCAGCCTCATGCTAATGGTTAGATTATAGGAACTTGTTATTGCCTTGTGGCCACTAGAAGTTTCTTCGACGTCCTTATCTAAGACTAATTATTAACATACTTTTAAACTTAAGTGTTTTCTTAGTGAACATCACAGTTCACTTTAAGTGCTCATTGAACTAGGATGACCATTGTCATCAAAATTGATGGTTACCAAGACATTGACCCTCTCCCCCTAGTGGATTCCATGCCCCATCTGTTTCGTTGCGTTAATCCTTCAGTCTCCTAAATCTACAAATTCACTTAACACTTAGGAAAACATAATCATACTTACAAATTTTTACCTACGGAGCTCTTTTCCATGAGCTCCTCGTTGTTTGTGGGTACACAGTTTGTACTTTCTGTTGCAGAAACCCTAAGGGAGAAAGAGGGATATTACATGTGACCACCAAAGCCTAAGCATAATGCCTCTCTACACAATAGAAACATATTGACAAGATTGTATAGGAATACAAAGATAGCTTCCACTCACCTAAATGGGTTCCTTTGCACAACCATGTCAAACAATCAATTGATTCCTTCTCACTATGTGCATCAATCCTCACTCTATCAGGCTTACAATAACCTTTAAATATTGAGATAGATTCCTTTGACTATGTTATCAATGTACTCCTCACTCTTCATGGAAATTTAATGGAATATCACAACAAGACATTCTCCGATGATTTTCATAGGTAAACCACCAATGAAAAGGAGATATAATCCATCGTGAAAGAATGTGGGCATTGGAACAATAATATTTTGGGAAAGGAAATGATCATCCACTCTAATCACAAACCCTTTCAATTCATGCAAACGCAAGGAAATTTATAGAACAATGACCACCATAAGTGATCCATGCACCTAGAACATTTCCACTTGAATGTTAAGTACAAGAAGGGAAACATAAATTGAGTTGCAGAATGCCTCATCTAGACTCTAATTCTAGAGCTAACCACATCTCTTAACTCCTATGGGAATGAGGCTTCTGATTGGATCAATTATATGCCAATGACCTTGAATTTGTTTCTACATATTAGAGACTAGGAACAGTTGAACAAGTTCTATAATTTCACCTCCAATATGCACTTATGTTCCATCCAAGTCTTTTTTTACCCTTCAAGTGAGTATGAGAAGCTAATTTGAGAGGGAAATTACATTTAGGTGGTATGGCACTTTGGTTTGGAGAATGTTTTAGAAACACTGCATAAATATTTTGACTGGACAAAGCTTTGATGGGACATCCATAGGTGTCATTTCATGGAATTCCTATGCTATCACTAAACGTACCATTAACAAGTAGTTCATGTAGGGGATGTACACTCCATGGATTATATTTCAAGTCTCCCCTCCACCAAGCAAGGTAACAATTATGTGTTTGTCATTGTTGATTGATTCTCTATGATGGTAATTTTGTCACACCGCAAGAATATTATCACAACAGATAGAAGCCGCATCTAAGATCTTCTTTGAGTGCGTTTGGGTTCATTTTGAGATACTAAGGACCAATATTTTAGATAGGGATAGTAGTTTCCTTAGTACCTTATGGTCTAGCATGTGGTCTCTGATGGACGCAAAGCTAACAAAATCAACTACCTTCCTTCCCCAAAAACATGGCCAAACAGAGATGGTCAACATGATGATTGTGCATATCCTACCAATGTAGAACTCTAGGAATCCAAGTACATGGGATGATATCCTTTAATATGTTTAAAATAGATACAATAGATCTTCTCTCTATATGTCCATTGGCCACAACACTTTTCAAGTGTTCTTTTGGTTCTAACCATCGATCCCCATTGGTGTAGCTATTCCCATTAAATCTACACCAAAAGAGTCCTCTCATGCTTATAATAAGGTATGTAGAGTAAATTTATTTAACGCATCCAATAAGAGTTTCATGATATCCTACAAAATTCAATGCTAAGTTCAAACAATGACATGACCAGCATTGGGTTCCACACAAGTTTCATGTTAGTGATAAGGAATGGTTTCATTTGCAAAAATATCACCTCATAGGTCCCCATATGAAGATTATACCACTTTAATATGGGCCTTGCACCATCACAAAGGGTATGGGTGAGAATTATTTTGAATTGAGTATTCCTCCTTTCCTTGGCTTGCACCCAGAATTTAATTAGAGAAAATTTTAAGGATCCATAATTTTCTTAAAGTGTAGAAACCTTGGCGAATCTTACTAATTATCAAATTTCCAACCATAGAATGTTTGGTGATATTTTTAAAAAAATATTCAAATTTCTAAGGGTTTTATATAGTTTTTGGACAATTTTGGTGATTTTTGGAGTAAACAAATTTAATCCAATGGAATTTGAGCGAATCATGTTGGAAAAAAATGGAAAAATGGTAGTGAGAATGATTTGCTCATTTTGGTGTTGTATGTAGATGACTTATTTTTTACATGTACATAGAAGCTCATTACAGGGTGAAAATCAAATATGGCAATTGAGTTCGAGATGAAGGTCACCGTCATGATGCATTACTTCTTGGGTCTGGAGGTTTGGTAGAAACTAGGGGAGATTTTCCTTGGGCAACGTAAGTATGCAGTTGAGATTCTAAAGATATTTCGAATGGAGGACTACAAGCCCATGGCCACGCCAATGATCACCAATTTGAAGAAGGTCACTACTTCATATTTAGATATGATGTAGGATCCCACATTGTACATGTAGTTGATAGGTTCTTTGATGTATCTTGTCAATACTAAGATAGAAATATTTTTTCCGTGAACACCTTGAGCTAGTTCATGGTGGAGCTGAGGCAAGGAACATTGGGTAGCAGAAAAACACGTGCTTTGATACTTGAGTGGAAATGATAATGGAGTATAGACTCATATATATTGGATATGGTCAAGTGAAGTTTCAAGGTTATACAAACTTAGATTGGGAAAGTAATGCATTATATATTAAAATCACCTCAAGGTGTTGCTTTAGCTCAGGATCAACAATGATATCTCGGTTCAAGCTGAAGCAGAATTTCATAGCACTCATATCAGCAAAGGCATATTATATGGAATCTAGTACAACAAGTTGTTGAGTCATCTGGATTTGCAATTACTTGCAGGATTGTTTGCTCAAGATATGGACCCCATATGATCTACTATGACAATCGGAGTTGTATCAAACACTCTAAGAATCCAGTATTTCTTTATCAATCCAAGGACATAGAGATCATATACCACTTCATACGATATATAATTGATAAGGGAGTATAAGATATTAAGTATATACCCACATATCAGCAATTAGCTGACATTTTGACCAAGTTCTTAGCAAAAGGAAATTTTGAATCATTCAAAGATATACTTAGATTGGTGCAGAAGTCCTTCCTCACTA
Source organism: Larix kaempferi (assembly GCA_027924585.1). Classification (NCBI taxonomy): domain Eukaryota; kingdom Viridiplantae; phylum Streptophyta; class Pinopsida; order Pinales; family Pinaceae; genus Larix; species Larix kaempferi. Next base: position 18,351,717 of record BSBM01000289.1, read on the forward strand.
AGAGGGAGTGTTGAAAAATGTAGCTCAAATATGAGCTTCTTGCACAAGTTAGATGTGAATGTGGGAGAATTAGTTCGAGACAAATTCTTAGTGACCACGTAGTAAAAGTGGGAAATAATATCATCTTGTAATTCCACTTAATAAATAAAAGTGAAAGTCTAATTTCCTTTGATCACTTAGTCTTAGAAATATAAATGAAATATTCTAGAGATTCTATAATATTACTGAGTTAGATTTGATATAATCTTAATTGTACACCTCACCATTGACATAAGGTGGTTTCTATGATTAAGGAGATTGGTTACTAGAATCAAGTAAGTTGGTCGCTAGAATCGAGGAGTTGGTTCCTAGAATAAAGGAAGTTGGTTTCTAGAATTGAGGGGGTTAGTTATCTCTATCAAATCATAACTAGGACCAGATGAGATGAGAAGGGGAGTAGAGAAAACACCAAAGAATTTGTGTGATGAACACACAAATGAAGCCAAGGAAGAGATAATGCAAATAGAAAGAAGAGGATTGACCAATAAGATGGAAGGTTGTAAGGATAGTAATGTAAAGTTTTGTACAGCCTACAATAGCTCTTCAAATTTATGTGAGGTGTATTGTTTATTTTCAATAGGTTGTAAACCTCAGATTGAGGAGTGCTTGTAAATTTTTATTATTAAGTGATAAGTTGGTTTGAGGGACATGATTAATGTGTATCGTGTTGATGCTTCCGTTGTTCATTGTCATCTATATGTGTGATTGTTTCATGTTTAGAAATTTATATTTCTACTATTAAATAAGTTCAAGTCTGATTTCTTTAATCAAGAGAAACATAGGATAGAAATCACCTAGGGCCTAAAAAGTTACATTTGGAACATGTACATAAGTATCACACCCAAAAACTTCCAAGTGTTTAAGAGACGGTTTCTTACCATTCCATACCTCATGCAAAGTTTTTTCAATCAATGTTTATGTGGGTGGTTGATTTACGAAGTAACACATAGTATCCACTTCCTCTACCCAGAATTATTGTCCTAAATTGGAACCACTGAGCATGCTCATGTCCTTTTCCATCAATGTCCTATTCATTCTTTCCATAACTCAATTATGTTGAGTCAGGTATGGATTAGTCTTCTTCCTTGTTATTCTGCATTTCTTACAGAATTCCTCAAATTCATTACATGGAACTCTCCACCATTATCTATCCTCAACGCTTTTATTTTATTCTATGTTTGATTATATACATGAGTCTTGAATTCTTTAAATTAATTAAATACCTCATATTTCTTTTGAGGAAATAAATCCATGTATTCCTTGATAAATTGTCTGTAAATGAAACATAATACACAAATTTACCTAATGATGGAACATACACAAGTCCAAACACATAACTATGTATTTACTCTAAAATCCCTTTTGCTCTCGCAACATTAGATGCAAATATTATCTGATTCTAGTTTCCATATATGCAATGTTCATAGAAGTGTGCAATCAAACATACCTTTACTATGTAATTCCTGAATCCCCTTATCTCTAATATGTCCCATCCTTTGATGCCATAGCATTATCTATTTTATAGAGACAATATGGGACCATGGTTATGTCTTCTTTAATTCTACTCTCAAGAAAAATAGAACTATTACACCCATCAATGATAGTGCTTCCAAATAGCTTGCATATATTTCCATTCCAGAATCCCATCATCAATCCCATTAATCCTTGAATCATTTTGCATGTATCTTTTGTAAAATGGTCTATACACCTACATCACCCATATTACTAATGGATATGATGTTCTAGCCAACTCTAGAATGTGCAAAACCCCAAGGAGAGTTATAATATTCCCATCCTTGAGAATAAATTTAACTCTTACATGTCTTATCCTTCCAGCCATTGATTCATCTCCTAAAAAAATATCACCTCTGTTGTACTTGTCATATTCACAAAATCACTCCATGTGAGTAGTCATATGAAAACATGTGCTTGAGTCAATCCACCATACAACACAATATGAATGGGTACCTATAGGCACCATGTAAACAGCCCCTCCTTCTGAGGATGGCTTCACCTATGTGGAAGGGGTATCATCATATTCCTTCACTTTATCAACATTTTTAGATCTACAATCCTTCGTATAATGCCTATTTTTACCACATTTCCACATTTTCCTTGAGATTTAGATCTACCTTTAGATTTAGATCTCGCCCCTAAAGACTTATTTTTATTTCTATATTGGGGACAACCTATCAAAAACAAGGCATATGTGATCTGACCATCCATGGTTTTTGATTCATTTCATTTGATAATAGAGAGGAAAATACGTCCTCAAACTTCAATGTGATTTGAGTAGCACTATTTATTGCTACAATCAAATTGTCCCAAGAATATGTTAAAGAACATAATAATTTAATACTACAACTCCCTAAATCATCCCAAATCTTCTTTGCACTATCTTCTCCAGCAACATTGAACAATATTGAATCTAATAGGAAAATTTCAAATCGTATTTCTCACCTTTACTTCTAGTTTCTCCCAATATTCTTTTTCCGTAGTAGTAGTTTGTGTACCTAGATACACAGTAACCCACTATTCTCGATCTACAATAATATATTCCATTTTGAGCTTCCATATCTCAAAGTTATGACCGTTAAATTTCTTAATCTCAATTTTGAACTACTTTCCATTATCTTTCAACACGTGAATCGCTACTGCAAATCTCCCACTAAACCCAAGTTTATCACAGACCCAAGATAAACTTTCTCTATCAAATGAGTCAAATGCTTAGCAATATAGGTGTCCCCTCAAGCCAATAATCAAGCTCTAATACCACATGTAATTATTAAACCTATGAAGTGAAATAATGCATACATATTCTTAAGAAAAATAGAGATTAAAACAATGGCACACACAAAATACACATAAATTTACCATGGAAATCCTTAATTGGGGAAACCAACAAACCTTCAAGCCATACCTCTCTTTTTTCTAATTGTATATTCTTAATAATTTACAATACAACATTTAGGTATTCCACAACATCCAAGACCCTAATCTATTAAGCTGAATTAGATTACAACTCAAATACCTTAACTAAGATTAAATTACCCATTTTATGAAGAAGAAAAAAGAGCTCAAAAAATAAATGTCAGGTCATTTCCCCGAACCCCCGCATCATAGGTTGGAACTATCCTCATGCAAAGAACATAAAACATGCCCAACACATTAGGAATCAATCCAATAGGCCAAATTCTATTCCTTTTTTTTACAAAATAAAATCATAATCATAATAGGTGACTTACTTTGTCTTCTACTTATAGAGGATGAAACCCTAGAGTAACTCCCCAAAGAGGAAAAATGGCGCTACGTTTAATAGGAGGGAACTAGAAAGCCCTTATAAAATTTATGCCAACCCTTAAGTCTAATTGGATGTGGTATTTCAATAGAATTAGAGGGTATGATGACCAAATTGCATTAGAATGTGCATAAAATTTTCAACATTTACACGAACAAAGTACACATTAGTGGTAAGAGGTCTTTATATTCAAGTAAATGAACCTACATTGGTCATAATAATAGGACTCCCTATTGGAATTCCTTGGGACAAGGAAGAAACACAACCTACCATATAAACAAATATTTTTTTCTTTAGACAGTATGAAAGAGTGGAGGAGATAGAAAATGGGACAAAAAGATGATCTATGCAACCCTATATGATGAAATTTCCTTACATTTCATGAAATATATCACATACTAAGGAAGGAACAACATGGTCCAAACATACCAATTTATAATGATAAAGACACCATTACCACCAATAGTCATAAAAAAGACTAAGCATTATTTATTTCCTCTTGTAATCCCTTAGAGATTCAAGTGATAAGGTAAAGGTAAGGAGAACAAAATGCCCTATCCCATGATGGGTTAGTAAAAGTTATTGTTGAATATAAAATAACAAACCAAACCTACTCAATAACATGGGATAAGTTCCTAACCATGAATGAAGAGGAGCTTGTGGCCTTGGAGGCCAATAAAGGTCAAAAGATAGCATAAGGTGAGTCAAGAAAGAAAAACAAAGAGATGGTTCATGGAAAAACAAGTACAAGAAAGAAAAGAAGGACACGCGAGAAGACCATTCAAGAAGAGGAAGAAGAAATAAGTTTTGATGAGAAAGAAGAATAAGAGGATGAATCACTAGGATGGATGAAGGTACCAAATATATATCCACTACTCTAGTTTATATCGGGAAAACCCAAAGTAGTCCTCTAAAAAGTCACTACAAGGATCCCAACAAAGGGGCCAAGCAAAACCTTATGGCTAAGAACTAGAGCCCTATTAGCAAAAAAATGGAAGAGAACACTTCACATCCTAACACCCAAAGGGATTATAAGTAAACCCATGAAGATATTAGACAAAGAGGGGTGAATCTAGGGTGAAAGACCTTATAGGTCAACTAGAAGAAGCTAAGGAGGAATATCTCAAATGGAAAATCATTGCAGTAGGAAAACAGAGGATGGAGACCAAAACCATAAAATATTAAAGGAAATGGTCTATGTATCATATTTTAAACTTGAAATGAAAAATTCATATACTCAAAATGCAACACCTGGATAACATAAAGCAATTAAAGGAAGATAATTAGGAACTCAGGGTTTTACTAGAAAAGAAAATTGAGGAGGTTGAGGACCAAGTAGAGAGGATTGAAGAATTGTATTCAATCATCCATCATATTGGGGAGATATCAGAAGAATTGGTTTCTTGTATACCCCCTGCAAGAACATACACCTTGATACTTGAGTAGAAATAGATCAAAATTCAATTAAAGTGAGTTTCCAACCACCTCCTCCACGATCTGGAAAACAGGAAGTTTAAAAAAAAATACCAACAAAGTAATGAGAGGTGTTGTTCCCTAGGTTGTACCCTTCTCCACCCAGTGGATCATAAGGTGTCTCTTTCCTCTCTTTTTTTCCAACTCTATAGAGTGGATATGAAAATTTATATTTGGATGTTGCAAATGAAAAGAGGGGGAAAGGAATATATGAGAAGGGTTACAAGGCCATGGAGAGATATGCAAGATGCACCTTCCTATGCCACTTTATTTCATCAATCCAATTCTTGGACTAAGGGAATATACACTTGATTTCCAAGGCATATATCTTGGCCTATCACCTCAGAATCACCTTTGATTATATGATTCTCTAGTGACTGGATTTACAACAATGTCCTATGGTGCATGGAGTCAGTCCATGAAGATTATGGGTTGTTTTTTGACATTATTTTGAAAGTGAAAGGATGTTAAAACAATGCATACAACCAAAATTTAACCAAACAAATGCTTTTGAGGGGCCTTAATCACAACTTCATAACTAGAAGATGGATGTAAGATCATAACATATAATGTAGAAGAGATATTGACATACATTCTATCTAGAATATGTTCATGGTAGATAGAAAATGAAATGGGAAAGATGTACATAGATCCATTAATTCATTCAACAAGATGAGAGATACGCGACAATGAATGGAAAACATAATAACATACATGAGATTGTAATGCTTCATATAGTGGCAAGTTTGACTCAATCCTAACTACACAATAGAATACAAGTTGTTATTTAAATACAATAAGAGGCACCAAAAGGGACCCTTGATCTCAGTGCTAGGCATATTGAACTTCCTTCCTAGAGAGGAGATTCATATAATGCTTATAGTGGGAAAATAGAATGATACTAAGGAGAAGGGATGAAGTTGATGTTATAGATCCCATTGCACTCAACTCACATAAATTTTGGTAGCCCGACAATATGAAAATGCCCAATCTTTGGCTATGTGGTTGAGGCTTCCCTTTATAGGTTTTCTTCTCTCTATGTATTAGTTGTCCCATGCTTGGGATGGCATAAGTGTGAGAATAAATGGTGCATTCTACTAACCCATTCCATTGGAAGAAGTTGTTGACTCATGATGAGCATATAAGAATGAGTTTGTTGTCACTATCCCAATACTTTCTTTGGTTCTATAGGCATCAATGATGATAATTAACTCATTACTCAAATTACCCCATATTTTATTCTATTGTTTCTTGCCACAAATTCAAATATATTTTTGGATGACTCACTAATTATTAGGCCTTCCTTTTCCTTATGATTTATGAGGGAGAGGTTGTGAGGGCCTTTCCTGATGAAGAGTTTTTTATGCTAAGGGAATAGTTACTTCAAGTATCCCTCTACAGTCATGCACTACACTTATAAACCTCCAATCGTAATCATTAATTTACTATCCTACATCCCTTCAAAATCCTAAATGACTTGTCTAACTCTATGAGGGGGGTATAGTCAATATTTCCCAGGGTTTAAATGAGCCTATATAATAGATCCTAGGTAGCAATGGAGGGGTGCATATTACTGCAAATATCAATAGATGCAAGGATTTCTTTCTTATTAGGTAAAAATATTAAGCAAGGAAGATAATTTTATAATATTATCTTATAGGCATCCTCAAGGTGTTATAATTCCATGGGAAAGGTAGGCCATGACTCTTCATTGTACTCATATTCATGAGGAAATCCTTGATGGGTTTCTCAAATTTGATTTCCCTCTTAAGGGTGATTCTCCAACTGTTATATTCACTAATGTAATTATCTATATCCATAAATACTTAGGCCATATCCCCAATTTTCAGTAATCTTATGGAATACATAGAGAGTGTATTTATTGCCCCTTTTCGACTTTCATTGTTTTGTAGCTAAGATAAATCTCATTTTCTGTATTGTCGAGGTCTTTTGTGACTTGAATATGCAAAAACATCAAACTAGAACTAGAATTGCAGTTGGTCTCTTAATGATGGAACATCATCAAAGATATATCTCCAAACTATGTTATTGATCTCCCTCGAGGTTTTTAGCATCCTAGCTTTAGTGATATCTTCTTCATGTTTTGTATTCCATGTTTATATATATTCCTTAAGATTGGACACCCACCTCTTATCCTCATGCCACATTTTCTCTACCTCCTCCAATATTTGGCCTTTCTTCATGAGATTTTCTTTCATTTTGTCAACTAGGTCCTTTATGGTTACTACCTTCAGAGCATTGTCTCATGATTTTTCCCTCCATTCTACTACATCTTGATTTAATTGATCATTTTTTTGTTGCAATCGTGATATTTATTCTATGGATGGGGGTGGATGTCTGGTTGAAGAACCTAGTTTCTTCTCCTTGTGAGCCTCAATGATTTCATGTTGTAGGGAATCAATTAAGGCATTATCTTTGTCTAATTGGAATGTTAAGTCCTTTTCATTTCCTTGAACAACATTTAAATCATAAATCTTATTCTCCATCACTTGATTCTATTCTAATAAATATGCATTCACCCTTCTCCATAATTTCACTTTATTGCCAAATCTCTTCTTCTCTACCAACATTTGATGAGTGTCTAGGAGAGAAGGGGCAATAATGAAATTTTCTAGTGCCTTTATCCTTTCATCCTTTTATTGTAGGAGCGAAATATCCTTGTTTAAATCCCGCTTCCCCTTACCCATAAATACTAAGATAGCTTATACATTGTCTTTTTCTACCTCTAAGGCCTTCACTCTAGAACTTAGGAATCAGTTCCTTATATTAATGGAACCCAATTGCTTCTTGTAAGTGTCACTAGATAAATCAACTTTGAGATATTTGCTATAAACTATGTTGCTATATCCTTGAGCCATAAAAACATTGTCCTCAGGTGGACCCCTTTTGGCTCAAAGGTGACCTGAAGGTCCTTTTGGTCTCGTGGTTGCATTTACCAATATGTTTTTTGAGCTAAACGCTCCAATGTGGTGGCCACAAACTACCCTGTTGCAACATTGTACCTAAGCAATAATATTGCTTGTGCTTGGGCCAAGTGTTTTAATTGAAGTAGCATCCCCTTTCCTTTCTTATCTTCTCCTTTACTCTTCCCTCAATATCTCAAGTGGATTACAGGTCTCCATGGGTTGAATCACATTAGCCCATGAGATCTAGTGCCTAGGTTCCTAAGAGGAGCTCATAGTTAGTTTATTAGTAGTGCCTTTAAAAAATTTGATTGATAAAATATTAGATTACTTAAAAGAAAAGGGAGAGGGTAGTTTCTGAGGTGAAGAAATCTCATCTTGTTGAGCATCATTGGGATCAAGGACTTATTCTTAGATACTTATAAACATATTTGAGACCTCCTTCCATGTTTATTTTGTAGATCCTTGGTTTGGATATTCACACTGACATTTTTTTGCTTGGGTTCTTCCTAAATTTTTTCTTCTTCAACCTTCCTCTTCTCATCATGTTTTAGTGAGTTGAGGATATCAGTTGGGGCTGTTTGATGCCTTCAGCAGTTCCCAATAGAAATTACTTCCTACTAGTCGACGGGTGTTTCCTCCTCCTCATAATTTAATTCGCAAAAATGTCTTCCATTTCTTGTGTTTGTTGTTTAGCTATGGATTTCTCGCCATTGGTTGTGAGAATTGGCTCCCACATTGGAATGTAAGGGGTAAATATTTATTTACCTGAAAGTTGCTTAAGGGGGATGAGAAGAGGGAGGCATGTCCTCAACTATCAGCCCAAATTAGTGAGATATGTGTGGAAGAGGGGTAAAAGTTGTCATCATGCTTTTTTTTCTAACAAAGGTTGTACTTGGATCTTCTCCCAGCCCATTTTCTTTTAGGATTTATTCCAACCTGAATGGTTCCTTTATTCCTTGGCCTTCTTTTCCTAGTCCTCCTTCTCCTAAAAAACCCATTCCATCATGGAGATGACCTTTGGGTATGGAAATGACTATTGTGGCTAGGGGAAAGTTGTATATTTAAGAGGTTCATGAGTCCCTTGCTCAACCTTTTTAATAAATCATTTCATGGGAATAGTTTCCCCTATTTATTCTCTCATCCTTATACCCACATCTTCCTCTTCATCATCATCATGAATATCATCATAGATTTTGTTTATATACTCATACTAAGGAATTATCTAATAAGGGGAATTTTATTTACCTAAGTGTAGCCTCGTCCTCCATAAATATCCTCTTTTAAGCTTGTTGAACTATTTTGGTTGACCTCAACATAATTATTATCTAAAGGAGCTCTAAATGCCATGTCTTATTTGGTTACTATGGCTCCTTAAGGCCTGTAAAAGGTGTAGTATGATGGGACCATAAAATGTTTTGGCTGAGGAGCCGGTAATGTTTGTGGTACAACCCTTGAGGGGTCAGACTCACTTATTAGTACTGCCTCTACCTTTTCATAGATATATTTTTTGTCTAGTCTCTCAAATTAAAACTTAGAGTCATGATCCTTAGGGTTTGGTTGCTTCCTTACTTTTTTAGCACCCAGTAGAAGGTGTGGGTCATACTTCCAAGGTAGGTCAAACATGAGGTCAAGTTGTTTTACGGCCTTAAGAACATCCTTGACTCCCCTCTTATCATTTATGGCATATCCACCCATGGAAACATGAAATGACAACCTAAACTTCTTTTTTACCCTTAAAAAGTGAATTTCATCTATCTCAAGCATCTACCTAATGTAATCTAATACAAATATTTTGGGGTTAAGAAACTTGGGCGAACTATGAGAGGATAAGTATATCCCATACATCCTGACTACTATAATTTTTGTCCCTAGGGACTAATCTCCTCCATTGGTGGCCTCCAAGAATACTCTTGAGCTCTTTTCCCATGAAAATGGTTAAGGAAACATACATGAACCTAGACACATATTGGAGGAAGGAAGATTTGTGAATATTCTCATTTCTTAACCTAGGGAAACCAATTAATGCTTCTAGTGGACAAACCTACTTGGGTTTTTTGCAAGTTTAGGGGTCCAAAATGATCTTCTTGATGGTAGATGAATAAATACACCAAGTAGGAGGGATATTTGAATACCCAAATGTTATGATAATATTCTAATTGTTGTCTCATACCCACAACAATGAAATATACATATTTTAGATCAAAATGGTCAAGCACATTGTAGGCATTTACCATGGCTACCATCCCTTTGTCTATGTCTACATCGGTCTCCCTTCCTAGGATTAAAGTGAATATGGATAAGCATTCCTAATCCTGTGGGGAAAACATTTTGATGTTCCAAGGGGTAGGAGGAACCTCAACCTAGACCTAGTTGTAATGTAGCTAGTAGAAGATAGCCCCTATTTGGACTTGATTTAGGATCCTATATCTCCTACTTTGGCCCTCATGGGAGAGGATGACTATCCCTAAATATGTTCCTAAAATTTGGGAGATGAATAGGGCATTGATGTGGAATAACACAATCCAACCATCTATAGTGGTGATGGACGAAGACACAGGGTGGTAATTATGAACACAGAGCTCCACAAATTTGGGGAATGGGAAGTTATCAAGAACAAACTGTTGAATGAGGCTTGATGGAAATAGGGTACTAGCTTTCATTCCTATTGTAAATATTCCATAGGAGTCCCCTATGAACTGTTTAGGGGATTAATTGGTCATATGAGGGGTGGTTATATGGGGAAGGTCACCAATGAAAGGGAGAATTGGGATGAGGAAAATTCACTCATATCGGACCAAGAACCAGTAGAATGGGATGAAGAGATCCCTGAGATGGCTCTAGAGGAAACCAACATGGTTTCAAGGTTACACAGGATGAATGAATGATATAGGAGTTTAATATATATAGGGGAATTAAGTGCAAAGAATTTTATGGCTTCAATAGGAAAATGAGCAAGTTCAAGATTTAAGCACGACTTACCCAATGAATTTTGCAAACCAAATTCTCTGTAGGGTGAGGTAATGGGATGGTAGCCTACTTTTAGTCATTAGGAATCTCTAGGGGTTAATTTTGATTCATAAGAGTATTTTCTTGGGCTCAAATGGCTTGAATGAACGTAGAAAGGAAATGAGGAGTCATTCCTTGTACATAAATGGAGGGGAAATATTCATTAAAGGTCATAGATCCATGTATTAAGTGTCATTCACGATTGTTATACGGTGGGACTAGCAATTTATTATATAATTTGGAGGGACATGCGGTGGCCAATCATTAGGTATCTAGGAATGGTGCAAACAGGACCCGCCTTAAGGTTCAATTCATCAATTGCCATGTTCCCCAAGATTTTAGTTGAGTTATCATGGTGATGACATAGAATCTTCACTTAAAAACTGAATATTATAATCTAACCTCAACCATTTATCTATGGATATGATGGCATCCAATTCGTTGGATTGGGAATCCCTTGTGCCAAGTGGCGGCTCATTTGTTTTTGCGCGAATGGCTCATATCAACTTATAAAACATGCCCTTGTGTAATCCTAGCCATCCACATAAGTGCCACTTATACCAAACACTGATCACTTTATGTCATGCAAAAGGATTATATCTACATGGTGGACTTGCTTGATATAATCTTGACCATTTTCAACAAGGCCCCTTAAGTTATAGTCCAACTGTATCATTATGCGTGAATAGCTACGATCGATTTCCCTAATTGTGTTGATATAATCTTAACCATTCTTGACATGGACATGTTATGGCCCAATTAGGTTGCATGCATGAACAACTCAAATTTAATGATGTATTTAACATAATGTAATATGGATTGTTTACAAGGGGCCTTCCAATTATAAGCCTTGGTCATGTTATGTTATGTCAATAGCCCATATTTAATGATTTGGTCTGCGTGATGTAATATGTGTTGTTCACAACAAAGCACTACTTTTTATCTCATTGATTAATCTATTGCAAGTGGTCCCTATTGAACTATCCTTTCCATTGGTGCTATGGACCCCATTTCTATCTTTCTATCATTTCCCCTTTGCACAAATGGATTTAGACTATGCATTTCTTTAGAGAGGATGATTTATTTCATTCTTCGTGCATAATTGGGAATCGATTTTCTAGAGGGTTGTTCAAAGAAACAACAACATGGATAAGGATTAGCCATGTGAGTTTTTCCTTCACTACTTCACTATGTCGCACCTATCTAGGTGATCCCCCAATCCTTATGTGGGGGATGTGCATTTCATAGAATTATTCTCCTAGGTTTGGAATGAGGTAGAAATATTTGAAGAACTACAAAGATATAAGGAAGAGAAAGAAAGTAGCTACCTATGGATCAAGGAAGAGACCTAAATGCCCTAAAAGATAATAAGATCCCATAGAGCTTTGACCTCTAATAAAGACTTAGTACTAGTCTTAGAGGAGAAGAAAAGAAGGGAATTTTCCCACTATGAGATGGTATTCAAGGGATTAGTAGGAAAGGAAAGTCAATATTTCCTTCATAGGTGGGAGGAATTTCCCACTGACTTAAAGAAATTCGAACCCCATTCCCCAAAGAACTTGAATTTTTCCCTCTTCAAGGCACAACTATACTCAGAAATAGTGGAAAGGGTGAAGCTCAAATGGATTGGGATAAATTTCAAGCATCCCCTACTACTTCATCATATACCCATGGGGAAAGTAAATGAAGAAGAAGAGAGGAAAAGATGGAAAGAAAAACATAATGTAGGTTAGCACATGGAGGGGGTATCCACCTAGATTGTGGATTATGACTTCAAAAGACTCTATGTGCAAACCAACATCTAGGATAGCAAGGATTAGCAGGAAAAATCATTTTGGGGGGAATGTTGTCCTTTTTGCATAGGTTTGAGAAAAATATTTAGTTGGGGAGGTGATGATGGACCTTCATAACAACCCATATTTTTCCATTTTTCTATAAACATCTGATACACTCTTTATATTAATGCATGTGATGTAATTTGTTTCTTAGATTATTTTGGTTAAACATGCACACATTTCACTTATGAAACTAATGTAGTTCCTATAAAAGTGCAGGGGTCAAATCAAGAATGTTCTCAATGATGATTCCAGAAAAGCTAGAAGCATCATGAGTATTATTAGGGATCTTGTCCCTATTTTTCACTTCAAAAGATGTCAACACTCAAGGAGGCATTTATAGCCTTAGACAACTTGAATCAGTTCAATATTTAAAGTTGCACAAGTATTCTAGCATCCAATCAATGAATATTTATAGGAGCAGATCCCATCAATCAAGGGATTGATGGATCATTCACTTAGGTTTCGATTTCAAGCATAAATAAGAGCATAGGCTATTAATTGAATGTTTATAAACTTCATTTTTATGTTATCATTTCTCATAGAACTCTTGGAATTTGAGTTGTAGAGGAAGGCACTTTGCTACCCTGATATTATGAATAGTGTTTAAATAAAATAGTTATTTTTCTTCCTACTTAGTCTTGTGTGTTAAAAAAGGTTCCAAGAGCATCCTTAAATGGGAACCACTCAAGGGAAGGAACGAGAACCCCTATAGATATCTTCATTTTCATTTAGTTGTGATTACGTACTCCTGTAGTGACATTACAAACTCCTATAGTAAATAGTACAATTAGCTAGTTTATGTGTTTTTTAACATTTCCAAGTATTGAATTTTTATCATTTAGAACTTTTGTGATGTTTTACTTCATATACTTCAGAGTTATAGTTTTATTTATAATTTTTAACACTTTGTTATATATCCTCTAAATATATGTTTCACTAAGGTTGATAGGGTTGATTAGCTGAGTAGTAGATCGTGGATTCTAGATTTATTTGATTTACTATACTCACTTAACTTATATGTTTAATCCAAATTAGTTACTCTAATATATCCAACTACCTTTCTCATTGTCAAGGGAGATAGGAGTGAAGGTCATGATCCCGGGGTATAAGTGGTTAAGAAGAGTGAAATGTTGAAGTTGAGCATTTCCTTTTCATAATACTAGTTTCAACTTAGGCCTTTGTAGTTTTATACATACTATTAGCTTACCATATGTTTGTAAAAACCCCAAGTTTTAATTAGTAAATAAAGGATTTAGTATTTATCATTGCAATTTATTGTCCCACTGAGACACCAAGGGTAATGGAGGGTCATAGAGCATGGGAATCAAGACTTCCTTTGTTCAGAGCATGAAGGCATGGATGACTTGGAAGCATATGTATGACTCATGATAATATCAAGGGAGGGATACAAAAGGATGACTAGTGTACATAACTATAACGAGAATACTCACAGATGGGAATGAAGGGGTACTGAGGTCAAAATTATGTGGAGGATAACATTAGGAAGGTTCCATGGATGACACAACCTAGAATTATCTGAACAAAGGCGATTAGGAATGCTACCATAAGAGATCATATACAGTTTGCAATAGTGTTAAGGAGCATTTTTTAAATTTTTTCTCAAGTAAATAGGTACACAAGAAGAAGAGAGGGTCAAGGAGATAAGTTTATAGTATAAAAAAAATGAATCAACGGAAGGTGTGATAATATATGAAAGAGATCAAGGGTAGGAAATGGATAGTAATCTCCTTAGGGGTAGGTGAATGGTGGAAAAATAAAATTTTATAGTATGGATGAAGCAATGGGCTTGTGAAATGTAGGATGAAATGCGAAATTTTTAAAAGGAGTCTGGGGGGTAGGATAATGAGTGAAAATGAAGAAGCATATGAGGATAATTGCAGTATCCTATGGGGGGAATTGGCATGGGTACCAAAATGCACTAGGGGAACTAATAACTAGTAACCCATGTAAGGAAGGCTATACTGTCGGGAAAGGGAAAATGCAAGGGTTGTAGGGATAGGCCACTTTCTCAAATAGTTGGGGGTGGGAGGGGGGAGGGTGATCCTATGGATGTAATGGGATAAACTAAATTTCGTGCACAAGATGTTTGTAGAGGGAAATCACCTACATGCAAGTTTGCAGAAGTATACATGTAAGGATATGTCGCACGTGGAGAAACATTGTGATCTTGGCACAACCTATATGTCCACACATGGAAACAATACCAAAGGCTAATAGTGTGTTTGGAGATAAAACCAATATTACAAGTAGCATATAACATAAATTAAAGGAATAAATTACTTGCATTAAAATAAGGGGGAAACAAGAGCTTCCTACAAAAGATCTTAATCACACAAATCTAGTTATCCAATCAAGAAGATGACGGAAATAGGATTCAAGTGGTGTGAACAAAACATCAAATGGAGATCGTATGAGGCCATACGGAGTGGGATAAAAATGGACCAAATTATATAAATTAAGTGGGGCCCACACAATTAGGTTTCATTTTCAATGTTCACTATTGGAGAAGCTTGTGGGACCATGAACTTTAGTCACAAATTTCTCTCATTTCGTCCATCAAATTTGGATTCTGAAACTTATAAGTTAGAGGTATCTCCATATTGATCATTTTTGTCCAATTAATTTCTTTCATTAGCACTTATAGGGATCATGGGAAGCTCTAGAATGTTTCTTCCATCTATCACAAGTTTTTAGGCCTTTGTCGCGATATAATTGCAAGAAAGCAACCAACAAGTGTGATAGGGTCACTCCTTGATTTCCAAATCTAATGATGTCCCATCACATCTATTTGGGGAAATAGTATGATGGGGTCACATTATTTTGTTTAACAAGTGCAATCCCTTGTCACAACTATTCTTGGGAAAGTTTTGATGAGGGGTTCACACTTTTTTTATAGGAAAAAGCACATTCTAACTAGTTGAATTTTGTGACAAAAATGCAGCCATGAGGGTGAGATGAAGAGAGATGGATATCCTAGGTATCCATAGGGAGATCTAGGATAACACTATCATGTGGGGGACACTAGTACAATACAATATTCTCAAGTTCGTTGAGAACTTATTAATGAGATCAAGTGGTCTTATGATGAATATCATTAAGTACTAGGACTCGAAGATAGGGGCCTTTGTCATACAAGGTGAGAGGATTGACCTCACCTTTCTTGATGTATACTTCATGACAAGTTTTCCAATGTTGGGAGTGATAGGTGAGACAAAACCATTGAGGCCATGGGATACGGATATGGAGGAGTACTTTCAAGCACATCACATGAGAGGGATTCACTACATGAATGCTCCATATGGATTGTTGACATATGATTTCTAGAGAAATGGGTGGTGGTGGTGGGCATAGTTTGAGTGTTAGGGCTAGGAGAAACCCACAAGATTATCAATGGTTGAATGTTGATCATCGACCAGGAAATCCATGGCACTTAATTGTGGTGAGAATAAATTTTCATGATTGTTATGTAGCGACACCTTTGATCCGGGTCATGTCCAGGAAGCACGAGGGGGACAACAGTTTGACTGAATGAGTCGGCTCTGTTATGGCAAAAGATATAAGAAAAAGAAGAATGAGAAAAAGCAGGGTTACACTACACAGATAAACAAATATATGCACAGACAATATGTAGGAATGCGAACTGATCTTCTATTACTTGCAAACAGATAGATTGATAAGATCCTTAGATCATCCAATGTATGTTACAATATTAGACATGCTTATATAGAGTTTTGATATGCTTGGGTGCCTACCCATTACATTCAGTTGCAAAGAAGAAGTTAGAACGGTTCAACAGTTCAACCATTACAATCCATTAGAAGACAGAGAGACAGTCTGTCTAAGTTCGACAGTCGTCGGTAGCATGTCAACGCTGCTTGTCAATGTTGCGAACTGTGAGGTTTCTGAACATGTCGAAGGTGTGGAGTGTGTCGCAGTATGTCGAAGTCGAGAATCATCAGATTTGTTTCGACGTCGATGACTTGTTGCAGTGGGAAATTATCATTCGACACAAATGCCAACTATGATGCGGATCAGACCTCCTTCCTCAAGAAACAATGGTCCCCATTGTTTACTTGCAAAAGTGAGGAAACTTGTCAGTTATTTCAGTAACAGAGTAACACTTTCCTTGAGAGGGGATCTGGCTAGCTTTGGCAACTTGAAACAAGGGAATTGTGGTTGTCCTTGTAAGGCATACTCGTCGTCCCATGATAGTGTCGCAAGGAAGAGTCTCCTGAGCATTTGGATTGATGTCTTCAGGTTCTGCTGTCGGTAAGTCATTATGTTCCAACAAGGGTGCATGGTATGGTCAAAGTATATCCACATCAAATACTGGATGAAGACCCAGGGATCCAGGAATGTCGAGCTGGAAAGCGTTTTTTGCCAATTTGTCGAAGAATACTGTACGGACAATATTGCAAAGGCTTGAGCTTCTTGAATGGACTAGTGAAGCACTCCTTCTTGAGATGTAACTAGACCTTATCCCAAATTTGGAATGAATGAGGAATATGATGCTTATCGTGTCGGGCCTTAGCTTTCTCGCTTGCTATGTGCAACATGTCATGTGCTTGTCGCTGGATGTCGCAAATCTGTTCTCGACACTTGACTGCTTTTTCAACTTCTAGTTGGTTGTGGTTGGTGTCGTTCAACTTGGTTGAGGAGCTACTCAAGTTGATAAGCGCTGAGGGTTAAAATCCGTAACAGATCTCAAATGGACTCTTGACTATAGAGTTGTGTTGAGCTCAATTGTAGCTGTGCTAGATGTATGGAATACTTTCATCTATGTGCGTCGATGCTTGTGGTTATACATGTGAAGCAATTGTATGACCAAACGATTAACAACTTCCGTCTGTCCGTCGGTCTGCCGATGGAAATCTGTCGACAATGAGAGTCGTGTGTCTAGCTATTTCCAAAGGGTCTTCCAAAATATGTTGACGAATCTGGAATCTCAGTTGGAAATGATGGTTGTCGGTAACCCAAAGTGTTTCCAAACATGTGTGAAGAAGAGCTGAGCAGTCTGTTGCATTGTCATCGTCTTCTTGCATGGTATGAGAATGGCCATATTAGAATATCTGTTGACTACTACTAAGATCGCGTCATTCTGATGTTTGGTAGTAGGATATCCCATCAAGTAGTCCATAGAAATAGATTCCCATGGTTGACTAGGAATTGACAAAGGTGTGTACAATCCCTGTCGTCGATTAGGCGGTTTAGCAATGGCACAAACCACACATGATCGAATGTACTTGTTGACATCGGATTTAAGTGTAGGCCAAAATAAATACTTTTGCAGACTAGCAAAGTGTCTTTGCTACTCCAAATTGTCCTGCAATCTTGTTGTAGTGCGCGTCCCAAATGAGCTGCTGTTGGTGCTCATCGGTCGGTACACAAAGCTATCCAAGCTTGTATAACAAGGTGTCTTTCAGGAAGTAGTCGAAGGTCGACGACTTGTTAGTTTGTAACTGTTGGTAGACTATTGAGAAGTCATTGTCGTCCTCATACAACTGTGTCCAAGTGGTCGTGTCGTATCCCTGCATACTCATCACTGTCAAAAGGAGAGTAATGGGTGGTCGATTGAGGCAATCGGCGGGGGGCGTTAGCTTTAACTTTCTGATACTTAATCACCAACTGAAATTGTTGTAGGCAATTAATCCACTTGATTTGTCGGTTTGTCTGCAACTTTGATTGTGTCGGAGAGAACTGTAGAGGCTTGTAATCAGTGAGAATGATCGTTTCCTTTCCAAGGATGTAATGCCTCCATTGCAATGGCATACAGTTATTTTTCATATGCCGAGTATCTTCTAGCTGTGTCATTAAAAGTCTCAGAATGAAAAGCGACTTGGTGACCAGACTGAGTGATCACTGCACCCAAGGCATAGTCTAATGCATTTGTCTCAATCTCAAAGGGCTGATGCAAATCAGATAACACAAGTACGGGTGCAGTGCAGAGCTTGTGCTAGAGCTGTTCAAAAGCTGCTTGATGTGTAGCTGTCCACTGGAAGAAAATTTTCCCACTTCCCTTCATCAACTGATTCAAGGGCCAGGTTATGTGACTGAAGCTGAGTATGAATCGTCGATATAAATTCGCCAAACCAAGAAAACTTCTTAGTTCTTGAATGCTTCTAGGAATGGGACAATATTCGAGGATCTATACTTTGTCTGGATCGATGTGAATACCTACAGAGTCAATTATATACCCCAAATATTTGATGTTGGTCATCGCAAAAGAGCACTTGTCCATGTTCAAATAAAGCCGATGTTGCTGGAGAGTTTCGAGGACTTGTTAAAGAAGTCTGACATGTTCTTCCCATGATCGACTGAAAAATCAGTATTTTGTCGAGATAGACAATAATCCATTTGCCGATGAAAGGTAGAAGAAGGTTATCCATATGTCGCATGAAGGTCGCAGGTGCGTTATTTAAGACGAAATGCATGACTAACCATTTAAACAATCCTTCCTTGGTATTGAAAGCATTTTTCCACACATCTGAGGGCTCGATTGGAATCTAATGGTATCCCAACTTGAGGTCGATCTTAGTAAAGAATTTAGCACCTTTCAGACAGTCGATGAGCTCATCTATCCATGGCTGAGGGTAGCGATTCTTTACCGAAATTTTGTTGAGATATCTGTAGTCGATGCACATGCGCCAAGTCCTGTCTTTCTTTGGAACTAAGATGACTGGACTTCCACAAGGAGAGGATCTAGGGCAGATATGACCTTTGTCGATTAATTCTTGGATCTGTCTGTGAATCTCTTCATTTTTTAGAATGGATCTTCTGTAAACAGATGCATTTGGAAAAGAAGAACCAGGAACAAGTTCAATGGAGTGTTTTACCTGACAATGTTGAGGTACTCTGTTGGGAGCTTGAAAGAGGTTCTGGTACTCATCAAGAAAATGATCGACTTGCTGCTTCTATCGGGAGATGCATTGGTCGGTGACTTGACTCATCGCTACAGTCTTCTTAGAATGTTGTGGCTTGATCATGATTAATGCGAACTTCTAAGCATGATTGATGAGCTTCTTTATCTGTTTGGAAGATATCAGTGCAACCGTGGGTGTAGGTTGATGCTCTGGTATGCTAAACCATCGATTTCGGATTCTGACAATCACCTTTTAAGGCCGTGACTGATAAATTCCATGTCTATCCCAGAGGTAAGGTTTCCCAAACAGGGCGTCGGCTACGGAGAGTGGTTCCATGTCGCAAAGTACTTCATCTTCAAAAAAATTTATGAAGTAGGAAAGCTTGCATTATCGAGTGATACGTAGTTCTTGTCCATCCTTCATCCAACCGGTGTTGTAAGGCTGAGGATGCAGAGTGGTAACAAGACCTAGTTTCTTTACGAGACCTTCAGAAACGAAGTTCTTTTGGCTTCCATTGTCCACAATTAGATGCAATGGGTTGCTCTGGACCCATATCCATGTATGGAACAGGCGTTCTCATTCCTCCTTGTCGATGATAGTCGAGGCTGCTGGGGTGGTCAATGTCAAAAAGGTTGTTGTGTCTGGATCATATTATTCCACCGTCTTGTCGAACGTGTCAGAGGTCGACACTTTTTCCAAAAATGTCTTTCGAGCTTTGCATTCAGACGTATCATGCCAAGATGAGTGGTGGTAATCACACCATTTTCCGGTCGATGGTTGTTTGCTATGTTCCCTCTTGTGAAAAGGGTTCTTGCAGTAGTATGGCTTTGGCAGTGTCGGCTGAGAAGATTTTGACTTGTCGAAGTTTATTGATGCCTTCTTGTCAGCTGGTCATCCTGATGTCGACTTTGTCGCGAAACATGCTTTCCCTTTCTGCTTGGTTTCAAGTTTCCTAGCATAGTGGAATGAATTCGCAAGCATAGTGATAGTCAGAAACCTCATCTCCTGCTGAATGTACTGGGATAATCCGCTAATGTACTTCAGAACAAGCAATTTTTCTTCTTCTTGGACACCAAGTCTAGCCATGAGTCGATAGAACTCGTCGGTGTAGATTTTCACGGACTGGTCTTTCCATTGCCTTAGCTGCTACCACTTCTTATACTATTGCTCAAGGTACTTCAGCGGGTAAAACTCCTTTCAGATGTGTTCGATGAATTTATCGCATGTGTCGATGGGGTCTCCTCTTTTCTCCATCTTTGTCAAAATATTCTCCCACCAACAGTGCACAGATGTTTACATCTTTAAGGATGAAATGGTGATCTTTTCAGCTTATGAGAGTTGATTCATAGCGTAATAGGACTCCAATTGTTGAACTGAATTGTCGATGGATTTCGCGTCAAATTTTCCTTCTAGATTCGGTATGTCCAAATTCATTTTACTTTGAAGGGGATGATTTTATCAGAGTGAGTTCGCATCGAAAATACTTTAGGTGTCGAAGCAAATTGCGTGAGAATTTCGTTGAACTGGGTGAACATTTCAGTCTGTTGTCGAGCCAAAGCTTGCTCAATAAGTTGTGTTGTCTCGTCGGCTGCATGTCTATTGTCTGTTTCTTCTATCATTTTTGGAGGTAGCGTCTGCTTGGATTGCTGATATTGTGAGCAAGTTTGAACCGGCATAAGTTAGGTAACTTTGACAGAAGTGTATACGCAGAACTTAAGCACAAAAACTCAATGCTATGATTTGAGTCTTGCTCTGATACCAATGATACGGGTCATGTCCAAGGAAGCACGGGGGGTAAAACAGTTTGACTTAATGAGTCAGATCTGTTATGGCGGAAGCCATAAGAATAAGCAAAATGAGCAAAAGCAGGGTTACACTACACAGATAAACAAATATATGCACAGACAATGTGCAGGAATGCAAATTGATATTCTATTACTTGCAAACAGATAGATTGATAAGATCCTAAGATTATCCGATGTATGTTACAATATTATACATGATTATATAGAGTTCTGAGACGCTTGGGTTGCTTCCCGTTACGTTCAATTACAAAGAATAAGTTATAATGGTTCAACAGTTCAACCGTTACAGTCGACTAGAAGTCAGAGAGACAGTCTATCAAAGTTCGACAGTCGTCGGTCGCATGTCGACACTACATGTCAATGTCGTGAATTGTGAGGTTGTTGAACATGTCGAAGGTGCGGAGTGTGTCATAGTATGTCGAAGTCAAGACTCATCGGAGTTGTGTCGACGTTGACGACTTGTCGTAGTGGGAATTTAGCATTCGACACAAATTCCAACTATGATGGGGATCAACCTTACTCAGTGTAGTAGGAGGGGAAGATATTTTTTCTTTGGAACCTTCATTTTCTCCTACTTCTTCGAGAGGGTGCTAATAATATGGTCCTGTGTCATGGTTTGGTATCTAGAATTTATGGAACCCCAAATGTGGAAATGGGGTTATATGATGTTGAGGGGTGGAGGAAATGCCATGGGTCCTATCTTTCGTTGGGACATATTTTTTTAGTGGTGAAAGCTTCATGTCGTAATTAAGTACTACCCCTATGTGGTTATAGATTACTAAGGAAAATCAGAGTTACCTCAAACACTAGTCTAAGCATGTGGACCTATTGGTATGAATGAATATTCTTATGTAGTTTTTAAGTTATGTTTACATACTAAAATAGATGGTAGGTAGATTTATTTGTGTTGTACATATTACTAATTACTCTTCTCTTATGTGTGTGCAAATGTGGGACTATTCCCTCCATAGGGGCACCAAAGATGATGGGGGAGGATCAAAGAAGCCAATCCTTCCCCCTAGCACATAGATGATGATGAGGCAAAAAGGATATCCCAGATAGACCTCATCAAGTTATATATTAGCTACTGGATAGGGTTACAGATGATGGTTGGTAGCACATGATGAGGAGTTGATAACTATCTACCTCTAGGAACCACCAGAGCTGTGATTGACCATGCAACATATAGCGTGGCGGAAAGAACATCTGAGATTTGATGATAAGGAATTTCCCATGTATCACTGGTCCAGAGAATGACGAGGATAGTGATGTGGAGGACAATTCCAAGGATAATTTTGAGGATGAAGACAAGGATGATGAGTAGGCAATCTTAGGGAATTTCCCCCATGCTTAGGACATGGGATTTTTTGACTATTTATCACATTTTTTTGGACTGAGCTATGGGATCTTTTGATGTAAACATTTCTCATTATTTTGGATGATGGTATATAGACATATGTGAATGTGATTTTATAGACATGAGTCTTCTATGATGATGCAATGTGATGTATGATTTATGGATAGTTTATGTACATGTGGATGCACTTTTATGGTTATGATTATATATACACATGCATGATTTATTTTATTTTTATTGATGAATGATATGCTAGTCTAGAATCTAATTTCCAGCACAATCTATGAAACTATTAATATTCCTAGGTATATGAATGAAAGTAATGAGTTCAAATTCTCTATCCATTTGTCTATCCCACATATATTTTCTAAACATGCAAGGATCACATACACAATCACAATTATTCAATTGTTTGACGAGTATTTAGAACCAAGGAAAACAAGAAAGTGATGGATGTGTAATTGAATGGCATCGCTGAAGAGGCCAATCAAAGCATTGTATTTCCCCTAATTATTGGTGGCAACACCACTATACACACCACTAATATGGAGGAGGGAGTGTCTATGAATATATGGCCCAAGATACTGAGGATATATTTAGAGTGTAAATACTTGCGCCATCAACATAGCTGATGTAACATTGAGACGAATGATCCATATAAAAAGGAAAAGAAAACAAATAATATGTATTTTATACCTCATTTTTCCACTTGCAGTCTTTGTGTCTTGTTTCCATGGAGAATTTGCTCCCTAAACAGGTTGGGACGAGGTGTCTGTTGGTTTCTCGGTCCACACATCACCTTGAGGACCTTCCATGTCATATGAACTCTTAAATCCAACTCATTCCTTGCTTACTTAGTCTTTAGAAGATACTTTTTCACGCCTTGTCAATTAGGAAGGGAGCGATTATCGCACCCCTGCAGGTCATCATAGTGCAAAAATATCCTAATTTTCACGCCCTGCATGCTTTGCAGAGTGTGAAAATCTCACTTCATCACGTGTTACACTATCTGCAGGGCACGATAAAGTTTTCTGGGAGTGATGTCCTTAGCTCTTGGATCTTATCCTTGGAGGATATTTTTATGGGATTGGATTATGCTTCGAATCCTGCTTGTTTTCCATCAATAGAAACCTTATCCACCTTCTCCTCATGGGATCTAAATCTTTCTCCATTTGTTTTAGCTCTCCTAATCCTATAAATGCAAGCTCTTACCTTGGCCTAAGGAGAGAAGACTTAAAGGGTGGAACTTATGGTCTCATGTCTCTTGAAGGATATTGAAGGAGAGTCTAGAAGATCTATTATTGGTCTATAGTCAAGGTACACCATTGTACAAGTTTCATCATTCTCTTTATTAATATAAACTTGGCTTATTTATCTCATGAATGTATTCTTGCATCCATGCTAGCTTTGTGAAATACTAATCTAGATAGCTCTATTTTAGACTTAATATATTTTGGAAAGGAGTTTGTGTAAGATTTGACAAGTTATCTTTAACCTTTTGAGTTTGGGCATCAAGTTTGGAGGCTGGAGCAGCGGGACAAGCTCTAAGAGGAGGTAATACATCTACTTCTTCCATTTGTTTATTTCCATAGATGCTATATGTATAGATCTATAGAGAATGTCAATAACCATTTGTTAGTATTTTGTCTTGGATTCTATTTCCAGGGAACTTTTTAATATCCAAGAAGATTTTATTTTATCCGTAGAATAATTTATTGTCATAGAAATTGGCGAATCCACTGGGGAACTTATCCCTACTCTTACCCCAATCTATTTTCCTTATTAAGCTTTTGTTTGGATCTTTCATCTCTTGAAGTCTGATCAATTTTGGTTTTGAGTCTACCTGGTTACTGTTTGGAAGCAATTCTCATTGGGCATTGCATCCCTCTTTTGTTTCTGAGCATGATCAGACCTTCTCAAAAAACATTTGTTCACAGTACTGCGCCCTCACAGGCTATTATAGAGAAAAAACCCTTTTTTTGCACCCTTATAACTGACTTAGGAGTAAAAATTTCCAAAATTTCGCACCATCCCAATCTTACCAATTGCGAAAATCCTGTGTTTTTCGCACCCCTACAATGTGTTGAAGCATGATAATCTACCTTTATCACCCTGTTTGTGAAAGCTAAAGTGCAAAATATTTTCCTGGAATGATTTTTTTCTTGGCTTGTGTTGGTACCATATTTATCCCATAAAATTCTTGGATTCTGGCAGCATGTATATAGTGAGGAACTCTAATTTTCTCTGTCGAAATGAACATGCCCAAGAGTTCATATTGTCCAAGACATAGCATTCACATTATGAGTTAGTGAACAGGTAACGAGATGATTTCTTCAATTTTATCAAATGAATTTGCAAAATTGAGTCTGAAATTTAAAGGTGGTAATTGCTGAATTGAAATCAAAGTTTTGTAAGAGAACCCATACTCCATACTCCAAGGAAAAGGATAATGGGAATTTGATGAGGTGAATGGATCAGTATCTAGAGTTCCTTTTTTAATATATCTCATAGCTGGTCTAAATGCTGCGTTTTCTGCTGAGGAAGAGATACGAATAAGCTATGGTAATAAAGGCAATGAGGAATTGCTATACCTCTATGGGTTTGTCATCAAGAATAATCCATATGATTTTATAATGGTGCATTATCTAAAAGAAGTTCTTCAAAGGTTTAATTGCGCTAAGCTTAAGTTACAACTTCTTGAAAAACATAAGCTCCAATTGCGTTGGCTTTTACGTACACCTTTATTGCATAAAGGATTTTCAAGTGAATGTTCACTATCATAGGTGGGCCAAAAGAAAGATTGGAGTCAAATGAGTAGCTACAGTTGGAGTGGTCATCACATGAAACGCCAAGTCCCAAACATGTGCCCAGATGTCATAATAAAGCTCATTGAATTAAGGAAGAAAACCTATTAACATTTAGATTTTCAATTATACTGATAGTGCCGAAATAAATGACCAGCTCCAAGTTCGAATTCAATGTCAATGCATAAAGTTTATATATCCAAGAGCGTGAGCTGTCACTTGCCTTAGCTGTGTGTGATTTTTCCATATAGTCTTGTTTGTATTGTGTTCAACAAAGCAAAGAATGCTTCCAAGCATTCATGAAGCTCATTTACAGTCATCAAGTGGTGAATGCCTAAGAGCCAAGCTATTGACAACATTCATAGGTCCACATGCAAGAATTGCTGAGGAAGAACGCTCAGCATAGTCAGGAACTTATTCATCATGTTCAGGTGGAGCTTTCTTTTAACCAGTTATGTCAAATTATATACTTGTTTTCAAGAAATGTGCCTAACTCATCATTGTTACTCAGTGGGTGAATAATTTGTGCGCAAGTGATGCTTAATTTGGTTGAACCAATTTTAAGCAGAAAGGATGTAAACATAGCAGATATTATGCTAGAGAAGGAAAGAAACATTGGCCGGTCAAGGGGTTTTGGGTTTTTTATTTTCTATGACTCGGCAGTTGCAGATAGAGTTGCTCAAATGAAACACACCATTGATGGCAGGCGTAGTTTCTTTCCCTAAGGCCGTGACAAAGTCATATTTGAGTGTGGAATTCTAACTAAAGCTTATCTTCATCAGATAACACATCATCTGCGAATAAAAGTAGAGCAATCAAAACATTGACAAAGGCAACGTCCACATGGAGAACAGAGGTAGAGTCTTATGTAATAATCATCATTCAATGCCACAAACACATTCAAAAGTTATCATCAAAGAGAGAAATCATGCATATTCACTTTGCTTGGTGATGTGATGAATACCTCAACATTAAAATATTACAGATTGTATTATAATTAATGTGTTGGGTAGAGTATACCAAGTCCTAGATTTTAAAGCAGCAAATAAAGGACAGGTGGAAATCAATATCTAAATACAGAGGAGTGATTCCAACAAATCGAGACACCTTGCAACTTATTCTAGTTTTTGTGGCAGGAATATTTCTTATTTGTTATTTTTGTAAAATTTTGTTAAATTGGTTGGATAAGCATTTGTATAAATTTTTCAAGCTCTAAATGAGAAAGGGGGGGAGGTTCTAGCTGAGAGGATGGTTGTTGACTCTTGAAGTGAAATTCCTGTTCCTTTTGATCAGCTAATGCAATGAGACAACGCTCTTGAAGACTCATGATAGTATCTTGTAAGCTTGTGTGATTTCCTTTGTTTATTTCATATCCATTTCCTCTTGTGATTTTATGCATAAAGATATTATGTATTGAGGAGCTTTTGTCAGCGTTGCTTCATCTTCTATGAAGAGTTTTTCACTCAATTGCTTCATCTTCTATGAGGAGTTTTTGCTAAGTTGCCTTCATCCTCAGTTATAATTGATATTATTCATGTTCATTCAGCCATTTCTGTGTACAACTTAGACAAAGTATATGATGGTGGTGCTCATATTTACAGTATGTAATTATCTGCTTTTAGTGGTTTCATAGTCTTTCCCTATTTTCTCCATCCATTCATCCACTGACTACAAACTCAAACTCGGCTTGTAATGTACCTGATTGCCTTTAACATGTGTTAATCGTTCTCTTAATTGATCATAATTCTTATTTAGTCATTTTCTGGATTTCCTTTGGAACCAACCAACCTATTCGAATTTTATTTAACCCTAGAGTTTAAGATGTACTAGCCATGCTCCTTTTGCAGTCAAGGTGCATCTTTTAGTGATAATAGCTTGCTTGATGATTGTTTTGTTTTTTGCTTTTGTATTGTATGTGTGATCTTACACTGCCATTGTTAAGTGATGTATGCTTGTGTGAAGAATTTGAATTTCTCTTGAATCCATTTGGACAACTTTGTGTTGCCACTACGATTGGCCCTTGAAGATTTGGAGTTAGTGTAGGTTAACTTGATCCTACTGCCTATTCAAGGTTATAGAGTCTTATTTGTTCACCCTCAGATATCTTAGAGTTAGCTGTGTTTATTTGTCTCAAGGAGAACTCTTAGAAGCTTCATATGCTTAGGTTTTGACTTGGAGAAAAGTGAGTACCCCACTTTCTTCTTGGTTTTGGTTAATT
This sequence comes from Larix kaempferi, assembly GCA_027924585.1. Lineage (NCBI taxonomy): Eukaryota > Viridiplantae > Streptophyta > Pinopsida > Pinales > Pinaceae > Larix > Larix kaempferi. The sequence continues at coordinate 18,379,363 of BSBM01000289.1, forward strand.
GCATGCTTGTTTTTGCCATATTTGTTTCTATGATTTGTTTGCAGAAGGATGCTTGTTAGTGTTAGTTTGGTTATAGAAAAAGATTCATTGCCTTTACAACCCTCTGATCCTCTTGAAAATTCTTGCAAAATAGTGATTGTTCTTATCTTCTTTGTCACAAAAAATTGTCTTTATTCGAACATATTGTCATTTGAAAACAAAGAAGTTTTGCAAATCCTTTCATATTTTGTCATGGTTGTTTAAGAACATTTTTAATTGTTATCTTCTCTTACCTTTACTCGGCTGCAAATTCTAGTGAGAACAAAAGTTGTGCTCAATTTTTAGGCATCCTTAAGAAAATTCAAAAAAATAAAAAAACAAGTGCATCTTAGTATTTTAGTGTTGCATCTTGAAATTATTGTTGCGTTCGCTATTTTGAATTCCGGTTGTATTTAGTTTGGCTTACTGCATCTCATTGAAAAGAAAATTTTGAGATAATGCATGTGCATGGGTTTTTGCAATTGGGAAAAGAAAAGAACTCTCTCTCACTTAGCTAGAATTTCATCCAAGAGAAAGACTTGCATACTCATTGGATCTTGCATGGTTTTTATTCAAGTCCACACTCCATCAGTCGCACTATTGCTTCCCTTTTGAGTAAATAGCAACCTCTAAAAGTAAGCGCCTGAAGTAAACACACATTAACCTCATTTGAGGAAACAAAAAAATTGTCTTGTTAGGTAGTATATTAGGGATAGGAATCCAAATAACTCCCCCTTGTCACTTTACATATGAAATATAGAAGTTGTCTCTTAGGGAACTAAAATCCTCTAGTATTTCCTGACACAGTTAAATTAAATTTTTTGAGGGGCTTCTCTTCAAAGGGTTGAAGTCACAAGACTAGTTCTTGAGATCTGGGTAGAATATCGCACTCCACTCTACACTGAAGGACACCTACTCATTTCCATCATTGTACATACCTTATTGGTGGTGCAACGTCCAAAGTGATGAAGTGGCAGATTCACCTACTCAGACGTGTCATGAACCGTAGGTATCCTAGTGACCATTCTTTTAGGGATCTTATACTCAGGATCCCTTTCGGTAGAGGGATATCCCTTAGCCATTTTGATCTCTCATTTCGTATTTCCTAACTACAGATTCCATCACCCTGCAAGGGATACGATTTGTTGAGGTTTCCATCTCTTAGTTGGGTGGTTGCTTGTCCCTATACCTTGTAGAGGGTCATTTTTTCTAGGTAGTGTTGCTTGTTGGATTTCTGGCCTTTTTGTTGTATCTGGATTGCTGTGACATTGGTTGTAGTAAATTTTTTGAGCCTTCCTTTTCTCCTGTGTGCCTCTTTTTCTAGCTCCCCTTTTGTGCATTCGGTTGATTTAGGGATTTTTGAGATCTTTTTGTGAGATTTAACTTGCACCACTTGGTCGTGCTCCATGGAGGATCCACGAAAATCACGGAGACAAGAAGGGTTGAGTCTCTAACTGTCCATGCCCAGAAATACTGTTGTAATCTAATGGATTACATAGACATTCAAGTAGAGAATAAGCATACACAACAACCATCAAGAGAATAAGTATTGGATTGAATGTTCGGTCGATTAGCATTTATCTTGAATAGGGTATTTTATACATCATAGATATGGTTGGAGCGATTACACCCACTCCAACTATTCCTTAGTTAGAACATAATACATTAATTAATATAGTAATGACATAAGAAGGCCAATGGACCCTTCCAACTTCTCCCCCACCAGCAAAATGCTTCTTCGTCTCGAAGAAAGCAACTATGTAGAAACAACCCAGATATGTGATTCTTCAGTATCTGTCTTCAATCAGGTAATAATCGATGAAGCCTCAGACTTTCATCAGCTAGCTGAAATCATATTCAATGACTCAACACGAAGGTATTTTGGCTCTTCTTTCCATACTGTTTTTCATCCTCTAACTGCTGCAATCACAATACAAGAGATGCATCTGCATTTCAGCACCAGGGGGTTAGAGTTGTGTCATCATCTAGAGTTAAGTGTGTTTTCTATGCAGTGTAAAATATCTTCTGCTTGAATGTGGTCTTACTTGATGTCTTCTATCATAAGGATTCCTACAAGTTTAAAATATGGATGCTCAGTATATATGGTGTTGCGTTGTGGTCGGGACCGACTGCTGTACATGGTAATGGTCATGACCGACTGCTATGGACCCGCCTAACTCGACTCAACTAACAATGGTCAGTGAGAGACCGAATTGATCTACAAGGTGGAGGGGATATCCTCTCTTGACAAGACTTATGTTTCATCCCCTTAACTTCAAAACTTTAAGTGAGTCACTTATAAATATTTGTGACTCAATTGATTCAATAAAAACTCAATTTACATGACTTTAATTATATTTGATTTATTGACCAAAATCGACCAAACTTATAAATAAAGGACTCGTCGACCAAATGTAGCCTCGACCAAATTGTGGAGGATTCTAGACGAAACAAAGGAGTGCTTCGTGCTTTCAATGCCACTTTCATCACCCTTATTCCTAAGGTGAAGGGTGCTGATACTCCTAGTAAGTTTCGACCTATCTCCCTTTGTAATGTCATCTATAAGATAATCACCAAAGTCATGGCCAACCGCCTAAAGCCCATTCTTCCCCATCTTATTGCTCCGGAGCAATCTGGGTTCATTGAAGGAAGAAAAATATTGGATGGAGTGATTCTGGTCCATGAAGTCATTCATTCCCTTAAGGTCTCCAAAATACCAGGAATGCTGCTCAAATTGGACATCTCTAAAGCCTATGATAAGTTAAGCTGGCATCTCATGAGGGAAATGCTCACTGCCTATGGATTCAACGCGGAATGGACTAATTGGGTTATGCGTATGAAATCAACTACCTTCTTTTCCATTCTTCTTAATGGTACCCCAACTAGGACCTTCTACCCTTCCACAGGCATCTGCCAAGTGTTAGAAAAATAGGATCGCGGGGCAATAAACAATAAACAAGATGCAAATACAATCACACAAACATATTACAAGAGAGACACCAATATATTGTGGTTCACCCAACATGGGCTACGTCCACACTGAAATTGCCAGTCCTTATTATTACACCATCCAACAAATGAAGGGATAGAACCTGCAGCACATCCATTGCACTTCCTCTTCATGGTATCATAGTCTCTCATTTCGATTTCAGAGATATTTACAATGCATAATGCCTAATTACATCAACCCTAGCCCTATTACAATGTCTTTCTTATAAAGGGGAAATACCATGGGAAAATACCATGGGTTACCCAAAACCATGAGCCCATAAAACAACCCACGGACCCCAGTGAGGGAAGGCTTCACCCCCCCCCCCACCCCACTGGGGTGAGTGTACAGTCCTTCTGCATATCATATAAATCTAGGGTACAAACACGACTGAATAATAATATCTCTGAATTTGGGAGATCAGGCTCCACAACCAACAATCTCCCACTTGGAGACTGATCACAACAACTCCACCGTTGCTGCACTTGATGGACCTCGGACTTGGAAAATTTCTCATCTTCACCTTCACGCTAGAAGGCCAACTGAAACCGAGCAGGAACTCAGTTTCTCTCTGGTCACTACCTTTGAGAACATTTCTGCAGAATTCTAGCTAGTATGTATCTTTTCTAGCTTCAATAGTTCATCTTCCATAACAGAGCATATGAAATGGTACTTGAGCTGTATATATTTAGTCCTTGAATGGAATGTTGAGTTCTTTGCAAGATGAATGGATCTCTGGTTGTCACTATACAACCTGTTATCCTTCTACTTCTTACCCAATTCCTCCATAAACCTCTGCAACCAAATCATCTCTTTACTAGCCTCTGTAACAACAACATACTCTGCTTCCATTGTTGAAAGTGCAACAACATTTTGCAGTTTCGAAATCCAACTTACTGATGTTCCTCCTACAATAAACACATACCCTATGGTGCTCCTCCTGCTATCCTTATCACCTGCCATATCTGCATCAACATATCCCCGTAGAACAGTGTCTGAACCTCCAAAACATAATTCCTGAGTGGTAGTACCTCTCAAATACCTGAGAATCCATTATACTGCCTTCCAATGTTCTTTACTTGGATTGTTCATATATCTGCTCACAAATCCCACTGCATGTGCAATATCTGGTCTTGTGCACACCATGGCATACATCAAGCTTCCAACTGCTGATGAATAGGGAATCTTGGACATGCAATCTATCTCTTCCTATGTCTTGGGACACATTTCCTTACTTAGTTTGAAATGGCTAGCCAAAGGTGTACTAACTGGTTTTGCATTTTGTATTCTGAACCTCTCCAACACCTTTTGTATGTACTCACTCTAAGACAATGTCAATTTGTGATTTTTCCTATCTCTTGTTATTCTCATACCAAGGATTTGCTTTACATCACCCAAAGCCTTCATCGCAAATGAATTAGCTAACTTCCTTTTGAGCAAATTTATTTCCTACATGTTAGACCTTGCAACAAGCACGTCATCCCCATACAATAACAAGATAATATATGTTCCATTATCTAGCCTCTTGAAATAAACAAAGTGGTCAGAATGACCTCTACTATAACCTTGTTCTGTCATAAACCTGTCAAATTTTAAATACCACTGCCTTGGAGCTTGCTTCAAGCCATACAAGCTCTTTTTCAACCTACACACCAAATTCTCCTTCCCTTTGACCTCATACCCTTGTGGCTGCTGCATATATATCTCTTCCTCCAAATACCCATGGAGAAAGGCTATTTTTACATCTAACTATTCAAGATGCAAATATTCTACCACCACTAGACTTAAGATAGTCTTAATTGAAGTCATCTTAACAATAGAAGAAAATATTTCATCAAAATCTATACCTTTCTTCTGTGCAAACCCCTTTACAACAAGTCTGTCCTTGTACCGCTTCTTACCTCCTTCTTCTTCCTTCAACCTGTAAATCCATTTGTTCTGCAATGCTCTTTTACCAGCAGGCAACTGAACCAAATCCCAAGTCTGGTTTCCTACCAATGAGTCCATCTCCTCATTCATGCCTTGCTCCCACTTCTTTCTAGTTTCCACCTGCACTACTTCTTCATAACATTTTGGTTCACCAGCATCAATCATCAATCAATAATACATTGAAGGATAGTATCATTCAGGGAGTCTACTTAACCTGGTAGATATTCTTACACTTGCAGGAGTTTCAGGTACTTGCTGATGTTCTTGATTTTCTGGCACCTTTGGAACTTCATTTTCTTCAATTTCATCAAGTACTGTGTACTCTGTGTTTTCCTTTTCCTGTTTCTTTCCCTGCAACTGATCTTTATACATGAAATTTTCATTGAATAGAACATCTCTACTCCTAATGATTTTGTGTTTTTATAATCCCATAAGCGATAACCAAAATCATCAACCCCATATCCAATAAAGGTACATTTCTTGGATTTAGCTTCAATCTTTGTTCTATTTTTTTTATCAATATGAACAAATGCTTCACAACCAAAAGTTTTTCAGAAATGACTAGTTTACCTTTTTACCTGTCTGTACCTCCTCTGGAATACCACCATCCAAGGCACTTTAAGGCCCTCTGTTTATTAAATAAACAACAGTATTTACAACATCTTCCCAAAAGTGTAAGGGAAACCCTGCATGCAATCTCATACACCTTGCACGCTCCATGACCTTTCTATTCATCCTTTCGGACACACCATTTTTTTGTGGTGTTCTTGGGACTGTCTTCTCTCTACGAATCCCATGGTATGAACAGTAAATATCAAACTCCTTGCCGCATTACTCACCTCCATTATCAGATTTGAGACACTTCAACATTTTTCCCGTCTCATTCTCAACCAAAGCTTTCCACTTCTTAAAAGTAGCAAACAAACCCAAGTTTTTCTAGTTGCATCATCAATAAATGTAACATAATAATGAGAGACACCAAGAGATTGTACCTGAGCAAGTCCCCATACATCTATATGCACAAGCTCTAACTTTTCATTCTTCTTATGTTTCCCAACCCTGAGAAATCTGACTCTCTTCTGTTTTCCATAAACATAGCTCTCACATAATTCCAAACTTACCTGCTTCAAATATGGAAGCAAATTCCTTAAGTGTAGAATCTGCATCCCCTTCTCACTCATGTGGCCAAGCCTATGATGCAACAATGTTGTATCTGTTCCTATGGAAGCTAAAGAGATAGAATGGTCAGTATTATGAGGACAGAAATACAACGTACCTATCATGTCTCCTTTTGCTATCACCATTGATCCTTTAGTGATCTTCCACCACGTTTCTCCAAATGTAGATAGACAGTCGCCATTTCCCAACTGCCCTGTTGAGATTAGATTTATTTTCATAGCAGGAATACACCTTACATCTTTCAACAGCCATTAAGTTCCATTCTTAAATGTTATCCATACATTACCCATTCCAACAATTTTACATGGTTCATCATCACCCAATAAGACATGTCCAAAATCGCCTGGAACATAATCATGAAAATATTTCCTATGGGGTGTAGCATGACATGAAGCCCCTGAATCTACTACCCAATAATCACTAGTTGTATTATCTAATGCAAGAATCAAAGCATCTTGTAACACATCACCTGCTACATTTGTTGCCTGGGTAGTTTCATTTTGTCCCTCTCCTTTCTTCTTTAGAGATCTGCAGTCTTTCTTCAGATGTCCTTTCTTTCCACAGTTCCAGCACCCTATTTTTCTTAGTATGGACTTGGATCTTTCCGTTTTAGACTTGCCATGATTACCTTGGCTCTTTTCTTTCTCCCTTTGTCTTCCCCTTCTCCCCATGGTCAATGCATTACTTGATGTCTCACCTGTATTTTTTCTTCGCATGTCCTCACTAAGAATAACACCAATAAAATCATCAAATTTCAAGGTGTTTGAACCAGAGACAGAGTTACTTATAGCCATGACCAAGCTATTCCATCTTTCTGGCAATGAACAGAATATTAGAAGAGCCCTAACCTCATCATCAAATTTCACACTTATAGAACTTAGTTGATTTGTAACCGTATTAAATTCATTTAAATGATCAGCAACAGATCCATCTTCAGACATCTTCTTATTAAATAAATGATTCATTAGAAATACCTTGTTAGAGGCCGAGGGTTTTTCATACAACTTACCCAATGCGCTCATCAAACTCTCCGTTTCCTTTTCTTTTGAGATATTGAAAGCCACCGACGAAGCTAGGTACAACCGTATTGTTCCAAGTTCCTTTCTGTCAAGAACCTCCCATTCTTCATCCTTCATAGTCACAGGCTTCTTTTCCCTTCCTCCCAATGGTAGGAATAGATCCTGCTGGTATAGATATTCCTCCATTTGCATCTTCCATAACTGGTAGTTTTGGTCATTAAATTTCTCGACCTTAAACTTTCCTTCTTCTGCCATTGCTCCAACTCAAACCAAAAACCCTAGTTTCCTGCAGGTTTATCCGACAAATAGACCTTTGGCTCTGATACCAATTGTTAGAAAAACAGGATTGTAGAGCAATAACAATAAACAAGATGCAAATATAAATTGCACAGACACATTACAAGAGAGACACCAATATATCGTGGTTCACCCAACATGGGCTACGTCCACACTAAAATTGCCAGTCCTTATTATTATACCTTCCAACAAATGAAAGGATACAACTTGCAACACATCCGCTGCACTTCCTCTTCATTGTCTCACAGTCTCTCGTTTTGATCTCAGGGATCTTTCCAATGCATAATACCTAATTACATCAACCCTAGCCATATTACAACGTTTTTCTTATAAAGGGGAAATACCATGGGAAAATACCATGGGTTACCCAAAACCATCAGCCCATAAAGAAACCCCAAAAATTTCCTTCAGGGGCTTCGCCCCCAAACCCCCTTTCTTAGGGACACTGCCCCCGGTCCCCAGTGGGGGAAGGATTCGCCCCCCCACCACACCCCCCCTGCTGGGGTGAGTGTACAGTCTTTCTGCATATCATATAAAGCTGGGGTACAAACACGGCTGAATAATAATATCTCTGAATCTAGGAGATCAGGATCCACAACCAACACTAGGGGGGTCCCCTCTATCCCTTCCTCTTTATCTTGATGGCTGAAGGCCTTAGCAGACTTATCAAATCCATGGTGACCAATGGATAAATGAGAGGCCTCAAATTTCATCCTCATGCTGTCAAACAAACTCATCAACAATTTGTGGATGACACTATGCTTATGGGTCATGATTCCATACATGAAGCAAAATCCATCAAGAAATGCCTCAACACCTTTTCCAAGGCTTCTAGGTTAGAGATTAACAAAGAAAAATTGCAAGTCTACTTTTTTAATACCCCAACCATCTCCCAAAGGAAAATTCTGCGTATTCTGGGTTTCCAAGGGAGATCCATTCCTTCCAAATATCTTGTCGCCCCTTTGTCAGAAGGGGTTATTCGACGTGTGTCATGGAATGATGTCCTTGACAGAATGAGGAAAAAGATAACTAACTGGACGCTTATACCTTTGAACCTTGCAAGTAGCCTTACTCTTATCAAAGCTATCCTTCGGGAAATGCCCATATATCTATTTTCTATTCTTGTTGCTCCCAAATCAGTGATTAAGGAAATAAGAGCCATCCAAAGAACCTTTTTATGGGGTGGAACTGCAGAGAAACATAAATGGGCTTTAGTCAACTAGGAAAAAGTCTATCATCCCAAGCTCCAGGGAGGCCTTGGTTTGAGAGACCTCGAGATGAATAATGAGGTTTTGGGAGCTAAGATCTGGTGGAAATGGGTGACCCACAAAGAGGAACCGTGGGATCAGTTATGGCATGCTAAATACGCTCATTACCGACTGAAGAAGGATCTCATCCAATTCAATGAGGAACTCCAGGGCTCTCACATATGGAAAACTTCCTTCCAAAACTGGAGTATCATCCAAGACCACAGCTTTTGGGAAGTCTGTGATGGGCTCTCTGTGGATATTTGGAAGGATTCTTGGAAACAAAGCCCAAAATTGGCGTTATCCCCGCTTACCCTCGATTTCCAGACGCTCTGTTATGCCCTTGACCTTTCCAAAGTGGCTTATTTTTGGAAACCAGACTCGGAGAACAGAACTTATAGGGAATGGTAATCTGTTGAATGGTGGCTACAAAGATGCACACCTAAAGGTAGTCACCACATGGAGGAGACCCTTCAGGATAAAGTCATAAAAACTCAGAGAGGTCATGATAGACTCAGGTGGGGCTACTCAACCAAGGGAAACTTCAATACCAAACAAGCTTATGATATTTGGGCAAAAAGAGGTACTGATTAGGAAGATAGTATCTGGAAGAAATTTTGGTTATCAAATCTTTGGCCAACGGTGGCTTGCTTTGTTTGGTTGGTCATATATAGACGGATCCTCACCAGGGAAAATCTCCAAAAAAGAGGAATAGTTTGCCCCTCTCAATTCCCCCTTTGTTCTAGTGCTGAAGAAACCATGAATCACTTGTTGGACTCTTGTCACTTTCCTTCCTCTCTCTGGGATTGGGGGGCATAATTATTCCGACGCACGAATATACAACAGGGGAATCCTGATCAGACTGTGAGAGCCTGGGATACCCAGGACTTCAACAACAATATTGTTAACTCTACGTGGCTCATGCTTCCTGGATTCCTTTTATGGGAATCTTGGAAGGAGCGCAACCAACGTATTTTCAGAGGAACAAAAACCCCTGCTCAGGAATCTGGAATAAAATTGTGAATCATATACAGGAAACTCTCAAGATCCCTCCTTGGTCAGACAAGGACTGAGATGCCAATAGTCAGGAGATGAGGATTCTGGAACAACTTGGTTTTAAAAAATCATACCCTGGTTGGATTGGAAATTCAAAACCTACTCACGCCACCACTAGCCCCAAATTATGGTCGCCTCCCCCTTCTGGCTCCTATAAGCTCAGATTTGACGAAGCCTCCAAAGGAAATCCGAGATTGCAAGCTTTGGTGGTGTTCTCAGGGACCATAATGGTCGAATCCTACATATCTACTATGGTAATATTGGGCAGGACACAAAACATACTGTTGATAATGAAGGTCTCCTCCAAGGGTTGAAGTTAGAAGAGGGTAACAATTGGGAACCTCTCATAGCTGAAGGGGACTCGAAGCTGATCATCCAGATGGAAAAAAAGTTTCAACTTTGCCACCACCCAGACCAGGTCATGGACTATTGGAGACTGAATTTTAGGGTTGAATAAATTGGATCCATTCTCTGTAACCCCCGTTCCTGGGATTTTTCCCACGTCCGTCGCGATGAGAATAAGGTGGATGACACTTTGGCGAATACTGGCGCCTCCTCCACCCACAGATTCTGAGAAGGACCTTTGTCTCTTTTCTCGAATACTCCTTGGGCTGCGCATTGTTCTCAGTTGGCCATCAATGATGCTACAGAAAGGCGGCATCGAGAGTTTGACACCTCATCCTGCAATAATACCTTGTAAACTTCCCATGAGGTTTGTAGATCCACCACCTCTCTTCTACATGTGCCAACACGTGATAATGACGGGGATGAAATCAACGGCAATCAAGACATTCCCAGGATATTAAATTGTGAAAGGAGCATCACTAACAAAAGGGTTACGGACTGTCCTTCACACATGCATACTCAATGTAGAGAGTAATTGAAAATGGAAATCACTATGCATGATTGAGTACTAAAGTACGTCGATCTAATCCAGGTAATTATGAAGGCATGATGGAAATTTTCCATATTTCTTTTATAAATTGGAGAAACCAACGGCTTCAAACCCATGCGTTATCTCCTATTTTCCCTCCTGTTATTCTGTTTTGTTGCACCTTGCACCCTCTGGCTTCCCTAGTCTCCCTTTGGTGGTTTCCTATGAGTTTTGTTGTGGGTGTGCTTCCCACGCAACTGTTCCCCAGCCTTTTGTCTCTCCTTGTGTTTTTTTCCTCCCTGTTATGGCCCCTAAGACTCGAGTCCCCCGTGCTCCCAGAGAAGGGACTCGACCTATGCCACCCGATAAGGCCAAGAGATCCACTCGGGAGCAAGAAAAGCATCCTTGGCTGCTAAGTCATTAAAAAAACAGATCCCTTTCCAGATCCACGAGGAAATTGAGGGCCTAGAGATGGAACTATGGGATCATATTTCAACTGAGAAATTACAGAGTATCCATGATGAGGTTGATGAATGGGTTCAAGACCCTGGAACTAATGCAGGCCGTATTTCAGCCTATGACCGTATAATTTCTACTTACTGGGTAACCAAGGGCTTGTTAGCCCACGTGCTAATGGATCACGAAAACAAGGCCCAAGGGGATGCTGAACCAAGGGGTTTGAGCGTGGAAAGAGCACTGCAATGACTACAGAGTGTTGCACAAAAAAGTGGATCTCATCACTTTAAATATTGGAATCTCGTTGTATCCTCCGCTCGAGCATTTTCCAGCTGGCCTAGGAAGAAGCTCGGGAAACCCTTTGGGAAGTAGCGTCACGATCCGGGAGCCTCCTGGACCGCTCTTTTGTCCGCCCTGCGCCATAGCTAGAGTATCCTTTGTTTTTCCTACTGCAGCCCTTTGAATTTTCCTGTGTACTTCGGCATTTACTTCTTCTTTCAGGTCTTATGTTAAGTGTTGTTTCTGTTATGATTAGGAAGGGAGGATCCTCTATCCAATCCTACTAATCTGTTGAAAGGATAGTCTTTTGTAAAGGCTTGATAGTAGCTGATAGAATTGGGATGGTTGTTCTTTTTTGGGCCTATGCAAGTTATAGCTATTGATAGGACGGTCTTCTGTATTGGTTTGATAGTAGTTGATAGAATTGGGATGGCTTCTTTTTGGGGGGCATGTGTAAGGGATAAATGCTATGATAGAACTTCAGTCAGCATAGGCAGTCTGTTATAAACAATTTTTTGGGGATAAATGAACTCTTGAAGCTATGTAACCTGTGACGATTTGATAATATGAAATACTTTTACTTATAAAAGAAAACTACCATCGACCACAACATATTCCTACCAGCATTTCGACCAAATTTGATGTCCGCCATATATATATATATATATATATATATATATATATATATATATATATATATATATCACATCGACCACCCAACATTCAATGTATCTACCATATGTATGCATCAACCAAAATATTATCAACCACGTATCAGTATGATTTGACCCAACATAGTCGATACGTTTTTTTTTAACAGAAACAGAGTAAAAGATTATATTTATAAAGCTGTGCACAGCTATTCATTACAAACTTTCAGAAGGAGATTTAACAGTGCAGAAATATCAGGACCTACTATCACTATATTGTCTATCTGCATTACATTACAAGCTCTGAGCTTTGTTTTCCTGAAATTATCTAGCATAGAGCTGGAATAAACCTTAACACACTGGCTACAAAGGATTATACAAAAATGCATTGACCAAAATTAGCAAAAATTTTTGAAACCTGGGCTAAGTTATGTCCTAGCCATGCTTCTTTGGCTGAGCAGAAGAAGCATCCATCATAACCTGATTAATTTCCTGATTAACCGTGGGGTTTTCATGAACCCAGCTCCCCTGAGTTGCTCCAGTGAAAACGGCCATGTCTTCCTGCAACCTGTCAACTTTCCCCATTAATTCAAATAAATTTCGTTCCAGATCGTCAATTCTGGAGTCTTGGCAGGATAGCTGTGAGCACACATGATTTATGTCCGACGCCATCTCTGCATTCTGATTAACATTGGAGCAAACCGCATCATAGGTATTATGAACTGCAAAATTTATGTCCACCAACGTTCTGCTCAGAGCGGCTATGGCCGCCATCACAGACTGCATTCTTTCCCAATTATACGTCTGAGCTAGCAAGAGTCGGGGGGGAGGAGTATCAAGCTCGCCGAGGGAGAGGCGGCTCAGAGCTTTAGGAAAATGGGGAGGGCGAGCCATCGCAGAGGGAGGAATAGAGAGGGCGGGTGGGAGAGTTAATAGAGCCCCGTGGGAGCTGACACCGAGGGAGAGGACGAGGTGACAGGTGGAGGTGCGAACGGGGAGGCGTGTGGGTGAAGATTTGGAGGAGGGAGGGTAAAAAGACCCATTGCTTAAGGAAGGATTGAGGTGGTCCCTCATGACCAAGGCCCTAACCAAAAAACCCACCATGTAAACGATGAACCTAGGCATTTGAACGTTAAGGGATGTAATGATACCCCAAGACTCCATTTTGATCCTTGACTTGCCCGATTTCGAGCATAATTCCATGGTTAGCCGCTATATCAGCCATCCTGTTGTTCTCTCGGAGGATGTGGAAGAAGGATGCCTTTGAGAGGATTACATTGGTTTTAATTCTTTGTATGTATCTGTCGGCTTTTGAGCCTGGAGAGGCATACCCTCTTCTCATGATTTGAATGACGTGCCTGGAGTCTCCATAGATTCTGAGATTGTCTATGCTGTAGTTGGAGGCCATATCTAAAGAGAGGATGAGAGCTAACCATTCTGCCTCATTATTTGTTTTCCTACCTAATCCCCATGAGAAGGCTGCAATTTTATTTCCGCCGGGATCAAAAAGAATCCCCCCCGCACCTGCCACCCCAGGGTTCCCTTTGGAAGCCCCATCAAAGAAGATGCTATGACTTTTTTGCTCCATCCACCACCTGGAAAAAGTGTCAGGGTCTTTCCTGATTTCCCAAACTGAGTTAAGACGTTCTTTTTTGGACTGAAGGAAGCTGCCCTTCACAAACAAGCTACACCATTGAAATTTAGATAGAGTTAGAGGCTCTTGAACAGGGAGAGAGACCTTTTTAGAGGCAAGTGAGTCCCCGATCATTGCGATGGCTTTAATGGCAGTTCTATTACTGTCCGCTTTCTTTCCTTCAAAAATACTTTTATTTCGACTTAACCAAATCTGCCAACAAATATTCATTGGAATTAGATTCCAAATTCTCCGCATAGTCTTCTTGGATCTTCCTGGGAATGTGCGTCCCCAATGATCAGAGAGGTCGATTAGAGAATTGGGGAGAGTGGCTGGCCTCCATTGATTTCCCAGGACCTAGACCCAAACTTTCTTTGCAAAAGGACACTCCAGAAAAATGTGATGGGAGCTTTCTTCAGCGTTTTTACACAAGGTGCATCTTGACGGGCCAGTGATTCCCCTTACTCTGAGATTTTCCGCAGTTAGCAACTTGCCATGAGTTAAAATCCAGAAGAAAGCAGTTATTTTGGGGATGCCATCAGAGTTCCAAATATTCTTCCATTTCCTGTGAGGCGGGAGGATGGGAGGGGAGATTTTTTCATACCCAGCCTTAACTGAATACGAACCTGCTTTCCCCCATCCCCTGTGATCTTTTTCTTTGGTGCTGACCGGAGCTTTCCCATGCAGATGATCGAGGAGAAGAGAATAATCCCTTTTTAGGTTGGCCGGAGGATCCAATTGCTTCCATCTTTTCCAATCTCCATTGGCTTTCCAAGTCACCAGGTCCTTTAACTTGTTGATGCCCATGTTTTCCAGCCAGTCTCGAATGGCCTCAATCCCTTGAACTTTACCAAGCGGCTTGTCTCCATTTATGCTGTCCGTCCAGAGGTTTATTCTTTTCCCATTACCAGGGATCCAATAGAGATTTTCAGTGATTACAGCCGCTGAGGAGGAGACAAGTCCCCATATAGCTGTTCCTTTTTTGGAGGTAGGCTTATCTAGACATCTTTGTCTAGAGCTTCTAGTGTATTTCTTCCTAATAACCTCCTTCCACCACTCCTTCTTTCCAGAAACAATTCTCCAGGCTAACTTGGCCCCCAGCGCTTTACTTACTAATGCTGGCTCACGGGTTCCAAGCCCTCCCCGCTCCTTCTTTTCTTTGACAGTCTTCCAATTAACCAAATGAAATTTTTTGTTTTGAATTTTCCCCCCTTGCCGCAAGAATTTTCTTATCTCTATGCTAAAAGCATTTTGGATTGAGACAGGGGCTAACATTATGGCAGAAGAAAAGACAGGTAAGGAAGATAGAACAGATTTAATCAAGGTAACTTTCCCAGCCAGGTTCAACCATTGGGTTCCCCATGAGTTAATTCTTGCCTTGAATTTCTCAAGAATAGGAGTCTAGACAGAGGATGGAGGATACTTGAGAGAGATAGGGGTGCCCAGATATTTGAAGGAGGTCCAATTAGTGGCATGGCTTGAAGGCAAGAATGGCTGCAATGAGTCTGATCGTGGTAGGACGACAGTTCCAGGTATAAAAATTGCATTTTTGATCATTGGTTTTGCCCCCAGAGGTCCTGAGAAAAATATCTAGATTGGTTTTAAATCTTGCAGCAATCTGAGGAGAAGCACTACCTAAGAGAATGGTATCGTCGGCAAACTGGGCATGGTTTATTGCTTGAACATTTCGGGTAAAAGTTATGCCAGGTAGAGAATCTGAAGCTAGGAGGGAGTTGAGTTTTCTACTTAAAGAATCCGCCATAATGACAAAAAGGAAGGGAGAGAGAGGGCACCCTTGCCTCAGGCCACGGGATAGACGGAAGAAGTAGGAAGGCCTTCCATTTATAAGAGGGGAAATCCAAGGAGCGCCAATGCAGGCTTTTACCCACCTGATAAATTTTTCATCAAAACCAAATTTTCTCAAGACAGCATAAATAAATACATGTCTTACTCTATCAAACGCATTGGCCATGTCTAATTTTATAGCCATACCTGGATCCTTGTTTCGCCTACTTGAATGGATGGCCTCTTGCACAAGAAGGATATTATCGTATATTTTCCTGCCTGGAACAAAGCCGCCTTGATTTGGTGAAATAATTTTGGGGAGAAGCTTCTTGACTCTATTTGCTAAGACTTTAGTAAGGATTTTATATGAAGAATTGCATAGCGAAATTGGTCTGAACCTCCCTATTGCATTTGCTTTTTTCTCCTTCGGGATTAGAGCTATGAAAGAGGAATTGGTGCCTCCTCCAATTTTCTCCCGATTTCTGGTCCAGTTTATCATTCTAAGGAGATCAGTTTTCAGCAGATGCCAACACTTTCTGTAGAAGTGAATGGAGAATCCGTGAGGACCCAGGGATTTTTCCGGATGAAGAGACCACACCGCTTTCCTGACTTCTTCTTCAGTAACCTTCTCCATGAGCATGTTGTTCTCTTCAGCTGTAACAAGGCTGGGAATTTCACGGCACATTCCTTCCAAGTCTACAGGTATCGGTTCCTCTTCCTCCTTGTAGAGAGACTCAAAATAGTTTCTGACTTCAATCTTTATTGCTGAGGGATCCTCTGCCTTTGTTCCATCTTCTCTGATTAAACTGAAAATATTGTTTTTCCTGTACCTTTCTTTGCACTGAGCATGGTAGAACTTGGTATTCCTGTCCCCAGATTTGAGCCATAAGCATCTTGATCGAAGTCTCCATTCCTCCTCTTCTATCCTGTTTACTTGTTGGATTTTGGCTTCCAGCGTTTTCTCCTGCATCAACATTGCTTCAGTTATCCGTTCCTTTTCGATTTGCTCTTGCAGGGTTTTCAGTTCCTCTTGCAAGGTATTGATTTCATCCCGAGATCTCCTCATGCTTTGCTTTGCCCATCTTTTCAACATAGTCTTTGTATTTTTGATTTTGGTTTCCCAAATATACCCGGGAGAACCTGGAATAAATTGCTTCCAAATAACTTTAACTTCTTCATAGCAAGCTTCATGCTCCAGCCACTTAGGGTTATATCTAAAGGGAAGGGGCCCAAGATTGCCGGGGAAAGAGAAGAATAGGGCGATTGGACGATGATCAGAAACGGCAGAGGCCAAAATTTTTGTATCAGGCAAAAGGGGTTTATTAAGAAGGGAAGAGCTGAGCAGAAATCTGTCGAGCCTAGCAGCTATATGACCATGCCCAATTCGCTTGTTATTCCATGTGAAATTTCCTTGTAGAGGCTTTATATCCACCAGGTTCCATGAAGCCTGTAAATCTTCCAGTCTTTCTCCAAACTGATCTCGGACCTTCGAACCTCCTCTTCTTTCATCAGCACTTATTGTGACATTAAAATCTCCAGCGATTATGCAGGGAGAAGGGGTTCTTCCAAGATGAAGATCTATGAGATCGTCCCAAAAAATTTCTTTGTGACCATGAAGCGTAGGTCCATATACATTTCCAATCCAAAATTTTTCATTTTTTGTCAGATCTTCTAACTCTGTAAATAACCAGTTTCTGCTACTTAAAGTGGCATTGCATTTGTACATACGTTTGTCCCACCAAGTGATGAGCCCTCCAGAGGCTCCTACCGAGTTGGCTGACTTTCCTTCTCCTTTGGGACAAATTTTAGATAAAGTTTTGAGACAGTCTGTCTCCTGCATTTTAGTCTCTTGGAGCATAAGTATTGAGGGGTTTTCCAGCTTTTTTATTCTTTTGATTGCTTTCGTCTTTTGCTTGCCTCCTAAACCTCTGCAATTCCAGGAGACTATCTTCATTATTTTTTGGAAAGGTTGGATACTGTTCTTTCCTTCTTCTCCTCAATTGTTCCCTGAGTTTGCTTGGTGCTGGGAAGTATTCTTACATGCGGGTCAAGACTGGTTTGCTTACCCGCCGCTTTGTCTCTAGCCGCTTCTTGCTCTCTTACAACTCTGTTCAGCTTCCTGCCTTTTTTTGTTTCGGGTTCTATTTCTTCTTCCTTGCTTTCTGAAGTTTCTTCTTGAAACAGTTTAGCTTTTGCTCTTGTGACTGAGCCCATGAGGGATTTGGGTGCCTCTCCTTCGGGTTCCTCCTGTTGTGCTGGGGACACTAAACGTATTTCTCCTTCCTCGAGTTGTTGACTGACATTCTCCCTTCTTTCTCCCTCTCTGGCATTTCCCGTCTTTTCCTCTTGAGCTTAGCCTGTAAGGAGAGTCTGCTCGTCCCCACCCATTTCTGTTGCTAAAAGCTGGAACTTATTTACTTCCCTATTTGTGCTTTGCTGCTTATTGGGCATTTCCTTTCTTTTAGGGGTGGTTTGAGAGGGTTGGGGGTTTGAGGACTTCCCTCCCTTCTTTCTTACCTCATTCCAGTCTCCATCTTGAGTTTCTTCTACTTCTTGCATCTTCCTTTTGGGACAGAGCTTTGCAAAGTGTCCATATTCATGGCATACTTTTCACTTAAACGGAATCTGTTCATAATCCACAGTTTGAAGATGATTCCATCCATCCATTGACAGACTTATTGCTTCAGGAAGCCCTTTTTCAAGATCCACTTCTACACATATCCGAGCATAGGAGAACATTGGGGGTTTTGGCTCAGATTTATCTATGTATTTCCCCAATGAGTTGCCAATAGCCCTCAAGTCTTCATCATTCCAACAGTGCAACGGGAGGTGTGGCAACTTAACCTAGACTGGAACAGCTGAAGGGATGTCCTTTTCAAGGTCAAAGGAGAGATCCCATTTATTGATATACATTCCCCTAGGTCCCATGAAATAAGGTCCATTTCTGAATATTAAGTCTCTGTCTTCCTTTTTCTCGAAGTAGAAAACAAAGAAGCCCCTTCCACAGAAGATTTGTTGAACTTCTCCTTGGATAAGGGGGTGCCATTTTTTGCTGAGCCAAATTTCGATTGATCTCGGGGATGGCCAGAGCCCAGTGAAGTGGCCAACCAAACCTTTTTCTGATAAGGCAAGGGCTTTACATTTTGACGCCGTGGAGCCAAGTTTAACTTCAGGAATGGCGGATTTCTTAACAAACCTAGAGTCCCCTGGACCCAAAAGCTTAGAGGTCGAGGGCTGGGACGCGACCAGTAAACGGAAGAGATCGTCGAGAGGCGCTCGACCTGGATCGGGCGGCGGATCCATGAATCGTCAAACCCTAAACCAGTCACAGAGCGCGCGCAGTCTCTTTTTTCTTGTAAAAAGTAGGAATGCTAGAAAACTTCCCAATCATCCTTACTACCAAACCAACATAGTCGATACTAAACAAAAGATAGTGAAACATAATTTCACAGCAAGTCGATTTCTCCACATTAACATGCTTTTAATATTACTCAAAATTACTGGTTGGCATTCAATCAACGGACTATGGACAACAGAATAATGTGGTTGAAGGGTACTTCATGGTATTCAATGGTAGAAAAAATTCCAGTTGAATAGATTTCTTGAATTATAATATTGCAGTTGTCGGACATCCATACTCGGATCTACTGCCATTTGACTCTTAAAAATATTTTTTTTCCATTCAGTGAGATTTTGCTGCCAGAATAACACATATAGGTCGACTGGTTCTTTTAAACTGGATATAGTTGGTCGATCACCATACAAAATAAACGGTCGTTGGATGGTGGACTAATCACTAACCTACATCGAATTCAAAATATTGTCGAATTTATTTTGATTAATAATATTTATATTCAAAATGAAAAATCCATATATTAAATGCCAACTTACTTGAGTAGATGTGTCCCCAATCACGTGGCAGTTAAATCAGTCTTCTGGTCGACAAGAATTTTTTTTTTTCAATGTCTAGAGTATTCGATCAAGTCTTCAACGAATCAACTTGAATTTGCGATCAATATATGCTTGATAATCCAATGGTTTTGTTAACACCTATTTTGGTTTCCACCAAGGAAAGAACCATAAAGCCCGAAAATGGCTAGTTGCTCAGTGTTTTCAAGCCAAAGGATAAAGCCACGATGAAAAGAATGAGAAAAAACAACCATAAAAGTGTCTTCCGCAACTAAAAAGGACTAAATGGGCTTCTTCCACAGCAAAAGAAGATTGGACGACCAGGATCGAGGAGCGGATCAGATCAACAGTAAAAATGGCGTTCCGCAAGTCTGTTTTTCCATTCCCGCAATCCGCATTGCGGATTGCAGAATGACAATTTTCCATAGAGCGCAAAGATAATTTTCTGCATTCTGCATTGCGGATTGTGAATTGTGGAGCGACAGTTTTCCAAAAGGGAGAAAAAGTAATTTTCCGCATTGCAGATTGCGGATTGTGGAAAGGTAATTTCCTAGAAAGCACGAAGCCGAAGTTACAAATCCCGCATGCCACGTGGCGGATTGCGGAAAGGGAAATTGCAAGAAGGTCATTGTGGAAAGGTCACTGTGGAAAGGTCGTTGCGGAAAGGCAGTTGCGGAAGGGAAATTGCAGAAAGGCAATTGCGGAAAGGGAATTGTAGATCGAAAGAATTTTTTGCAAAGCAAATCATGGCCGTAGGGAATGGATATTTTCACAGAGTAATGGTGCGTTTGAGAATGGCGAAGGGGCCTGTTTTGTTGATGTATATGTAACTTTGGAATGTATTTCATCTATGTATATTGTACTCCTATAGAGATGGTATTATTCCTCTATACGGAAGTGTCGTCATTTGTATTGACAAGTGTCGCAAATGTCGTAACTTGCTGTGATGGGTTATTAGACCACCAGGTGTGGGGTCGGCCCTGATTAATGTAACCACGGGTTATTAGACTCTTCTAGAGAAGTCAGCTCTGCTAGTTTATTAGGCAAGTCAGGATAAGTATAAATAGAGTGTGGGAGCACTCTATTTGATCATCTCATTATTCACTTCTACACTGCTCGGAAAGTGGTGCACTAGTGGAGGAGGAGGTTCAACTGCTAGGAGGACTATCTCTGTGTACTTGGGTTGTATCATTTCTCTTTCTATCTCTGAGGAAGTTGTGGGGTTTTTCACCTTTATGGTTTTCCCCAGTGAAACTCTATGTGTCTATTGTCTCATGTGATTGCTTGGTGTGATTGATGTGCATTGTTATACTTGATATGTTGTACATGTGATTCTCTCAGTAAATATCCTAGAGTATGTTGAATTAATGCTCAAAATCTAACATGGTATCAAAGATAACCTCAGAAAAAGACATTGTGTAGTTACGGAAACTAGGGTTTCTTGTTTATTGGGTTTCTCTCCACGGATCTTGAAAGGCAGTAGGTTATTTTGACTCTCTGATCCGAAAAAAAGATCTTTGCTACTCTATGACGTTAACATGAATTGCATAAAGAGCATGAATGAAGCTCACAAATCCATAAGAAGAGAACCAAACATCATAGACAATACACACATAAAGACAACAAGTTGATAACGGAGTTCGTCCAGGATGGACTACGTCTCCGGGCCTGCTTCTCAATAGGAGGGCCGATCTATAATCTTAGCATAAAGGCAAAATACATGGCAATAATACAATGATACCTTGGCGACAATGGCCAGGAAGAGAACCGTTGCCCAAAACACAACAAGACTGCTTCCAGCAACTCCGAAGCCTGAAGACGGTGTAAAACGAGTATAAACACTCGTACCTTCCTCCTGCAGAGCTACACAATCTCCCTTCTCTCCTTTAGCTACAAAGTCTCTACTCCAAAGCATGAGTGGGAAATGGCAAATGAATGGGTTTATATAGGTTGGCTTTCCCTTCTTCACATGACTCTCATGGATTCCTTTGGTTGCAACTAATTTGCCTATCTTGGCCTTGGTTACAACTTCCCTAAGTTGGTTTCCATGTGGTTGGGCTTTTAAGAACATAAACCAAAAATATGGTTCATGCCCACATGTCCATGGGTTTTCATATTTAGTTACTTCCCCATAATGACATTTACAAAATCCAACAATAATCCATTACATACCAAAATCCTTCTTTTAAATAGCATGTTGGTTTTTTTTCAACCATAAACCAACTTGTTACAACTTCTTTACAAATATGGCATGTTTGTTTTTGGTTACAACCATGCATTAACTTCATAACAACTCAAGGAATAAAATAAATGAGTAATATGTGAGTAATTTTTCCACTCACTTCAAATATTAATCATTTTACAATTTCTCATGAGTAAATGCATGAATTTCCTAAAACTCATTTCAAGCACAAATGCATGCATGCTAGTCATCATGCCACTTCATCATGCCATGTCACCATGCCACATCATCATGCCATGTCATCATGCCACATCAGCATGCCATGTCATCATGCCACATCATCATGCCATGTCAGAATGCCACATCATCATGACACATTATCATGCCATGTCATCATGCCACATCAGCATGCCATGTCATCATACCGCATCATCATGCCATTTAGCATGCCATGTCATCATGCCACATGTCACCTTGTGATTGGTCTGTACTGTATGGATGCCATGTGTCATCCTATGAGTGGTGCCACATCATCATGTTTGTACAGTATGGATTCCACGTGTCACCTTGTCAGTGGTGCCACGTGGCACCTCTTTTTGCCAAATTTGCCTGTTGACCTTATGGAACAGAACGGGATAACTTTCTCATACGGAGTCCGTTTGAGGTGAAACGAACGCCGTTGGAATCGTCTCGACGAGCCCTTCGATATAGTGCTAGTTTTGCTGAGATTGGAGGACTTCAAAATTTTTCCTTCTTAGATCCTCCTGGATCATTCCTCCCCACTGAGAAGCTCTTGGCCTCCAAAAGCCTTTACTAATCAACAGATAGGTGAGGGAATCGCTCCCTCACTTTCTCCTTCTCAATCCACTTGGCTTTGCTTGGATGAGTGCCTCTGATGCCCACTCGAAGATAATCAACATCACCTCTGCGAGAAGTCCTTGTCCTTCTGTCCAAGATGACATCTTCCTTTAGCTCATCCATGTACTCAGGAGCAAATTCATCAACTAATGGCAATGAGACATTCTCCCTTTCATCCATGATCATGGGAGGCTCATAGAGTTTCAAGTTCTCCACATTCACCACTGAGTAGATCTGCATGTATGGCGGTAGTTCTAAGCGAAAAGCATTTGTCCCAATCTTCTCCAAGATGGTGAAGGGACCATATCTAATGGGCTTGAGCTTCTTGCCTTCTCCTTTCATCCTCTCCTTGCTGATGTGAAGCCACACTTGATCTCCCACCTGAAACTGATGATCAAATCTATGCTTGTCATGGCGAGCCTTGTACTGGGCTTGACTCTTCTCCAACTGCTCTTGCCCTGCTTGATGTACCTGTTGAACTCTCTGAATGAACCTGTGGGCTTTGTCTTCATCCTTGGAAGTGCTTGAGTCAACCTCTCTCCCATAAGTCAATTCCAATGGAGTCTTTGGAAAGTACCCAAAGCATGTCTCAAATGGCGAGCTCTGAGTGGAAGAATGCATAGCCCTGTTGTAGGCATGCTGCACATACTGGATCTGTTCATCCCATAACTTAGGATGCTTGTTGCAATAGCCTCGAAGCAAATGGACAACCGTCCTGTTGACTACCTCTGTCTATCCGTCGGTCTGTGGATGGAAAGCGGTGCTCCTCTTTAGCTTGGTGTCCATCATACACCATAATTTTGTCCAAAACTCTCCAAGGAATCGGGAGTCCCGATTCGAGATAATGGACGTAGGGAGTCCAAAGTGAACCCATACATGCTGAAAGAAAAGAGAAGCAGCCTGCTCTGCAGTGACCTGCTTTTTACATGGCATAAGAATACACATCTTGCTAAACCTATCCACGACCACATACAAGTAGTCATGACCCCTCCTAGACATAGGAAAACCCCCCACAAAATCCATGGAAATGCTTTCCCAAGGATGGGAAGGAACAGGAAGTGGTGAGTACAGCCCCAATTTTCTATTAGTGGGCTTACAAGTAGAGCACATCACACACCCCTTTACATATTTTGTTACAATGTCTTTCATGCGAGGCCAATACACAAGTCTTTGCAAATGAGCCAAAGTCTTACCTACCCCAAAATGCCCTGATACAAGAGAAGTATGAGCTTCTCGTATTACATGGACTCTTTCACTGATAGGAACACATAACTTGCCCAAATGATAGAGCAACTTTCCCTGCAAATAGTAGTCTTCCACCTGTGTGCCATTGGTTAGCTTCTCATAAATCTCCTTGAAATCATCATCAGTAGCATACTGCTCAATATAACTTTCATGGGACAAAGAAGCATTTTTCAAAACAATAGATGCAACAATAGGAGGTCTAGAGAGCATATCTGCCACTTTGTTACTAGTACCCTTATTGTACTTTATCACTAGATGGAATTGTTGAAGGAATCCCATCCACCTGAAATGACGAGCTTGCTGGAGCTTAGTCTGGGACTGGAGATACTGCAAGGGATGATGATCGGTATGGATGATCGTCTCCTTACCCATCAAGTAGTGCTTCCACTTCTTGACACTCTGAACCAAAGCATACAACTCTTTGTCATAGGTGGGGTAGTTGATCACTGCTTGAGTAAAAGTCTCTGAATGGTAGCAAATAGGCTTGCGGTGCTGCATCAATACTGCCCCCATGGCATATCCACTGGCATCTGTCTCTATCTCAAATGGCTGCTGCAAATCAGGCAAGGCTAGGACTGGGGCGGTGCTGATCTTTCCCTTCAATGTGTGGAAGGCTTTCTGCTGCTTTCCTCCCCACTGGAAAGCTTTCTTCACACTTGTTAAGGCATGCAAAGGAGATGCTATGTATGAGAAGTTCTGAATGAACCTCCTCCAATATTGAACAGCTCCTAAAAAGCTTCTCACTTCAGTAGCGTTAGTAGGCTTAGGCCAATTGACAATTACATCAACTTTTGAAGGATCAATTTTTAAATTTCCACCTCCTACAATATGACCCAAGTAAACTAATGAAGTTTTGCCAAATTCACACTTTGACAATTTTACATACAATTTCTCCTTTTTCAAAGTATCTAATACTTGCTTTACATGCCCCACATGTGCTTCCCAAGTTTTGCTAAAGACCAAGATATCATCTAAGTATACAATGACAAAATCATCTAAGAATGGCCGGAAAACATCATTCATTACCCGCATAAAGGTTGCAGGTGCATTGCAAAGCCTAAAGGGCATCACCAAACACTCAAATAGACCTTGCTTGGTCTTGAAGGCCGTCTTCCACACATCACTTTCTGCAATTCTGATCTGGTGGTAGCCACTGCGCAAATCCAACTTGGTAAAGAACACAGCATCTTTCAACTGGTCGAGCAAGTCATCTATGCGAGGAAGCGGGTATCGATTCTTGATCGTGATCTTGTTGAGAGCCCGATAGTCAACGCACATCCTCCATGTGCCATCTTTTTTCATCACCAACACAATCGGTGAACCACATGGAGAGGAGCTGGGTCTGATCACTCCTTGGTCCAACAAGTCTTGAACCTGCTTCTTAATCTCTGCCATTTCAACTGCGGACAACCTGTACATTCCCACATTAGGAAGAGGGGCATCCTGCTGGAGATGGATCTCATGCTGAATCTCCCTTTTGGGAGGCAAACCTATAGGTTCCTGAAATATTTCATCATAGTTAGCCACAATATCAATCATAGCCTTTTTATGAGAAGGATCACAACCTTTGAAAGCATCGGATGCCTCAGCATCTTTTGCTCTCACAACCATGAGCATGTATCTCTTATTAGTGTTGATGAGCTGCTTCATCTGTCCTGCACTAACCAGAGTGGTGTTAGCCTTCATACTGTGAGCTCTCACAATGTACTCCACCCCATTTTTGGTGAGATGGTACTTGTTCTCATGACGAAAGAATACTGCTTGTCGATCATACAAGTATGGGCTTCCCAATACGATACCGCAGATGTCAAGAGGAACAACATCTAAGTCCACCTCATCGATCAACTTTGAAGCAATTGCAAACCTTAACCTGCATTGCTTAGTCACCTGTAGCTTAGCATTATCACATACCCATCCAAGAGGATAAGGCTTGGGGTGAGGTTTAGTCTGTATGCCCAACTTCTTAACAACTGATTCTGAGATCAAATTTACTTGAGAACCCGGATCAAATAATGTTTCAATCTTTGTATGCTTAGACACAACTCTGATGTGAAACAACTCACTTCTTCTTTTATCATTTTCTTTAGAAACATGAGTAGAACTTGAACCAGTATGAGGAGTTTTGTTACCTTGCATTCCCACGGTTGTAATCCTGGTTTCATCACCTGAGTCGGAACCCAAATCTTGTTGCGCTATTGCAACGGTCTTTTTCTTCTTTTTGCCTCCAAAATGCTTTGGCCTTTGTTCAGGATGCAACTTCCAACAACTTTCTTCATCATGCCCATCAGTGTCACAATGGTTGCAATGGAGCTTTCCTCCTTCCTTCTTGGCAGTAGCTGTCTTCTTGCTCTTGTCTTTTTCCTTGAACTTGTGGTTGTTGTTGTGCTTGAAAGGCTTCTTCTGATGGTCTTCTTGCAAATGATTCCCCCTGCTCTCAAGATGAGTAGCCTGAACACTTGCTTCATCCACACTAGTAGGATTCAACAACAACAAAGTATGGCGTAGATAATGATGAAGAGCACCAATGTACTTCAAAAGAGTGTCAGGAGAATCTAAAGCAATATTCAATTCTAAAGCTTTCTTTCTAAATTCTTCAGTAAAACTCTGAACACTCTGACCCTTTCCTTGTCTAAAACTTTGCCAATCCATCATTGCCTTCTGAACATAACCCAACGGATAAAATTGCTTACGTAAAGCAGAAATAAAAGCAGACCACGATGAGAGAAGATTACCCATTTGTTTGCTACCTTGCTGAAGCTTGCTTTCCCACCATACAAGTGCGGTGTCTGTCAGCCGAAGTGAAGCCAACTGAATCTTCACATCTTCTTCTTTGATCTGCTGGACTCGGCAATAGACCTCAATTTGCCTTATCCAATTGTTTAACTTCTCTGCATTCGCTTCCCCATTGAACATGGGCAAATCAAACTTCACATCGAGCTTCAATAAGGGCTTCTTTTGAGGCTCTTTGTGAGGAACCTTGGAATGTTGAGAATGAGATGAGGAAGAAGCACTTGAACTTGTGCTTGAAGCTGAAGGTGAAGAGGGAGGCTCAGGAGGCTCTTCGCCACCTTCCCCTTGGTTAACTGAAGCGTTGCCTTCGTCCTTCACTTCTTTGTCTTCCTTCTTTACTTCACTGCCTTTTCTTTCTTTTGCCATGCGTTCTTCATAGTCTGCAAACAACTTGTCTACCTTGTCGGCCATCATATAGAAGACCTTGTGAAAGTTTGCCTCCATCTCGATGCGGGAATCATTAGCATCCATCTTCCTCCTTCGGTGTGCACGTCCGATCTCGGAATTGTAAGGCTCTAATGTACCCTCACCAGCTTGCAGTTTAGCCCTCGTGAGCATCCACACTCACAATCCAACGTCAAATAGACCTGCTCTGATACCACATGATCCGAAAACAAGATCTTTGCTACTCTATGACGTTAACATGAATTGCATAAAGAGCATGAATGAAGCTCACAAATCCATAAGAAGAGAACCAAACATCATAGACAATACACACATAAAGACAACAAGTTGATAACGGAGTTCGTCCAGGATGGACTACGTCTCCGGGCCTGCTTCTCAATAGGAGGGCCGATCTATAATCTCAGCATAAAGGCAAAATACATGGCAATAATACAATGATACCTTGGCGACAATGGCCAGGAAGAGAACCGCTGCCCAAAACACAACAAGACTGCTTCCAGCAACTCCGAAGCCTGAAGACGGTGTAAAACGAGTATAAACACTCGTACCTTCCTCCTGCAGAGCTACACAATCTCCCTTCTCTCCTTTAGCTACAAAGTCTCTACTCCAAAGCATGAGTGGGAAATGGCAAATGAATGGGTTTATATAGGTTGGCTTTCCCTTCTTCACATGACTCTCATGGATTCCTTTGGTTGCAACTAATTTGCCTATCTTGGCCTTGGTTACAACTTCCCTAAGTTGGTTTCCATGTGGTTGGGCTTTTAAGAACATAAACCAAAAATATGGTTCATGCCCACATGTCCATGGGTTTTCATATTTAGTTACTTCCCCATAATGACATTTACAAAATCCAACAATAATCCATTACATACCAAAATCCTTCTTTTAAATAGCATGTTGGTTTTTTTTCAACCATAAACCAACTTGTTACAACTTCTTTACAAATATGGCATGTTTGTTTTTGGTTACAACCATGCATTAACTTCATAACAACTCAAGGAATAAAATAAATGAGTAATATGTGAGTAATTTTTCCACTCACTTCAAATATTAATCATTTTACAATTTCTCATGAGTAAATGCATGAATTTCCTAAAACTCATTTCAAGCACAAATGCATGCATGCTAGTCATCATGCCACTTCATCATGCCATGTCACCATGCCACATCATCATGCCATGTCATCATGCCACATCAGCATGCCATGTCATCATGCCACATCATCATGCCATGTCAGAATGCCACATCATCATGACACATTATCATGCCATGTCATCATGCCACATCAGCATGCCATGTCATCATACCGCATCATCATGCCATTTAGCATGCCATGTCATCATGCCACATGTCACCTTGTGATTGGTCTGTACTGTATGGATGCCATGTGTCATCCTCTGAGTGGTGCCACATCATCATGTTTGTATAGTACGGATGCCACGTGTCACCTTGTCAGTGGTGCCACGTGGCACCTCTTTTTGCCAAATTTGCCTGTTGACCTTATGGAACAGAACGGGATAACTTTCTCATACGGAGTCCGTTTGAGGTGAAACGAACGCCGTTGGAATCGTCTCGACGAGCCCTTCGATATAGTGCTAGTTTTGCTGAGATTGGAGGACTTCAAAATTTTGCCTTCTTAGATCCTCCTGGATCACTCTCCTCAGCAAGGCACATCTTTCTGTCCAAACAGAACTCAATTATGGGCATTTTCATTTTTTGGCCCTAAAAATTAGGGTTTCCACAAAAATAGGAATTTCTTAAATCTGAGGACATAGCTGGAAGCTCCTTGGAAAAATAGAAGTTTAGAGATTTGGATCAAACTTTTTGGTTGGGTGAAGCTCCGAGAAACTCAAACCCTAATTCAGGGTCCTCCCTAGTGAATCAGGGAAGACTAAAAGACATTTCTGAAGGGTGAAACTTTGTAGTTTTCAAATTCTGAGTATACCAGGATGATCAGCTCATCAAGGCGCATCTTTCTATCCTTTCAGAAGTTTGAAATTCAAAGTTTGAATTTTTAGGGTTTCTCTGACAAACCCTAATCCGGGACCAGATCCAGTTTTCAGCAAATCAAGTGGTAAGACCTAAATCTTCTCTATTTCCATTTGAAGTACTCTTTAAAAATGTCTCACCACACCAAGCTTTAGGAAAAGTTTGAAGGGGATGATAACTTCCAAGCATGGAAGTATAGGATTGGGTTAATCCTAGAAGAAAATGAGTTGGACACTTACATAAGTGAAGAGGGCCCTATCCTAGAGGAAGAAGAGGCTAAGGCCTTACACAAAATGAATTTGGTCAAGGCTAAGAGGATCATTTTTTATTCTATCAAAGACCATCTCATACCACAAATGTCATATCTAAAGACACCAAAGGAGATGTTTGATTCCCTGACCAAGCTATTCGAAGGGAAGAACATAAATTAGAAGATGACCTTGAGGAATCAATTGAAGAATGTCAAGATCCAAAATGCAGAGACTATGCAGTATTATTTCTCAAGGGTCTCCCAGATAAAAGAACAACTTGAAGCTTTGGGAGAAGACATAGAAAATGGAGAAGTGGTAATGACCACTCTTAATGGCCTTCCTAGGTCATGGGATTCCTTCATCCAAGGAATTTGTGCTAGGAAGAAACTTATCACATTCAGTAGGCTGTGGGAAGAATTCTCACAGGAAGAAGCTCGAATTGTAGCTTGAGAAGAGAATATGGGGAATGAAGACCAAGCTCTCATAGCACACTCCAAAATTCATGGTGACAAAAAGACTCACCATCATGGCAAGAACGAAAGACATCACCATCAGAATCAGAGTGGTAGTCCCAGACCTCGAAGAAACATGTCCTATGTTCGTTTCTATACATGTGTTGAAAAGGGACACTATTCCAGAGACTGTCCCATAAATAAGAAATATGGTTCTCATAATAAGAAGAACATCAAAAGAAGACATCATGCTCATGTTGTAGAGGATGATGAACCTCCCAGGAAGAGGGCTAGAGAAGATAGTGAAGATTCTTCAAGTGATGAAGAATATGTTTTTATTTCTTCTCTCACTGGAACCATTACTCATGGAAGTAATGATTGGCTTATAGATAGTGGGTCTTCTAAACACATGAAAGGATTCAAGGAATCATTTATGAACCTATCTGAACATGAATCACCCCATAAGGGAAACTTGGGGATGACTACCAGTATCCAATAAAAGGGAGTGGTGAAGCCTCCTATAAACTAGACTCTGGAAAGTCTATGAAGATGAAAGATGTACAAAATGTTCCAGGTCTCAAGAAGAATCTACTCTCCATATCTGCATTGGATGCAAAAGGAATGAGGGTTACATTTGTAGATGGCCAAGTCCTAATGTGGCCAAAGGGTAAGACTATAGATGATGTAGTGGTGATTGAAGAGCAAGAGGGAGGATTATACAAATTGAAGGGCCAACCAAAACAAGCCATGGTTCATGATTCAGTAGAGCCAAGTGAACTTTGGCATAGAAGGCTTGCACACATGCACTATAGGGCATTACCAATTGCAAGCAAAGAAATAGAAGGTCTTCCTGAAATCCAAACAAAGCATGAAGGCATTTGCAAAGGTTGTGCAAAGGGAAAGAACACAAAGAAGACATTTCCAAGCAGTGAAAGCAAGGCAAAAAGAATCTTGAAAATCATCCACTCTAATGTATGCAGTCCGATGTCATCCATTTCTCTGAGTGGGTATGTATACTATGTTTCCTTCATTGATGATTTCTCTAGGAAGACTTGGGTTTACTTCTTGAAGAAAAAAGATGAAGTGTTTGACAAGTTCAAGGAATTCAAAGCCTTGATAGAAAACCAAACTAACATGAAGATCAATATCTTTAGATCCAACAATGGCGGAGAATTCACTTCAGGAGACTTCAAGAAGCTATGTAGTGATTCAGGGATTAAGAGGGAGTTGACTACTCCTTACAATCCACAACAGAATGGGTTTGCCGAAAGGAAGAATAGAACAATCATGGAAGCAACTAGGGCAATTCTTTATGACCAAGATCTACCTATGCACTTATGGTCTGAAGCAACCAGGACAGCTGTATATGTGCAGAACAGAACACCTCATAAGATACTTGACAACAAAACACCAGAAGAAGTGTTCACTGGTAAGAAACCAGAAGTTATCCATCTCAGAATATTTGGTTGTCCAATATATACTCACATCCCAAAAGAAAAGAGGACAAAGTTAGATCCTTCAGGAAAGAAGGGCATATTCGTGGGTTACAGTGAAATCTTGAAGGCTTACAGAATCTACTTCCCAGGATTCAAGAAGATTGATATCAGTAGGGATGTAACATTTGATGAAAGCTCAACATACATCAAATCAAGGAAAACACTAGTTGAAGATAATGAAGAACCCAGAATATCTAGAACACAAGACACCACCATGAATGAATCAGTTCCTGAAGAAGATCGTGAAATGGAAGATCCACAACAACCTGTACATCCACCTCATGAGAAGAACTCTCACAAGAGGAAACCAACATGGGCTAGAGAGCTCATTCAAGATGCAGAAAGGTTTGGAATTCCAGAAGAGGAACATAGAGAAAGAAAAAGGACAAGATCATATACTAGCTATGTTGCTTTACTCTGTGAAATAATGAACAAAGAACCTTCCAGTTATGAAGAAGCAGCAAAAAAAAAAAAAGAATGGAAGGATGCCATGGTCGAGAAATACTAGTCGATCATGAAGAATGATGTTTGGGATGTGGTCCCAAGACCAGATGGGAAGTCTGTGGTGACTTCCAAGTGGATCTATAAGATCAAGCATGCTGCAGATGGCAGCATAGAGAAATATAAGGCAAGGTTTGTAGCTCGTGGCTTCTCCCAGAAAGAAGGGATTGATTATGAAGAGACCTTTGCTCTTGTGGCCAGATACACTTCCATTAGATCAGTACTTTCTCTAGCTACAGTGATAAAATGGAAAGTACACCATATGGATGTCAAGACAGCTTTCTTGAATGGTGTAGTTGAAGAAGAAGTGTATGTGGATTAGCTACTCGGTTTTGAGACACATGACTGAGGGTCACATGTGTGTAAATTGAAGAAAGCCCTGTATGGTTTGAAACAGGAACCCAGGACCTGGTATGGAAATATAGATGGCTTCCTATCCAATTTGGGCTTTACCAAGAGTAAAGCGGATTCCAACCTTTATTACAAGGTTGAGGAAGGAAATCCAGTGATACTAATATTGCATATGGATGACCTGTTTGTAACAGGTGAGGATAGATTGATTGCCGACATAAAGAGGAATCTTGATGCCGAGTTCGAGATGAAGGAATTAGGTATGATGCACTACTTTCTTAGTATGGAGGTGTGGCAGAGTGCATATGGAATCTTCCTTAGACAAGGGAAGTATGCAACAGAGATCCTGAAGAGGTTCGAGATGATGGACTGCAAGGCCATGGCCACACCTATGGCATCGAACCTGAAGCTTCTGTGTGATGCTTCATATGAGTCGGTTGATGCCACGATGTATCGTCAGATGATTGGGTCCTTGATGTACCTGACGAATACGAGACCAGATATCTGCTTTGCGGTGAACACCTTGAGCCAGTACTTGACAAATCCGAGACATGTTCACCTAATAGCCGCAAATCATATTCTGAGGTACATGAAGGGTACAGTTAACTATGGACTCAAGTATGAGGCGAATCAAAAGTTTAACCTGGAGGGTTATGTTGATTCAGATTGGGCAGGCAGTGCCATTGATCAAAAGAGCACTTCGGGGTGTTGCTTCAGTATGGGATTTGGTATGATCTCTTGGTTGAGAAGGAAGAAGTCTTGTGTGTCATTGAGTACAGCCAAAGCAGAGTATGTCACATCTTGTTCGGCTAGTTGTGAGGCAGTATGGCTTAGGAAGATACTGTCTGATTTGTTTGATCTCCAGCTGAGTGTTACTTGTATATATTGCGACAACCAGAGTTGTGTGAAGTTGTCGGAGAACACAGTGTTCCATGACAAGTCGAAGCACATTGAGATCAAGTATCGCTATATCAAGGATATGGTGCATAGAGGAGCAATGAAGCTCCTGTATGTTGCGATGGATGATCAGATAGCCGATGTGTTGACGAAGCCGCTGG
This sequence comes from Larix kaempferi, assembly GCA_027924585.1. Classification (NCBI taxonomy): domain Eukaryota; kingdom Viridiplantae; phylum Streptophyta; class Pinopsida; order Pinales; family Pinaceae; genus Larix; species Larix kaempferi. The sequence continues at coordinate 18,412,261 of BSBM01000289.1, forward strand.
CTAGAGTGAATTTTGAATACTTCAGAGGGAGACTTGGTGTACTTCAGATCGATATACCTTCCAAGGGGAAGTGATGAGTCCGGAGACACAGATGCACATGAGCCATTCTCAGATAGTGGTAGGAAAGTCCTCCTATGGTGTAGATGTAAGGGCTGGAGCCATTCTCACATAGTGGTAGGAAAGTCCTCCTATGGTGTAGATGTAAGGGCTGAGGCCATTCTTACATAGTGGTAGGAAAGTCCTCCCATGCTAAGATGTAAGGGTTGGGGCCATTCTTACATGGTGGTGGGAAAGTCCTCCCATGGTAAGATGTAAGTGTTGGGCGTGGCTTTTCCGACATGGTCAGAGGAAAGTCCTTCCATGGTCATGATGTAATTGCCAAGCTTTTCCAACATGGTCAGAGGAAATTCCTTCCATGGTTGTGATGTAATTGTTGTAGCCATTCCGACATGGTCAGAGGAAATCCCTTCCATGGTAATTGATATAAGTGTTGTGAGCCTTTCCCGGATGGTTAGAGGAAAGTCCTTCCATGCCGGTGAGTGTAAGTGTTGTGTGTGTGTGCATCTGGGTTGTGCTCCGTGGATGATGATGATTATCTGAAGATGATGATGTGACAGTATGGTACACAGGTTTTGTAGAGGCATATGATCAGTCCCGAGATGCTCTTGCAGGTTTTGCAAAGGCAGTGTAATCAATCCTGGGAGATCTTGCAGGTTTTGCAGAGGCAATGTAATCAGTCCTGAGGTGTACCTACTTGATGGATTGCTCGTAGAGATGTTGAAGACCTACATGGAGGCTAGGCCTACATCCAGCATGAAAAAAGGCTGGCTCTGTAGATGATGAAGACCTGCAGGTGGTGGGCCTACATCCATTATGAAAAAGGACTGGCTCTGTCGAACTTCCTATGATGAGTAGATTGGAGATTGATTGAGATAGCATCAACAGTGATGATGACGATGATTCGATGACGATGATCCAGAGAAGAATACTTGTGCTAGCAGATCTGTGTCGAGAAATACCTTCCTAGTTAAGAGGGAGTGTTGATGTATATGTAACTTCGGAATGTATTTCACCTATGTATATTGTACTCCTATAGAGATGGTATTATTTCTCTATATGGAAGTGTCGTCATTTGTATTGACAAGTGTCGCAAATGTCGTAACTTGATGTGATGGGTTATTAGACCACCAAGTGTGGGGTCGGCCCTGATTAATGTAACCATGGGTTATTAGACTCTTCTAGAGAAGTCGAACCTGCTAGTTTATTAGGCAAGTTAGGATAATTATAAATAGAGTGCGGGAGCACTCTATTTGATCATCTCACTATTCACTTCTACACTACTCGGAAAGTGGCGCACTAGTGGAGGAGGAGGTTCAGCTGCTAGGAGGACTATCTCTGTGTACTTGGGTTGTATCATTGCTCTCTCTATCTCTAAGGAAGTTGTGGGGTTTTTCACCTTTATGGTTTTCCCCAGTGAAACTCTGTGTGTCTATTGTCTCATGTGATTGCTTGGTGTGATTGATGTACATTGTTATACTTGATATGCTATACATGTTATTCTCTCAGTAAAGATCCTAGAGTATGTTGAATTAATGCTCAAAATTTAACATGTTTCAGTTACCTGTCCTAATAAACCTAAAACGGCCTGATCTGAAGGACGAGCAAGTGGCTTCCATGGCCCAATGGTGCACTGCTAGAACAAATGATTACCTTCTTCCGCGCATGATAGAATTAGAGGTTGTTGATTCGGTCTACCCAGCTCGAACGAACTCATCATTATCAGTCCAAGTTGTTCTGAATGAGTTAGGATATTTTGATGTTTTGTAAGCCTATAAAGGCAAGTTCCGAAGAGGACCAAAGGGTTGGAATTTTTTTGAATCAGAGAGATTACTGCTCTGTACTTGTACTGAACTCTTAATTAAATGAGAAAACCCGATTCTGTAGCTTGAGATTCTTGTGATGTGTGTTCTAATGTCTGTTCTTTCCTGTGTATGTATTCTTTCTTTGTATTTCCATTAATTTTTACTTCTGTAGTACCTAAAGATCAAGATTACATGGTTTGGAATTCATGCCCACATGCTCCAGATGCATATGACTAGGTATTCCACCCTTTTCCTCTTGAAGTTGCAGGTTGGAATTCATTTATAAATGCTTTGACCTTGTAATGGAACTTGTCCCCTTTTTTCTGCCTTCACCTACTGATTACTTTGATGCAAAAAAGAACCCCATCTACCTTGCCTCCTGCCTCTGCAATCACGGTCTGAATCTGTCATTAGTGACTAAAAACCCACTGAAGTTGACTCCATGCCCAAATGACCTCTTGTTCATAACCCCAACCAACCAAAAAACCTCTTTAATTCATTATTTTGAAGGTCTAGCCACCACTTTACCAATATCCCTGCCCATCCAAGCTATATCTTGTTGCTGGAAGCACTAAAGAGAGATCCCTCTCTGTGGTTGGAAAGGCTAGTTTCCATCCACTAAAGATTGGTTTGCAACAATTACCCCATGGTCTTTCCTGCCACAACCCAGGAAAATATTGGGTGATAATAGGTTTTATATAGTCGATAAGCATTCTTGTGGCGATCGATGGATATCCTTCGATGGTTGGGTAGTATAGTTGACAGGTGGTTTTAGCAGTTCTAGTTGATGAGTATTCTTCTAACAATTAAAACCTTTGATCGTCGGTTAGTGCAATGAATGTGGTTCAGTAGTCTTCTTTAATATTGTTGATTTAGTCGCATTCTTTTGCATATATAAACTTTTCACTCACAATATTGTGATCAGTAACTGCTCCGGTCGATGAAATCATTTGACAGATGATAGACCCAAAACTGTTCCTCGTGGGTCCATACACAAAATTGATTCAACATTTCTGATCTTCAATGTTGGTCGTCGTTCAATAATCGATCGAATGATGGAGAGATTCATTTGTGTTGAAGTCGACACATAAACGTTGACAAAGTATGCTACTCAGCACTCTCCATTAGTCAAAGATTACATCAGTTGGCATATTTTTAACTAAAGTCTACCTTCGGCCAATGAACAAGAATTCCACAATAAAATACTTACAATGCATATCATTTGATAACCTGACTGAGTCGACTATTGACTATATAAAAAAATTGTGATGGCACTAATCTCACAGGTGATGAAGTAGCAAAAAAGTGGTCGATGGAAAAATTACTATAAATCTGGAAAAGGTCGACAGCTATACCAAACAATACAACATAACTTACTTCTAATTAACGGGTCAAAAGATATCCCATAAATTTTGTTCAAAATATTGCAAATCACATGATTTCCCTAGAGCGCTGCCAAAATTTTCAATGCGTGATCTCTTCATCGTGTATATTTTAACATTTCTTATAGGTGGACTTATCAAGGAAGAAAGTGCATCTTAGCAATATCTTTTAGTTTTAATAGCACCTTTACTTCTCCAAAATTCAGAGGGATTCCATGCAAATAGCCTCAACCAAAAAATACTTTCACAATCTCTATAGGTAGTGTATCAAAAAAAGATCACATCATTTCTTTAAACTATTGATAAGTAGCAGAGTTCTTAAATCCACAAGCATGCGAGCATATTTAATATTTTGTTTGCAGGTTTCCTTCACATCTCATAGTTTCTTGAAAGTTCGAACCAATCACCTTTTTTTGTTGTTGTCACCCAACCAAAAGAGAATGGAAAAAACACCATTGTTGTAATCTAAGGGATTACACAAACATTTAAGTAGAGAATAAGCATACACAACAACCATCAAGAGAAAAAGTATTGGATTGAAAGTTCGGTCGATTGGCATTAATCTTGAATAGGGTATTTTATACATCATAGATAAGGTTGGAGAGGTTGCACCTACTCTAATTATTCCTTAGTTAGCACATAATACATTAATTAATATATTAATGACATAAGAATACCAATGGCTCCTTCCAACAACTACTCGACCACCACCTCAATGTACCCAAGATCATCCTACTGGAAGACATGCTGGTGGGGAGGTTTTCTCGAGACAAACTAGTGCAGCACCAGAGGTTAGTGTCACACCAGAAAGTAGTGTAGCATCGGAGATTCCATCACAATATGACCTACTCGAAGGGTACATCGAAGTCATTGAAGAATCAAAACATTTTCCTTCTATGACCATCCAATTAGTAGGAAATTTAAATCAACCATTAGTCCAATTGGTAGCACCAATTGTTGTGCCTACTACCCCTGTCACAGCCCGTTGTGAACTTGAATCTTCCCATAGGAGAAATTTAGGAATTCCAACCTCTGAACTTCGCAAAGGTGAAGAAATAATCATGTTGATGCATGATGCTACACAACCTTAAAGGACGGTCCCCTCAAATTCGTAAATTTCATTGCCTTCCGCTTCCAAAGTGGTAGATCTTTCTGATATAATAATCCCCCAATCTGCTCCTTGTGATTCAACTTATGGCATATTTTTAGGTCAATGTGCACCCACATATTGGGTGTTTACCCAACCCCTACCAGATGACCCAGAAAAAATAATTTTTTTTACCCATCGTCATCATTATGGAACACTATTTTGGGCCAAGCACTTAATGAATTTCGCACCCATCCATAATCCACGCAATTGACTCCTCAACCTCCCTGTCAAACACTCCCACCCATATTACCAAGCGAAATTCTTGGTCACTCTATAGGGATTGTTCCTAGTTGAGGAACTGATCTTAATATTTCTTTGTTTCCCATGGTTACTGGGTTAGGCACACATTCATCCTCACAAGTTAGTAACATATCGACAGTCACCCAAACTTCCCAATTACTTTCCTTCAATGCTCCAGTTGGAAGTTCGCATACTTCTTTTGTTGGAACTTCGATTGTAGATGGAGGTCAATCTTTAGCTACAATTTATACCATATCTGGAGGACAACCTTTTATCACTGGACCAAGCATGGCTAGTGGTCAACCTCCATTGATAGGACAATCTGTCTCGTGGGGACAACAACACTCACCTTCTAGGGGGTCGCCTATAGTAGGTAACCAAAATCCCACTGGGGGGAAAACAAATCAATTTCAACCCATTTACCCCCCAACCCCAATTTACATCATGTCTTACCTTACCTAGGCATTGTGAATAATCAATGGGTTCCACCCCCTCCGATGCCTCCCCCTAATCAAGGAGTTGTAAACAATCATTTGGTTCCACCCCCTCTGACACCTCCACCCTTAAACCCCATGATGCATAACTTGCAACCTTCAACCTTGTGATTCATAACCCACAACCGGTTAATATTACGGTTCCGAACCCTCAAGGCTTCCAACAATACCCTGTTGGTAACACATATGGTTATAATATGCAACCACCTCTAGTGCATGGCCCCATGTGCATTCCAATGCAGCATCAATATTATTCCTACCCGCAACCAAATAGGAAACTTCATTTCCTAGTGACGTTGGACTTGTTGGAATTTTTGAGTCTTATCAATGATCCCATATGGCATGAACCTCATTGGCCCCCCATCCCTACCAAATCACCATCGGACATCCCGAAATTTGATGGAAAACTCGGGGAAGATTCGAAAAACCACATTATGACATTCCATCTTTGATATTCTTCCAACTCATTGATGGATGAATCCATATGATTAAGGATCTTCCAATGAATTCTCACTGGGATGAAAAAAATGGTACATTGAGCTTCCTCAACACTCCTTCATAGATTTCAACTCCCTTGCGATGTAGTTTCTTACACATTTCCAATTACCAATTAGGTATGATATTGGCACAGACCTATTAACCTCATTGTGACAATACACCTCTAATCATATTTCTAATCACATACACGAGTGGAGGAGGCTCCGAAGGTTGATAAAGGCCCCTATTCCTGATCAGTTACTAGCTGATTGGTTTACTAAATCACTACTGCCACCCATTTCTAAGTATGTTTCCATGAGATGGGTTGTTACAAAATTGCAAGCAATCAGTCACACATAGTATCTGGACTTGGTCTATTACTAGTATGGAAATTTATATGACTTGATCCCCAATGCTCCTTGTCCCACCAATGATCCTTCTAGGACCTCTACCAAACCTCCTATTGATGGCATAGTTGGTTTCGTGAAGGCCCAAACTGCATCAAAAATAGTGGACAACAGAGTCAATCTACCTCAACTCCACCCCAAAATTAGGCTTCCTCCAACACTAAAAGTAATGCTTCTCTTGCTCAGACCTCCGAGGTGAACACAATTCAATCCTTTTCACAACAATCCGGAGGTAAGAAGAATAATAATAAAGGAAAATCCAAGAAATATTCCAATCAACAAGAAAATCTAAAACCTCAGGAAACCAACGTTGATAATAAACCTAAGAAGAAAGTTACATTTCCTTTCCTGATCTGTCAAGAAGACCATTATGTGAAAGACTGTCCTTACTGTGAGGAAGTCAATAAGTTTGTGAAAGGTTCTTCCCACTTGACAGTTTTAACCGACCCTTTCCCACCTCAACAGTAGAAAATGGTCACACACACTCCCTCGCAAGGGGGCACTACAAACAATTCCAATCAAGCCGAGACATCCTCCTATGACAAGTCCTCATGTGCAATGAGACTGTTAATCTTTCTACCAAGTCAAAGACTTATGAATATATTCCAAATTCAAATGAAAATGGGAGTTCTAAGGATAAATATCCTATTGATCATCCTACTACCACCCCTCCACCTTCTGGCTCTCTTCACATTGAAAGGCCTATTTCTGACACTATGCTACACCCACCAAAGGCCACCATTCGAAAAGTGACATTTAATTTGTGTGTGCGATCTGCTCAAAGTTACAATATCGTTGAGGACCTAGTTCAAGAACCCTATTCCATGTGAACTCTCGAGGTTATACAACATTATCTGAATCAACATAGAACCTTTTTGTCAGCACTTGGAGCCGTGGACCCTGAGACTTCCAACACCATTTTGTTTAATTTGGAATATTTTAAATGGAGGCTTTCCCACCAACTGGATTTTCATATCCATACCAATATTTGTGGGAAAAACATCCATCGCACAGTTTTGGATGAAGGTGCATCCACTTCCATTATGTCCTTGTCCTGTTAGAGGACTATTGGCTCTCCTAAAGTAACTTAGTCTCCCACTACTTTAAAGGCCTTCGACAGTCACGGTTTTCAACCACACAGACTCATGCCATCATTAGCCATAGAAATGGGTGGAAAAACTATCTCCATCCATGTGTAAATAGTTGATGCTCCATTGGATTACAATATCCTTCTTGGTTGAATTTAGTTTTATGCCATGACTGCAGCTGCATCTTCGGTCTTTCTCCCGGTACAGTTTCCTCATCAAGGAATGATCATCACCATCAACCAACTTGATTTGTGCACACTGAATATTCATTCCAACAACACTAACAATGTCTCATTGTTGGAACAATCCTAACATCATTATGAATACGTTGGTGTTGGACTCCTGAAAGACTCTTCCATTATTGGAGTCTTCCCAGAGATTCCACCCCCAATTTCTACCATCAATATGATATCTTCTAGCATACAACAATCCCATGAATCCCATGACTCTTGACTAGTATCGAGTCCCTCTGAATATGAAACCATTGGTGACCGCATGCCTTTTAACTTGAATAAGGCAACGTATCATGCGATTTAGACTGCTTCATAATGTCCCAACTTAGATGACCACCAGCCCGTGACATCAAACCCTGACCCTCCGTCGTCTTGGATGGATTCATCTTTTACTTCTTCTGATCACTTCCTACAAAATTTTCCTTCGGATGAGTCTATTATGGAAATAATGAGCATCGATGAACCTCCATGGGAACATCACCATCACAGGTCGTCTTTCCTTCCAAATCTCCAAATGGTAGAGACTAATATCAAATCCATCATTTCATCTGATATCATCCAGAATCCTCAATATCCCATCCTCACTCGCAATGTCTTATCTGAGGAAAATTTAGGAAACATCACGGAAACCTTTCCTATAGACATATCAGTGATACCTAGTGTCGTGGAGCAAATCCAACTAGGAAAAATGTGTACACCTATCGAGGTGGAATTCTATACAGCCTTGTTCAAGTATTTCTGCAATGTATTTGCTTGGATTTATGAAGATATGTCAAGAATCGACCCTTCCATCATGGTCCAGGAAATAAAAAATTATCCCGATGCAAAACCTGTCTGGCATAAACTCTGACCCGTTCACCCCAGGAAAATTGCGGCGATAAAGGTAGAAGTTGAAAAGCTTCTCAGAGCTGGATTTATCTATCATGTTCCATTACCATATTGGGTGTCTAACATTGTCCCCATCACTAATAAATAGGGAACTATTAGGATTTGCATTGATTATAGGGACCTGAATAAGGCTTGTCCTAAGGACAATTACCCTACCCCTTCACTAATCAAATTATTGATAACTATTCCAGGAGTGTCATATTTTCCTTTATGGATGGCTTCTCTGGCTATAATCAGATAGAGATACTCTCGTCTAACTAGAATAAAACAAATTTCATCTGCCCATGGGGAAATTTTGCATATCGAAAAATACCTTTTGGCGTTAAAAACAATGGGGCTACTTTTCAATGGGCCATGTCCTATGCATTTCACAATATCAAGAATATTTTGGATCCTTATCTGGATGACTTACCCGCTCATTCCACTCAACAAGATGATCATCCAGAACACCTTAGATCTATTTTTCTACGGTGTCGTCACTAGAATATCCTCTTGAATCCTCCTAAGTGCATTTCCTGTGTTGAAGTCATCATACTATTAGGCTTCATAGTCTCCAAGGATGGAATATGAATAGATCCAATGAAGGTTGAGGCCATTTTAGCCTTACTTTCCCCTATAGATATCCCAAAACTTAAAAGTTTGCAAGGGAAGGAAAACATTTTGCACCGCTTTGTTTGTAATTTCATTGAGATTACTCAGGGATACATGAGGCCACTGAAGAAGAATGTCCCAGAGGTTGCTGAAGAAGAATGTCCCAGAGGCTGCTGAAGAAGAATGTCCCATTTGTTTAGGAGGATCAAGCTCAACAGTCCTTAGATAATATGAAGAAATCCTTGACAAACCCACCCATGCTACAACCCCCCAATTACACATGGGATTATATTTTGTATCTCATAGTGTCAACTTCCACCATTGGAATGGTGTTAGTACAAGAAGATGATAACGACCAAGAACATGTGATATACTATCAAAGTAAGAGTCTCATTGACTCTAAAATTCAATACTCACATGTTGAGAAGTTATCTCTAGAATCCATCATCGTTGTCTAGATATTTTGTCATTGCATACTGCTCCGCAAAACAACTATCATTGCCAACTTCAACCCCATGTATTACATACTAATGCGTCAAGTGCTAGGGGGTAAGTACTCTCACTGGATTCTGGTCCTCCAAGAGTTCGATTTGGATTTTCCAAAGGATAAATCCAAGAAATCTCTGTTTTTTGTTCAGCTTATATGTGCTCTTCCTCATGCTAATGAATAATTTGAACCCACTGACTCTCTTCCCAACGAGTCATTATTCCTCATTGGCATGATTGATCCTTGGTACGGAGATATCATTTTATATATCCAAACCCAACGTTTTCGTCCCGAACTCTCCCATGATGAGTGGCATCGCATTCGACACCACACTAAATATTACCTCGTCATTGATGATACTTTATATCGTCGTGCTATTGATTATATTTTTCTTCGATGCCTAACTCTTGAAGAATATAAATGTGTTCTTAATGACTGTAACTCTGGAGCTTCTAGCGATCATCTCTCTGGGATGGCTACAAACCAAAATATCTTGCGTGTTGGATACGTATGGTTGTCTATCTTCAAATATTGAATTCAAGAATTCAAGAAATTTCCTCCATGTCAATTCTTTCATTCGAAGAAGCGCTCCCATCCATCTCCATTTCATCATGTGGTTGTTTTAGGCCCTTTTGCAAAATGGGGCATTGATTTTATGCATTGTAATCCTACCTTATTCGGGGGGCATAGTTATGCCATCTTAGCCGCTGACTATTTTACCAAATGAGTTGAGGCTATCCCTACATTTATAAGATGGAAAAATGGAAGCACTCTTTGTATTCAATCACATTATTTTAAGGTTTGGAGTACCTCAATCCATTGTTACCGACCATGGTTCCCATTTTAGGAATCACATGATGGCTAAGCTAAGCGCTAAATTGGGTTTTTATCATGAAAAATAATCTCCCTATTACCTCCAGGAAAATGGATAAGTAGAGGCGATTAATAAAGTCTTGAAAAAGATGTTCCAACGCATGGTGGGGACCCACAAATCAAATTGGCACTTGGAACTCTTCTTGGCTCTTGGGGCCTACAATAATTCTATAAAAAATGCAACCAGATTCACACCTTTTCAACTATTCTATGGTCTGGAAGCTATCCTACCGATTGAATGTGAGATCCCATCCCTCAAACTGGTCGGTGAACTCTTTCCCAACACTTCCGCAGAGGAAGAAATATTTCTATATTTGACTAATCTTGATGAGACTTGTCGAGATGTTGCACTTTCTAACGAAGCTCACAAAAAGCAGATTAAAGCTCAATATGACAAATATGTTCAACCTCACTCTTTCAATGAAGTTCACCTAGTTTCAACATATGAACAAATGCATGATGAACTAAGAAAAGGAAAGCTTGAATCTATGTGGTACGGTCCCTATATCATTAAACGCGTTTTAGAGAAAGGAGCTTACGATTTGGTTGATTGTGATTGTACACTTTTAGGAGAGCCCCACAATGGGCTCTACCTTAAAATGTATTACCCATAGGGACATCCTACGTGTACACTTTGTCTATAGTGTGTATTTAAGGTGTGAGTTTGATTTCTTTTGCATGTTAGGATCTTGTTTAACCCACGTCCTTTTACCCTGATTTGTGCTTTGATGCACAGATGTCGGTGTATTGTGGATTTGCGGATGGTGCTAGTTGACATACCTGGAATCTCGCTTCTATAGCATGGGTAGTTTATTCCCCTACTGAAAAGTTGGTATCTTTAGGTGGAATCTGCTTAGGTCCCGCAACAAATAACATCGCAGAATACCATGTAGTGATTGGAATTCTAACCAAAGAATCCTCTTTTGGACTTTCCCACCTCGTATTTTACCTAGATTCCCAAATCGTGGTATCTCAATTGAACCTCATTTATACCACGCAATCCCATATTACTTCCTCTATATCGAAGGAAACTCATATTGGAAAGATTGTTTGACTCTATTCAGTATCAACACATTCCACGACAACTTAATACAATTGTAGATTCTTTAGCTAATTTTGTATTAGATTGGAATCTAGAACATACATGAAACATTTCCCCATGAAGTGTAAACATCAAAGCATGAAATATAAAATGTACATAAACACATTTTAGGGAAACCAATAACTGAAACAGGAATTGTATATATTATAGAAAAGGATTGTATCAGAATTTTAGTCACATCATAAGTTCCAAAAAGTGCAATATGGACAAAATTTGGGATTTTTTTCCCATACATGACATAAATTCCACAAAAACTGAGTCCTCAAAGACAACCTAGACTCTATCTCTAATTGCAAGGGGAATTGTGCTCATGATAGCACACAACTGCTTGGCCCCCTCAACATAACATTCGACTAATCCTCTCTGGAACCCCCACAATGTGCCTCTGAAGGAAGTAGGGTACATTTTTAACCCTCATCATTGGGATTCCCATCGTCAACCTCTCTAGGTTACGCTCTACGTCTCGGAGTCCACCCTCATCCTCCTAGTTCACTGCGAATATCTCTCCTTGGAGGTGTAGGGGAGAAGATCCTGCTGGTTGTACAGGCCCAACATCTATAGCATAACATGTACATATATTAGATACCCATTTTACACCAAAAAAATGAAATATTAAAACAAAAATTCAAAAAATACATTCTTTCTATGAGGACATACATGAAGCGTCCCAATGGTCTCCCTCTGGAAGTAACATGTCTGGATCTCCGCGAAAGTCCATCCTAGTATAGGGATAGTATTCTATCATGGGGATTTGGTGCCTCCACCATGAAAATAAATATTCATCGTACTTGAACCATTGTGGCCCCCCCAGATGTCCTACATAATTGGTCCATAATTCCATCCATGGCTCAGACGGAGGACGGATCAATACATTTAGTTGTGGGCGGAGTAGTGGCACTCGCTCTAGAAAGAATGTGACCAAAATGGCCCCATACCCAAATTGTTTATTTCTTACGCTCCTGCACTTGGTTAGTTCTTATTTGAAGTTTACGAAAAACCCCCCACACTAGTTGAATATCGTGGGCTCCATGCACTCTAGGACACACAACATCTGTTCCCTGGTGGTATGATGTGCCCCTATGCTTCCTATGACTCTAGAAATGGTGAAAAAAATAGTGCATACTAGCAAGTCAACCACATTCTTTATTGGAATTTTGTCCCTTATTCTTTGTGTGCCCGGGGAACAAAACTGATCGATGAGGTCATCAATACTCTCATCACCACCCTAGTGACCACTTAAGACCACTAGTGCACCTCTCCTTGAGAGACCCATTAAGAGAGAGATATCCTCTATTTCTATCTCTAGGACATTGGGGCCTACATTGAAAAATTTATTGTCCACATCCCACATCTCTATAAGGTGATTAAGTAGTTCCCCTTGCTTCCTCATCCCTTAGGTCCTGAAGAACTTCAACAACCCACATTTTCATAGTGCATTCAAAGTTTCTTGGTCATTGAGGTGTAGCTAGGGTTTTACCCCTAGCTTGTGCAAATGAGCACCTACTAAAGAGAATGGACTCCTTAGTAGCAGTTCAGTAAATGTAAATTATTAACCTAAAACAAAAATGGAAACTATTCTAAAACATGTGCATGAAAAATAAACAACAATTTGTAAACAAGGGTTTTGTATTGATATTACCTCCAATGTGAAGGTTCGTGAAGCTCTTGCAATGTCCAAGAGGGTTGCTCCAAGCTCCAATGTGCTCCTTCTCTTTCTCCAATGGTGGGGATGGGCCAAAAGAGGCTCTCAAGGTGAAAGTAGTTCAATGGTGAACTAGAGTTTCAAGAGAGATTTTGGCAGAGTAAGGGTATAGTTGACTGTGGATATGAAATAAGGGATCTCCATCACCTATTTATAGTTTTTTGGTGGTGGAGTGCTGACCCATGGTTTTGGGAACCACATGGTTTAGGGCAGCCGTATAGGGTTTTTTCCTCCTTTTCCTCATTATTTTATATTTTTTAATTCCCTTTTTAGGGGTTTTTTGCTATTTTAGAGGAATTTTGGATATTTTTGGAGGAAAAGGGGGTTTTTAGCCTTTTTTAGGCTATTTTGATGGTTTTGTGGCCTTTTGGAGGCTTTTTAGGCATTTTGGAGGCTTTTTATTGGGATTTTTAGGGTTTTTAAGGGAAATATGGTAGGAAAATGGACAAATGAGCCATGTAATGTGGTAGATGAGGTAGTGAACACTTTTTGGGTGTTAACAGATTGCCCCCTGATGTGCGAGGGCAGAAGCTCATCGTATGGCCGATGGACATCATAAGTCATGAATGGTTTTCCTGGGGTGTGGAGAGGAGAGAAGAAACAAACTGAAGCCCGGAACAACGATCCCGAACAAACTGCAAGAACTAAAAGTACATAACCTCAATAATGGATGAGGAATCATCTGATCATATGGACGAGGCAGGCATTCCCATGCTCGTATCAGGATATAACATAACAAATAACAAAGGGGTCCAAAAATGGGGACCTGAAATGAACATGATCTCAAATACTGACTGAGGAATAATCTCAATATATGGACGAGGCGGGCATACCCATGCTCGTATCAAAATACATAAAAATAATAGTGAGTCCCGAAAAGAGGGACCTGTAAGATACATAGATAACCACTGTGTACATCATAAGGGTCCAGAGGGGACACCAAATCTGGGACATACTGCTGGGCTGACCATGTCTGAGCTGAAGAGCTGATACACTGGAACAATCAACAATGCTACTGAGTATGGTACCAAAGGAACTGATGAGTTGCTGGATCAGAGTGACAAGGGGTACACTCGCAATGGTACACTGAACTGGAACTGATGTGGGTACTCAAGGAAGCATATAGCCGGATGGCTTCCGAATACAAACGCCAACGCAACCCGAACATCCATGGGAACATATAACTAGTCGTTCCGAAGTGACTCACCAATGTGCTAGAGTCGGGGGAAATCCGGGGTCTTCGACTAAAAACTGAAGTGATATAACCCTACGCGATTCTCGACGATGCGATCAAGGTGCTGAAGTCGAGCATGTGAGAAACAACCACTCGGAGAGGCAATGATGACTCCTCTCAGAATGATCTGTAGGCACTTACCACAGATGGTGATAAGTCCAAGGCGTAGGGACCTCTGGGCCTATCCTCTGGAATAGAGAGGTTGTCGTCGACAGAGGGAGACCTGCAACTATCAAGGCAATGATGTTTCCTTGACAGGAGCGCGAGGTGTAGAACCGAAATGTGATAGTACTGATGGCAGGACTGACCAAACTGTGGGGGGATAACTGGGCAAGTAGAGTGGGTGGACTCAAACTTCCTTTGTTCAGAGTATGATAAATGGGATTGATCGGGCAGCATATGAAACTGACTGAGGGGAAAGGGATCATAGCTGTATTGGATCGGGGAGGGTGACTGGGCTGAGGGAGACTCAAGCTGGGGTAAAATGGAAGGAGACTGCAGAATACTCTGAACAAAGGCGACCTGATTGGGGGTGCTGCCGAGATGATCGATCATAGTTCCTGGAGGCACGGGATGACTTCTTCATGGGTTAAGGAACTAGAAGAAGTGTGTGTAAAATAGTACTGTCGTGTGGATTTTACGAGCCCCGGACAATTCATGCTCGTGGTTGATTTCAATTTTAAGGAGTCTGAAAGCGATAAGAAGACTCTGAAATGATGGAATGGTACTGTCGTGTGGATTTTACGAGCCCAGGACAGTTCATGCTTGTGGTTGCTTTCAATTTTAAAGAGTCTGAAAGCAAATAAGAAGACTCCAGGGGGTTTCTTTTTCGTAGATTTAGTCTCCAAGGCCCAAAGAAGCATAAAAGGATGCAATGAAGAACTCTTCTAGCCGGTGTGACTAGAGTATTCCTTTTTCGTAATTAGTCTACCAGGTCCGGAAAAGGGTTAAACTTATACCAGATAGACGCCCTTTCAGGTACTTTAACGAGCATGAAAGGAAGCAAGATTGCTCGGAGATCTTTTCATTCTTTTAGGAGTCAGAAAAGAGCTTAACAGAAACTCCCTAAGTGCCTTTTTCGTAAAGGACTTGTCCGGCCGAAAAAGGGATAAAATTCTACCGAACAAAAGGAATGGCCAGGCAAGGAGGAAGTGTTCAATCAAGGATTAGTAATGATGACCATGAACGAGGGTAGGGGGGAACACTGGTGGGCCTCCTTGCGGGGTGAACGAAATGGTGGCAAAATAATGAAACATTTGCAGTATGACAGGAGTGAAGGGCTCATGTAACAATGTGGAACAATCCAATGGCGGCCGATGTGGCATGCAAACCGAGGAAGCAAGGTGTCGGGACACAAGGTTGAAAGTGTCCCAGGTGAGAGCGAGAAATGATCTCAAGCATCATCACGAGCTCGGAAAAATGAATCCGGCGATATAAAGATTGTCTAAAACAGAGAACGGCCGATGTGACACGCACACCGAGGCGACAAGGGCGTGTTGGAAAAATACCCAAAAAATTGAGGGGTGAGAGCGAGAAATGATCTCAAGCATCATCACCAGCTTGGAAAAATGAATCCGATGATATAAAACATGTGAAAAATGGAGAACGGCCGATGTGGCACGCAAACCAAGGCGACTAGTGGTGTCTGAAAAATGGGCAAAAAAGGATGGAGCAAAAATAATGCAACGAGGTGACCATCATGACAGTCTCGTCATGCTGATTCTAGTGGTGGAAACGGTTCGTAAAACGGACTCCGTATGGAGTCAGAATGGCCAAAACAAGAAAAAGTCAACTGACTATGAATAGTGGGTGGGTCCAACATGACATGTGTCATTTGTACTATTTGATTTTGACTTGTGATCAAAGTGGACCAGAGCTTAGGTGGAATTTATGGATGATCCGACCGGCTGATTTCAGATCCGGGAGATACAGGTATTTCGTCAAACTCATACCTGCATGTTTTTTCGGGTCGGGGTCTGGGTAGTGGGTCCTAGGGTGATGTGTACGGTCCACATGGAGTGGACCGCGGGTTAGGGGGACAAAACCGCGGTTGGAGGCCGCGAGTTTCGGGTTGAACCACGCGGTTGGGGACCGCGGGTTTCTCGACGGGATACGCGGTCTAGTACCGCATGTTCCAAGGAGAAACACGCGGTTCCAAACCGCGGGGTTAGGTCAAACAGTCGCGGTTAAGTACCGCGAGTGTAGGCCTAACAGCCGCGGCCGGAAACCGCGGTAGGAAGCCCTAAAGCCGCGGTTTTGGGCCGAGCTATGGGGGTCTTCCGGGGGGATGGTTAGGGCTTATTTAGTTGACATGAGTCTGATGAGTCTACTTTGTGTGATTGACAAGATGCTGCAGGTGCTCTAGAGAGAGCGAGAGATCCCTGATGAGATCATGGCCGTGGTCCGAGGGGAGCGCCATGTGCGATCTGTGTTGGGCATGTGAGGACTACTTAAGTTCGCACAGATACCCATGATACGGTCAGCAGCGTTGTTGCTGAACCGACTGATCAGCTTCTGGGAGCCGGACATAAAGGCTTTCCGAGTACAGGGTGAGAGGGTGGACCTCACCCTGACTGACGTATACTTTTTGACGGGGTTGCCCTGTCTAGGCAGGGTAGCAGACACACAGCCGCAGGTTGCCGCGGACGTCGATATGGAGGACATGTTGGAGAGATACTGTGGTCCTGAGGCGAGGGTGCATAGGAATGCACTCCTGGTGAGGGATCTACAGGAGCCAGCAGTGCAGGCCATGGCGACATGTGTGGTTCGGGTATTGGGGTCCCAGTCACCTGAGAAGGTGTCGGGGGGCTAGATGCAGATGATAGAGCGCGTACTGGAGGGGGTGTACTACGCGTGGGGCCAGATGTTCCTGACCTGCATTCAGCGGCAGCTGACGGCAGCTGGCAAGGGATTTTGCTATGGTTCCTTCTTGTGTGCCTTCTTTATGGAGAGGGTACCCACACTGCGGCCACGGGTGCCGATTAGGGCAGGAGGCTTGAGGGAGCCGCGGATGGTGTGCTGGGGCAAGATGATGCGTCGCCGTGGTGGCGGCGATGTTGGCAGGTATTTTATGCAGGAGT
The DNA here is from genome assembly GCA_027924585.1 of Larix kaempferi. Lineage (NCBI taxonomy): Eukaryota > Viridiplantae > Streptophyta > Pinopsida > Pinales > Pinaceae > Larix > Larix kaempferi. The sequence goes on from BSBM01000289.1 coordinate 18,429,551, forward strand.
TGTACCTACAGTGGCTCCAGATACCATTGACACTGGACGAATTCCTGTATAGGGACATGGACTACACGGGAGATCTAGAGGCGCCGCGAGCGCCAGGACAGGCATGGGGTCCCAACGATACGTATGGTGTTGCTTGCATATTATGGATGTCAAGTTTTTTATATATATGATAGTAGATTGATATACTATGACTAACATATGGGTGATTTGTAGATGTGGGTCCGAGGCCTCCGCCAGGACATGTGGCACGGAGGGGGATTGTGGCCGTTCCAGCTCTACCTGGGCGAGGGGAGGTCCGTCGCCGCGATGCGGAGGGGAAACTGGATTCGGTCCGGGCACTACTAGACCATTTATTGATAGGGGTGACCGATGAGGGATGGCGGGATGTCGATCCATACGTGGTTCAGGATTGCATGAGGGCACCCCGAGAGTTCAGATCTATCGCGATCCGGGTGGCGATCTTGGTGGACCGGGCACGGGCACAGGAGCCTGTAGGAGATGAGGACTTGCCGGAGGAGGAGAGAGGGGAGGACTCAGAGGCAGCCGATGCAGGCAGTGATGCAGGATACGACTCTCATTAGGGAGTGCAGGGGACTCCCCCCGAGTTTTGTAGCTACGGCATGTATTTTGATGAGGCTTTAGGGATGTATAGTCATTTTTTGTATAGCTGAGTACAGGGGTACTCAGGACATGTATAGCACTGAACATGTTTTTTTATATATATATATATATGCACGTGGATGCACCTTTTGTATGATGTTGTTTTATTTGTACGCACGTGGATGCGCTTTATGGTTTGTGATATGTTTACATTGCACGTGGATGCAAGTAGGCTAGGATGTTGGGCACGTGGATGCCCCTTGTATATTTTATGTGATGTATTGCACATGGATGCAACATTATGTATGTAGGACTAGGCATGTGGATGCCCGTGTATGTATTTGTTATTGCACATGGATGCAAATGTTTATGGGATGATAGGCACGTGGATGCCCCTTGCAATCTTTTTGGGTTTTTATATATTTTTACGAGATGCTATGCAGGATGGAGATTTTACATGGTGTGATTGATGTGCCAATCTAGGATGTTGTTGGCCATTTGATCTGCGACACTGTTTTGAGCTCTTGGGACATGGGTGAATGTTATGGATTCAAACTGTCGGCTGAGTTGTTTTGTGCGCAGGAATTTTCTAAAGAGACAGGGATCACGCACCTGGTAGTAGTTGTTGAGCTGGGAGACAAGCAGCTGGGCGTCAAGGAACACATGAAGGTGATGTATGCCCATCTGGAGGGCAGCAGTTAGGAGACCGGTCACAGCATCATACTCCGCCTGGTTATTGGTAGCAGCGCCTATACAGATTCCGTCAAGGTGGATCATTTCATGGGAAGGGGAGTACAAGACCCATGCTGCAGAAGCCAGGTTGGGAGACCAGTGGCTTGCGCCGTCAGCGAAGCCAGTGTAACAAGGTGGAAGATGGTCCATCTGTGGTCATGCAAAAATGATGAATGTAAGATGATGGTAAAAAATGTGAAAAACAAAAAGAGAGCAAACTGTACAATGTGGACCAATGAGGCCACGGTTTTATTTATGGGTAAAAACACTTAAGATACAACCCATTACGGGGGTTGCGCAAAGGATGGCCTTCAGAGTCGGCTAAGATGTATGCTCCCTTACTGAGGCAGGTCTGCACGATGTAAGGGCCTTGCCACATGGATTCAAACTTCCCTTTCTCGGTTTTGTCATGGGCTTGGTCATAGGCGAGGACGAGGTCCCCTTCATGGAAATTTCTAGGGTGAACATGTTTGTCATAACCGGCTTTGGAGCGGTTCTTGGCAGCTTCGATGTTCTGGAGAGTGGCACGACGGTCTTCATCAGCTTGTTTGAGGGGGGAGGTGAAGATATCACGGAACTCTTGGAAGAGTTGTTTGTAGTCCTTAATCTCCTGCTCGCTGCAGGAGGCTCCTAAAGTGATGAGTTCAAGGGTCTCAATCGTAGCTTTACCAGCTGGGAGCTTTGAGGGATGAATGGGACACTGTTTCTGACGAACGGGGGGTACATCAGGCCATGTGTCAATGTGGTGCTCTATAATGGCGGGGTCAAGACCGGGCATTTCGGTATAGGACCAGGCAAAGACATCACGGAATTCTTGGAAGAGTTTTCGGTACTCCTGAATCTCTTGTTCACTGCAGGAGGCTCCTAAGGTAATGCATTCATTGACGCCAGGTGGGTCAGAGATATCGATGTGGATGACGGGTGAAATGTTGGCCATGTTACCCTCTTCGAAGGCGTCAGGAGCAGGAATAGGGTCCTTGAACCAGTCGACCTTAGTGGGAAGGAAGTCTTTGGATTCAACCGCAAATTGGGTAGCGGTGCTAGAGGAAGATGCTTCTGGGAGGAAATACGAACGATGGTGCATATCATCCCAGGGGTACTCCGGGGCGGTGAGTGCCTCAAGGATCTCCTCATCAGTACAGAAAGTCTGGGTCGTCAAATCGGTTGACGTGGGAATGGGAGTGGAAGAGATCATGTAAATGGTGTTGACCTCCCCGGATGGGGGTGAGATCGGGGGGTGAATCTCCTCAATAATGGTAGGTGCTGTCTCAAGATCCAGATTGTTCATCTCATAGAGAGCTGCTCTGTAATCTGGGAGATCGAGACAATGATGTGAGTAGTGCCCGTAAACACCGCATATAGCACAGGGGTGGTTGGTACACAGGGATTTATCTTTGGGCTTGGGGGTGGGGTTTAGTTCAACAATCGGGATGTTGGGGTCGTCATTGAGCATCTGCATGTGCTTCTGTAATGCTGGTAACTGTGGACACTGGTGAGTCGCATGGCCTAACTCGTCGCATAATGAGCATTTGGGAGGAGCACGAAATAATGGGGGGTTTTTTACTGTCTTGGGAGGTGGTACAGCAGTGTAAGGTTGGGGACCTATTCCCCCAATGGATTTAGGAGTAGGTGGAGGAGTCATGGAGGACGAAGGGGTAGAAACACCAGGGGGTGGCTAAGTGGTAGTAGCCATGGGTTGCACCGGTTGGAGGACGACATCTAGTGTCGGCAGGCGAATGGGAGGCGAAAGATACCATACGGGTAATCCCAAATTTAACCCAGGGAGGCTAAGGGTAGCCATGACTGGGGCACTTACTACTCCCGATGGAGGGACTAGGAAGGGGATTGTATGGATAGGTGTAACACCAATGTGGCTAGGTACCAACGGTGGTTTAGGAAACAAGGGTGGTTGATTATTAGGTCATTGGTTATCGTGGGATAAGGTACATAAGTCAGACACTTCGGGTGTAGATGACGGGGGAGGAATGGATTGGAAGGTGGAGGTCATCGGTGCGTCTGAGTAGATTCCAGGCCCCATAGAGGAAACAAACGAAGTGGTGGCACGAGAAACAGGTTGTTCAACCATGGGGAGAACATTTTCGGGTGCAACAGGAGCATTTGGATCATAGTAAGTAAGTTGGTCGATCTTAACCACGCGTCCATCATGGGGGAACATCATGGTACGAAAGACAGAGGAAGCGACCGCCCGCATAGCATACATGTAGCTGCGACCGAGTAAGAGGTTGTAATCAAGCTGGGCGTTGATGACCTCGATATCGATAAGGACGGTTTTACCACCTAACTGAACAGGGACATTGGCTAGGAGACCTTGGGGCTGAGCCGAACGACCGTCGTAGGCACATAACGCGCTGGTGGACTGCTGGAGGGTAGGGGATCCCAACTTCTGCCATACGAATGTAGACATAACGCATGTGGAGGCACCCTCATCGATGATGCATCGATGGATGACAAGATTCCGAACGGAAACAGAAACTTGGAATGCTAAGGTGGAAGGAAGGCGTGGTTCGGACTGGTCCAAATCAAATGCCATCAAATTCGAATCATTTGGGTCAATAGCCCCAATGGATGAGAGTAAAGTCTTGCGCTGGGAAGGGCAGTTCTTCAAGACTTCTAACGCAGACATGGCTACGGGAGATTGGGCTAGGTCGTCTACAATGTTGTAGTTTGATGCAGCGCGCGCATTGGGGTTGTTGTTGATACAGCGAAGTAGGAAACGAGCTGCTTTGGTAGCGCCATCGACCGGAGGGGGAGGGATACGTAACGCTTGATCAGTGGGATGAGCGTTAGTGGTTTTATCAGTGGGAGGGGCTTCAGAGGTGGAGCCATATTGGTTCCGGCGAGTCTGAAGGTTGACATCAGCGGAAGACATCATCAACAAGTGATGGGTACCTGAGTCAAACATGGGTTGATCAGGAGCGGCGTATGTGATCTGTTGTTGTTGGGGTTGCGCATTGGCTTGAGGGGGGCCCAACGGCTGATTATTCACCACGCCTTGGGTTGGTAAGGGGTTTTGCAGCACCAAAGGTGGCTGCTGAGGTTGTGGGGGGTTGAGCGGTGCTTGAGGAGCCGCATGCCCTTGGCGATGGGCATCATCAACCCAAAGTTGTCGAGCTCGCTCGAAATGTGGGCAAGTATGTGTGTAGTGGCCATAGACCCCGCAGATAGAACAAGGATGGTTCGTTCTCAAATTAGGGTTTTTAGCCTGCTTGGGCGGGCAATCAGGGTTTTGGTTAGCGGGGGCCGCGTTGTTGTTGTCTGGGGGGTTGGCCGGTTGACCACCTTGGTCTGTAGGTTGGTTGTTCCCATGATTACGGCCCTTGCTGTGATTTTGTTGGCCCTGATTGCGTTGGTTGTTCTGGTTTTGCTGCGGGTTGTTTTGGGCGTAAACTTGCCCTTGAGCAGCAGGTGGGTTTTGAGGTTGTGCAAGTGCAGGAGCAGGCTGCGGTGGATGATAGGTAGGTTGAGGCTGCGCAGGTGCGGAACGCTGAGGAGGTTGCTGATATGTCTGCGGAGCAGGTTGTGGGTTTGCCGCAAGGGCTGCCTGTGGCAGGTAATAAGCTGGTTGGGCTTGGGAAGGCGCAGGAGCTGGTGCAGCCTGTTGGTGGTAATAAGTGGGTTGGGCCTGAGAAAGCGTAGGAGCTGGCGCAGCCTGCTGGTGGTAATAAGGCTGAGGTGCGACCGGGGGGTTGTGAGCAGGGGGCGCATGACCGAAGCACTGAGGTGGACAATTGGTTCCATGGGAGTGATGGTGATGTGTCATAGGAGCATATGAGTTGGTAGCCCCAGACTGTGAGGTAGCCCGCGAAAGGTCGGGGCCCGGGGTAGGACGTGCTATGGAAAAGGGTTGAGGATGTGAAGAAACACGACCAATGATGCCGTCTGCGGTGTGGGATGCCCCCGGCGCATCGTGATGGGAGGACTCACCGCGAGGGGCGTCAGGTATAATGGTATAGAGATAACCCGACTGGGCGTAAATGAGGTCGAACTGCTGTGCCTTAAGGATGGCCTCTTCTTCAGACTGGGGTCTTTCGGAAGCTACATCCTTAGCAATAACAGGAAGAAGGGACTTGAGGAACCAATCTAGGAAGATACGGTCGTCCAATTTGATCTTGCATAAGCTACGGCGTCTACGCCACTCATGAATGTGGTCCGTGATGTGGGTAGCCGTGTTTTGTCTACAAGATAGGAGTATCTCAACGCCTGCGTCATAGCAGACAGGTAACTGGAAGAACTGCAGGAAGGTCGAGGCAAGGGAAGTAAAAGTGGCATGGGTCCCATGTGGTTGCTCGATATACCACTTGGCTGCAGAGCCAGTGAAGGTGCGTTGTAACATACAGAGGTGAATAGAGTCATCCACTATGGAGTTGGAGGAACACCATATATGGAAGGACATGATATGGTTTTGTGGGTCCTCACCTGCCTTGCCCTCGAATTTAGGAATGTCAGAGGGGAGTTTGGCAGGCATGTGAGGCCATGCTGGGTCGTGTTGGATAGGGTCGTTGGTCAGTCTGGCTAGATCAGGTAGGTTGAGGCTAGCCATGAATGGCAGACTGGAAGAAGGATGTGACACAGGAGTGGGTTGGACCAAGTTGGGGCCCATGCCCCCAAGTAGAGAGGTAGGGTTGGGAATGTTTCCCCCAAGTGGGGGAACTAAAGTGGTATAGGATGGGCCCGCACCACCATGGGTGGTGTGAGTCACTGGTGGAGTGGTGGTATGTATGCCAGCTACGGGAATAGGAATGGTGACCGGGATGGTGGATGTGGCCCCCATCGAGGGCATTCCTAGAGCAGGTGTGGTAACTGGTGTAGTGGTGGATGTGCCACCAATGGTCCCTACAACGAAAGGAGTGGAAGTTGTGCCAGCCATGGGGCTAGTAGGGGCAGTGTAAGTAGGGTTCTTAGACTCTTCGTCAGAATCGGAGGTAAAGTAAGGAGCGTCAATATCTGGGGACGGGGTCCTATGTCGCTGACGAGTGGAGTCAAGTGACAAGGCTCTAAATCTGTGATGAGTGGTATCAACGGATGATGATCTGAATCTATGACGGGTGGTGTCAAGTGAACCGTGCTGTGGGGGCTCGCCCCTGAGGCGCCGAGAATGTCTCGGGGACTCAATGATGGTGTCAAATCTCTGTGGGTTGAGGTGAGTAGAAAAACAGCTCAAAAAACCTAATGCAACCGAGTGTGCAGAAGGAGAGCTCAAAAACAAGGCACTCAGGCCAACAACCAACTCAAAACACCCACTGCAACAGCTGTGCTACAATAGGTGGAGTAACAACAAATATGGTCAGAATACCAACAAGCAGCAGGTTTCCTAAAAATGAAAAATGGTGGACTCACTAGACCAAAGGGAGGTAAAGGAGCATGCAAACGCCTAACTAAAAGTGTTCTGACTCAACTTAACATATCCTCTGCAAGGTGATGAAATCCAAGTCAGACAATATGAGTAGGAAAGCCAAGTGGCTATGATATCCCCCTACAGGGAAGGACACCAGGTAGTCAATCCTAGAAGAATGGAAACTAAGATACCCCGTTCATGACACGTCCAGAAAGGTGAATCTGCCATTTAGTCCGTTTACCGCAATACCCCTATACAGGGATATCCCGCGAACCGCGAAAGGTAGCTCTTCGGTTACTGAATGGAGTGCGGTATTCCACTCAGGCCTCCAGAACCAGTCTCCCGACTTCAACCCTCCTAAGGGAGAGGCCCTCTGATAAACTGGTCGTGACCGTGCCAAGAAGTACTAGGGGATTTTGGTTCCCTATTTGGACAACAACTATGTCTCAAGTGTAAGTAACCGAGGGGTGTTATTGGAAGCCTATCCCCCCAATCCTACCTAACTACAAAGATTCTTGTGTGTTCCCCAAGTGGGGTTAGAATATTGGTTGAGTTAGGTACTTTTTAAGGCTCACTTGAATTATGTGACAGAGTGTGTGCTCGTGAGGTTATGAACCCAAACTAGAAGTGCCACAAGGGGGGGCAACTTCTTAACTATCAATAATGCTGGAATTGAAACTTTAACTTGCAAAATTTTCTGAATTAAAAATACTGGAATTTTAAAAAGATTCTATAAAGGGAACAGAAATTATGTTGCAGAAAGGCTGTAGGGAAGTGGGGCTGCAAGTAGGACAGAGGGCTGTTCAGATGCAGAAAATATTGCAGCAAAAGGGGCTGGGCTCAAAACAGGAAAAATGCAGAAATCAGACCGCGGGTCTATAGCGAATCAAAACAGGCGGACCGCGGGTTTGAGGGAAACAGACGTGGTTAGGTCGCGGCTTTCGGGAAAACAGATGCAGTCGGGACGCAGGAAACAGGGAAAAAGACGCAGTCGGGTCGCGGCAAAAACGCTAACAGACAAAGTCGGGACGCCGGAAATGGGCTGAAAGCCGCAGTCAGGACACGGGAAAATGGCCGACAGGCGCAGTCAGATCGCAGCAAACAGGTTGATTAGCCGCGGTCGGATCGCAGGTAACAGACTTGAATCCGCCGGCAGGGCGTTGGAAACCGTCTGAGAGCCGCGGTCGGGTCGCAGGTAAAGGCCTGAAAGACGCGGCTGGGACACGACTGCAGAGGGAAAAGACGCGATGTACGGTGGCCGAAATGGACAGCCGAAAGGAAATTTTTTTTTTTTTAAAACGAAAACCAGAAATTCAAAATCTAGGGGAGTCGCCAAAACTGTAGCTAGGGTTTTACCCCTAGCTTGTGCAAATGAGCACCTACTAAGGAGAATGGACTCCTTAGTAGCAGTTCAGTAAATGTAAATTATTAACCTAAAACAAAAATGGAAACTATTCTAAAACATGTGCATGAAAAATAAACAACAATTTGTAAACAAGGGTTTTGTATTGATATTACCTCCAATGTGAAGGTTGGTGAAGCTCTTGCAATGTACAAGAGGGTTGCTCCAAGCTCCAATGTGCTCCTTCTCTTTCTCCAATGGTGGGGATGGGCCAAAAAAGGCTCTCAAGGTGAAAGTAGTTCAATGGTGAACTAGGGTTTGAAGAGAGATTTTGGCAGAGTAAGGGTATAGTTGACTGTGGATATGAAATAAGGGATCTCCATCACCTATTTATAGTTTTTTGGTGGTGGAGTGCTGACCCATGGTTTTGGGAACCACATGGTTTAGGGCAACTGTATAGGGTTTTTCCTCCTTTTCCTCATTATTTTATATTTTTTTATTCCCTTTTTAGGGGTTTTTTGCTATTTTAGAGGAATTTTGGATATTTTTGGAGGAAAAGGGGGTTTTTTTAGCCTTTTTTAGGCTATTTTGATGGTTTTGTGGCCTTTTGGAGGCTTTTTAGGCCTTTTGGAGGCTTTTTATTGGGATTTTTAGGGTTTTTAAGGGAAATATGGTAGGAAAATGGACAAATGAGCCATGTAATGTGGTAGATGAGGTAGTGAACACTTTTTGGGTGTTAACATGAGGGAAACACAATCATCAGTTTCATGTTCTCTCTCTTTCGAGTGGATTATTTTGCTCTTTGAAAGTTGCAAACACCTACAATGGGAGAAAAAAACATTCAGTAAAATTTTGGAAGCCAACCCTTGCCTCTAACCTACTAAACAAGGCTCAATTTTTTTATTGACTGTGCATTTTTGTACCCCTGTAGTACATTATATAGCGAAAAATTGATATTTCCATGCCCTAGCAGTTGTAGGAAGAGTGAAAATATAGATATTTTTGTGCCTCTCGATATGGGAGAGGCGTGATAATCTCCAGGGGTGAAAAATGGGTTCCCCCCAAGCCCCAAAAAAACTGAAAATTTTCATAAAAAGACAAAAACTGACTATGAAAAGAAAGAGAATGGCCCAATCTATTACCTGGAACAGACGGATCGTGAAATCATTCCCTGGATCTCTCGTAATCAACAGTTGAATATTTCCTTCCAATTAGGGTAAAAAACCACTCCAAGAGGTAAATGAGGTAAAATGTAATTTCTTTATGTCTATTTTTACTTTTAAGCATCTTGGAACTAGTTATTTGACATGTGTTCATACCTAGGTTTTCCTTTTTGGAGCTTTTTATTCATTTTTACTAAGTTTTGCTTGGAGATCTAATGCCCTTTTTCTATTACTTAGTATCGATATCTTGTGCATGATCATTATGAACTTGGGTATGGATGCATGCTTTGACTGTTTCAATCACGTTGTAATCATGAAATGGTCATCATTACGAAGTTGGTTTTATTATTTTTTTGGCCTCATAATGATTACGGTACGAAAAAGAAACCTGTTTGAGTTTTCTTTAAGCCCTTTTCAAACTCTTTAAATATGAAAAGATCGTCGAGCGAACTTATTTCCCTTCACACTCGTAAAAGGATCTGAATGGACACCTATTCAGTTTTGGTTTATCCCTTTTTCGATCTAGGTAGCATTAATTACAAAAAAGGTATACTTTGGTCAACCATTGACTAGAAGAGGTCTCGTTTGCATTATTTTAAACTTTTTTAAGCTTAGGGGTCTAATTTTACAAAAACGTCACTTCAGAGTCTTCTTTTGACCATTTCAGACTCTCTAAATGTGAAATGTCACCAATTTTTCCTTCTTTGGACTCATGAAACTAAACATCGAAGGGCCCTTATGGGACCGAACCCCTCCTTTATTAGTTCCGTTAAACATGTCATGTTGGACTCATCAAAAGATGAGCTATATCGAGCATCTGTTATCCTCCTCGATCTCATTAAAAAACAAAGAGGTACTCATCCATCATGATGGGGATTAGGGATAAATAATCCAAGTTTACCTCTAAAAAGCTTCATGGCAGCTTGTGTTTCCCTTGAACATTGTACATGTTTATGTATCGTCATACAGTTGGAAAATATGCTTTTCCTTTGAGTCATGCCAATTCATGAGTTATCGTACTCCTTCGAGTCATCCGAAGAATGTCTCAGTCTCTGTAAAATTATGTCTTTGTCTCTTCCTCGTTGAGTCAATGATTCCAAGTCAGTTATTGTCGTGCTAATCCATGTTCAAGAGAAGTCTTTACCTAAATTAACCTCTGTGATATTGTCATCCTTCACACCTTTGTGTCATTCCATATTCATAAAATCCATCATCTTACATCACTTTATTGTCGGTTTCATGTCGATGATGTGGGATTCATCATGGACCTCATTCAACGAGTCTATTCCTATCATCTTCAACACATCATCCAAGAATCAAACTTAGGAACCACCTTAGTACCTTGGTACCTTCACGCCTCAATGGCAGGTTTCCTTGTATTCAACAATAGGTTTTCATCATTGACCTCTGATTGAATGAATCCATGAGTGTTCAACGTCCAAAAATCTATTCACATTCATTGGAATGTACTAGTGTTACCTTGGGGATCATTATCATCATTGGTGATTTCCCTCGCACTTGTTAACGGTTTACATTATTGACCAGTAATCAAGTGGTTTCTGCCATGTTCAACTTTACCACCTTGTAATCGCATGGTTAGATTTGTATCGATTCAGGATCGAGTAGAAGACCCTGGATTGTTTTGAATTTTATTTAACATATCCAGGTTGCAATGGAGATTTTTTTAGTAGGTTCCCACATAGATATTATAATGGTGACCTCACTGATGTACTATCACACAGATCCACTTTGTATTGGTCGTGGTTGTGTCATTATTTCATCATGGATCTATGCTTGTCTTTAGTAGCCATGATTTATTGTCAGTTGTTTTCAGTCATGGATGTGCAATGTATTGGTCAGCAACCATGTTTTGAAGTCAATTTCATTTCGAGCATAGGAATGCCCACATCGGAGTTTTCATATTGTCAGTGGTTGGTTTTGCAGGCTATTTTACTGTTCTCTTTTAGTTATCCTTCATTAGTGAGTTGGTAAATTGTTTCGGACATCGATTTCATTTCTAACGTCACACTTTAGGGGGGCACCTATTATACCTCATTTTACCACTTGCAGTCTTTGTCTTGTTTACATGGAGAATTTGCTCCCTAAACAAGTTGGGATGCGGTGTGTGTTGGTTTCTCAGTCCACACATCATCTTGAGGACCTTCCATGTCATCTGAACTCTGAAATCCAGCTCATTCCCTGCTTCATTAGGCTTTTGAAGACACTTTTCCATGCCTTTCCAGCTATGCAGGGAGCAATTATCGTGCACCTGCAGGTCATCATAGCGCAAAAATATCCTGATTTTCCTGCCCTGCATGCTTTGTAGAGCGCAAAAATCTCACTTCATCGTGTGTTACACTATTTGTAGGGCACGATAAAGTTGACTGAGAGTGACTTCCTTAAATCTTGGATCTTATCCTTCAAGGAGATTTTTATGGGATTGGCTTATCCTTCAAAACGTGCTTGTTTTTCATCCATGGAAACCTGATCCACCTTATCCTCATGAGATCCAAATATTTCTCCATTTGGTTTAGCTCTCCCAATCCTATAAATGAAATCTCTTACCTTGGCCTAAGGAGAAAATACTTGAAGGGTTGACCTTTGTTACACCAAAATCTCGTCACCATGAGTTATGTGTCATCCTCATGCCCTGATCCCTAAAGTTCCTGAGCTAAAAAATCAGAAGAAGGGTTGTTGTCTTCTCCTTTTTCCTTTTCTTGTTACCTCGATGCTCCCTTCCTTCTAGCAATGTGGGTCAGGATCAATGTGATGCACTCTGCAACTTAACAAAGTGCATCGGTGACGTAGTCTGCCCTTGTGCAAGGTGTGTTAATCTACCTATGATGCATGTTGCCTTTGTGCAAGGTGCATCGCAGTTGGTTAAAACTATATAGAAACTTTTGTGTTAAGTTAGAGATGTGTTCTGATGTCTTTAAGCATGGAATTTGTCATTATTTTCCTGCACTGCAACCCAGGGGATTGTAGTTCTTCCACCTACCAATTGGTATATCGAATGGCCTTTCACGTTGTGATAATATGTAGGAAGATCTCACAGCTGAAACAAACCTCACACAAAAATCACTCAAGAAGTGCAGAGAATAAGAGAAGAATGTAGTCAATAATCACTCATGAACACAAAAAATGGAGAATAGCAGTATAATCATACATCAACTGTGAGTTGGCACTGTGAAAACTGAATGCAATACAATAACTATCAAATAGAATTCGAATTAACCAAGAGGTCATTTGAATCATCCTTACTGTCTAGCGTGGATACCATTGGAGACATCATCCATAAATGGTCAATAGTCAGTCAACTGAGTCTAACAGAACTATCTAGGCACAAATCAGGGGATGGAGACTCCAAGGAGGGCGCATGAGGTTGTCAGAAGGTCAAGTGGCACTCCAGAACTAGATAACTGAGATCTACAAGCAGTTGGGATGAGATATTAATGGAATAACTAATCAATCAATGCTCTAACTGACTATTAAATCCTGGCAGGTTAGAAAAGGCACACATGTCATGCAGGTGAGGAAAATAAGGTGCATCAGGTAGGTAGGAGGGCTACTGGGGGATGAATACAGGCTCTAGGGAACTGAAATTAGGCTCTAGGTGCTGGGGAGACCACCAAAATGATGATTGGATGCATGCATGATGACTGGATGCATGCAGGCATGCAAATATGAAAAATGATGGTGAGAATATTCCAACACCCCTTTGCAAGCTATACTATGAGGTAATAACTAAAAACTAAAAATAGGGCCCTGGTGACTGAGACCAAAGGTCACCCCGTACAACAATATAAATAACAAATGAGGAAAGAGGGAAAACCGAGTGGGAAGAAATCCCTCCCTCGAAATATACTGAAGGATGCTAATGTATCATGTCATCACTCACCCCATAAGGAGGCAAGTGTCCTTCTTTTCCAAAGAATGATCGATCGATCTGAAATGGATTAGTAATGTGAGAAGGATGAAACCTTCCATTCTGATAATCTGATTTGGTTCTCCATCGATCAGCTGGATCACCAACCAATTCACCGGTAGATCTAAGAGTAATGGATTCCCATCGAGGAAGAGGAGGATCATCAAGTGAAATATCATCATGTTCTTGTGGAACTGGATCTCCCATTCGCTCATATTCATCATTAGTTACTAGACCTTCATGTTCTTTTGCATCTGGGTCTAGCATTCGCTCTTCATCATCTCCATCTTTAGATTATGAATCTGAATTGTCACGTGATGAAGGTTTTCTCTCTTGGAGATCATCAAGCAGTGATGGTGGTATCTTCCTCTTGGGAAGAAGTGGATCATGCTCCAAAAACATAATATGAAGATCATTATGGAGCATGTGATTCAAACCAACTGAGGTAGAATCAAAACCATGAATGTGTAGATAGTTCTTTGATATCTCCTTTGAACCAACATAGGTGAGATCATAACCAAAGGAACTATGACATAATGATGGTATCTTGGAATTCAAATCAGATCCAAGAATTGGAAGATGGTTTCTCATGATCTCCTTTGAACCAAAAAGGGTGAAATCAAAACCAAAATCACAAAAATGTGCATGAGTCATGAACCCAAGCGAAAGACAGAGTCTTCCATCTTCGGTGAAACTCTAAAACATGTTCCAATGACCAAATAGGAGTCCAAAGAAGGCATTTGATCAAGGAGGGTGAATGCATTGCCTCCCAAATATGATTTTACCTCCAAAGAATTCAGTAGATCATCAGCTTGCACATCAGCAAGCTCATGGGAAGTAGGATTTCAAAGGTCTCTTAAAATTCTAGAGTAGTAGCTGACATCTCTTGATCAGAATTCGAATCAGAAGATGGATCAAATATTGAAACCATGTCTTGAATTTTGACCTCATATTGAACAACTTCATCATGAGAGATGATGGAGGCTGAATCATGAATAGAGAGAGCACTTGAGGCAATACTATTGGGATTGTTCTCCAAATGGCTAACATCATCCTCTTCTTTATTTCCAAATAATCTGTCAAATCTTTTCCAGTTATCACTTGGATGTTCTACAGGATCAATGAGGTAATCCATATTGGAAATCATAGCAATACATATTTCTGCTGAGGCTCTATCACAATCATCTAGCCAATATTATTCCTCTTCATAGGAAGCAAAATCTCTCTTAACAAAAATACACATATCAAAGAGACCATATCTCTTCAGGTATGCTATCATCTTTGGTTTCCATTCTTCATAGTTGTATGAAGAGAGAGAAGGAATTACTTCCAGATCCATGAAGTTGTTGTTGAATTTGAATCTACTGCCGCAAATGCAGAAAACTGTTGTAACTACAAAAGACATCAAAACTGCTGCAACTGCAGGAAACTGCTGCAACTGCAGAAAACTTCGAATAACCTGCAAAAAAAATGGATATCCATAGTAGCTACTGAATTCAAATTTGTTGAAGATGGATTCGAATGGTGGAGATAACCTGCAAAAAAAATGAGAATTATGAAATGGAGACCTGCTGCAATTCGAATTGAACATTGCCTTAGGACACTGAGCACATGTGATTGGGTCCTTCACACCTGGATAGACCTCACTGGATTTCTCCATTGAATTCAAGGAAATAGCACCAGGATTTGTTGTGGAAACTCAGAGGCATTTGGTGCTCAATGAAAGACAGCTGCTCAAGGAATTGCTGCAACTACTGCTGCAATTCAAAATAGCTGCTGTCAACTCTAATGCCATGTTATAATCTACAGGAAGATATCATAGATGAAACAAACCTCACACAAAACTCACTCAAGAAGTGCAGAGAAGAAGAGAAGAATGTAGTCAATAATCACTCATGAACACATAAAATTGAGAATAGCAGTATAATCATACATCAGCTGTGAGATGGCACTGTGAAAACTGAATACAATACAATAACTGTCAAATAGAATTCGAATTAACCAAGAGGTCATTCAAATCATCCTCAGTGTCTATATTAGATAACATTGGAGACATCATCCAATCAATAGTAGCAGTCATAAATGGTCAATAGTCAGTCAAATGAGTCTAACTGAGTCTAATAGAACCATCTAGGCACAAATCAGGGGACAGAAACTCCAAGGAGGGTGCATGAGGCTGTCAGAAGGTCAAGTGGCACTCCAGAACCAGCTAACTGAGAGCTACAAGAAGTTAGGATGATCAATTAATGAAATAACTGATCATTCAATTCTCTAATTGATTGTTAATTCCTGGTAGGTGAAAAAAGGCGCACATGTCATGCAGGTGAGGAAAACAATGCGCATCAGGTAGGTAGGAGGGCTACTGGGGGCTGAAGACAGGCTCTAGGGAAATGAAATTAGGCTCTAGGTGTTGGGGAGACCACCAAAATGCTAACTGGATGCATACAGATGCATGCAAATGCATGCATGATGATTGGATGCATGCAAGCATGAAAATATGAAAAAAGATGGTGATAATATTCCAACACACGTACCCTTGGGTATATAGAAAGGTACTTCACGTACTCGATAGTATATCGGAAGGATCCTATATTACGGTTGTGCATTAGAAAGCACCACTATGGATTCGAGCTCCCACATACCTTGTGTATATCGAGTGACCCCATTAGGATTCCTGTAACCATTTGAGTTAAACTATTGATCGTCTTGGTGTGGCAATACACCGAGAACAACACTCAGGGAGCTACTACGCACGTGCTACTAGGTATCCGGGTATAACTATTGGACCTGTGGTATATCGTGAGTATAAATATTGGACCTGTGGTATATCGTGAGTTGTGATGACTTAATAATCCTGTGAGGTTCCATGCCATTGAATCCCATCTATCACAAAGTTTGTTTGCGCCTTTAGCTTGAGTAGATATTGGAGTGTGTTTTTCTTTTCTTTAAGAGACTCTTAGAAGAAATCTCACTTCAGACATACTGGCTAATCAACCTTTGAGAAGATCCCGCAGGATTTTAAAATAGCCACCTGAATATCCTCTTAACCAGGAGGAGAACTCAGGAGATTCAATGGATCAACCTACTACATCTGTGTCACATGAAGAGGATACTTCTACCTTAGAATCGAGGATGAATTATTCACCTCCCACGATTCCACCCATCATTGATCCTATGTGACCTTTGATCATGGACCAAACTACTTCACATGACACATCCTTTCATCATTTGATGGCAGGAAATCCTGGAGCTATAGACTGGATTTTTATCTAGCCCCTAGATGAACCAATATCAACGGCTTTTGGTCCGACTACATCATTTTGGGACACTTCTTTAGGACATCATGTTTCCGATTTCGGATCACTTCCGATTGTGGAAAATCCACCTCATCGGATTCCTCCATGGATTCCCAATGATGTCTGTCTTGCACATATTTATGATACTATTGAACGTTTATGAATGTTCGTTAACCAAATTAGACGACATATTTTCCCACCTATGTCCAATCCGGAAGTGACTACTGTTGAACAACATTCAACCATACATTCTTTATCTTTTTATTCACAAGGAATATCTACACCTACCTTGACCACTTATCAACCAGGTCAACCATCATTCCCGACGAGTACACCACAAAGTCAAGCTACCAGTTCAACACCTCATTTGACCCCAAAAACTAGAGGGAAACCTTCAACCACTATGAACTATGTTACTGGAATGCTACCTCCACCACTGCCACCTCAAAATTTTAGGGGAGGTTATCATTTATCTATTAGTCAATAATTGAGTGGAAGTCATACCTTGATTAGTAGTCAACATTTAACTAAGGTTCAACTTATGATTAGTGGTCAACATGCGGTCACTTGGCACACTCCTATAAGTGGACAATTTTTTACTGGGGGGAAACCCCTAGTTAGTGGACATAACGTGAGTTGAGGACATTTAAACAACAGTATGGTTGGAAGTTCTCTACCAACCTTGGGACACACTATGGGGACTCATCCTATAGGGGGGAAAACTACTTGGACCCAACTCCCATGGGGGTACATCTATCTGGGTAATTATAATACTGTTATAAGACAAAATTATCTGGGAAACCATTTTCCTGGGTTACCCTATCCCGACAACATGAACACCCCATGGGGGAATCATAATGTTCCACCGATTGGTCCTCCAGTAGATGGACCACCCCCACCACCCCCCCCACCTGTCCCACCACCTCCCCCACTATCTGGTCCACCACTACCACCTTATTCCGTAGGAGGACCCCCACCTTCTAGAGGAGGACCACCTCATTCTGGAGGAGGAGGACCACCTCGATCTGGAGGAGGAGGACCCCCACCTTTTGGTAGAGGACCACCTCATTATTGAGGAGGAGGACCCTCACTGTCAAGTCCCCTCTTGTCAATCCGATGCAAGGAAGGGAACAAGACTAACATTCCAGGATTCTTTGGGAAAGCTCAGCCTCGTTCATTACTATCTAAATTCATAGTAAATAAAACTTGTGCATGCAGATTCATACTCAATATAAACACAACGGAAATAAACATTATACACACACAACTACATCATGCATCCAATATACCAATAACAAACATTAATTAAAAACATGGCAGAACACAAAATTAACATAATTCAAACCACAGAGAATACTTATCTTTCAGATGAAACTATCCAAGCAACTTTCTATGTGAGATCAACGTTCCACCCAACCATAGGTCTCTATCCAGCCTGTATTCTTTCAACCGAGAGACCACCCCCGAGCTGGGATGTGTATCCACTAAGGAGGAACTAAACAGGCTCACTCACAACCATGGTTTCATACAGACAGTCGTGCTAATCCAACACACAATTGGGTTTATCAAGCATGCAAAAGACCAAAGAGGAGAATGCTAAGCCAGTGAGCTCAACCACAGAGCTACAAGCATCTCAATTAAACTCAAACAGTCATGGTACCCATTATACCTACCACACCCAACATAAGGAAGGTCCCCTTCTCTGTTGCACAATCCCTTAGGCGTCCCTTCCCTCTAGTTATATTCAAGGTGGGCATAGAAAGTTCCAAATGCTAATTCCTTGAGATTCTATCCTTCACTGGGTTTATCAAGTAATCCCCAACCTCTATTCAAACATTTACACTTGGATTTTCTCAATTCGGTGACCAAATAACTCAATCCCGTAATTGGATTTTCGGGCTATTAAAACTGAGTTTTTCTATGGATTTATGGGCATCTAACACTCTCAAATTCTCCCCAAGGTTCATGTCTATGGATCCCCCATTGGATTTTACTATCCACACCAAATTCTGGACATTTATGGCACTTCAAACGTGGGTTATTGCAAAGTTGCAATTTTTGGTTTTTCTCACTGTTGGCTCTGTGTAATGGATGAAAATTGAAGCTTAGATGTTCAACAATGGAATGGGAATGAGGAAAAACGAATTCCCATGAGGTAGAGTGACTTGTGGGTCAAGAGAAACAGAGCCCATACCCACCATATGAATTTATGGGCTTCCCATGCTCCATTGAAGCCATGGACTGATTTCTTCAACAACTTTCGTACACAAAATTAAATGTCAATAAAGAAAGTAAAATGGGTTCACAAGATGACATTTGGAAGCATATGGTTCAACCCCACAACCCCCTCACCACTCCCTAGTGGAATACACATGGCGCCCTCTAATTAGTTGCTTCCTGTTGTTGCAGCAACATCCCCCCAAAATTTTGTACATATTGGGGCCCCTCCTTTAATTTTTTTTTTAGAAAGGCTACCTTAAGGGGCCATTCCCATCTTTTAAAATTGTTTTCAACAGAAAATTCTTGCTGTGAACCTCTCCAAGTCTTCCTTCCTCTAAAAAAAAAATTCTTGAAGTCTTCCTGGAAATCGCGGAACGATTTCATAAAGCCCCTGCAGTCGCGGAAGAATTCGAGGAAGCTGCCCGAAACTTGCGGAAGCCACTCACATAAGCTTCCCGAAAAGGGACTTAAATTTTGCTCATAAGTTGCGGGAGCCATTGGCAAATTCTTGCTGAAACCGTGGAAGAATTCAAGAATTCCTTCCGAAAGAGCGGGCACCATTCGCCAAACCTCCCCGAAACTCTGAAGGGACTTAGAAACTTTTTGAAATATTACAGAGCCTTTGGACTTTTTCTCCCAAAACTGCGGAACCGTTTGAGTTTTCTTTCCGCAATTGCGGAAGCTGTTTGCGGAGACCTTCAGATTATCTCTCCGAAACCCCGCAGAGACTTAGAAATTTTTTTTTGAGTTGCGAACGTCTTCACTTTATCTCACCGAAACAGCAAAGCCTTTCACCAACCCATTCCGAAACGACGGAAGCAAATTGCGAAAGCTTTCCGCAACGTCGGAAGAAAGCCCGACCGAAACTTAGAAAATTTCTCAAGTTTGCGAGAACCTTTTGCGGAAACATTGGCGGAAGCCTTCCGAAACTGCGGAAGCCATTTGCGAGAGCTTTCCGCAGTTTCAGAAGCTTTCGCGTTATCATCCCGAAAAGGCCGCCAAAAGAATTAATCGTTCACGTTCCATTTTTCGGAAGTCGTTTGTCAATCCCTTCCGAAACGACGGGACACTTCACGGAATGGTTCTACAAGTTATCCAATTATCTTCGTTAAAATTGCGAATGGATATCCATAATCCTCCCAAAGCTATGCCTCCAAAGGTTGAACTGCGGAAACCTTCATCAATCTCTCCCGAAACAGTGGAGGAGTTCATCGTGACCTTCCGCAATGGCGGGTGAAGTTCGCGAGTTCATCCCGTGGGTGGCGGTCGCACATGCGTATCGAGATCACTCGACGTGACCGCGACGTATGATATATTTAAGCCACGTTTTAAATGCGCCAACTACCACATTAAACCTCGCACGTGCCTAGTTTATTTAAATAAGCGGTGGAGGTTCGAGCCAAAACATTGTTATTTTTTGATTGGCAAAACTGTTGGATGCCGCGCGACCGCTCCAGCTCAGCTCGCTCGTCCACGATTCACGGCCACCTCATTCAGCCATCTTCACGGTGCCAGGAAGGATGTTTTAACCATTATTTTTGTCTCTTCCACGTGTCTGTTTACCGTTGGGATTGTTCTTTTTAGAAGACGATAGGCATTGGTTGGATTTTGACGGGAAAAATGCCCGTCATGGGCTATTTTGCCCATCAAATACGGCCTAAATTGCATATTTCTCGTCATAAAAAACAAAGGAATTGCAAAACGTTTGTATATTATGTAAAGACCGTCAGATTGTCTTTGCATTTTTATTTTCGTCTGAGACGTGACCGATAGGCGTTGGTCGGATATATCGTTATTTCGTTTTTTAAGCCACCGAGGCCCCGTGGGTTTCTCATTCCACTGAAATCAAGCCAAAAGAAACTGTGACCGCCCGAGCCTTTTCGTCATCCTTTTCTCCAGGTGCCATCACCCTTGTTCAAACCTACCATGGAACACCTCGTCAAGTTCCACAAATAGAAATGGCGGTCGGAGCCCTCGCCTGTTCATAAGTGGGGAAAGCGGCCCCTCATTTAGTCGTAGGGCTGCTTCACTCCAAGACTCACCCGCCACTAACCATTAAAAAAAAACAATGACGGAGGTCACCATCTCTCCTAGAGCTAGACCGAGAGCCAATTGCTTCTGCAACATACCTATCCTTTCGGGAGCATTCCAAACCCGTTCCTTTAAAAGAATCAAATTTCTATAATTATGTTTCCTGTTGAAATGGTGTATTTGCTTCCTAACACACAGATTCACATTGCATTTATCTCATTGACATGTTAAAATGGTGATGCTCTCTGTTAAAATCTCACAGTATGTTGCTCAATTTTTTAATGACTTATATTTGGTTGCTATCAGGGATAAGTCAAGATGCCAAAAGGTAGTAGGAAGAAGGCTAAAATGATAGAAAAATAGCCTACACCACTTAAAACTGAGACCACACTCCAGGATACTAGGTGTACCACCGGTGTTCCTCCTGAAATCCGATGGGGTGACATCTATAGGATGATCCGAGACCAAGATGTCCCGGACATGTTGCTAGAAGAGGGGCAGATCTATCTCAATATCAAAGCCTCAGGCATAGCTAGGGATACTACCCGCCCTGAGCTGTTCCCATGTTCTAAGGTAATCGGGTGGATACTCCAACATGCCGATGTGGAAGGAAGAGTAATTCATGACCGCGGGAAGATAGCCATTGCCTCATTTCACCCAGCATACCTGACCGTGGCCTACAAATTTCCCCGCGCCCAGCAATCTCTGACTGATGAATGGCTGGGCCAGATGAACAACGTTGAGATGGCCAAAAAGCTACTAGTCGTAGGCAAGCATTTGAGAAAGAAAGGTAATGATGAATACGACGTCCAGAATCTGAGACCTCCTTTCAGGTTGATCGCCTTGATGTTGTGCAGAATCTTCGGCATTCCCGATGGCACCATGTACAAGATTCAGTGGGTCCCTATCATCCACTTCGTGGCATTTAAAGGAACTGTGTTTGACTGGGCCACTCTCCTGTCAGACAGTTTAGCCTCAATGATAGTTGCTGCAAGAGAAGGACTGGCCTTGAAGAAGGCAGAATTTTTCATGTCCTTATATCTTATTGATTGTGTTCTGGCCAAGGTATCTTTCCCCAAATTATGCTGCACATGGGATAAGGCCACCACCCCAGTTTATACCGCTTTTAGGATGTTGTGGGCTCATAATTACAAACCTAGCTATAAGCTCATATGTGAGGGGTTAATCATGCCCCTATATGAGCAGCTATTCAAGGAAGATCCCAACTGCCTGTCAGAA
The DNA here is from genome assembly GCA_027924585.1 of Larix kaempferi. NCBI lineage: Eukaryota > Viridiplantae > Streptophyta > Pinopsida > Pinales > Pinaceae > Larix > Larix kaempferi. The sequence goes on from BSBM01000289.1 coordinate 18,451,455, forward strand.
AATACCATGGAAGTCCTTGAAAATTATGGAGATTTTTATTTCTCGGATCAAGGCACCTATCTCAGAATGTTTGGAGGAACTAAAGCTCCATATATTTTGCCAATATATGATACAGATTATGTGGTCCTTAAAGAGGCAGTGAGACAGATTTTCCTAGATGGAATTGGAGCCATGCTCAACAAGCAGCATAAGGCATCCTTTCCCCCTCTACCTTTCTGCATAGGAGCTTACAAGTTCTCGGGGGTCGCCTCAGCCGAAGAATTTGTTCAGGAGCTGAAAGCCTTCCACTTCGGTGAGGTAATATTCCACAGGAATGACAGGAAGGGAAAAGTTGTTGAGCACTGTAAGGAGATTTATGCTCATTTCGAGTACTCTCATTATCATGATGCCGAGGAGGAGGTATTCAGAGGCATCAACAACATGGCTGAGCTGTGAACCTTTCGCCAAGGCAGTGGAGCAAGTTCTAGCTCCACCAAAACCCAGGAGACTAGTCATCAGAAGGAGAAAGAAGCCGATGAGGCCCGAGCTCGGGAACAGCTCAGATTAAAAGAAGAAGCCAGATTACAGCAAGAGGCTGAAGAAGCGAGGTTGCTGCAAGAGGCTGAAGTTGTCAGATTGCAACAAGAAGCAGAAAATGAGAGGCTACGCAAAGAAGCTGAGGAAGCCTAGCAGCAAAAGGAGGCTGAAGATGAAAGATAGCAGAAAGCTGAGGAAGAAGAGAAATGGCAACGAACTGAGGTAGAGCAGAAGGAAGAAGAAGAGCTTAAAGCAGGTGAAGATGCCCAGGCAGGAGGCTCCGGTGCACAAGACATAGAAATTGACATACCTAAAACAAGTGTCTCCGACACTCAAAACGTGGAGGCGGACGCAGCATAGGCTGGTGGCTCTGGTACCCAAAATGTGGGAACAGATCAAGCTCAGGTAGTCCAGACCCCACCGGCGGAGGTAGAAATAGACATGATGGACCTCCCAATTGTCCCATACACTCCATCAGGAGAACATACGGTATCCAGGTGGGATGAATTTGTTTATGACAAGAAAAGGAAAGCAATGGTCCTTAAATCGAAAGAGAGGATCAAAAGACTCTTCCAGGAGGATATTATTACCCACCGGGAGATCACTGTGATGCAAAATACAGATAAGGATCCCTTAGCTCTAGCATCCGCCGCTGTAGAGACAGCAAAAACATCACTGGAAAATGTAGGTGATATAGTAAGACAGAGTGAATCGACAAAGAGGAGAGCTCGTATCCTACAACAAACTGTGGCTAATGAGCAAGCCTACAGGGACCTTGTGGTGAACAAGTATAACCGCCTGTCGGTTGAACATAAAGAGCTGTCAGACAAATATAACCGGTTAGAGGAAGAAAAGGAGCAGCTATCAGTCCTGATGATGATTGAGGAAGCAGAAAAGAATGATGCAGTAGCTAGAGTGTCCCAGCTTGAGAGAGACAAGATGGAATTAGCGGAGCAATTAGAGCAGGCTGAGGGCAGTACCATAGACATGTCTCCCTTCCATGAGCTGTCCTGCAGCATCCTGAAGCAAATGCACGACACTCAGGAGCTAATCACTAATGATGTATGCCAGCTCAACGCCATGGTGATCAGGTTAAAATAAGTTAATGCAGAGGCCCATAGACTTAAAGCTAAATATACTCAGGTTAAGGCAAATATCCTATGCCAAATAGAATGGAGAGAAGGAAAGGTAGATTTCCCCACGCATCTCCCATTCAAATATGTAAACGGTTTCAATGAGGACGTAGCCCTTTTGGAGTTCGGTAGAAACTGTGGCAGCAAGCTAATGGCCAGCGTACGAGGGACAATGGATAAAATTAACAGTCTGTATCAAAGGATCCAGGGAGTGCATGACAAATGCAAATTGAACTTCCCTCAGTCCCTGGAGGATTTTCCAGAAAAGGAACAACGTTTTTTCTGAACTGAAGGAAGAACTGGGCATTCAAACGGAGTATGTGAAGAGGATTGATGTCCTAGCTATTGATGACCTCCAACATTATATTGGATTGTCATCACTCCATAACCATCTGCTGAAGGAAATGCACCAAGCAGCAATAGCAGAGATTCAAGACATTGGAGCAGAGCTCGGGAAAAATGTGACTTCTCAGAAAATATTGTTTCCTGCTGTAGCAAACGTAGTCATAAGGGACACTGGCATTTGGTATAGCTACATAGCAGAAGAGGAGAAGAAGGCAAAAGTAGCAGCTGTTACAGCAAATCCAGACTCTTCTCTCCCAGCAGTAACAGAAACTCCAGCTGGCTCGATTTCTTCTTCCCAGGCAGCAGCAGCAGCAACAGTGAGTTCGAGTGCCTCTCCTAAGGAAACATCAGCAGCATCAGTTGATTTGGGCGATCCTCTTCCAGCTAAAGCACACGCACAAGAATGACAGCGCTGATATTAAAACATTATTTCTGCCATTTTGTATTTTGGCTCTCAGATGTGTAAAACGTGGAACTATGGGACAGCTGTCCCTTTTCCTTTTTTAAATATTTTTCTGTAAAAGAAGGAGTCACATTTGTCTATTATAGAGGAAAATTCCTGTAGGTGACAAGTGTAAAAGGCCAAGTGGCAGCCCAAAGGGCATTTTGTAACATTATAAATAGGAGTTAAGAAAGGATAGAAAGGACTTTTGGCAGGGATTTAATTTTCAGACTTGTACGAGCTATCTTGTGTATGTTCTATGAAAGCAAAATCTTCTAATAAAAGCCAGGAGAGGACATTTTGCATGGGAATGAAGAATGGATGTGTATTGGATTATTCTGGTGACTTCCATACTTTAATGTGAGATCTTTCTTGCTGTCTGAATTATTTCTTTGCAACAAATGAGTTTCACTCCTTTCTGTGCAAACGAATTCTTTGTTTCATGAGTAATGAATGCATTTACATTAAATCAGAAACTACCTTCTGATATCTCTCATCTCTACTGTAGCATTCTCTTTCAGATTTAATGGCTAGCTATTCTTTCTTTAAGATAACTATTACAGCTCATTGCTCATGCTTTAATTTGGCTCCTTGCAGGGACAATTAGATTTATTTCATGTGTTTTTTAGACTGAGATCTGTTCTTTAAGTTTTGCATCTAGATTAAATAATCTTGCTTCTCTCTTTGATGAGTAATGAAAATGTGTTATTTGTAATTAGAAGCTATCTTCTGAGATCTTTTATCTTCCTGTAGCTTTCTCTTTAAGCTTTAATGGCTGCATGTTCATTCTTTAAAGATAACTCTTACAGCTCATTGCTCATGCTTTAAATGTGCTCCTTGCAAGGATAGTTAGGTGTATTTCCGTTTTATACTTGGATCTGTTTTCTCAGTCTTGCATCTAGATTAAATATAGACTAGGCACTTGCACATCATTATAAAACATAAAATTCAAAAGAAAGGTGGATCGGGCCATAACCGGTAAAATTGGAATAAAACTCCAAACCCACGGTTGCCGGAACCGCTAACCGGACGGATTCCCTATACCAAACGGTAGATAATCTAATTGGGATAATCTATCGGGGAGAATCCCTTTCTGATTGATGCTACAATATCCGAGGCATCAACAGTTTTTGGCGCTAGAAGGAGGGCCTGAAAGTGCATGGCTGATAGAGGAAAATCTCCCACTGTCATAGATGTCACTGAAAACCCGCTTAGAGAAAGCATTTCAAACAACCCAGATCTTGAATTATTAAATCAAGAACGCCTCATTTCTGATCCGGAGCCTCAAGAAGCTTTATACGCTGTCCCTTTTACAGAAATAGAAGGTTTGAGAAGGCATACGTGATCCTACGTTAGGAAGCTAGGTGGTTTAAACGCTGTAAATTTTCTCCCTAGGAAGAGTACCCCTAGAAAAGAGCCACAATATACCCGAGATTCGATTCTTATTCAAAGTTTTGAAGAACTTGTGAATTTGACTTTGGAAGAAATTTCAGACACTCTTAACAAGGCAGATCTTGAAAACTCAGAAAAAATTTCAGACCAAGAAAACCTTGAAGAACTTATCACTCCAAAGAGTACTCCCTAGAATTCACCGTACAATTCTCCGCCGGGTTCTCCACATCCAAACATGGTTGTACCTGCTTAGAGAGCAAGGGGGGCGTTAAATCTAGTTGGGCCATTCCATAATCTTCCATAAAAGGTCTTACCTAAGTTCGACCCAGGGAAAGCCATTTCAGCAGAAGACCATCTCAAAAGTTTCTACTTAGCACTGAAACTTTTGAACGTACAGCATGAAGATGTAGTCCGCAGGCTGTTTCCATATACATTTGAGCCAAAAGTATCATCCTGGTACTTTAGCCTACAACCCAGCTCGATCTCTAGTTGGGATGAATTCGAAAAATGTTTTTTAAAGAAATACGGGAACCAAAAAACTGTGGCAACACTTATGAAAGAACTCTTATCCATGAGAATGGAAAAAAAAAAGAGGTTCAAGATTTCAATCAAAGATTCACAATGCTGTTAAAAAATTTCAGTGAAGCTAATAAACCAGCAGAGGAATCTCTGATTGAATACTACACTATAGCTCTTGAAGGACCCATAGAAATGTTCGTAAAAAGGTCCAAGAAAACTACCCTGATAGAGAACTTTGAGGAAGCTAGAAAGGTAGAAGAAGAAGCTGATAGCATTGCTAAACACGCCTTAGATGCAGAGCCAAAACCAGCAGCTAGAAAAAAACCTTTGCTGCTAACTAGAGGTAAAGAAGAGCCATCTACAGACATAGAAAATGTAGTCAAGATGATGCAGAAATTATCTAATAAAATTGTAGATCTTGAGAAAGACAAGGCTGCTAGCACATCTAGGAAACCTTTAAAGCCATTTTATAAAAGAAGGGAAGACAATGATCAAACTCATCCACCAATGAATACTTCTCCTGTCTTAAACTTGAACGAAATCGGGATGGAAAATTTCTGCACTTTTCATCAAGAACCACATTCGGAAAAGAGCTGCCCGCAATGGATTAATTCCATGAGCTTAGTCATGAACCAAATGCTAGATTCACAGATCCCAGAACAAGATGATCCTCTAGAGGAATCGAGCCCTGAGTTAGAGGAACCAACCCCGAACACTACTATGGTGCTATGGGATTGGGTACCTATGACTGAATTAGCAGAAGAGGATCCCATAGACAGCTCTCCCTCTACCGTAAATGTTGCTACTCGCAGCAAAGGCCCTATTGCGGATCCTGTGCCAAGCGCAGCTCCTCATAAGCCTAAAGCTTCAAAAGAACCGCCTAGGAGGCACATAACAATTATCCCACCACAGCCAAAAGTCATCCAAACAACGACCAAGCAGCCAAGCGCTGACACCATAGTTCAGCCACCTAAGGTCACAACGAGCAAAACAGATCAGCTAGCTCGAATTGGGAATGAATCTGACATAGGATACGATATTATTGAAGATATCAAGAAGGTCAAAGCAAATGTGTCGATATTTGACATGTGCAGCTTGCCCCATCAACGAGACAAATTGCTGCATGTTCTCCAACCCCAGATCAGCACTCCATTAACGGACTCTCAAGACAATCCCAAAATTAATGAGGCTAGCATCGATGGGAAATCTAAATCTCAAACATTGCCATTCCTATTGACCTTTGAAATTTTTAATCACAATGTTCACAACTGCTTGGTAGATTCTGGGGCATCCTCAAACGTTATTCCACTGTCAATTTGTAAAAGGATTAACGGGAAGCCTGTGCCATCTCCAACCCAAATTATCCAATTAGATAGGACTGATGTCAAAGTAATTGGGGAGATGAAAGACGTCCTCATTAGATTATCAGCTGACTCTAGAGTCTGTCAATTCATTGACATAATGGTGGTCGATATTTCTGAAGCCTATGGGCTGATTTTAAGTAGGGATTGGTCTACCAAGCTGAGTGGCTACTTTGCTACTGATTGGTCTCATCTATGGTTGCCTTATCAGAACAGGCAGAATCAAATTAAAGTCCTAAGAGAACCTCATATGAAGCAAAACGTAACTCAGTTAGAAGAAAAAAATGAGGCTGTAGCTTTCTCATCATCGGTTCTGGGGAATTATTTCTTAGAAATGGATCCGGGTAATTATCAGTCTGAAGCCATTAGCCATGAATCAGATAAACAGTCCGATCTCCTTCGTTTCTCGCGGACTGATGATGTTGATTGTAACATAGTTAGTTTAGTTACTGATTTAGATCACAGAGATACTAACTTAGTTGAATCAAAAGATATTTTCTAGACATTATACTTTGATAGTTCTAAAACTCTGGAAGGATCTGGAGCCGGTTGTGTTCTAATGGATCCAAAAAGAAACAAGTATTTTTTGTCTTGTAGATTAGAATTGATTGCACTAACAACACCACTGAATATGAAGCTTTGGTACATGGACTAAAGAAGGCCATTGGCTTAAATGTTAAGTACCTCAAGGTCTTTGGTGACTCCGAGATAGTTGTAAGACACGTAAGGCACACCATTCATTGTCTCTCACCTCATTTGAAGGGTTATCAGGCTAAGGTATGGGATTTAATTATGCATTTTGACGCTTTCAATATAAAATCTATTCCTAGATTGCAAAATTCTGCAGCTGATTTGTTAGCAACATCTGCTTCTAGGTTGGTACCGTCAAATAATAAATGCTCAATTGAATTGATTTTCAGGCCTTCCATTCCCGATAACATCACAAACTTCAGAGTCTTCGATGATGATGAACAAATTATCATGTTTCTAACAAACAAAGAAAGTTTCCAAGGAGCTGCAATAGATGAAGAAGAACATGATGCTGATTTGATGAAGAAGGATGAGGAGAAAGGAAATTTCATTCCCAAGGGGGTGAGGTCCCTCGAAATGCTGTTCGATATTCAAAATAAGTTCAAAAGGCCAGCTAATACCAAAACTAATAGCTCATCAATGCAACATGAGTTAGTTAATTTGGGTACCGAGGTAGAACCAAAATTTGTCAACCTTGGAAAATGTTGTTCATTAGGAGAAAGAGATAGATTCATCAAATTGTTTAAACAATACAAGGATGTTTTTGCATGGAACTATGAAGATCTGAAGACGTATGACGTCCGCATTATTCAGCATGTTATACCAATGAAAGCGGGTGTCAAACCATTTCAGCAGCAGTTAATATGGATGCATCCTACTCTAGAACCGTTGATCCAAAAGGAATTAAAGAAGCTCCTGGATGCTAAGATAATCTTTAAGGTCTGGCATTCTGAATGGGTTGCAAACTTGGTTCCCGTAAGAAAGAAGTCAGGAGAGATAAGGCTATGTGTAGATTTCAGAAATTTAAACAGAGCTTCGAATAAAGACAACTACCCCGTCCCTTCAATGGAACAAATCCTTCAAATGGTGTCAGGATCCGAACTTTTTTCTCTTCTCGATGGTTTCTCTGGCTACAATCAAGTATTAGTAGCCGAAGAAGATCGTCTCAAGACTACTTTCCGAACTAAGTGGGGAACTTTCGCATACAGGAGGATTCCTTTTGGTCTGATAAACGCAGGAGCTACATTCCAAAGGGCGATGGATATTTCCTTCCGAGGATTGGGTGGGAAATGTGTTGTTGTTTACTTAGATGGTGTGACAGTCTTCTCAAAGAAAAGGGAAGATCATGTTGTTCATCTAAGGCATATCTTTGATCGTTGTCGGAAATATGGCATTTCTTTGAATCCCAAGAAGAGCGTATTTGCTGTTCCTGAAGGTAAGCTCTTGGGTCATATCATCTCTAAAGGGGGAGTGTCAATAGATCAAGAAAGAGTCCAAGCTATTAATAAGATTCCAATGCCTTACAACAAGAAATCGATGCAGTCCTTCATGAGCACTATCAATTTTGTTCGTAGATTTGTCCCAGATTTCGCACAAATTGTTAAACCGTTGCAACAAATGGTTAAACAAAGCATCCAGTTTAAGTGGACAGACTTGGAAAAGGATGCATTTAGAGGTATCAAGGCAGCTATAGCTAAGGCTCCTTCCTTAAGGAGCCCAGATTTTGATACGGATTTCATCTTGTATACCTTTGCTTCGGATGACTCCCTCGCAGCTGTACTCAGGCAAAAGGTGGAGCTGGGGGACAAACACCCAATTTCGTTTATGAGCACTGGTCTGCATGGGGCTGAGCTAAACTATCCCGTGGTTGACAAGCATGCATATGCGGTCTTCAAAGCAGTCAAGCAGTTCAGGCCTTATATTCTTAAGAACAGGACTAAAGTTATAGTTCCCCACCCAGCTGTTAGATCCCTTTTCGTTCAAAAGGAATTGGGAGAAAGGAGAGCAAACTGGGTCACAACTCTTCAGGAATATGATTTGAAATTTAAACCAGCCACAATCATCAAAGGGCAAGGCCTGTGCAGATTACTTGCGGGAAACTCAACTGATGAAGAGCAACATTGGAAAAATGAAGCTGAGCTAAATTCGGTTGAAGTATGTCATATCTTCACAACTCCCCAGTCATGGTATAGGGATCTGGTGCACTATTTACAGCAGGGATATCTACCTGAGCACTGGAACTCTAAACAAAGAAGGGCACTCCGTTTGAAATCATCCCCTTATCAAATCATTGATGGAGTACTTTTCAAAAACAATTATGACGGAGTTTTTCTTAGATGTCTAGAAAAGGAAGATGCAAGTAAAGTTGTCAAAGAATTACATGATGGCCCCGCAGGGGGACATTATTCAGGAGAGACAACAACACACAAGATACTGAGAGTTGGTTATTATTGGCCCACTCTGTTCTGATATGCCCATACGTATGCACAAAACTGTGATGTATGTCAAAGAAGTGTTGGGAAGTTACCTAAGGCAGCAGGACCATTGCAGCCGGTTATCATCTATGAGCCTTTTGAACAGTGGGGTATAGATGTTATCGGAGAAATAAATCCAAATTCTTCTTTACAACATCGATACATCCTGACGACTACCATCTACTTCACTAGGTGGACGGAAGCCATCCCGTTGCACAAGATCAATGAAGACGCATTCATCAGCTTCTTGAAAGAGAACATCATAACCAGGTTTGGGGTTCCAATTTCCCTTGTTTTTGATAATGCTACTTATTTTTCGTCTTGCAAGATAAATGAATTTGTTTATGAATGGGGAATTAAGTTGCATTATTCAGCCAATTATTATCCTCAGGGGAACGGATTAGTTGAATCCTCAAACAAGAATCTGATTCGAATTCTTAAGAAGACTGTGATAGAAAACCAAAGAAGTTGGCATGTAGCTCTCCCAAACGCCTTATGGGAAGATACGGTGACCCCAAAGAACGCTTTAGGTGTTTCCCCTTTCACTCTTGTCTATGGCAAGGAAGCCATCCTTCCTCCGAACATCTTACTCCCATCCTTACAGTTATCCCAAGCCTCTCGGGGTTCTGGTAGCCAAGCCTTACAATCCAGGATCAATACCCTGCTTCAATTTGAAGAAGCCCGACAGAAAGCTAAAGACCGATTCCATCAAAACCAAGACATTGTTAAGAGATGGTTTGATAAAAGGAATTCCGGTAGAAGAATTTTTTAAGTTGGGGACTTAGTCCTAAAATGGTACCATAATCATGAAGGCAAAGGAATGCACACAAAATTCCAACATCTATGGGTAGGCCCATACCAAATTTCGGCAAAATTAGGCCCATCCACTTATAAATTGACAAATCTAGAGGGAGAAGAAGTAACCCTTCCTCTCAATGGCCTCGTCTTGAAACACTATTTTGCATAGTCTCTTTGAGACCTCCTGTACATAAATAAAGTTTTCTTTTATTGTTGCTTTAGCCTTTACTTGCTTTATTTTTCGCCATTTTGTCTCTTTTGTTGTCATTTGAACCTTTGCAACAAGTTTTGTTTTCTGGAATCCCTTTTGGTTGAGTTTCTCGTCGAGGATAAGTCTCTCAAAGAAATCTCGCAGCCCATGAGTCTGGAACTATGCTCGAATAAAGTTTGTCTGTTGTGCTCTCGCTGAAATGTTCAGAAGAAAGGAAGCCTACTCTGCTAGTCACACTAATCATGTTTAAATAGTAGAGACCTATGACCATCTTCATCACTATCTCTGGGATCCACCCACTCTCACACTTAAAGGCATCTTAAGAAGGCTATCAAGGTTGGACCCATGGCAAGTAGCACATCTCGAAGACATAGGGTATTGAAATGACTCCATGCTGCAAATTTAACAGCCAAATGGCTTATACTTAAGAGTCTGTTTTCCAGAGATTCTCGCCTCAATTAAAGCATGGCTGAGACAAAAGAAAAAGGCATGTAAAATCAAGAAGGTTGTCCAAAAGGCTCATCCCAAAATGGGATCCTCTCCGTCCGTGAGGTTTGATCAAATCAATAAAATTTCTAACTCACACAAAATGACATTGTGGATTGAGGAGCCTAAATCAAAGATCATTTCCAAAGAAAATATCTCTGGAAGGCTCAAACAGCTAAGTTGTTCAAAGTACAAACATCCAAAAGGATGCAAGCGGCATGGGAATGAGGAACAAGAGCAATAATGTCCATGAGAAAGTGTTGCAAACCCTGTGGAGTCCAACAGTAGTAACCATCTGAAACATGACCCTTCTAAAATGAATCTCATATGTTGGCCTTTTGAGAGTTTTAAAGATGTCTCGGTCAAAGCTCCCTTTTCCCCAATGGCTAGCAGGTGAAGTGCCTTTTCTCTTCAAAGAAATTCAAATATTCAGCTGAATATTGCACATAAGATGGATGTCTTTGATAAGGTGTCGGACCATGGAGAGGAATTTTTCAGAGATCTGTGTTCGCCAGCAACTCGCCATTGTTGTTGCAGCAACATCCCCCCAAAATTTTGTACATATTGGGGCCCCTCCTTTAATTTTTTTTTTAGAAAGGCTACCTTAAGGGGCCATTCCCAGCTTTTAACTTTGTTTTCAACAGAAAATTCTTGCTGTGAACCTCTCCAAGTCTTCCTTCCTCTAAAAGTAAAATCCTTGAAGTCTTCATGGAAATCACGGAACGATTTCATAAAGCCCCCGCAGTCGCGGAAGAATTCGAGGAAGCCACCCAAAACTTGCGGAAGCCACTCACATAAGCTTCCGGAAAAGGGACTTAAATTTTGCTCAGAAGTTGCGGGAGCCATTGGCAAATTCTTGCCGAAACCATGGAAGAATTCAAGAATTCCTTCCGAAACAGTGGGCACCATTCGCCAAACCTCCCCGAAACTCTGAAGGGACTTAGAAACTTTTTGAAATATTACAGAGCCTTTGGACTTTTCTCCCGAAACTGCGGAACCGTTCGAGTTTTCTTTCCGTAATTGCAGAAGCCGTTTGCGGAGACCTTCAGATTATCTCTCCGAAACCCCGCGGAGACTTAGAAATTTTGTTTTGAGTTGCGAATGTCTTCACTTTATCTCACCGAAACAGCAAAGCCTTTCGCCAGCCCGTTCCGAAATGGCGGAAGCAAATTGTGAAAGCTTTCCGCTACGTCGGAAGCAAGCCCGATCGAAACTTAGAAAATTTCTCAAGTTTACAAGAACCTTTTGCGGAAACATTGGTGGAAGCCTTCCGAAACTGCGGAAGCCATTTGCAAGAGCTTTCCGCAGTTTCGGAAGCTTTCGCGTTATCATCCTGAAAAGGCCACCAAAATACTTAATCGTTCACGTTCGATTTTTCGGAAGCCGTTCGTCAATCCCTTCCGAAACGACGGGACACTTTGCGGAATGGTTCTGCAAGTTATCCAATTATCTTCGTTAAAACTGCGAATGGATATCCGTAATCCTCCCGAAGCTAAGCCTCCAAAGGTTGAATTAAGGACAGATTCATCAATCTCTCCCGAAACGTCGGAGGAGTTCAGCATGACCTTCCACAATGGCGAGTGAAGTTCACGAGTTCATCCCGCGGGTGGCAGTCGCGCGCGGGTATCAAGATCACTCGACGTGACCGCGGCGTACGATATATTTAAGCCACATTTTAAATGCGCCAACTACCACATTAAACCTCGCACGTGCCCAGTTTATTTAAAAAAGCGGTGGAGGTTCGAGCCAGAACATTGTTATTTTTTGATTGGCAAAACTGTTGGACGCCGCGCCACCGTTCCAGCTCAGCTCGCTCATCCACGATTCATGGCCACCTCATTCAGCCATCTTCACAGTGCCAGGTAGGATGTTTTAACCATTATTTTTGTCTCTTCCACGCATCAGTTTACCGTTGGGATTGTTCTTTTTAGAAGACGATAGGAATTGGTTGGATTTTGACGGGAAAAATGCCCGTCATGGGCTATTTTGCCCATCAAATACGGCCTAAATTGCATATTTCCCGTCATAAAAAACAAAGGAATTGAAAAACGTTTGTATATTATGTAAAGACTGTCAGATTGTCTTTGCATTTTTATTTTCGTCTGAGACGTGACCAATAGGCATTGGTCAGATATATCGTTATTTCATTTTCTAAGCCACCGAGGCCCCGTGGGTTTCTCATTCCACTGAAATCAAGCCAAAAGAAAATGTGATCGCCCGAGCCTTTTCGTCAGCCTTTTCTCCAGGCGCCATCACCCCTGTTCAAACCTACCGTATAACACCTCGTCAAGTTCCATAAATAGCAATGGCGGTCGGAGCCCTCGCCTATTCATAAGTGGGGAAAGCGGCCCCTCATTTCATCGTAGGGCTGCTTCACTCCCAGACTCACCCGCCACTAACCATTAAAAAAAATAAATGACGAAGGTCACCATCTCTCCTAGAGCTAGACCGAGAGCCAATTGCTTCCGCAACATACCTATCCTTTCGGGAGCATTCCAAACCTGTTCCTTTAAAAGAATCAAATTTCTATAATTATGTTTCCTGTTGAAATGGTGTATTTGCTTCCTAACACACAGCTTCACATTGCATTTATCTCATTGACATGTTAAAATGGTGATGCTCTCTCTTAAAATCTCACAGTATGTTGCTCAATGTTTTAATGACTTATATTTGGTTGCTATCAGGGATAAGTCAAGATGCCAAAAGGTAGTAGGAAGAAGGCTAAAATGACAGAAAAACATCCTACACCACTTAAAACTGAGACCACACTCCAGGATACTAGGTGCACCACCGATGTTCCTCCTGAAATCCGATGGGGTGACATCTATAGGATGATCCGAGACCAAGATGTCCCGGACATGTTGCTAGAAGAGGGGCAGATCTATCTCAATATCAAAGCCTCAGGCATAGCTAGGGCTACTACCTGCCCTGAGATGTTCCCATGTTCTGAGGTAATCGGGTGGATACTCCAACATGCTGATGCGGAAGGAAGAGTAATTCATGATAGCGGGAAGATAGCCATTGCCTCATTTCACCCAGCATACCTGGCCGTGGCCTACAAATTTCCCCGCGCCCAGCAATCTCTGACTGATGAATGGATGGGCCAGATGAACAACGTTGAGATGGCCAAAAAGCTACTAGTCGCAGGCAAGCATTTGAGAAAGAAAGGTAATGATGAATACGACGTCCAGAATCTGAGACCTCATTTTAGGTTGATCGCCTTGATGTTGTGCAGAATCTTCGGCATGTCCAATGGCACCGTGTACAAGATTCAGTGGGTCCCTATCATCCACTTCGTGGGATTTAAAGGAACTGTGTTTGACTGGGCCACTCTCCTGTCAGACAGTTTAGCCTCAATGATAGTTGCTACAAGAGAAGGACTGGCCTTGAAGAAGGCAGAATTTTTCATGTCCTCATATCTTATTGATTTTGTTCTGGCCAAGGTATCTTTCCCCAAATTGGGATGCACATGGGATAAGGCCACCACCCCGGTTTATACTGCTTTCAGGATGTTATGGGCTCAGGATTACAAACCCAGCTATAAGCTCATCTGTGAGGGGTTCATCATGCCCCTATATGAGCAGCTATTCAAGGAAGAGCCCAACTTCCTGTCAGAAAATGCCATGGAAGTCCTTGAAAATTATGGAGATTTTTATTTCTTGGATCAAGGCACCTATCTCAGAATGTTTGGAGGAACTAAAGCTCCATATATTTTGCCAAGATATGCTTCAAATTATGTGGTCCTTAAAGAGGCAATGAGACAGATTTTCCTAGATGGAATTGGAGCCGTGCTCAACAAGTAGCATAAGGCATCCTTTCCCCCTCTACCTTTCTGCATAGGAGATTACAAGTTCTCGGGGGTCGCCGCAGCCGAAGAATTTGTTCAGGAGCTGAAAGCCTTCCACTTCGGTGAGGTAATCTTCCACAGGAATGACATGAAGGGAAAATTTGTTGAGCACTGTAAGGAGATTTATGCTCATTTCGAGTACTCTCATTATCATGATGCCGTGGAGGTATTCAGAGGCATCAGCAACATGGCTGAGCTGCGAACCTTTCGCCAAGGCAGTGGAGCAAGTTCTATCTCCACCAAAACCCAGGATACTAGTCATCAGAAGGAGAAAGAAGCCGATGAGGCCCGAGCTCAGGAACAACTTAGATTATAAGAAGAATCTAGATTATAGCAAGAGGCTGAAGAAGCGAGGTTGCTGCAAGAGGCTGAAGTTGTCAGATTGCAACAAGAAGCAGAAAATGAGAGGCTATGCAAAGAAGCTGAGGAAGCCCAGCAACAAAAGGAGGCTGAAGATGAAAGACAACAGAAAGCTGAGGAAGAAGATAAAGGGCAACGAACTGAGGTAGAGCGGAAGGCAGAAGAAGAGCTTAAAGCAGGTGAAGATGCCCAGGCAGGAGGCTCCGATGCACAAGACATGGAAATTGACATACCTCAAACAAGTGTCTCCGGCACTCAAAACTTGGAGGTGGACGCAGCACATGCTGGTGGCTCTGGTACCCAAACTGTGGGAACAGATCAAGCTCAGGTAGTCCAGACCCCACCAGCGGAGGTAGATATAGACATTATGGACCTCCCAATTGTCCCATACACTCCATCAGGAGAACATACGGTATCCAGGTGGGATGAATTTGTTTATGACAAGAAAAGGAAAGCAATGGTCCTTAAATCGAAAGAGAGGATCAAAAGACTCTTCCAGGAGGATATTATTACCCACCGGGAGATCACTGTGATGTAGAATACAGATAAGGATCCCTTAGCTATGGCATCCACCGCTGTAGAGACAACAAAAGCATCACTGGACAATGTAGGTGATGTAGTAAGACAGAGTGAATCGACAAAGAGGAGAGCTCGTATGCTACAACAAACTGTGGCTAATGAGCAAGCCTACAGGGACCTTGTGGTGAACAAGTATAACCGCCTGTCGGTTGAACATAAAGAGCTGTCAGACAAATATAAACGGTTAGAGGAAGAAAAGGAGCAGCTATCAGCCCTGATGATGATTGAGGAAGCAGAAAAGAATGGTGCAGTAGCCAGAGTGTCCCAGCTTGAGACAGACAAGATGGCATTAGCTGAGCAATTAGAGCAGGATGAGGGCAGAACCATAGACATGTCTCCCTTCCATGAGCTGTCCTGCAGCATCCTGAAGCAAATGCACGACACTCAGGAGCTAATCACTAATGATGTATGCCAGCTCAAGGCCATGGTGGCCAGGTTAAAATAAGTTAATGCGGAGGCCCATAGACTTAAAGCTAAATATACTCGGGTTAAGGCAAATATCCTAAGCCAAATAGAATGAAGAGAAGGAAAGGTAGATTTCCCCACGCATCTCCCATTCAAATATGTAGACGGTTTCAATGAGGACGTAGCCCTTTTGGAGTTCGGCAGAAACTGTGGCAGCAAGCTAATGGCCAGCGTATGAGGGACAACGGATAAAATTAACAGTCTGTATCAAAGGATCCAGGGAGTGCATGACAAATGCAAATTGAACTTCCCTCAGTCCCTGGAGGATTTTCCAGAAAAGGAACAACGTTTGTCTGAACTGAAGGAAGAACTGGGCATTCAAACGGAGTATGTGAAGAGGACTGATGTCCTAGCTATTGATGACCTCCAACATTATATTGGATTGTCATCACTCCACAACCATCTGCTGAAGGAAATGCACCAAGCAGCAATAGCAGAGATTCAAGACATTGGAGCAGAGCTCGGGAAAAATGTTACTTCTTAGAAAATATTGTTTCCTGCTGCAACAAACGTAGTCAGAAGGGACACTGTCATTTGGTATAGCTACATAGAAGAAGAGGAAAAGAAGGTAGAAGTAGCATCTGTTACAGCAAATCCAGACTCTTCTATCCCAGCAGTAACAGAAACTCCAGCTGGCTCGATTTCTTCTTCCCAGGCAGCAGCAGCAGCAACAGTGAGTTCGAGTGCCTCTCCTAAGTCATCATCAGCAGCATCAGTTGATTTGGGCGATCCTCTTCCAGCTGAAGCACACGCACAAGAATGACAGCGCTGATATTAAAACATTATTTTTTCCATTTTGTATTTTGGCTCTCAGATGTGTAAAACGTGGAACTATGGGACAGCTGTCCCTTTTCCTTTTTTAGATATTTTTCTGTAAAAGAAGGAGTCACATTTGTCTATTATAGAGGAAAATTCCTGTAGGTGACAAGTGTAAAAGGCCAAGTGGCAGCCCAAAGGGCATTTTGTAACATTATAAATAGGAGTTAGGAAAGGATAGAAAGGACTTTTGGCAGTGATTTAATTTTCAGACTTGTACAAGCTATCTTGTGTATGTTCTATGAAAGTAAAATCTTCTAATAAAAGCCAGGAGAGGACGTTTTGCATGGGAATGAAGAATGGATGTGTATTGGATTATTCTAGTGACTTCCATACTTTAATGTGAGATCTTTCTTGCTATCTGAATTATTTCTTTGCAACAAATGAGTTTCACTCCTTTCTGTGCAAACGAATTCTTTGTTTCATGAGTAATGAATGCGTTTACATTAAATCAGAAGCTACCTTCTGATATCTCTCATCTCTGTTGTAGCATTCTCTTTCAGATTTAATGGCTAGCTGTTCTTTCTTTAAGATAACTGTTACAGCTCATTGCTCATGCTTTAATTTGGCTCCTTGCAGGGACAATTAGATTTATTACATGTGTTTTTTAGACTTAGATCTGTTCTTTCAGTTTTTCATCTAGATTAAATAATCTTGCTTCTCTCTTTGATGAGTAATGAAAATGTGTTATTTGTAATTAGAAGCTATCTTCTGAGATCTTTTATCTTGCTGTAGCTTTCTCTTTAAGCTTTAATGGATGCCTGTTCATTCTTTAAAGATAACTCTTACAACTCATTGCTCATGCTTTAAATGTGCTCCTTGCAAGGATAGTTAGGTGTATTTCAGTTTTAAACTTAGATCTGTTTTCTCAGTCTTGCATCTAGATTAAATATAGACTAGGCACTTGCACATCATTATAAAACATAAAATTCAAAAGAAAGGTGGATCGGGCCATAACTGGTATAATTGGAATAAAACTCCAAACCCACGGTTGCCGGAACCGCTAACCGGACGGATTCCCTATACCAAACGGTAGATAATCTAATTGGGATAATCTATCGGGGAGAATCCCTTTCTGATTGATGCTACGATATCCGAGGCATCAACACTTCCATAGGTAGTTTTGGTATTTTATTGCAATATTTAGTATTTACATCAATTTACAATATTTCATGGCTTAATAACACATGGATAACATAATATCAAATACTTATCCATTTTAAATAAAATCCGAGCATAGACTAACGGGGCCTTGGCCTTGAGCTCCAAGATAGGGAAACACACATCGCATTTATACAATATTTACATTAAAAGCCAATATATCGCAAGGGTCAAAATGGGGTATTAAGTTCCCCTCCCCCTGATAACAACACCGTCCTCAGTGTTCTAAAAAATGAACAAAAATGGGAATGCCTCTCTCATGGCATCCTCTAGCTCCCATGTAGCCTCATCAGGACTAAGGTGTTCCCATTGGAACTTTACTTTCCCAATGGCTATGTTCTAGAGCAATGCGACCTTCTTGTCGAGGATGCGCATAGGCTCTACTTGGAACTCTCCCTCGGGTTCCACCTGTATCACATTCCAATCAATCATATGATTAGGATCATGTACATACTTCTTAAGAAAAGATACATGGAAAACATTATGAGCTCTTATGTTAGCAGGCAATGCACTTCTATATGCAACTGGTCCTATCCTATCTAGGACTTCAAATGGCCCACAAGATAGCTTCTAATTACAAATAACACATTTTCTAATTACAAGCTTCTTCAAATCTGCACTATTTGGAATGTACAGTCTGGTACCATGATAAATGAGAACATCATCATCACCCAGCTGATATATTGAACATGCTTCATCCATATTACCCTGCTGCAACTTCTCTTTAATTTTAAGGTAATTTTCATCACTCGTTTGAGCTTCTAGAACTCTTTCCTTCAAATCTGATTTGCACATACTCAATGCTGCAACATGAAATTTTCTGCTATGAGCATCTGCAACCTTATTCTCCTTCCCTTTTACATGGTTAATTTCAAAATCAAATACACAAAGAAATTCCATCCACCTAGCTTTCCTAGCATTCAAGTTTGGTTGGTCAAACAAATACTTCAAGCTCATGTGGTCTGTCCTAAGCTCAAATCTTCTTCCCAACAAATAATGTCTCCACATCTTGAGATCATGTACTATGGTTGCTAATTCTAAATCATGCGTGTCATAATTCTTTTCATGCTCCTTTAATTTCCTTGACTCGTAGAAAATCACAAATCCTTCTTGCATGAGCACTCCATCTAGACCTTCAATGCAAGCATCTGTGCACACTACACAATCCTTCCTTGGATATTCTATCTTCAAAACAGGAGTGCTGGTAAGTAACTGCTTTAACTGCTGAAAAATTTTCTCACATTTTTCAGACCATACAACTTTTATATTCTTCCTCTGTAATGAAGTGATTGGATGTGCTATCTTGGAGAAGCATTCAATAAACCTTATGTAGTAACTAGCAAGACCCATAAAATATCTGCCATCTGAAACATTCCTTGGAGTAGACCAATCCATAATGGCATTAATCTTCTCTGGATCAACTGCAATACCCTCTTCTGAAATGACATGACCCAAGTACTGCACCTTCTTTTGATAAAATTCACACTTGCTTAACTTGGCATACAGCTGGTGTACTCTAAGGACTTGCAACACCATCCTTATATTCTCTTCATGTTCTTCCTCATCCCTTGAATAGACAAGAATTTCATCCAAGATGCAATTACAAACTTATCCAAATATTTGTTGAAGACACAATTCATGAGACACATGAATGTCACAGGTGCATTGGTAAGACCAAATGGTACCACACTGAACTCATAAGGACCATATCTAGTTCTGAAAGTCGTCTTGTGAATGTCTTCCTCCTTAATCCTCACTTGATGGTAGCCAGACCTCAATTCAATATTTGAAAACACTTTAGCTTCCTTCATTTGATCAAACAAGTCATCAATTCTTGGCAATGGATACTTATTCTTGACTGTCACTTTATTTAGCTTCCTGTAATCAATACACAACCATAAAGTACCATCCTTCTTCTTATCAAATAGCACAGGTTCTCCCCAAGGAGATACACTTGGCCTGGTATACCTCTTGTCCATTAACTCTTATAGCCGCTGCTGTGAATATTTAATTAATATTATTAATTATAAATTAATAGTTTATTAGGTTACTAGTGAAAGGGCGTAACCCTTCACCATGCTTCCTCAAGCCCTATAAAGGCCATCTTATTGTAATTTTATATTCATCATCTAATATATTATTTGTATTTATCATTCAATATGAGAGTCGGATTCGACTATTAACAGTCCAACTGGATACAGTTGCTGCATTTGGTATCAGAGCGGAACGCTCCTCCATCTAAGCTCGGATTCGGCTCACACTCAAAGCAGTCTCACTCCTCCATCAGGTGAGCTAGGACTCGGCTCATTCCTCCATTCCATTGCATCACTCGCTCCATTCTGCATGCTGCACTTCCATCCAAGCTCCCCCCCCATAGCCATCCCACTCCACGGCTCCTCCACGCCCAACAAACTCCCCACCTCAAAGCGTCCATCCCTCGCACCACCTCTATGTGTACTAGCGCCATCTATCACCACGTGCACCAGTAACACGTCCTCCACGCGCCTCCACCACTGCACCACGTCCCCCTCACTTGCATTGCGTCCCATCACACTCCACCTTCAATTTTTTGCACACCTACCCCATTCACTCTCACTCCACGCTCAACGCATACCCTCACCAATCCCAACGCTCCTCCACCACTACACCGTCGTCCTCCTCACTTGCACTATGTCCCATTCACACCCCACTCCTGCTCGCACCACCACACACCTGTCCCCACTCCTCCACATTTCCCTTCACGCATCCACTCCCCCACCCCTCCAATTCCCTGCTCACCCCTTTCTCCACTTGCGCGTCCCGACATCTCTCTTCCATCCCTCCCAATGCCCTCCATTTCCTTCCCCTCACGACCCCCATCACTCCCTCGTGCCTCTACTCCCTCTCACACGCTTCGCTCACTCCTACGCTCCACCGCCCTGCAAAACTCTCACACTCCCTCCTGCGCCTCCCTCCCTCGTGCGTCCACCAACCCTGTGCCTCAGGCTCCCGCTCGCGTTTCATCCTCCCGCACTGCTTCAGCTGCCAACACTCCTCTCCCTCCTGCGCTTGCCCCAACAGCTGCCAATCTTTCCCATCCGGCTCTTCTGCGCCATCCTTCCCATGCGGCTATTCTCCCACCTCTGCAATTCTCCCTCAACATCCCTCCACCTCCGTCCACCTGCACCACCATTCCCTCCTCATGACGGCCTCCTCCACGACTTCCGCCGCTCCATTATCATTATTATTCTAAACCCTAATTTCACCCCCAACGCCCTAAAACCTTAATTCCTTCATAAAAATTAAATATTACATAATTAGTATTATGTTAATATTTATTTTTCTTAAAAAAAAATTACTATTCAAATTATAATTTTTAATAAAAATAATAATTATAATAGTTATTATTTTATAATAATTATTAATAATTGACTCGCAACCTTAACATTAACCATGAAGTCATTTAAAGACGAATGGGATGAGATCTCCAATCGATTTCATAGGAAAATGGACGAAATGTTTGATCGGATGGAACAATCAGTTGTAAAAGCGGCTCAAAAAGCTATTGACGACACCTTCAGTAAAATAAGCCAACAAAGCAACCCGAAGGCCTCTGAAGACAAGGACTCCAAAACTAAATCTAAATATGATTTTTAAAGTCCAGAAGAAAAACCAGTTAAAGAACTTAAAAATATAAAGAGGAAGATACAAAAAACTATTATGCCAACCAAGAAGAGAGTATGGATCTTGATCAAAATTGCAGCAAGAAGCAAGCCAATTATGCAGTTAAGTATCTGATGGAAGCTGTATGCACAAGGAAGAAAATACAAAGGAACTTTTGATAAAGACTAAAGAAAAGGGCAGTAATGAAGATCAAGACATCAACAATCTCTCAGTAACAACCACACGAAGATATGTCATCACAAGGACCGCTATGAAGAACATCAATAAGAACAATTATAGTGTTATTCATAATAACACCACAAAAAAAAGTTATCATGGGCAAGTTGATCGAGTCTGTTCAATCAAGAACAAAAATAGTTAAAAGTAACAACCAAGCAAGCAGTAAAAACATAAACGAAACTTCACCAAATATAGATTTAATATAGATTCTGAAGCAAAAGAAACAAAAGGAAGCAATGATCATAATCAAAATCGCACCTCTCAAGTCATCAGTGCGACATAGAGCCAGAATAAAATACTCAAGCTTTGAGGACAAAACTTTCCTAAGGGGAAAGCAATGCTGTGAATATTTAATTAATATTATTAATTATAAATTAATAGTTTATTAGGTTACTAGTGAAAGGGCGTAACCCTTCAGTATGCTTCCTCAAGCCCTATAAAGTCCATCTTATTGTAATTTTATATTCATCATCTAATATATTATTCTTATTTATCATTCAATATGAGAGTCGGATTCGACTATTAACAGTGCAACCAGATATGGTTGCTGCATTGCAATCATAACAAAGGGTTACGACCTTTCACTAGTAACCTAATAATCTATTAATGTATAAATAACAATATTAATTAAATATTCACAGCATTACCTTCCCCTTAGGAAACCTTTGTCCTCAAAGCTTAGATTATTGTTGTCGTCTTTTCATTCTAGTTTTGTGTTGAAACAATGGCATTACTTCCTTTATGTCTTTTTTAGAACTGGTATTAGGTATGTGCTTGGTATTTACGCAATATTTTTTCATCTTCCTTTCATTTGTAACTTGAATTTGTACTCCATTATGTTTATTATTGTTATCCCATTTTCCTTGTACATGAATACGAGGAGTATTTTTGTGACTGACCATATCAAGCCTTGTTTTAGAAGTCGCTTGTCCTACCATATTTAGGATGTCATCACATAATGTTTCCATTTGATTATCCTTACGAGTTATCTCAAGAAGTGGCATTTCATGAGGCTTCTCACACTCAAAGTCACCTAATAGTGTTACATTTAGGTTTCTCTAGGGTGGTAAAAGAGTTAAGGTAGAAGATGAATCTACGATATTTGATTCCTTTGACTTGGATTCCTTTGCATATTGTAGGATCCATCTTTTGTCATTGTATGGATCGTCCTTATTGTCAATGATACTGGCTTGACTCTCATTATGATCTTGGTTGAGCTCATCTTTATCAAAAATATTATTGGTATTTTGGTCATCCCTACGATATTTAGTCTCCTTGTCTTGTTTATTGTCTTGATCAATTTTGTTACTCTCATTTTTGTTGACATAGTGGTCCAACATATCTGAGTTACTGATATGGTTTGTATTAGACCTTACTTTTTGTAACATTTCCATTATGGTATTCTGCTTCTGTGTCATCATGCTCAAGTTCTGTGCCATGGTGCTTATGTTCGGTGTCATCGCACATCTCTTGTTATCTAACTCTTTTTGTTTCTCATGCATGATGTCTACTTTGTCATCAAGTTTCTTCCTAGAACTAGAACACCATCTTCTTTAATTCCTTTCTTAAGTGCCTTGTTGTTTTTCGTTTCTTCTCTGAATTTTTCTTGGTTGGAAACGAGGGCCTTGATGTCCTTTTCCAATTTCTCAAGTTTGTTTTTTAATTCCGCCATGGTTTGGCTTGCGAGGGTGAAAAAAAATCTTTTCACTAATGATGATGAGATTTTAAAGAATAATAATTAATTATTATATAATAAAACCTTTATTCGATTTTTTTTTTAATATAATAAAACAAAAATGAAATATTACAAATATTTTATATTATAATATATTGAATTAATATATTATATTAAATTGTATAATAATATATTATAATATTTTTTTTATTTTTTATTTTTGTTCTTTGCAGGTCGCAGAGGTGGGAACGACGGCGGGTGAGGAGCAGAGGACGCTAGTGAGGAGGTAGTAGGTGGTGAGAATTTGCAGTGACGAGAGGCGTTTGACAGGCCGTGGGAGTGAGGAGTGGAGGGGTGAAGGAGGATGCGATGTGGAGGAGGGTTGGTCAAGAGGGAGAGGAGCAGATGATCCAGGGCGGGAATGTGGAGTGGGTAGATGGGAGTGGGAATGGAGGTGAAATAATATGATGGAAAAATGGCTGGGGGTGTCGAGGGATGTGGGGAGATGTGTGGGGTCTGCTGAAGGGCAGTGGAGTAGGTAGTAGGTTGAGCAGTTGTCCGAAGAAGGTGTGGAAGGAGCATTGATGGGGATGGATAGAGCATGGGGATGGAGAGGTATGAGGGCGTGCAGATGAGGGACCAGGGAAGAAGAGGTGGTGTGTAAGTGATATTGTGGCTTGTGGAAGGAGGATCACATGGGAAAATGGAGAAGAGTGATGGGAAGCGAAGGGAGGATGTGGTGGGTAAACTCAACAAGGTGACTGTGAGGGAAGAGGAATGGAGGGCTGAGAGTGTAGGGATTGAGAACATGTAGGGAAGAGGAGAGGTGAGAGCGCAGAGATGTGAGGGAGTTGAAGCGAAGGGAGGAGCATACTAGAGTGGGGATTTGTTGAGTGCGCAGACTGGAGGAGAGGGATTAAAGGTTGTACTAGAATGGGGGAAGCGTGAAGAAGGTTTGGTAATGGAGAGTGGGGTAGTGTGTGGAAAGGAGGCGAGCAAGTAAGTGGGTGGAGTGGAGTGCTGGATAGGGAAGGGAGAAATGGAGGTGCAAGGGCATGACGAAGAGGAGTCGAGAGATGGGTGAAGGGAGGAAGAGTGGAATCTAGAGATGGGGAAGTAAGTGGATGAAAATGGGTGAAAGTAAGTGGATGAGCTGAATCCGAGCTCAGTGCCGGAGGAGCGAATCCGCTCTGATACCAAATGTAGCAACCATATCCGATTGGACTGTTAATAGTCGAATCTGACTTTCATATTGAATAATAAAGAAGAATAATATATTTGACGATGATGATAAATTTACAATAAGATCTCCTTTATAGGGATTGAGCAATCATAACGAAGGGTTATGACCTTTCACTAGTAACCTAATAATCTATTAATGTATAAATAACAATATTAATTAAATATTCACGGCATCTGCATATTTAACTCTACCAATTTCGGCGTGCTCATTCTATAAGGAGCTTTGGAATTTGGTGCTGCCCCTAGGATAATATCGATGGTAAAATCAATATCTCTCTTTGGTGGCAGTCCCAGCACATCATCCGAAAACACATCTTTGAACTCTTGCAACAATTGGAAATCTTCTACCTTTAGTCCTTTGTCCTCTGATGAATCTGATATATGAACTGCATATAACTAACCTTTCTTATAAAACTTTTTCAACTGCAAGGCTGAAATCTGTCTTACTGAAACTTGCTTGGGAATTCCTCTTACCAATATTGGTCTTCCCTCTTCATCAATGCATTCAAGTGCTTTCTCATAATAGTCCAACTTGGCTCTATGTATTTCCAACCAATCCATTCCAATTAAGGCATCATAAGATCCTAATGGTAGTACATTTAATTATGCATGTGTGTGGAGTCCATTCAATTCTATGGGGCACTCCACCACTACTTCACTTACTTTTCTCTTGGTCCCTGTGGCTAATTGAACCAACCAAGACTTATTGTGCTTCACTTTCCTCAACCACTTTTGGAGAAACATAACTATGAGTAGATCCTCGATCAATCAAAACAGAAATAGATTGCTTAGCAATCTTACCTTCAACTTCCACCACTGTTAATTGATGGTCTGCTGGGTGATTATCCAATGTTGCATAAATCCGAGGCGTTTACCTTACCATATCCTCCACTGTATTTGTTCCCCTTAAGTTGTGCAAACGTCGGGGATTCTCCTTTCGATGTGGACAATCTTTAAGCATGTGATTTTCTCCACATCCCCAACATGTAATTAGTCCTTTTGATGCTTTATCTGCTGCTACTGCTGGCTTGAATCCACTCCTTACTTGCTGCCCCTATGGAAAGGTTCTGGGCTGATTTTTGAATGGTGTTTTGAACCACTTTTCTTTTGATCAAACCTCCCTTAACTTTAAAGTAGACTTTAAACCAATCTTTAAAGCAAGAAACAAGTCAAAACAAATGCTACCTTGAATCCCTAGATCTAACAAACATCTCAAGATTAAAATGCTAGAAGGAATAGAAGAAGTTTAACTAACCTTCTATCCAGACGCTTGTTTTTGGTATTTGCTCCAGTCTCCAAGCCCTCACAAATGAACCTGTCAAAATGGAACCAAGACACAAGAATGCACTATTCTCTAGCAACCTGAAACATGAGTTAGAATCTAAATCTTATGAAAGATACAAATCATATCATTAAAACAAGATTAACACAAATGATTTGGGAAAACAAGACAAGTTATTCCATTACAACTTGAAGAATACTTACAAAAGGTGCTTGATGCCCAAGCCAATCCTCCAGCTCCAAGTGTCTTCTCCTCTAGCTATCTCCACAATGCTGCAAGACCATAAGTTTGGTACTCTCAAGAGTCCTCCCCTTTCCCAATGGAATGCCTCTCTTTTATAGTGAATGGTGAGGTTAACCAACAAGAGAGATGGGTGGATCTAAGGAGAGATAAGTGGATCAGGGTTTCTAATCGAAGGAGATGAGTTGAGATCGAATCATGGACCTCAATCTTCCATTATCTTCGAAAATCCAAAATCCCACAAGCCAAGGGAAAAAGGCTATTAAAAGAGTACCCCGTTCTGCAAAGACTGCAGAACGCGGCACTGCCGCGTCTTGGGGAAAGATCATAGCGCGGTAGTGTCTAGTACCCGCGTTTTGATAAACTAGCAAGGCGCGGTAATGTGTGTGGATAAAGTCTAAGGTGGGTCAAAACTTGTCAGGGTAGATTCACCTTCAAGGTTGACTCATAATCTGTCTCTTCTGGATGGTTTAAAACAGTAGGGAAAGTGTCGTCGACTCGTTTTGTGATGGAGATGCGACACTGTGAAACATAGAGGTATAACAGATGCCCCCTAAAGTGTGAGGTCAGAAGGGACTGATGGCCGAAAGACTTTACGAATATAATGTGCAGAGATAGCATCGAGGAGAGTGACACTGAGCTGAAATAGAAACAAGGTGTTAGATATACCACCGAGGCGGGCATTCCCATGCTCGGAAACAGATGACTCAAAGCATGGCTGCCGACCAATACATTGTAGATCCATGAGTACTGAGATAATGTAAACTGCGGACAGATCATGGCTACTATGAACAATCATAGATCCATGAGACAATAATGACACAGCCACTACCAATACAATAAGTGGATCTGTGTGACAATACAAGGGACCTCTCCATCGCAGCCTAGACGCAGCCGAGATACAGCGATGCGCCCAGGGTCTTCTACTCCATCGCAAAAGATACGAATCTAACCATGTGATTACAAGGTGTTGAAGTCGAACATGGTAGAAACCATTTGATTACCGGTCAATGATGTGGACCGTTAACAAATGTGAGGGGGATCACCAATGGTGACGATGATTCCCAAGGTATCAATAGTACATCTCAACGAAATGCGAATGAATGAGTTGATGTCGAGCATCCGAGAGATTGCTAGATCAAAGGTCAATGATGTGAACCCGCTGTCAAACACGAGGAAACCTGCCATTGAGGCATGCAGGTACCAAGGTACTAATGGTTGATCTCTAAGTCCAATTCCCGGATAGTGATTTGGTGTTGACAGGAATAGACTCGTCGAAGGTGGGTCATGATGATCCCCACATCATCGACACGAAATCGGCACAGATGATGAGATGATGAAGCAATGGAGTATGCACTGACATAGCGGAGGCCTGACACAATGAATGACTCGAAACAATGCAACCCTTTGAACATATAACAGCATGTAACAGGACTTGGCAGCATGGATTATTGATAAATAGAGGATAGACACCAGATGAGTGGACTCGTGGCCAGGGAGACGACTCATGATGATGACCATAACTCAGTGAAAGATGGATACCCAAATATAGACAAGAGACGGACACATGCCATGTTCAAAGGTAACGACTGACAAGCTGCCATAGATAAACTTGACTTATTCCCCCATATTTCCCCGACATGATGGACGAGTACCTCTTTCTTGTTTTGCGATCTTGAAGAGGATAACAGATGCTCGGTGTAGCTCATCTCATGGATGAGTCCAATCTCACATGTTTTACGAACCTGAGAAAGGAGGGGTTCGTCCCAAAGTGGGTCCTTCGATGTTAAGATTTTAACGAGTCCAAGGAAGGAAAACTCGGTAGTTTTTCATATTTAGAGAGCCTGAAAAACTTTAAAGGAAGCTCCATAATGTACATTTTCGTAAAATTTAGTCCCTCGATCCCGAAAAAGTGTAAAACAATTCCCGAGAGAACTCTCCCAGCCAAGATTGACTGAGGTATACCTTTCTCGTAAATAGTCTAGACGGGCCGAAAAAGGGATAACCTATCACCGAATAGACGACCTTTCAAATACTTTTACAAGTGTGAAAGAGTCAAGATCACTTGGCAATCTTTTCAATTTTAAGGAGTCTGAAAAGAGCTTAACTATGGACTCCTATGGTCTTTTTCGTAATTTTAAATTATTCTGGTCCGAAAAAAGAATAAAATACAACCAGGATAATACTTTCCTCATCGTTTAACGAGCATGAGTAAAACTGACCGTACTCGACACCGTTTACTCGAATTTGACAAGCACGAAACGGGTGTAAAAGCACTTGGAATCTTTTTCAAGTTTTAAATCCAGAGCACGAAAAAGATAAAGTGGGCTCATAATGAAGGTCAAAATACACCAGTGTGAACATATCGCATTTTCACCAAGGACCCTGTCAATAAATGCTCAAAAACTAGACATTAGCAATGTGAACAAGGGTTTATTTCAACTATTTAAAATAGTAATTAATTAATTAATTAAAAAAATGTGAAAAAATGCTATATAAAGAATGGTAAAAATAGAAATTACTATTCATTTGTGTTTTTTACCCAAAGGAGACATTTTCACCCATTTAGGAGCAGGATTTCAAGGATCCATACCGGGAGTTCTGGGACACCGTTTCGACCACCGTCTGCGCCAAGTAAGAGTGCTTGAGCCCCTCTTCCATTTCATGTAAGAATTTTTTGCTTTCACCAGGAAAAATTTGATTTTTTAGCGAGCCCTTTTGAGCAAGAATCGCCCTTCACACTATCGCGTGGGGGCCCTATCGAAAAGCGCGGTACTGTCTAACAGTACCGCGCTGTATCCCCAAACCGAGGCACGGTAGTGTGGACTGCCGCGCGGTAGGATATCCCTCAGACGCGGCACAGGCGAATTTTGAGTTTAAAAAATCAAATTTTCTCCAATTTTCTGCTGGAACTAAGTTGCTAAATAGTTACTAATTGTTTTGTTTGCCTTTTTGCAGGGATTTGCAACTTATTCGGAGCAAAATGGTAAGCTGGAAAGAGAGAGAGCACGAAGCGGATGATTTTGCAGCCGAAAATGACTTGCCAACCATGACCGCATTGCGAGAATGTGGTTTGCTAAAGTTTTTCAAAACCAAAGGGATTCGCCAGCAACCCAAGCTCCTTACTCATCTTATCCAATTGTGGGACCCTGACATTCGAGCTTTCCGAGTGGGAGAGCATGTGCTTGAAATCCAACTCGAGGATATTTATTTCCTCACGGTCCTCTCGAAAAGAGGGGCCCGGGTGAACTTTACCGGATACTCAGCTTCAGAATCAAGCACAGATGACTTGATTGCTCGGTATTGCCAAGCGGGTTCGAGTAAGAAAAGTGGGAAAGTGGCCATAAAGGAGGTCATAAATCTTCCTGTAAAAACCGTGTTATTCACTATCACGCATGCAGTGGGAAGCGTGAGTCCACATCAGGCATCCCGCACACAAGTGAATCTCGCAGCAGAGTGCATGGGAGGAACAGTTTTCAACTGGTGTGAGGCAGTGTTGTCCAATCTGAAAGAACAAGTGCACAAGTGTAGGACTGGGAAAAATACCCAGTTTGGCTATGGGAGCATCCTGGTCACTTTCTTTTTGGCGAGGGTGCCACTACTGCGTCCACAGATATCTATGCACCCTCGTCCACCTACTGAGCCATGGATGGCTCGATGGAGTGACTATGCTAGACGCCTCGGGGGACCTCAGTGGCTAGCCTTTGGCGAGGATTTCTTCTCTTGGCTAGAGGAGCAGATAGTCATGATTGATGACTATCCCTATTCAGGGGTAGATTTCCGTGAGGACATCGACTTGGCATTGCCGGAGGATGATGACTGGGATGACTCTGGTATGACCTTCATGGATACGTATTTTTTCCTTTTTGAATATTTAATTTTTATTTCTTTTTTAGAATGTGTAAAAGACACCTAATGTATATTCGCATGCATGTTGCAGACCGTGGACCACAGAGGCCAGCTGGATACTCTCCACTACGTCGTGGCGGTGTTGATCGTCAAGCTGTTCCTGATGAAGAGGAAGATGAAGACGAGGCAGGAGGCGTTCGGGACATTGAGAGGAACCTGCAGGGATTGACTCATGGTATCCCTGCTATGCGGATGGATGACGTCCCTTACCACCTCCAGCGGCATACTGTGGGTGTACCTGGTCGTATCAGTCAACTTCTTCGCAGGGTGGTTCGAGCTGTAATGTGTTACCACCAGCAGCGGGAGGAGTCCGATGAGGGACATGATAGATCTCCTAGGTCTCCATAGATGGTCCTTCGATCTTTTTGCGGCATGTACACGATATGTAGGCTTTGAGGGCCAATTTTTGTATATGGGTTTTGATCCCCAATTTTGTCTTTGACACAAAATTTATGTATTTTTGAAAAAACACTCTTATATACAGTGATATGGACCTATTTTATGATCTAAATATTTACAATGACTTGTGCATTTTGTTTTTATATGATGTTTTTATGTATGGGCAAGATGCCAATCCAACATGTAATTAGCCAATGAATCGGCGATACGATTGAATTCTCTCGGTATGTGTTGATATGTGATAAAATCAAATGACCGTTCCAAGAGGCGTACTCTTCGAAATAAACGAAGTAATGTAGGATCGCGGACTGTGTAAACACGGTTTAAATAAGAAACCACGAGTTGGGAGTCTAAAAAGACTGATAAGGAGTCAATCCCGAGTGAAGCAACCTCTGTCAAGAGACCAATGACTGCATGGTACTCCGCGATATTGTTGGTTGCAGGACCTAAACAATTGGCTCCTGAAGAAATCAACTCGCCAGTAGGGGAATAGATTACCCATGCTGCGGAAGCGAGATTCCGGGTATGTCGGCTTGCACCGTCGGCGAATCCAAAGTAGGCAGACATCTGCGCATAAAGTCACGAGTCAAAGTAAGAGTGGATACATGAGGTCCACGCGCACACTAAAAAGAAAGCAAAAAGCAAACTGAGTACATTATGTACAACAAGTAACCCGCGTAGGGTAACCTCACGCGTAGAAACGTTTGAGGTATAACCCGTTGCGGGGCCGTGCTAATGGCGTACCATCACAATCGATTAGTTCATAGGCTCCTTTTTCTAAGACACGTTTTACAATGAAGGGGCCGTACCACATAGATTCAAGTTTACCTTTTCCAAGCTTATCATGCATCTGATCATGTGTGAGCACGAGGTCACCCTCATTGAAGATCCGAGGTTGAACGGATTTGTCGTATTGAGCTTTGACGCGTTTTTTGTGAGCTTCATTAGCCAAAGCGGCGTCGCGGCGGGTTTCATCTAGCTTGGCTAGGTATAGAAACCGTTCCTCTTCGAAAGTAGTGTGTGGAAGTAGCTCTATGGCTATCTTGAGTGATGGAATTTCACATTCAATCGGGAGAATGGCTTCTAGGCCGTACACCGGTTGAAATGGTGTAAACCCAGTAGCACTTTTCACTGAGGTTCGGTAGGCCCATAGTGCTGAGAATAGAGCTGAGTGCCAATTAGATTTCTGGGTACCCACAATGCACTGAATCATTCATTTCAGGACTTTATTAATGGCTTCAACTTGGCCATTAGCTTGTGGGTAATACGGGGTTGAGTTTTCATGGCGAAAACCCAGTTTGGCACTTAGTTCTTCGATCATATGGTTCCTGAAATGGGAACCATGATCGGTCACAATAGACTGTGGGACACCGAATCTAGCTATGCTATGATTGAATATGAACTGCGCTGTTGTTTTGCCGTCTTCAGCATATGTAGGCATCGCTTCAGCCCATTTTGTAAAATAGTCTACAGCTACTATGACATAGCTATGCCCCCCGGCTGAAGTGGGCTTACAGTACATAAAATCGATGCCCCATTTGGAAAAGGAGCCGACGGCAATGACAGGATGGAGTGGAGCAGGATGCGAGCGTGCTTTGCCATGAAAAAATTGACATGGTGGACACTTCTTGACTATTTCAATGCAGTCTTTGAAAATTGAGGGCCAGAAGTATCCTGCTCGTAGTATTTTCTAGGCCGTAGCCATCCCAGAGAGATGACCACCACATGCTCCAGCGTGGCAGTCATTGAGAACGCGTTCCGCTTCATCTAAGGTCAAACAGCGTCGAAGGACAGTGTCGACACCACGTCGATACAGAGTATCGTTCACTATAAGGTAGTATTTTGCGTGATGTCTGATACGTCGCCGTTCATCGCGGGTGAGATCGGGACGGAAGCGTTGGGTTTGGAGATATAAGAGAATATCCCCATACCATGGATCAGACATGCTAATGAGGAACAATGATTCATCGGGAAGAGAATCAATGGGCTCGGATTGCTCAGTAGCACGGGGCAGGTTACAAATTAACTCAGCAAAGACCAGAGATTTCTTAGACTTGGCTTTGACAAATTCCAAGTCAAACTCTTGAAGGATGACAATCCAACGGGAGTACTTTCCCCCAAGCACTTGTCGTGTGAGGATATAGTACATTGGATTGAAATCGGCGATGACGGTGGTCCGACGGAGTAAGATGTAGTGACGGAATCTCTGGACAGCAAATACTGTTTCCAGAGCCAGCTTTTCAACATGTGAGTAGCGAGTTTCAGAGTCAAGAAGACTCTTGCTGAGATAGTACACCACATGTTCTATGCCGTTGTGGTCTTCCTGGACTAACACCATACCAATGGTGGAAATCGAGGCTGCGAGATAAAGGATGTAGTCCTGTGTGTAATTGGGGGGTTGAATCACAGGATCTTTGGTTAAGGTTGCCTTTAAATTTTCAAAGGAGCGTTGGGCTTCGTCATCCCATATGAAGGGAACATTCTTCTTGAGAAGCCGCATGTAGCCTTTTGTTATCTCTGACAGATTGCAGATAAAACGGCGTAGAAAGTTTGCATGCCCTTGCAAACATTGAAGTTCTGGAATATTGGTAGGTGAAGGCAGGGCTATGATAGCTGCTACCTTTGTGGGATCTAGACGTATCCCGTCTTTGGAGACTATGAAGCCCAACAGTTTTCCGGCTTCTACACAGAAGACGCACTTATGCGGGTTCAAACGTATATTGTAGCGCCGGCACCTTTCGAAAATGGCACTCAAGTGGTCTGGATGGTCTTCCCGAGTCCGAGAATGAGCGGGAAGGTCATCAAGATATGGCTCTACGATATGTTTGATGTCATGGAATGTGTAGTACATCGCCCGTTGGAAAGTTGCCCCAGCATTTTTCAGGCCAAAAGGTAACTTTCGATATGCAAAGATCCCCCAAGGGCAGATAAAGGCCGTTTTGTGCTGGTCGGCTGGGAGGATGTCGATCTGATTATAGCCAGAGAAGCCATCCATAAATGAAAAGATAACACTTTCGGCACAGTTATCGATGATCTGGTCGATAAACGGAGTTGGGTAGTTGTCCTTGGGACAAGCCTTGTTCAAATCACGGTAATCAACGCAGACTCTAATCGTTCCCTGTTTCTTGGCTACGGGAACGATGTTGGATACCCATTCTGTCAATGGGACAGGATAGATAAAACCAGCACGCAAAATTTTTTCAACTTCTGCTTTAATGGCGGCTTCCTTACAAGGATGAACGGGTCGAAGCTTTTGCCGAACAGGTCGGGCGCCAGGGAAAGTTGGAATTTCGTGGACCACAATCGAGGGGTCAATTCCTGGCATCTCTTCATAACTCCAAGCAAAAACATCGCGGAAAGTTTTAAAGTAGGCATTATAGAACTCCGTTTCGAGGGGAGTACATGTTTTTCCAATGTGTACGTTTTCCACGATACCAGGCTTCACTGAAATATCGATGGGAGTGGTTTCCATAAGATTGGCCAAGTTGCCTTCGGAAAATACCTCGTCGAGGGAAGTGGGGAAATTGGTTTGAACCGTCCCAAGTGAAACGCTGGATTTGGTATCAGGCTCAAGTGACTGAATGGTGGGGAATGAAGATCGATGATGAAAATCTCCCCATGGTGGCTCATCACCGCACATAACCTCCATGATTGATTCGTCAGTAGGAAAAATCAAGTTGAGAGGATCAAAAAATGGTGGGTGTGGATGAGTTTCAGTCGAGAGCTGTGCCACGGTGTGATCAGTAGAACAGTCGACCCAATCTGTGGTTGATTGGATCGCGTCATATGCTGCAAGGTTTCTGTTCAAAGGCATGGAATTGCCATAGCCTTGGATCTGAGTAGGACTCGGAATCACCCATGAATCATCGGAAGGGGTGACATGCGATGAAATCATGTTGACTGGTTGAAGATGGGTTCCCAGCTCTGGAAAAACTCCAATGATGGAAGAATCCTTCATGAGACCAACACCTATGTCTTGGAATTGGTACCGAGGTTGATCCAATAACGGGACGGTATTGGCGGAGTTCGGATGGGGGTCTGGGATACAGTAATCCAATTGATCAATAGTGACAATTTTCCCTTCATGAGGAAATTGTACAATTCGAAAGACTGTATATGCTATGGCGGTCATGGCGTAGAACCAGTTCCGACCAAGTAGGAGATTGTAATCCAAAGGTGCATCTACGACTTCGATGTGTACGGATACTGTTTTGCCCCCCAGTTCAACACCGATTGAGGGAATGAGTCCATATGGTTGAAAACCATGTCCATCAAATGCCCTGAGAGTAGTGGGAGAAGTTGTGACCTCGGGTGAGCCTAAGGCTCTCCAGCAGTTCAAAGACATAATCGACGTGGAAGCACCCTCATCTAACACAGTGCGGTGGATGACATTCCCATGGATTTTTGTATGCACCTGGAAGGCTAACTGGTGAGAAAGCCTAGGTTTAGCATGCTCCAAGTTAAACATGATGGAGTTTGAAGTATCTGGGTCCAGTGCCCCCAGTGCTGAAAGTAGGCTTCTGCGCTGCGTGGGGCAGTGTTGGAGAACCTCGAGAGTCGACATAGCGCAAGGTGCTTGAGCCAAATCTTCAACAATGTTGTAGTTTTGGGCAGCTCGCGCATTCGGATTAAATGTCTCCTTTCGTATGGTGCCCTTGGGTGGGCGTAGCACTGTGTCCATGAGTGGTCTCTCGATATGGAGATGACCGGTAGGGGGGGGAATAGGAATCGGATCTTCAACAGGAGATTTGCCTTTGGCTATCTCTGATTGTTTGTTTGAACTTGGAGGGTTGTCATAAGTCTTTGAACGAGTGGTGATATTAATCTCCTCATTACTTGTCATTAGGATTTCACGGTTTGTGGACGTCTCTCCACGGGGAGGATTGGTTGGGTTGCCCCCTTGTGGGGATTCTTGGGCAACCATTTGCTGTTGCTGTTGGGGGAAAGGGTCAGTTAGCACTGCCGGACGAGAGGATCCTTTAACGAACTTGTTGACCTCGTCTTTGTAGGGACAGTCACACGTATAATGATCATCTTGACAAATCAAGCAAGGAAACTTAGCTTTCTGACGTGGTTTCTGGTCATTCTGGGTAGGTTGTGGCTTGGGGTTCTCCTGCTGGTTCTTTTTGTTTTTGCCACGATTGTTTTTCTTCTTTCCTCCGGATGGTTGTGACGTAGATTGAACTGCATTCACTTCGGAGGAGACAGCAGGAGAGGTGGAAGCTTTTGAAGCGGCCTGGGTAAAAACGGGGGAAGCAGAAGCTTGTTGTCCCGTCGAGTTGGTAGCAGGCTGAGCCTTGACTGAACCAACAATACCATCAATGGGTGGTTCAGTGGTAGGCTTTGTTGGATCAGTGTGAACGCGGGATGCATGTGGAAGAAGTTCATGTAAAGTACCGGATTGAGTATATACCAAATCCATGTATTGTGCTGCCGAGATGGCTTGTTCTTCTGTAACCGGTCCGCGCATAGCAATATCTCTAGCTATGGGAGGCAAAAAGGATTTTGTAAACCAATCAGCAAGTAGCTGATCCGGAATAGGTGCCTTTATTATCCTACGACGTCTTCGCCACTCATGGATGTGATCCGAAATATGTGTAGAAGTGGTTTGACGCAGTGAAGTTAGCAGTTCTGTTCTAGTCTCATACCGGATGGGGAGTTGGAAATGTGTCAGAAACTGCATAGCCAAAGTGTTGAAATCACGAAAAGAGTGTTGTGGCAGCTCGATATACCATTTTGCTGCCGTTCCGGTAAGCGTGCATTGGAAGAGCCGAAGTCGGATGGAATCATCCATCAAGGAGTTGGATGAACACCAAAGATGGAAGGTCATCACGTGGTTCTTGGGGTCTTCCCCGAGCTTGGCATCGAACTTAGGAATGTCCGATGGTAGTTTGGATGGAATAGGTGGCCAGTGAGGTTCATGCCATATAGGATCGTTGATAAGCCTCGACAAATCAGGTAAGTCAAGTGTGGCCAAAAAGGGAAGTTGACGGTTGGTCTGCGGGTATGAGTAATAACCATGTGGTGCAGAGAACCCTGGAGGGCCCTGCATAGCATGCTGCATTGTGTTATACCCATATGTGTTTCCCGCGGGGTACTGCTGGAAGTTCTGCGGATAGTAAGCCATCTGGTTAACCGGTTGATTGTAAGCAGCCGGTTGGTAAGTGTTCTGCTGAGTGGGTATGGTACCCTGAGGTTGTTGATACCCAGGAATGGTTGCTGTTCCTTGTTGGGGAAAAGTTCCTTGGAATTGTTGTGTTCCAGGGATGTTACCACTATACTGTGTAAGTGGAGGATTTCCCATAGCAGGGTTGGGGGGTGGCTGCGATGGTGGTGTCCATGGAAGGCTCGTTCCGCTTTGGGGAACGAGTGGAAATTGCAGTGATGGGTTCCATGGAGTTGTAGCAGCTGAAGGTTAAGGGAAGCCAGAATTCAAGTTGGGGGGAATCTGAGATTGCCCTCCAGCTTGGTTCCAGTTTCCAAAAAGTGAGTACCCCCCACTCTGTGGGATTTGAGTATCTCAAGGAAGTATGCCTGACAGGGGTTATTGAGAGTAAGGCCCGGTTGGAACACCGGAATAAGGTTGCCCACTGCCAGGTGGATTGTACATACCGAACTGAGTAGAGGCTGCTAGTTGGGAAGCTTGTTGGATCGAGCCAATAGGTTGTCCGCCAGCAGTTAGGCTGGATGGCCCTATATGAGGAGGTTGTTGACTGGGAACTGGGTTCCCAGCAAAAGGTTGTCCTCCAACTGGTTGGGTTGATGGCCCACCAGTTGGAGGTTGTTGACTCGGAACATGGTTCCCAACAAAAGGTTGTCCACCAACTGGTTGGGTTGATGGCCCACCAGGGGGAATTTGGTAGTTAGAGTTGGGGACCACTGTAGTCGGTTGTCCATCTCCTGAGATGGTGTAAATGGTGGCTAAGGGTGATCCTCCGGTCCAACCGGAAGATCCAGTAGTGTGACTAAGCGTTCTTCCGCCGCTGGTCAAATATGATAACGTGGATTGGCCAACGGCACCAAAAGTACCTATTTGCGGAGGGGGTCGTCCATATAGAACAGGTGAGGACGGGGAAAAAACTAGGTTATCCCTCATAGAATGTGCACCAAATATGGGTGATGACAGCAAGTGCGGGGAATTTAGCCCAGGGGTATTAGCGTCGTCCATGGCATGTTCAATAGTAGGAGGACCTTCGAAAACTGGGTCCGAGTTCATGTCCTGGAAAAGGTTTTAGGGATCCTGCAGGAACCTAGGTATGGTAACATCCGAAGGTCCTGCACCGTCTGCAAAGGAGTGTCGAAACTCCGTGCTAGATGGGATGTTGGGATCCCTATAGTCAGAAGAACGAGTGTCAGGGGGATATCTAGAGACTGACGAGAGCATGTGCTCTGTGCTGCGTCTAAACCGTGCCGATGCTAATGGAGAGTTCGCTAGGCTAACCATACTAGACTGGATGGAAGCCATGATTTCATGTCCCAGAGGGAGGTTGGGTAAAGTAATAGTACGAGGTACGTTGCTAGAAGAACTCGTTTCCTGTGGGTGAACACTGGGTGACGTAGTGATAACAGGCGGAAGATCCGCCTGGGAAGTGATGAAACCATAATCAGGTTCAAAAGGTGTGTCAGGAAGTCGAGTATCTTCAACGATTTCAACGTACCCGCCTGGGACTAAAATCAAGCCAGGTATGTCCTGGTCGGACCCTTCTATGGTGCCAACAGATTCGTCTGTATCATTGTGAAAGGTGTCTGATGGACGGGAAGTGCTGACATCGGGTAGAAGGATGACTTCTGGTCTAGTACTCTGGGTTGTACTAGGTTCAGTTGTGGTAACTGTGTCCACTGTGATAGATAAATCTGGGATGACAGTGGGTGAAGTGACAGTGGAGGTCTCAGATAGGCTAATGGTTGCAGAAACTGCAATAGATTCTGAGACTGTGCTGTGAATGGCAGTTACGGGTGGAACTGAAACCGTTGTACGTATCGGCGGTGGAATGTTCCCTCGACCAGCACCGCAGCCAGGAGGAGCAGGAATGCGTGATGCAAGCAGACCAGTAGTCCGTGGCGGTGGTGGTGGTGGAGGGATTTGGCCCTGTTGTCTTCGTGATCTTCGTGGTAGATCTGACATGATGACAGGAAAATGAAAATCGGGGGCAGTATCGTAAACAAAGAACTCAAAAACTATAATGCAACCGAATGTGCAGAAGAGGAGCTAGAAAAAGCAAGGCTCACAGGCCAAAAAAGCAAGCTCTAAAATCTATACTGAGACCGGTGTCTCAATAAGCGAGCTGATCAACAAAAATGGCCAGAATGCCAACAAGCAGTCCCTATAAAGAAAAAATGACCCTCTACAAAGATGAGATAGCAAGCAAACTCCTAACTAAGAGCCGGAGACCTCAACAGGCTGTATCCTTCGCAAGGTGATGAAATCCAAGTCGAACAATACAACATGAGAGACCGATATAAGAAGGATATCCCTCTACCGAAAGGGATCCTGGGTAAAAGAGCCCTAGTAGAATAGATACTAAGCCACCTCGTTCATGACAAGTCCGAAAAGGTTTTGGGCACTTCAGCCTTCCAAAGAAGACAGCAATCGATGTTGCCTTAGGGCTAAGTGGAGTGCGGTATTCCACAGAGTCCGTCCGGTTCTCAATCTCGCGGCCGTTTAACCCCTGAAAGTTGGAAACAGTCAGGAGGCCCCTCCACAAACTAGCTGTGACCGTGTCAATAAGTACTAGAGGATTTTAGTTCCCTAAAGACAACGACTATGTCTCAGATGAAAGCGACAAGGGGGAATTATTTTGATGCCTATCCCCGGTGTCCTACCTAACTACCAAATTCTTTTGATTTCCTCAAGTGAGGTTAAAGTTGGTTTAATTAGGGTGATTAATTTTAGTGGCTGTCTTACTCAATCGGGTAGTAGACGTGAAACTTGATGGTGTTATGACGACTCAAACCATGCAAATGAGAATGAATCACAAATAAGCCTTTGTCTTCGATGAAATCTAGCTAGGGTAAAGATAGAGGTTCTTCGATCAAATATGCATGAGATTTTTCACAAGCAAACATCAAAGCAAGAGATTTTTCCTTTTCAATTTATAAACAAAGCCAAACTGAAGTAAACACTCTTTTCAATGCACTGATTCTACAATCTACAATGCTTCTACAATGAGAATTTCTGTGGTAACATCAACGGTTCATTTCCCTATGCAAAATACCACTAGACTTTTTCAATTTAAACAACAAAATTGCTCTCAACTAATGATCTTTTTAATTTACTGAAAATGATAATGATAATATGACTGTAAAAAACTACAGTATTCAGTAACAGAGAACAGTGGTGTTAAGTTGGTTGTGGTGAAAAAATCAAGTCAATGCAATCAGACTGGAAAAATGAGCCATATGTCAAAAGTGCCACTAATTCAATCAACAATCAAGCTCACAAACTGGGTAATAAACACACCATGCAGACTGGAAATTGACCAGGGTACTAACAGGCAACAATAAACATTGTCTAAGGCAGAGAGAGACTCTGGAAACCAAGCAAAGAGAAAAAATTTGCAAACTTGCAGACACTACCGCGGGTCAGGGTCTAACTGTAGTGCGGCACTATGACAATACCGCTCTGGTACTAAGGCAGAGAGCGCGGTACTACCGCGCTGGAAGTAGTTCTGAGGGCGCGGTACTGTGGCAAGGGAAGGAAAAAGCGCAACTTGAGAAGAAAAAATAAAATTTTCAGGGTTGTTGCTAACCCAGGGGACTCAGTGATCAAACAGAGAGATAAATACTGCGAGGAGGAGTGAATAAAGGTCAAAAAGGACCAAGATTCAAACTGGTTTGAAGTGCAACAAAAACTCACAATGCAAAGATAAATGACTGTGAATTGAATCAATCAAGCAGTAATCAAACCCAGTGGAGTCTCCATTCTTGTTATGTAGAATTTTGTCCTACGGATAAGCCAAAGTTCTCTTAACTTTAAAGTAGACTTTAAACTAATCTTTAAAGAAAGAAACAAGTCAAAACAAATGCTACCTTGAATCCCTAGATCTAACAAACATCTCAAGATTAAAATGCTAGAAGGAATAGAAGAAGTTTAACTAACCTTCTATCCAGACGCTTGTTTTTGGTATTTGCTCCAGTCTCCAAGCCCTCACAAATGAACCTGTCAAAATGGAACCAAGACACAAGAATGCACTATTCTCTAGCAACCTGAAACATGAGTTAGAATCTAAATCTTATGAAAGATACAAATCATATCATTAAAACAAGATTAACACAAATGATTTGGGAAAACAAGACAAGTTATTCCATTACAACTTGAAGAATACTTACAAAAGGTGCTTGATGCCCAAGCCAATCCTCCAGCTCCAAGTGTATTCTCCTCTAGCTATCTCCACAATGCTGCAAGACCATAAGTTTGGTACTCTCAAGAGTCCTCCCCTTTCCCAATGGAATGCCTCTCTTTTATAGTGAATGGTGAGGTTAACCAACAAGAGAGATGGGTGGATCTAAGGAGAGATAAGTGGATCAGGGTTTCTAATCGAAGGAGATGAGTTGAGATCGAATCATGGACCTCAATATTCCATTATCTTCAAAAATCCAAAATCCCACAAGCCAAGGGAAAAGGCTATTAAAAGAGTACCGCGTTCTGCAAAGACTGCAGAACGTGGCACTGCCCCGTCTTGGGGAAAGATCATAGCGCGGTAGTGTCTAGTACCGCGTTTTGATAAACTAGCAAGGCACGGTAGTGTGTGTGGATAAAGTCTAAGGTGGGTCAAAACTTGTCAGGGTAGATTCACCTTCAAGGTTGACTCATCATCTATCTCTTCTGGATGGTTTAAAACAGTAGGGAAAGTGTCGTCGACTCGTTTTGTGATGGAGATGCAACACTGTGAAACATAAAGGTATAACACTTGGATTTCCTTTCCATGCTGGGTGAACCTATGATTTTCCTTTATTCTTCTCATAGCAATGCATTGCCATTCTAATGGCTTCATCCAGACTTGGTAGATTAACAAACTCAATCCTATCTTTGAAACTTTGAGGTAGACTTCCAAGGAAACATTGGATCTTTATCCTCTCACCTTTGATATAGTCCACATACCTCAACACTTCCAAAAATTTGTGGGCATGATCTTCCATAGATTTCTGTCCCAACTTGAGTTCATTGAACTCTTTTCTCTTACTGTCATAATACCTAGCAGAAATGTATTTTTCCTTGAAATACTTCTTAAATATCTCCTAGCTGATCTTACTTTCATTGATTCCTTTAACTTCTAAGAGGTTATCCCACCAAATTGAAGCTCTTCCATTTAGATTGTAAATGGAAATTATGGCCTTTTCATTTCCTGAGTAATCATGAATCCTGAAATATTTCTTCATCCCAAGAAGCCATGCCTCTGCCTCTTGGGTTGTCTTGTCTTCTCCATCAAATGTGGGAGGCCTTTCCTTCCTAAATTCTCCCTGTGGAATTCCTTTGGACTTATTTCTTCCATCGAACCTGCTAGAATTATGCCTTGGAATTCTTTGAGAGCCCCTAGAGGCACATCATATTCTGGAAGAAGATCTAGAGGAAGGTGTTCTATGCTTTTTTCTCACAAAACTCTTCCGTGGGCTTGGATTCCTCTTCCTTGAATGACCTCTAGAGCGACTCTTTGCATCTCTTCCTTCTTCACGTACATTGCTTGGATTGGACCCAAGGTTTATCCTCTGCTGCATATTAGTGAGACTCTGCAAAATAGCAGCATCGAGTTGGTTCTATTCTTCTTGAGCCTTCATCAACCTTTCATTGAAGCTTACCATGGTCTGTGTAGCAGGGGTTTACACCCCTGCTCATCCAAAAGGGAACCTACTAAGGGCAAGGAACCCTTAGTAGAAGGTCAATGGAAAATGGTAAAAAACTATCTAAACATGAAAACCATAAACAATCTGAGCTAGCATGTGCATAAGATAAAAAATGATTTCAAAACATAGAATAACAAACTTTCAGAGCAAGATAAAAAATAATATTTTAACCTCTTGTATTAATGGGCAAGCTAGGGCTTGCAAAGAATTTACCTCGAAGAACAAGGCTGTTAAAGCTCTGACGGTGGTACAATGTGCTCCGAAGTTCCTTTGGTTCCGTACTCTCCTCCCTAATGCTTCGGTGGTGGCTAAAAATTATATCTTATGGGAGGCCAAAGCTCAAAAGGTGAATGGCTATGGCTTTAGACAAAAAATTTAGCAACATAAGGGTAGAGTAGGTGAGGGATCTTTGAAATGAGGGGCCTCCACCCCTTTTATAGATTTAGGGCTTTAGGGTTTTAGGGCTTTTTAGGGTTTTTGCCCTCTTTTTCTCTTTTTTTTTATTTTCTTTTGAGTTTATTCCAAATTATTTTGATTTTTGGGAAAGTTTGACCCTCTTTTGGGGTTTTGGTATGTTTTTGGAGGAATTTAAAATATTTTGGTTCCCATTTAGGTTTTCCGGGGTTTTGGAGGCTACATTGATAGGAATTTTGGTCAACAGGTGTATGTGTCTACAGGAATGAACTGGTGAGTAATTTTGTTATCTTAACAGATTCCCCCCTGATGTGTGATGGCAGGAGATCATCGTGTGGTCGATAGACATCATAAGTTCTATGATTTTCCCTGGTGACAAGCATTGTGATGGAGAAGAGCAGGAACTGGGTGGAAACTGGAACACAAGGTCTGTACGGACTGCTAAGAACTAAAAATACATGTCTCACTTAGGAGTATCTCAACATATGGACGAGGCAGGCATACCCATGCTCGTAGTCAAAATATAATAAAGAGGTCCAAAAAAAGGGGACCTGAACAATACATGGAGAATTGCTATGTACATCATACTGGTCCAGAGGGGACGCAAATATGGGACATACCCATGGTCTGACCATGCCTGATCTGAACTGGGTTCTCACGGAGGCATACAACTGGGGTGCTTCTGAATAATGTCTCCAAGCGCAGCCCAGATATCCACGGGAACAAATAACTAGGTGTTCTGAAATGACTCACCAATATGCTAGAGTTGGGGAACATCCGTATTCTTCGACTAATAACTGAAAGGACCAATACCCTACATGAATCTCAACGATGGGATCAAGGTGTTGACGTCAATCATGTGAGAAACAATCATTTGGGTAGGAAC
Source organism: Larix kaempferi (assembly GCA_027924585.1). Classification (NCBI taxonomy): domain Eukaryota; kingdom Viridiplantae; phylum Streptophyta; class Pinopsida; order Pinales; family Pinaceae; genus Larix; species Larix kaempferi. The sequence continues at coordinate 18,494,661 of BSBM01000289.1, forward strand.
TAAGGACTCCTTTCAAAATGATTCGTAGGAACTCATCACTGATAGTGATGATTCCAAGGCACAGGGACCTCTGGGTCTATCCTCTGGAATAGATTGGATGGCATCAACAGAGGGAGACCAGCAATTACCAAGTAAATGGTGTTTCCTTGATAGGAGTGCGAGGTGTACCACTCAGAGGTGATAGTACTTAGGGTGGGACTGACATACTATGGGGGGGAGACTCGAACTTCCTTTGTTCAGAGTATGATGGAAAGGTTGACCTAGCAACATATGAAACTGACTTCATGGGAGTGGATCATAGATGAAGGGACCAGGGACTGTGACTGCAATGGGAGGGGGAAACTCAAAGGGTGACACATCACAGAATACTCTGAACAAAGGCGACCATACTGGGGAAGCTGCCATGATAGTGTGACTAGATATGATTTGTTGTGGCGCCGAGAGGCACCATTGGGTCCTTCTTTATGTGTTAAGGAGCTCAAAGAAGGGATAGAAGTGTGCTCAAAGATGGTACTATCATCTGGATTTATACGAGCCCAAGACAATTCATGCTCGTGGTTGCTTTCACTTTTAGAGAGTCTGAAAGCAATAAGAAGACTCCGAGGTGGTTCTTTTTCATGTGTTAGTCTCCTAGGCCTGAAAAAGTATAAAAGGATGCAATGAAGAACTCTTCTAGCCAATATGACTAGAGTTCCTTTTTTGTAATTAGTCTACAAGGTCTAGAAAAGGTGTAAACTTATACCAGGTAGACGCCCTTTCAAATACATTTAACGAGCATGAAAGGAAGTAAGATTGCTCGGCGATCTTTTCATTTTTTTAGGAGTCAGAAAAGAGCTTAACAGAAAATCCCTATGTGCCTTTTTCGTAAGGGGATTGCTCGGCCCGAAAAAGGGGTAAAATTATACCGAACAAAAGTAATGGCCAATCAAGGAGGAAGCGTTCAATCCGGGGACACGTTTGGGAACAATGGGGGGGAACATTGATGGGGCCTCCTTGCGGGTTGATGAATGGTATCAAAACAATGCCATAATTGCAGTATGGATGGAGCGGAGGGCTCATGTGTAAGTTGTGATGCACTAATTTGTAAAATATGACAACGGTCGATGTGGCACGTAAATCGAGGTAGTAAGGTGTGTGGACACAATGTCAAAAAGGTTTTTATGAAGGCGAGAAATGATCTCAAGCATCATCACGAGCGAGGAAAACTAAATCCGACGATATAAAGAACGTAAAAAATGGGCGACGATCGATGTGGCACGCAAACTGAGGGGACGAGGGGCGTGTGAAAAAATGCCCAAAAAAGGTGTTGGTGAACATGAGAAATGATCTCAAGCATCATTACGAGCGCCGAAAACTGAATCTATAAAGAACGTCAAAAACGGGCGACGGTCGATGTGGCACACAAACCAAGGCATCAAGGGGCATGTGAAAAATGCCCGAAAAAGGGGTCAGTGAAAAACGGGAAACCAACTCGACCACCGCGAAGTTCTTGATGCACTGAATCCATTGGTATCAACGGTTTGATAATCGGACATCGGATGATCCCGTAATGGAAAAACAAAAATAAGTCCAATGTCTATAAATAGTAAGTGGACCCCCATAATAGGTGTCATTTGTGATTAGTGAGTTTGATAAGGGATTGGAGGATCCCAAAGGTGAAAACTGAGATTACGAGAGATTGGACTGATGGATTTGCATTCTGAGAGTTGCAGGTAAGTTCTTATGGCCTTAGCCTTGTCATTTAAGTATTTTTGTTGGGGCTTGGGTCTCTGAGTAGGCGTACCAAGCATTAATTGGTGCCAACGTGGAAAAGCGTGCATTCCGTAGGGTTTTGCGTAGTCTGGACCGCAGTGATGGGAAGGGTAGTTGCACTCACAGAGCACAAGTATCCTTCTCGAAAGCGCGGTTTAGAGCGCAGCGGGGGCCTCTAGACGCGCGGTTTGCCATGTGGGTATGACCTGCTTTGTTGCAATATGAAGCACGGTATTCCGAGGGGAAAACGTGCTTCAAGGCGCAACTAACGAGGGCATAGTTGCGCTCTGAAGCATGGCTTTATGAGAGGAAAGCGAGGTGTAGAGCGCAATTACGGGCCTTATAAGTGCGCTCTGGAAGCATGCGTTTCAAGGGGAAACGCGCTCCAGAGCGCATCTATGGGGTCGAAACCTGTGTTGGGATTAGGGATGGACTTGGGGGTATGGGAGGTTGATGTGGTTCTAATGGATTCTATTGTTGTTATTGGCAGGATGCCAATGGTGACTTGGAGAGAGCAGGAGGTCCTGGGTACAATTCGATGGCGCATTCGGACGGACAGGGGAGTTCGGGAGACCCTAGCTGAATGTGGGCTCCTGAAGTCCGCGCAGATCCCATTGATGCATTCAGCACCTTTATTGTTGAAAAAGTTGATTGAGTTCTGGGACTCAGATATAGAAGCTTTTATGATTCAGGGTGAGAGGCTAGATTTGACCCTGATCGATGTATATTTCTTGACTGGACTTCCCAGGTTGGGCATGGTTGCTGATACCCAGCCGAGGAGGCCGGGGAATATATCGATGGAGACCTTATTGGACAGACATTTTTGGTCGGTGGTGGAGGTGAGTGGCTCTGCACTTATGCTTTGTGATATGGAGAGTCCCACTACCCAGGCTATTGCGACGATGGTGGTACTTATTTTGGGTTTGCATGGCCCTCACCGGATCTCGGGAGGGAAGATGGTGTTGATAGAGAGCATCCTTAATGGGACGTATTATGCTTGGGGGCAGATGTACTTGACAGTTGTTTGGAAAGAGCTGAGCAAGGTTAGGCATCTGGGGAAGGGGTTTTGTTACCCTTTTTTTCTATGTGCATTTTTCTTTGAGCGGTTACCCACACTGCAACCTCACAGAGAAGTGCGGGAGGCACCACTGACAAAGCCGCAGATGCGGCGATGGGGTGAGATGATGACTCGCACGGGTGGAGGGCTAGTGGGCCATTTTTTCACAGAGGAGTTTTTTAGACAGTGGATGCAGATACTGATATCTATTGAGGACTACCCATAACACCGGATGGACTTCCGTGGGGACTTGGAGCTGCCGAGACCTCCTGGTCAGGATTGGGGACTAGATGGTACGTCTATTTTGGTTTTGTCTATTTTTTGTACACATTATTATGTTGTATCTAGTTGGTATTTATTGATGTTTTGATGTTTATCTTTGCAAATGTGAGACCTCGACCGCCACCGGGTCATTGGTCACGAAGAGGCCGTATAGAGGGGGTCGATCCAGTAGGTTGTGGGAAGGGGCGGCGTCGGAGTGCCACAGTTACCTTGGACATTTTGCGACAGGGGATTGATTGGCTCCTAGAGGGGATCGAGAGCGACGACTGGCAGCATCTAGATAAGGAATTGATTGACATATGTTATGATGCTCCACATGAGTGTAGGCCCATCATGCGGCGTATTGCAATGGCCGTACAAACAGTGAGAGATTTTGCTCAAGGGGATGTACCCTATCTTAGGGAGGATGATGAGGATGTTGAGCCTAAGGAGGATGAGCCCTAGGAGGGGGATCTAGAGGACGATCCCAAGGAGGAGGATACTGAGGAGGAGTTTCCCGAGGACGAGCAAGGAGAGGATGAGCTAACGGCGCAAGAAACCGCGGAGGAGGTGGATTTAGTGTTAACACCCAAAAAGTGCTCACTACCTCATCTACCCCATTGCATGACTCATTTGTCCATATTTCCTACCATATTTGCCTCCAAAACCTTAAAATCCCATTACAAAGCCTCCAAAGGCCACAAAACCATTAAAAAAGCCTCCAAAAGGCCACAAAACCATTAAAAAAGCATCCAAAAGGCCAAAAAACCCCTTTTTCCCCCAAAATAATCCAAAATTCCTCCAAAATAGGAAAAACCCTCTAAAAAGGGAATAAAAAATACAAAAAAGAGGAAAAAGAGGGAAAAATGAAACAAAAACCCTATACAACTGACCTAAACCATATGGTGCCCAAAACCATGGGCCAGCACTCCACCACTAAAAACCTATAAATAGGTGATGGAGGGCCCTCATTTCATATCCATAGTCAAACACACCCTTACTCTGCCAAAATCACTCTTGAAACCTTAGCTCACCCTTGATCTACTTTCACATTTGAGTGCCCCTTTGGCCCATTTCCAACCCTTTGGAGAAAGAGAAAGGAGCAAAACTGGAAGCTTGGAAGCAACCCTCTTGGACTGCCGCAAAGGCTTCACCAACCTTCACATTGGAGGTATAATCAATACAAAAACCCTTTTTATTATCTTGTCTTTTCTATTTTATGCACATGTTTAGAATAATTACCATTTTACTGTATTGTCTTTCATTTAATGTTTTTCTGAACTGCTACTAGGGAGTCCCTTCTCCTTAGTAGGTTCTCATTTGCACAAGCTAGGGTGAAAACCCTAGCTACAGTTTTGGATCCCACCCCCCTGGTTTAAGGATCCCATCCCCACTCCTGATGCCTTTGAGGAGGGTAACATCGCCAACATCTCACCTGTCATCCACATAGATATCTCTGACCCGCCTGGTGCTCTTGAAATCATTACATTAGGAGCCTCTTGCAGTGAGTATGAGATTGGAGAGTACAAAAAACGTTTCCAAGAGTTCCGTGATGTCTTTGCCTGGTCCTATACCGAAATGCCTGGTCTTGACCCCACTATCATCGAGCACCACATTAACACCTCTGAGTCAAGGGGAATAATAGATTACCTCGACCCTGGGATAGGGGGCATGATCAACGATTTTGAACCTTTCCCATCACATCTATCTCAGCACGTCCATGTCCCCCTTGTTCAAACCAACACATATGTGATCCACAATCATAAACCCCATGCACATAGTATGGGGGCAAGTCATTAACCCTGCTCACTTTTTCACATGTGTGATCTCAACCATTTTTGAGGTCACATGTCACTTGTATATATGATTTGATTCGATACACATAGTATTTTGCCCCCGCGGATCATCATTTCTCCCCACCATTGCATCCTTGGCTTGGTGGGCTCACCTTTATTTGCAACCATTTTTTAACCTAGTTATTTTCTTTAACCATTCCGGAGTCCTTATGACCTCCGTGTTTCGCACCATTTGCACCGCCGAATTCATATTTCCGTTCCCGTGATGATGCTTGAGATCATTTCTCGCTCTCACCAGGACCAATATCAACATTGTGTCCCAACACCTTATCGCCTCGGTTTGCATGCCACATCGACCGTAGCCCATTTTTGATATACCTTATATCATCAGATTCATTTTTTCGAGCCCGTGATGATGCTTGAGATCATTTCTCGCTTCCACCCCCATATGTTTCGGGTATTTTTTCCAAAATGCCCCCGTCACCTCGGTTTGCGTGCCACATCGGTTGTTATCCATTTTTGACACTTTTTATATCGCCGGATTCATTTCTCGCTCTCACCAGGTACAGTTTAAACATTGTGCCCTGACACCTTGCTGCCTCGATTTGCATGCCACATCGGTCGCCATCAAATTGTCCCACATTTTTACATGAGCCAGTCACTCCACTCATACTGCAATTATTTCGTTATTTTTCCACCATTCATTATCCCGCAAGGAGGCCCACCAGTGTTCCCCCCTACCCTCGTTCTTGGTCATCATCAATGTTCCTTGATTGAGCACTTCCTCCTTGCCTAACCATTCCTTTTGTTCAATATAATTTTATCCCTTTTTCGAGCCGGACAAGTCCTTTACGAAAAAGGCACTTAGGGAGTTTCTGTTAAGCTCTTTTCTGACTCATAAAACAATGAAAAGATTGCCGAGCAATCTTGCTTCCTTTAATGCTCGTTAAAGTACCTGAAAGGGCGTCTATCGGGTATAAGTTTAACCCTTTTCCGAACCTGGTAGACTAATTACGAAAAAGGAATACTCTAGTCACACCGGCTAGAAGAGTTCTTCATTGCATCCTTTTATGCTTCTTCGGGCCTTGGAGACTAACACACGAAAAAGTACCCCCCTGGAGTCTTCTTATCGCTTTCAGACTCTCTAAAATTGAAAGCAACCATGAGCATGCACCATCCTAGGCTCATGCAAATCCACACAACGGTACCATTCCATTATTTCAGAGTCTTCTTAGCGCTTCAGACTCCTTAAAATTGAAAGCAATCACAAGCATGAACTGTCCTGGGCTCGTATAAATCCACGCGACAGTACCATTTTACACACACTTCTTCTAGTTCCTTAACCCGTGAAGAAGTCCCCCCGTACCTCTTGGCACTATGATCGATCATCTTGGCAGCACCCCCAATCACGCCGCCTTTGTTCAGAGTAGTCTGCAGTCTCCTGCCATTTTACACCAGCTTGAGTATCACTCATCCCAGTCACTATCCTTGATCCATTATAGCTATGATCCCTTTCCCACCAGTCAGTTTCATATGCTGCCCAATCATCCCCGCCATCATACTCTGAACAAAGGAAGTTTGAGTCCACCCACTCTACTTGCCCAGTTATCCCCCACAATATGACAGTCCTACCATCAGTACTCTCACACTTCGGTTCTCCACCTCGCGCTCCTATCAAGGAAACATCATTGCCTTGCTAGTTGCAGGTCTCCCTCTGTCGACGACATCCCCTATATTCCAGAGGATAGACCCAGAGGTCCCCGTGCCTTGGATCCATCACCATCTGTGGTGAGTGCCTACGGACCATTTTGAGAGGACTCATCATTGCCTCTCCGAGTGGTTGTTTCTCACATGCTCGACTTCAACACCTTGATCGCATTGTTGAGAATCGTGCAGGGTTTATATCCGTTTAGTTATTGGTCGAAGACCCCGGATTTCCACCGACTCTAGCACATTGGTGAGTCACTTCAGAACGCCCAGTTCTATGTTCCCGTGGATGTTCGGGTTGCGTTGGCGATTGTATTTGGAAGCCATCTAGTTATATGCTTCCTTGAGTACCCAGTTCAGTTCTAGTTCAGTCTACCATTGAGGGTATGACACCCCGTCACTATGATCCAGAAGCTCATCAGTTCCTCTAGTACCACACTCAGCAACACTGTTGTTATTCCAGTGTATCAGTTCTTCAGCTTAGACATGGTCATCCCAGCAGTATGTCCCCGATTTGTGTCCCCTCTGGACCCTTATGATGTACACAGTGGTTCTCTATGTATCTTACAGGTCCCTCTTTTTGGGCCTCATAGTTATTTTTTATGTATCTTGATACGGGCATGGGTATGCCCGCCTCATCCATCTATTGAGATTCTTCCTCATTCATTATTTGAGGCCATGTATATTTCAGGTCCCCATTTTTTGGACCCTCTTGTTATTGTTCTATATCTTGATACGAGCATGGGAATTCCCGCCTCATCCATATGTTCAGATTATTCCTCATTCATTATTGAGGTCATGTACTCTCAGTTTTTGCAGTTTGTTTGGGACCGTTGTTCCGGGCTCTAGTTCGTTTCTTCTCTTCTCCACATCCCAAGAAAACCATAAAAGACTTATGATGTCTATCGGCCATACGATGAGCTCCTTCCCTCACACATCAGGGGGCAATGTGTTAACACCCAAAAAGTGCTCACTACCTCATCTACCCCATTGCATGACTCATTTGTCCATATTTCCTACCATATTTGCCTCCAAAACCTTAAAATCCCATTAAAAAGCCTCCAAAAGGCCAAAAAACCCATTTTTCCCCCAAAATAATCCAAAATTCCTCCAAAATAGCAAAAACCCTCTAAAAGGGGAATAAAAAATACAAAAAAGAGGAAAAAGAGGGAAAAAGGAAGAAAAAACCCTATACAGCTGACCTAAACCATATGGTGCCCAAAACCATGGGCCAGCACTCCACCACTAAAAACCTATAAATAGGTGATGGAGGCCCCTCATTTCATATCCACAGTCAAACACACCCTTACTTTGCCAAATCACTCCTGAAACCCTAGCTCACCCTTGAGCTACTTTCACATTTGAGTGCCCCTTTGGCCCATTTCCAACCCTTTGGAGAAAGAGAAAGGAGCAAAACTGGAAGCTTGGAAGCAACCCTCTTGGACTGCTGCAAAGGCTTCACCAACCTTCACATTGGAGGTATAATCAATACAAAAACCCTTTTTATTATCTTGTCTTTTCTGTTTTATGCACATGTTTAGAATAATTACCATTTTACTATATTGTCTTTCATTTAATGTTTTTCTGAACTGCTACTAAGGAGTCCCTTCTCCTCAGTAGGTGCTCATTTGCACAAGATAGGGTGAAAACCCTAGCTATAGTTAGAGGGGGGTGATGATGATGATGACTATTGAGAGGAGTCTGACTAGGCAGTTGATAGAGCCACCCCCACTACTCTAAGCATGTGGGATTTTTTGTAGATACGGCTTATGATATTTACCAGGGATGTTGTTGGGGCTCCTCGCTGTGTTTATATGTATATTTTGGTAGAGTGGGTACTTATGACATTTTCATGATATATATATATTTATCGGCACGTGGATTCCTTTTGTGATGATGTTTTCTTTTTATGCACGTGGATGAATGTATCATGATGTTTGTATTATATGCACATGGATGCAGTTGTGATGGTGCACGTGGATGCAATTGTAGTAATGGTTTCTTTTTGTGATTTTTATAGTTTTTAAATGCCTAAATGATGTTATTATGTACATGTAGGTGATATGGTTATGTGTGTTATATATTGTGATTTGTGTGCCAGTCTAGAATATTGTTAGCCATTTGGTCTGCTACACTATTTTGATTTCATGAGACATGAGTGAATGTAATGGATTCAAACTGTCTGATCATTTGTTTAGTGCGCAGGAAATTTCTAAAAAGGCATGGATCCCGTACCTAGTAATGATTGTTGAGTTGGGCGGCAAGCAGCTGGGAGTCAAGAAACACACGAAGGTGACATATGCCCATGTGGACAGTGGCGGTCAGTAGGCCTTCCACATCATCGTACTTAGCCTGGTTATTTGTAGCAGCACCTATGCACACTCCATCGAGGTGGATTAGCTCGTGTGAGGGGGAATACAGGACCCAAGTTGCAGAGGCGAGGTTTGGGGACCAGCGACATGCACCATCAGCAAAACCAATGGATTGTGGTGGGAGGGAATCCATCTATAATCATGCAGGGCAAACAAAATGTAAGGTCTTAGATAAAAAAAAAAAGGTGAAAAACAAAAAGGAATGAAACTGTACAACAGGGACTAGTGAGTCCCGAGAAGGTACTAAGGGTAGAATCGATTAAGGTACAACCCATTTCAAGGGTTGTGCAAGGGGTTTCCTTCATAATCGGCGAGGATGTATGCCCCATGTCCTAAACAGGTATGGACAATATATGGTTCTTGCCACATGGATTCAAATTTTCCTTTCCCAGTCTTATCGTGTGCTTGGTCGTACACGAGGACAAGGTCTCCTTCCCGGAAATTACGGGGGTGAACATGTTTATCGTAGCCCGCTTTGGAGCGGTTCTTAGTAGCCTCAATGGTTTGGAGGGTCATCCGGGGATCCTCGCTGGCCTGTTCCAAAAGGATTAGGCATTTTCAAAGGGGGAGGTATCAGGTAGGAGTTCGACGGCTATGGGGAGGGCGGGAATCTGGCACTCGACGGGGAGGACCAATTCGAAGTCGTGGACTATGTTGAAAGGAGTGAAACCCGTGGAAATCTTAGTGGATGTGCGATAAGCCCAAAGTGCTGGAAATAACATGTGATGCCAGTTGGACTTATGGTGATCTACGGTGTGCTGAAGAATGGTCTTCAATATTTTGTTGATGGCCTCTACTTGGCCGTTCCCTTGGGGGTAATAGGCGGAAGAGTATTGATGCTTGAACTTCAAAAGGATAGACAACTCCTTCCAGATGGAGTCTTCGAAGTGTTTCCCATGGTCTGCCACAAGTTGTTGTGGGACCCCAAAATGGGAAATGACATGATTGAAAACGAAATGAGTTGCAGTGTCGGATTTGTAGTTAAATGTGGGCATGGATTCGGCCCACTTCGTAAATAAATCTAGAGAAACAATGATATACTTGTGGCCACCTGCCGAGGTAGGGTTACATTCCATGAAATTAATGGCCCATTTTCAAAAAGGGCCAACAATGACGACTGGATGGAGGGGAGCAGGTGGTGTCCTCGCCTTAGGGGCGAAGAGTTGGTAGTTACGGAAATGCTTAACTACAATGATGCAGTCAGCGAAGAGGAAGGGCCAAAAATATTCGGCGCGGATAACTTTCCGGGCAGTGGCCATCCCTAAAAAGTGTCTGCTACATGCTCCACTATGGCAATCTTTAAGACCTTGTTCAGCCTCATCGCAAGTGAGGCAGCGGCATAAAATGGTATCAATACCACGATAGTATAACACATCTCCTAGGAGAAGGTAACGTGAGGCGTGATGGCATATTCATCAATTCCCATCATGGTCAAGGTCAGCTCTAAAATTCTAAGTGCAAAGGTATATCAATATATCGCCGTACCAAGGGTCATATGAGGAGATGATAAATAGATGGTCGTCATGGAGACTGGTATTGATGGGAGTTGAAATGAACGATGATGGAAAGTCCATCATTAATTGCGCCAATGCAAGGGCCTTGACGCTCTTGGGTGTTGTAAAGGTGAAGTCATACCCTTGGAGAATAATGACCCACTCAGCCACGCGACCTTGTAGGAGGCGATGACTCAAAAGGTAAACCATAAAATTAGAGTCGGCCACCATAGTAGTCGGGCTCAGTAATATATAGTGACGGACCTTTTGTACAGAGAAGATGACATCCAGGGCCAACTTCTCTTCTTGGGGCAACAACAGGACAGATAGGGTCTGAATCACATAGTAGATTACGTGTTCTTTTCGCACACTGTCTTCTTGAACAAGTACCCTAGAGATGGCATGTTTATATGCCGAAACATACAGGATAAAATATTTCGAGAAATCCGGGGGGGAGTTCAATGGGGAATTAGTTAAGGATGTTTTCAGGGATAAAAAGGCTGATTCAGCTTGTTCGTCCCAAAAAAATGGAACGTGGGTGCGGAGAAGGCGGAGAAAGCCGTGAACCGTCATGGCATATTCAAGCACAAAGCGGCATAGAAAGTTGGCTTTCCCTTGTAGACTTTGCAATTGACGTATACTGCGAGGGGAAGGAAGGTCCAAGATGGCTTGAAATTTTAAAGGGTCGACGGTTATCCCTTTCTGTGAAACGATGAATCCTAACAACCAGCCTGCAGGAACGCAAAAGACACACTTGATGGGATTCAAGCGGACTCGATATTTATGACAACGCGGGAAGACTTTTCGGAGGTCATCCAGGTGATTAAACTGTTCCTTTGATCGAGTTGTAAGGTCATCTAGGTAAACCAAGATGATATGAGTTAGGTCGTGGAAGCAGTATGTCATGGCGCATTGGAAAGTGGCACCTACATTCTTTAGACCAAATGGCATGACCAGATATGCAAAGGTGCCCCATGGGATAGTGAAAGCAGTTTTGTATTCATCTTCTTTCTGGATGTGTATTTGGTTGTATCTGGAGAAGCCGTCCATGAAGGAGAGGACTTCATGTCCCACACAAGCGTCAACGAGTTGGTCGATGAAGGGTGTGGGGAAGTTGTCTTTGGGATATGCATTTTTGAGATCATGAAAATCCATACAAGCATGGAGAGTGCCCTGTTTTTTATTGACAGGTACAAGGTTGGAAACCCAAGTGGTGTAAGCGATGGGATAGATAAATCCGACTTTCCACAGCTTCTCAATTTCAACTTTGACTGCGGGGAGTTTGGACGAGTGAATGGGTCTTTGCTTTTGGTGGACAAGTGGGACCTCCGGCCATGTATCAATGTGGTGTTTAATGATGGTGGGGTCTAGACCGGGCTTCTTGGTGTAATACTAGGCAAAGACGTCACGGAACTCCTGAAAAAGCTTCTTGTATTCCCCGATTTCGTACTCCTTATAAGAGACTCCTAATGTGATAAGTTCGGGTGTTCCAGGTGTGACGGAAATATAAACATATATGGTAGGTGATATATTAGCCATATTTCCCTCCTCGAAGGCATCAGGGGTAGGGATCAGGTTTTTAAACCAATCGACCTTCTCGAGGAGAAAGTCCTTTGTTTCGATTGAGAATTGAGTAGCCGTGGAGGCCTCCTCGGGAATAAAATAAGATCGATGGTGCATGTCATCCCAGGGGTAATCAGGTGCAATAAGTGTCTCGAGTATCTCCTCATCGCTCCGAAAGTAATGTGTGGCCAAGTTGGTTAACGAGGGGTCGTGTGTGGGGGATGACATGTGCTCGTCTGATGTGGAGATCATGTAGATGGTGTTGATCTCTTCCGGGGAGGAAGATTTTGGAGGGTGAATTTATTCAATGGTCATGATAGATGATTCTAGCTTGGACTGGGACAATTCGTGGAGTTCAGGGAAGTGGTGCAAGTAGTGACTGTATATTCCACATATAGCTCGGGAGTGGTTGGTATGCAGTGCCTTGTTGCACTCGTGGACTGGTGGGTTTAGTACAACCACCGGATTGTTAGGGTCATCATCCAAAGTCTTCATGTGTTGTTGCAGATCAGGTAATTGTGGGCAGTTGTTGGTGGTGTGGTCGATATCATCGCATAGGGATCACTTAAGGGGTGCTCATGGGGGTGGTTGAGGTGCCACCGGTTTTCTTGTCGATGGATAAATATAGGTTTACGGGCCTCTTCCCTCAGGGTTTCTAGGTGGTGGAGGGGTCGGGTTCGTAGTGGATGTGGATGCCGTGGAAAGTGGGCGGTTGGGTAGGTTCGCAACACCAGGGGGTGGTCGGTTGGAAGTGCTGACAGGTTGAACAGGTTGGAGGACAACTTGTGGTGCTGGGGGAGGAGTAGGGCTGGGAAAATACCACACGAGTAGACCTAGGGTTAATTCAAGGAGGTTAAGAGTGGCCATAATTGGGGTACTTATAACTCTAGAACGTGGGAATAAAAATGGGATTGTATGGATCAGTGTTGCTCCAACGTGGCTAGGGACAGTTGGATGTTGCGGTATCAAAGGTGGGTCCAGTTTGGATGTAGTTGGGTTGGATGAAATGGTGCATAAATCAGATATTTCGGTTATCCGTAAAGGGGGTGGAATGGATTGGAACGTGGAAGTCATTGGTGATTCCAAGTAGATCTCGGGTTCGACTGTTGAGACGAACGATGTAGGTGCATTTTGAACGGGTTGTTCAATCATGGGAAGGACATTCTCAGGGGAAGCGAGAGCGTTAGGATCGTAGTATGCTATTTGATCTATCTTGACCACACGTCCCTCATGGGGAAACATCATGATGTGGAAGACGAATGAAGCGATAGCTTTCATGCCATACATGTAACTACGTCCAAGTAAGAGGTTTTAATCAAGCTGGGCATTGATGACCTATATGTCGATGAGAACTGTTTTTCCACCTAATTGAACGGGCATGTTAGCCAAAAGACCTTGCAGTTGAGCTAAACAGACATTGTAAGCTCGTAATGCAGTGGTGGATGGCTATAGTGTAGGAGATCTGAGTTTCTGCCAGAAAAATGTCGACATCACGCAGGTGGAGGCACCTTCATCAATGATGAATCGATGAATTACCAAGTTCCGAATGGATACAGAAACCTAAAAAACTAATGTCGAAGGCAAACATGGCTCGGCTTGGTCTAGGTAGAAAGCCATCATTCATGAGTCGTTAGGGTCTATCACATCGATGGCGGATAACAATAATTTCCTTTGTGCAGGACAGTTCTTTAGGACTTCCAAGGCAGACATAGAAGTGGGGGACTGTGCTAGATCTTCTACAATATTATAGTTTGAGGTGGCACGAGCGTTAGGATTGTTGTTGATCCGTTGTAGTGGGAAGCGAGGGGCTTTAGGGCCTCCGTCCATCGATATAGTAGGTATGAGTAATGGCTAGTCCGTTGGAAGGGAATTAGCAGCAGTATCAATGGGGGTGGTTTCGGGGGTGGGGCCATATTGATTTCGATGCATTTGGAGATTGACGTCGACCAATTAAATCATGAGGAGATGATGGGTACCCAAATCCGTCGGTTGGTTTGTCTTTGTAGCATATGTGATTTGCTGAGGTGGTTGTGTGGCTCCTTGAGGGGGACCCAGTGGTTGGTTATTTACTATTCCTTGCATGGTAAAGGGATTTTACAGCACCATGGGAGGTGGCTCAGGGTTGGGTTTTGCAGGAGGAGCAGGCTGTCCTTAGCGTTGGGTGTCGTCTGTCCAAAGTTGACGGGCACGCTCTAGGTGCGGACAATTGTGTGTGTAGTGGTCGTAGACCCCACATATGGAACAAGGGTGATTTGTTTGTAGATTGGGATTCTTTCCCTGGCGAGAAGGTCTGTCAGGGTTTTGGTCAGGTGGGGTGGCATTGTTGTTATTTGGGGGGTTTGGTTGCTGACCACCTGGATCCTGGGGTTGGTTGTTCCTACGGTTACGTCCTCTCCCTCTGTTATTTTGGGCTTGTTGGTTTCATTGAGCAAACTGATTTTTTTTTGGGTGTTGTTGGGCATAAACTTGCCCTTGGGGGTTGGGAGGGTTTTGTGGCTGAGCAGGTAGTGGGGGTTCCTACTGAGGGTAGTAACCGGGATGTGCTTGAGGTTGGGCTGGTATTGGTGCGATTGGCGGTGGGTGATAAACTGGAGGAGCTTGTGGTTGCACAAGTGGGGATTGTGGGGGATAGTAAACCGACTGAACTTGTGAATGTGTAGGCGGAGCTGGGTGGTTATAAAAAGTGGATTGTCCCGCAGGAGGATTATAAGGTGGGGGTGCATGGCCATAAAATTGTTGTGGGCATGATGGTCCATGAGTATGAGGAGGTCGAATGACTAGGGCGTATGATGTAGTATCTCTAGAATGGGACGTGGCACGCGAGAGATCGATGCCACTAGTAGTAGGAATAGCTGTGTACGATTGGGTACGTGATGCCACATGTCTGATGATGTCATCGATGACATGGGATGCACCTGGTGCATCACTCTGGGAGGAGTCAGCATGAGGGGCATCGGGTAGGATAGAGTATAGGTAGCCGGATTGGGCGTAAATAAGATCAAATTCTTGGGCTTTGAGGATGGCTTCTTCCTCAGACTGAGGTCGCTCGGATGCCACATCCTTTGCGATGGTTGGTATGAGAGACTTCAGGAACTAGTCTAAGAAAATACGGTCGTCCAACTTGATCTTACATAAAGTACGCCGCTTACGCCATTCATGGATGTGGTCCGTGATGTGGGTGGTGATATTCTGTATACAAGATAAGAGGATCTCTACACCAACATCGTAATGAACAGGTAGCTGGAAGAATTGTAGGAAAGTGGAGGCAACAGATGTAAATATAAGATGAGTCCCATGAGGTTGGTCAATATACCACTTAGTTGTCGCTACAGTAAGGGTTCGTTGTAGTAATCGGAGGCGAATGGAGTCATCCGCGATGGAGTTAGAGGAACACCATAAGTGGAAAGACATGATATGATTTTGGGGGTCTTTTCCTCCCTCTCCTTCGAATTTGGGTATGTCCGAAGGGAGTTTGGTGGGCATAGGAGGCCACGTAGGATTGTTAGTCAGTCTAGCCAAGTCAGGGAGGTTAAGACTTGCCATGAATGGTAAACTAGTAGGCAGATGTGTCGATGGTGGAGGGGGGAGTGTGTTTTCTGTGGCGGAAATTGTGTGGCCACTGCCCCCAATGTGTGGGGAAACAGTATGGGCCATAGCGACAATGGTGGGTCCGCTGCCCCCAATGTGTGGGGAAAGGGTATGGTCCATAGCGACAATGGTGGGGCCATTGCCCCCAATGTGTGGGGCAACGATATGGACTATAGCGGCAATGGTGGGGCCCCTTCCCCCAATCTGTGGGGAAACAATATGGGCCATAGCGGCAATGGTGGGGCTGCTACCCCCAATGTGTGGGGAAACAGTATGGGCCATAGCGGCAATGGTGGGGCCGCTACCCCCAGGTATGCTACTAGTCACCAGTGGATTTCTATTGGTGACCAATCCACTACCATAGGGATGGATGTGGTGGTGGGAATGTTAGGCATAGGGCCTATAGATGACATGACAGGGATGGATGTTCATGTGGTAGTCGAGTGAGTGGTGGGTCCTCCGCCAACCATCCCACCGAAAAAGGTGTTGGATGTCATACCAGCCAAGGGGCTAGATGGAGCAGTGTATGTGTTGTATTCCGGTTCAGAGTCAGATGTGCTATAAGGCGTGTCGGGATCGGGTGATGAGGCTCTACGTATGTGGCGAGGAGAGCCAAGTAGACCGTACTACGGTGGATGGCCTCGTTGGCGCTGGAATTGTCTCTAATACTCAATGGTGACGATGAAGGTAAACCGGGTGAGGTGTGGTGAGTGAAAGGCTTAAAAATCTTGGTGCAATCGTGTGTGCACAAGGAGAGCGCAAAAAATATGGCACTCAGGCCAACAACGATGCTCAAAATGATTGCTGTAACAACTGTGGTATAGAAAATGGAGGGGAAATAAAAATGGTCAGAATACCAATAGAAAAGGCCCCTAAAAAATGAAAAAGGTATACTCACTAGACGCTAGGGAGGTAAGGGAGCATGCAAACGACTAACTAAAAGGTATGTTGGCTCAAACCAGACGTATCCTCTGCAAGGTGATGAAATCCCAGTCAGACAATACGACAAGCAGAACCAAATGGATAAGGATGTCCCCCTACTGGGAGGGACACCGGGTATAGAAAATCCTAGAAGAATGGCTACTAAGCTACCCCATTCATGACATGTCCAGAAAGGTGAATCTGCGGCTCCAGTCCTATAACCTTGTGGGCCTAAAAGGAACACCACATGCGGACAATGAGTAGGTAGCCTTCAGTTACTGAATGGATTGCGGTATTTCACTCAGGCCTCTGGAACCAGTCTCACCACTTCGACGCTCCTAAGGGAGAGGCATTTCCGACAAATTGGTCGTAACCGTGCCAAAAAGTACTAGGGGATTTTGGTACCCTAAAGTGACAACAACTATGTATCAAGTGTAACTGACAAAGGGGTGTTGTTTGGATACCTATCCCCACTGTCCTACCTAACTACAATGTTCTTTTTATGTTCCCCAAGTGGGGTTAAACGTTGGTTGATTTAATTAGTTTTTTAGAGCTCATTTGAGTTAGGTGACAGAGTGTGTGCACTAATAATATTGGCAGCTAACTAGCAAGTAAAAAATATGACATTTAATATGCTAGAAATAGGAAAAAATGTTGGAATTAATGTGCTTGTGAAAAACTGGAAAAAGATTATATATATATATATATATATATATATATATATATATATATATATATATATATTTAAAGAACTAAAATGGTGAAAATTTAAAAATTAGAACGTGGCTATGGGGTCGCTTTGTGCAGTGTGCAGCGCGGGTTTCAGGCCGATTTGTGCGGTGTGCAACGCGGTATTGGTGCACCAGACAGTGCGGTGTGCAGCACAAGTTTTGGGCCGGTTTGTGTGGTGTGCAGCGCAGTATTAGCATGCCAGGCAGTGTGGTGTGCAACGCAGTATTAGCATGCCGAGCAGTGCGGTGTGCAGCGCAAGTCTCGGGCTGGACAGAGCGGGTTGCAGCGTGCAGAGTGGGGGTATGCTACGGTATGTAGCGCGGATTGCAGGATGGTGGCTGCAAGGTGCAATGCACGGTGAGGTGGGGTGTCTGCGGTTGGGGCCGCATAGGTGGCAGGGTGGAGTGGGGCAGGGGCCGCAAGGGTTGTGGGGTGGCGAGCGGCGGGAACCGAAGTGGTGGTTGGGTGGCGGGTGGCGAGGGTCGCGGGATGGCTCATGCAGACCGCGATATGGATCACGCGTAGAGCAAGGTAAGGCACAGTTTGAAACTGCGAGCAGGTGCTCGAAAGGTGTGGTGTGCGGCGCGTGCATTGTAAGGGTTGTTGCGGTGTGACCCACGGTTAGACACAGAAAAACCACGCTATGAAACGCAGCAAAGGGCTAAAGAGCCGAGCTGCAGACCGCATAAAAATGGTGAACAACCACGGTGAGGACCATAGCTGTGGGAAAAAAAGAGGCATTTTTCTGCACGAAAAAATGATGCAAACTGGTTGCAGCCGCACAGAAAAACTCGCAGGCCTGTAACTAAGCAGATAAAACCAAAAAACAGAACTTTTAACAAATAAAAATAAAAAACTAAGACTGTCAGAGATAGGTTCAGACAACGGAGTCGCCAAAATGTAGCGGTGGTTTACACCCCTGCTCGTGTAAAAGGGCGCCTACTAAGGGCAAGGAACCCTTAGTAGCAGGTCAATGGAAAATCGTAAAAACTATCTAAACATGAAAACCATAAACAATCTGAGCTAGCATGTGCATAAGATAAAAAGTGATTTCAAAACATAGAATAACAAACTTTCAGAGCAAGATAACAAAGAATCTTTTTACCTTTTGTATTAATGGGAAAGCTAGGGATTGCAAATAATTTACCTCGAAGAACGAGGCTGTTGAAGCTTTGACGGTGGTACAGTATGCTTCGGAGTTCCTTTGGTTCCATATTCTCCTCCTCAATGCTTTGGTGGTGGCTAAATCTTCTTTCTTATGGGAGGCCAAAGCTCAAAAGGTGAATGGCTATGGCTTTAGACAAAAAATTAGCAGCATAAGGGTAGAATAGGTGAGGGATCTTTGAAATGAGGTGCCTCCACCCCTTTTATAAATTTAGGTTAGGGTTTTAGGGCTTTTTAGGGCTTTTTAGGGTTTTTCCCCTCTTTTTCTCTTTTTCGATTTTCTTTTGAGTTTATTCCCAATTATTTTGATTTTTGGGAAAGTTTGACCCTATTTTGGGGTTTTGGTATGTTTTTGAAGGAATTTAAAATATTTTGGTTCCCATTTGGTTTTTCTGGGGGTTTGGAGGCTATATTGATAGGAATTTTGGTGAACAGAGGTATGTGTCTACAGGAATGAGCTGGTGAGTAATTTTTTGATGTTAACAGTCTCAACCAAATTCTGAGTTATTTGCTCCCTTCTCCCAGTGGATTTAGTCTCATCATTCCCTTCTTGTACATTTTCTCTTAACACATATTCATCATGCTCATAAGGATCCTGAGCATCATTTATGGTGACCATTTTCCTTTGGAGACCCTTTCCCTGTAGGTTTCCTTTGCTACACTATTCAAATCTTATGTGCTGCAAACATTGTGCATTATGAAAATATTTATTAGACATCTTAGGAATGTATATAGAAACACAAAACATCATTATTTAACATAATTAAACTCATGGAATAATTCACAAAGTTATTATGTCTTCATTTCCTTTGCCCATTCATGCAATTCTGGAAATTGCCCATATTGTCAACAATTTGACAAAACAGTCACTGGCACTTTTATGCTCTAAATATCTATAATGTATGATAGCCCCATTCAAATTCTGGTTATGCACCATTGTTCCCTGCGGGATAAGATTCCCAATGCCTATCCCCATGCTTCATTCCGAAATCGGGTGTGGAAATTAGATTACTTCAAAAATGACAATGTTTACCAAAATTCTGCACTTTTATACTGATGTAGTTTATTCTGAAATGCCAAGTTCAGCGACTTGTAGAAGCAAATCTAGGAAGAATCATGAAAAATTTTCCACTGGGCGAAGTTAGTCCAAATGACAAGGAACACTCAGCAACCTTTGGATCTCTGTTCCGATGTTCCATTCATCTTCTATAAAATTTTGGGTTTGACTACTTTTAACTTTCTACTTTTTCCAAAATTTAAAAAAAATGGCCAAAAATGGCTATCTTCCAAACTGAGCATTTCTGGAAAATTGTCACGTCCCCTTCCATCAATTTCGTGCAAGGAAGGAAACGTTAACCAAACTACCGGGCTTATGGCAGACTTAGCCCCAATAATTTTTACCCATAAATTCCTAACAATTTAAAAACTTCTATATGCAAATTCGTCTCAATATAAACACAGCGGAATGATCATACTAGCAAGCACACAAACAGACAGTAATTGCATAACATATCTATCACAGCAGAGAACGATTCAACCTAAAGAGACCCAATCTCATTCCAGTTTCATGCATGAATTCCATACTAAGATAATTAATTCATTTCATTAAACATGGACAATTTATCATACTGCAGAACACAAAATGCAACTAATTTATAATACACAGAACACTTATCTTGAGAAGTTGATGTCCAACGACTGGCTACGTGAAGGCAACGTTCCTCCCAACCAGAGATCTCTATCCATCCTATATTCCTTCAGCTGAGAGATCACCCCCGAGCTGGGCTGTGTATCCACTAAGGAGGAACTAGCTGGGTTCACTCACAACCATGGTTTCGGTCAAGCATCCAAGAAGATACAGGAGGGTAACGCTAAGCCAGTGAGCTCAACCACAGAGCTACAGGCATCTCAAGTGAACTCAATATTTAGGCACCCACATTACCTACCACATCCAACACAAGGAAGATCCCCTTCTCTGTTACACAGTCCCTCAGGCAACTCTTTCCTCCAGTGCTCTTCAGGATGGGCATAGAAAGGTCCAGCCACTGATCCTTGAGATCCTAGCCTTCACTGGGTTTATCAAGCACACCCAACCTCTGCATAGTCATTGCCAACTTGATTTCTCACCATTCTGCTCACCAAATGCTCAAATCCGTCACTGGTTTTCTGAGCTGCAAAAACTGGGTTTTCCTATTGATTTTGGGGTAGCTAATGCTCCCAAATTCGCCCCAAGGTTCATGCTAATGGATCCCCCATTGGATTTCCCTGTCCCATGCCAAATCTGGGCATTTTTGGTCTTTCAAAATTTGGGTTCTCTCAAGGTCGCGATTTCTGGTTCTCTCACTGCTGACACCCGTTTTTGGATGCAGAATGATGCTAGGTCATTTCACCATGGAATGGGGGTGAGAATGAAGCAACCTCCCATGAGGTTGAGTGACTTCTTGTACAAGAAAACAAAGCCCATTCCTACCCATACGAATTTCAGGGCTGCCCATGCTCCATTGAAGCCATGGGATGAAATCTCAACCACTTTCTTACAACAGGCATTAATGTCACCTAAGGAAGTCAATGGGTTCTCATAATGACAAATGGCAGCCTAGGGTTTAGTCCCCTAGCCCCCTCACCACTCCCTAGTGGATACACGTGGCCCCTTCTCATTCGTTACCTCCATAGCCAGTTTTGGTATTTTATTTCAATATTAAATATTTACATCAATTTACAATATCCCATGGATTAATAGCACGTGGGTAACAAAATATCAAGCGTGTCTAATTTAAATAAAATCTGAGCATAAACTAGCGGGGCCTTGGCCTTGAGATCCACGCTAGGAAACATACAACGTGTGTATACAATATTTACATTAGAAGCCAATGTTTCCTAAGTGTCAAAATTGGGGCATTACAAAAATCTCTATCTAATGGAAAATGTTTGGTTTAATGAGAATATGAAATTTTGAGTTCAGTAATTTTCTTGAATCCTAATTATAGGGTCACTTTCATCCACTGCAAGCTTTTCCAAATCTTCAAAAAGTGGCCCGGAATAGTGTTTTTTGGCCTTCTCACTCACACCAACTCCACATCCTTTGGAGTTTGGCTCCATGCCACCAAAATTAACATTGTTCCTTCTCTATGGCCGATCCATATCCATTTCAACTCAATCTAACGTTCTGTCAAGCGTCGAGACGTCGATTTGTAAAAGCCATTAATTCCAATTTTATGCCAAATTGGAGCATAATGGACTTGGGTTCCTCACTGTTTCTTTCATGGCCTTCGTTAATGGCCTCAAGACGCCACTGAACTCATCCAATTATGATTCCGCATGCTCCTGCCATCAAAAAATTGAGTTTCAGGCTCTATACTTTTTTTTTCAGCAATCCGCAATCCATACTGCAGGTGCGGAAATGCCAATTTCCCACTCCATAAAATAACCTTTCCGCAATCCACAATCTGCATTCCGTATTGCGGGTGCGGAAATGCCAAATTTCGACCTCAGAACATGTCACTTCCACAATCCGCGATCAACAATTCGTACTGCGAGTTCGGAATTGCAGAACATCAGAAATGCAAATTTGTAATTTAACGTCTCCGCAATCCGCAATGCGGGTTCAGAATTGCGGAACGTCAAAAATGAAACTTCAAAATTTTACGTTTCCACAATCTGTAATCCGTAATGCGGGTTCGGAATTGCAGAACCTCAAAACGTAATTTTGAAAGTGTTACGTTTCCGCAATCCGCAATTGCGGAAACACCTCCGTTTCGACAAACGTCCAGAGCTCATATCTCCCTCGTCCCTTAACCAAATGAGGCGAGTCTAGTACCTTTTTAAATCTCTTGGAGAGCTCTATGCAACTGTGTGATCCTCTGCCACACCTGAGAACTCTAATCCTATCATTTTCTAATCCAAAATGTCGCCCAAACTTCTTCAATACCACATTAAAATGTTCTTATATTTGCCTGTAACTCACCGTTTGGCCCAAGCAACCCCAGTGCTGCAACATGGGCTCTAATACCACTCTGTCATGTCCCCTCCTGTCAATCCAATGCAAGGAAGGGAACAAGACTAACATTCTGGGATTCTTTGGAAATCTCAGCCCCGTTCATTACTAACTAAATTCATAGTAAATAAAACTTATGCGTGCATATTCATACTCAATATAAACATAGCGGAAATAAACATTATCCACACACAACTACATCATGCATCCAATATACCAATAACAGACATTAAGTAAAAACATGGAAGAACACATAATTAACATAATTCAAACCACAGAGAATACTTATCTTTCAGATGAAATTTTCCAAGCAATTGGCTATGTGAGAGCAACGTTCCACCCAACCATAGGTTGTTGTCCAGCCTGTATTCTTCCAGCCGAGAGACCACGCCCGAGCTGGGATGTGTATCCACTAAGGAGGAACTAAACAGGCTCACTCACAGCCATGGTTTCACACAGATAGTCATATTAAGCCAACACATAGTTGGGTTTATCAAGCATGCAAAAGATCAAAGAGGAGGATGTTAAGCCAGTGAGCTCAACCACAGAGCTAGAGGCATCTCAATTAAACTCAAACAGTCTTGGTACCCACAATACCTACCACACCCAACACAAGGAAGGTCCCCTTCTCTGTTGCATAGTCTCTCATGCACCCTTTCCCTCCAGTTCTATTTAGGGTGGGCATTGAAAGGTCCGGCTGCTAATTCCTTGAGATTCTATCCTTCACTGGGTTTATCAAGCAATCCCCAACCTCTATTCAAACATTTACACTTGGATTTTCTCAATTCGGTGACCAAATAACTCAATCCCGTAATTATATTTTCAGGCTATTAAAACTGGGTTTTTCTATGGATTTATGGGTATCTAACACTCTCAAATTCACCCCAAGGTTCATGTCTATGGATCCCCCATTGGATTTTACTTCCCACACCAAATTCTAGGCATTTATGGCACTTCAAAACGTGGGTTATTTCAAAGTTGCAATTTCTGGTTTTTCTCACTGTTGGCTCTGTGTAATGGATGAAAACTAAATCTTAGATGTTCAACAATTGAATGGAAATGAGAAAAAATGAATTCCCGTGAGGTAGAGTGACTTGTGGGTCAAGATAAATAGAGCCGATGCCTGCCATACGAATTTATGGGCTGCCCATGCTCCATTAAAGCCATGGATTGATTTCTTCAACAACTTTCTTACATAGAATTAAATGTCATCATAGAAATTCAAATGGGTTCATAAGATGACATTTGGAAGCATATGGTTCAACCCCACAAACCCCTCACCACTCCCTAGTTGAATACACATGGCCCCCTCTGATTAGTTGCTTCCATAGCCAGTTTTGATATTTTATTGCAATATTAAATATTTACATCAATTTACAATATTTTGTGGCTTAATAGAACATGGATAACATAATATCAAATACTTGTCCATTTTAAATAAAATCCAAGCATACACTAGCAATGCCTTGGGCTTGAGCTCCACGCTAGGGAAACACACATCGCATGTATACAATATTTACATTAAAAGCCAATACATCCCAAGGGTCAAAATGGGGTATTACACCCACATTCTGGTGGATGACCACCTTATTCTGTAGGAGGAGTACCCCCACCTTCTAGTGGAGGACCACCTTATTCCGGAGGAGGAAGTCCTTCGGTTCCACCTCCCAACCCAAGAGGACCACCCCCTTATGGAGGACCTTACGATCAATCCATCCATAGTCCTACTGGTACACAGATGCCTTATCAATATTACTAGCATCCGCAGGCAAACCAATAGTTACCATTTCTGGCTACACTAGATCTTCCTGATCTGTCTCGTTTGACTAATGATCCCATTTATCATGGTATTAATTGACCATCTATTCCTGTGAAATTACCATCTGACATTCCGAAGTTTGACCGCAAACCCAGTGAGTATCCTAAGAACCATGTAATGACTTATCATTTATGGTTCTCCTCTAATTCCTTAATGGATTATTCAATCCATTTGAGGTTATTCCAACAGACTCTTACTGACACCGCATCAAAGTGGTACATTGAGTTGCCACCACATTTCTTTCCTGATTTTCTCTCTTTATATATGTCCTTTTTAACTCACTTCCAGTTACCAATTCGATATCAAATTGGTACGTACCTTTTGAATTATCTCCGTCAAACTACTGCCACTCACATTTCTGATCATATTCATGAGTGGAGGAGGAGAATACGTCTTATTAAAGCTCCTATTCCATACCAACTGATTGTCGATTGGTTCACGAAGTCACTACTAACTATCATAGCTAAAGATGTATCCATGGGTGGATTCATTATGGAAGAACAATCCATAGCTCGTGATCAGTACCTAGACCTCATCTATTCTCAATATGCCACGCTATACGATATCATCCCCGATGCCCCCCGCCCTACCTATGATCCATCAAAACCACCTGCAGGACCTCACGCTCATGGAATCATTGGTTCCATTCACACCCAGCCTGCTACACAATTTGGTGGATCGAAGAACCACCATGGCTCGACTCCACCCTCACCATAGGATAGAAACAATACCAACCAATCACCCAACCTTGCTTCCACTAAAGAAGTGAATTCAGTTCAATCTGCTTCACCTAAAAAATCCAGTGGTAAATAGAATAAAAAAGGTAAATCTAAAAATTCTTCTAACCAACAGGAACCAAAGAACAATCCCGACGACACCAAACAAAAGCGGGAGGTTAAATATCCTTGTTTACTGTACGGTGGTGATCACTTCACAAAAGAGTGCCCACATCGGGACGAAGTGCAAAATTTTATCAAGGGAAACCCCACACCCGAAGTGCTAACTAATCCCTTCCCCATGCAACAATAGAACATGGTTTCACAACAACCATCTCCTTCTCAAGGAGAACCATCCACAACCGCTCATGTTCTCATTATGCGTAGGGAAACCGTCAACTTGAACTCTCAATTAGGTTCATATGACTCACTCCCTGATAAGGAATCTACTGGAGGTAATACTGAAAAATACTCTGCATCTACATCTAGAATTCCCTAGCCTCAAGGTCCTCTCATCATCAAGAAACCTTTACCAGATTCAATCTTGTGTCTACCCAAGAACACAATTCGGAAAGGTGTTTTTAATCCAAATGCTCGGGATGCTCAAAATTACAATATTGTAGAGGACTTAGCACAAGCCCCTTGCGCTATGTCGATGTTGGAAGTCTTACAAAACTGTCCAAATCAGCGTAAGACCCTCCTATATTCTATTGATGTTGTAGATCCTGATTCCTGCAACACCATTATGTTCAAACTAGAGTATTTCAAGCTGAGGCTTTCCCACCAACTCGTGTTTCAAATTGTCGCCAATGTCATTGGGAAAAGAATCCATCGTGTTGTCTTAGACGAAGGAGCCTCTACCTCGGTTATTTTGTTATCTTTTTGGCAAGCCATTGGCTCCCCCGAGTTGAACTGTTTCCCTACCACATTGAAAGCATTTGATGGACGTGGATTCCAACCACATGGGTTGTTAAAATCTTTGGAAATAAAGATGGGAGGAAAGACCGTTTCCATTAACGTGGAAGTATTCACCGCCCCATTGGATTATAATTTATTACTTGGTCGTAATTGGTTTTATGACATGACCGTAGTCCCATCTTCTGTCTTTCGCATCGTTCAATTTCCCCACCAAGGGAGAATTGTCACTATCGACCAACTATATTTCTGTACACCTAACACCACTACTCATCCCATTGATAGTCTCCCTCTTTTAGGACACTCGTTGCAGATATATGAGAGTGTGGGGGTAGGACTCGTTAAAGATTCATCCCTCATGGGATTTTTTCCAACACCATATCCCCCTTCCCATGTTTCCACGGTGAGCATGATTTCCTCTATGATCCCCTCATTGTCCAACTCCATTGACCAATGGGTTGTTCTCGACCTTGATAAGTTGGATTTGATTGGATATGTTATGCCTCTAACACCTACGGAAGATACTTATGAGGCTATCCTATCATCACATGATCTACCATATGTCCACTCTTTAGTGGCATCTACCTCTGGCTCTCTACCGTTACAAAGGACCTACTCCCTACCCGATCCTTTACTTTAGAATTTTCATTCCGACGAGTCCATCATGGAGATTATGAGTGTGGATGAACCCCCATGGGAAGACCTTCATTATCGATCGTCCTTCCTCCCACCATTAGATTCAGTAGAGAACGCCATTGAAACAATCATTTCATCGGATGTATTTCCTTACCATCAATATCCTATCCTAACATATGATAGGGTAACCAAGGGCAACTTGGAAAACACCACACCTACATTTTCGATCGACATCTCAGTAACACTTAGAGTCATGGAACACATCCGTATAGAGAAAAAATGTTCTCCTGAAGATATCACTACATAGACGACCTTGTTTAAACAATTCCACGACTTCTTTTCATCGATCTACAAGGAAATGCCTGGGATTGATCTTGCTATTGTTGTGCATGAGATTCAAACATATCCCGATGCAAAACTTGTCCGAAAAAACTCTGTCCTATTCACCCTAGGAAAATTGCAGCTATCAAGGAAGAAATTGAAAAGTTATTGAAGGATGGGTTCATTTATCTTGTTCCCTTGACATATTAGGTCTCTAATGTCGTCCCTGTTACTAAAAAGTAGGGAACCATTAGGGTTTGGTTTGATTACATGGATTTGAATAAGGCTTGTCCCAAAGACAATTACCCTACCCCGTTTATCGACCAAATCATCTACAATTGTTCCGGAAGCATCATATTTTCATTTATGGATGGATTTTCCGACTATATCTAGATTGAGATCCACCCATCTGATCAACACAAGACTTCTTTCATCTTCCCATGGGTACGTTCACATATCGCAAACTCCCCTTTGGCCTTAAAAATGATGGTGCTACATTCCAGCAGGCTATGTCGTACACTTTCCATGATGTGAAGGATTTTGTGGAACCTTACCTAGTTGATCTCCCTGCTCATTCGACTCGTCATGACTTCCACATTGACCATCTGATGGTTGTATTCCTCAAATGTCGATGGTATAATATATATTTAAACCCTCACAAGTGCATTTTTTGTGTCGAGTCTGGATGCCTCTTAGGCTTCATCATTTCAAATTATGGGATCTACATTGATCCCCTCAAGGTGGAAGCCATTGTTTCTCTACCACCGCCCACGTATATTACAGAACTTCAAAGTTTGTAGGGGAAGGAAAACTACCTGAGGAGTTTCGTGTGTAATTTCGCAGAGAAAACACAGGGATATATGCAGTTGTTAAAGAAGGATGTCCCATTCATTTGGGATGACTATGCTCAAAAATCCTTTGACAACCTCAAACATGCCATCACTCACACGCCCATGTTACAACCGCCGAATTACACCAAGGATTATATCCTTTATATTATTGCTTCCACTTCCACGATTGCTATGGTTTTGGTACAAGAAGATAGTTATGCCTAAGAATATGTGATATATTACCTTAGCAAAGGCCTTATTGACTCTGAAATCCGATATTCACATGTAGAGAAGTTAACTCTCGTAGCAGTCATTGTTGTTCAAAGGTTTTGTCATTACATCCTACTCCCCACTACTACCATTATCATCGAATATAACCCCATGTACCACGTTCTCACACGCCAAGTACTAAGGGGAAAATATTCGCGTTGGATTTTGATTCTTCAAGAATTCGACCTCCAGTTTGAGAAGGCCAAATCAAATAATTCTTTATTTTTTGCGGAACTTATTTGCGATCTTCCCCGTACTGATCAAGAAACTGGGCCCATGGAATCCCTCCCCGCCGATTCTTTGTTTCTCATCAATACTTCTCACCCATGGTATGGAGACATCACATTGTATATCCAAACCCAATGTTTCGGTCCTCAATTATATCATGATGAACGTCATCGTTTCCATCACCACGCAAAATATTACCTTATCATTGGTGATACATTATATCATCGTGGTGTTGATTCTATTCTCCGACGTTGCTTAACTTATGAGGAGGCAGAGCATGTTCTGAATGATTGTCACTTGGGGGCATGTGGTGGTCATATTTCTGGAATGGCTACAACTCAGAAAATCATACGTGCTGGATATTTTTGTCCTTCCATCTTCAAAGATTGTATTGAATTCATCAATAAGTGTCCTCCTTGCCATCTTTTTCATCATAAAAAATGCTCTCATCCAGCCCCACTACATCCAGTTATTGTCATCGATCCCTTTTCCAAATGGGGCATCAACTTCATGCATTGTAATCCTACCTCGGTTGGGGGGCATGGTTACATTATTGTCGCCATTGACTATTTTACCAAGTGGGATGAGGCTATGCCTACATACAAAGAAGACGGAAAAATTTCCTCACTCTTTATGTTTAACCACATCATTGCGAGATTCATATTTCCTAAAGCCATTGTCACTAATCATGGATCACATTTCCAGAACAAGATGGTGGATGAACTAAGCGCTAGATTGGTTTTTCATCATGATAACTCAACTCCCTACTACCCTCAATCAAATTGACAAGTAGAGGCCATTAACAAGGTCTTGAAACCATGATTTAGCGTATGGTGGGAACACATAAGTCCAACTGGAATGCCATGATTTTTTCATCCCTATGGTCATATAAGACTTCTGTTAAAAATTCCATGAGTTTCATACCTTTTCAATTGGTTTACGGATTAGAGGTAGTACTACCTATCGAGTGAGAGATTCCATCATTGAAACTCGCCGCAAAATTTTACCCAACACCACCACCGAGGAAGAACATTTTCTATACTTGGAAAACTCGATGAAACATGCCATGATGCATCTCTGGCTAATGAAGCACACAAGAAGCAGATCAAGGACCAGTATGACAAATCAGTGAAACCTCATATCTTCAACGAGGGATATTTGGTCCTTACTTATGACCAAAAACATGATAAGCTGGGGGCAGGAAAATTTGAGTCCATGTGGCATGGTCCATATGTAGTTAAGCGTGTCTTGGAGAAGGGAGCTTATGAATTGGAAGATTATGACAGGATACCTTTGGGAGAGCCTCGAAATGGGCTCTACCTAAAGCGGTACTATGTCTAAATATTTTATGCATTAATACTATGTATATATTGTATATGATGTGTGTTTTGTGTGGTGTGACTCTTTATTTGTATTGTGCTAGGATCTTGTCCTTACGCTTATACCATGTTCTTACTGAATGTGCAGATGGCAACATGTTATGGATTTGCAGATGGCACTAGCCGGCATACCTGTAACTTTGCTTCGGCAGCATGGGAACTCTATTCCCATACCAGAGAGCTCATTAGTTCAGGAGGAATTTTCCTAGGCTACGCAACCAACAACGCCGTCGAGTATCACGCAGTGATCGGATTGTTGACTGATTCTCTTTCCCTGGGTATGGACCACATTGCTATCTACCTTGACTAACAATTAGTGTTCCCCCATATCAACCGTGTCTACGATATCCACGACCCCACATTACTTTGTCTATTTCAACGAGTACGTCTCTTGGAGAGGTCCTTGGATTCCATTCAATACCTACATATTCTAAGAAACATGAACACAGTTGCTGACTCCATGGCCAATTTCATACTGGATTGGTACATTGCACATTCATAAACATTTTATTAAATAGATGTGTAAAAATGACATAACATGTAAATTATTCATAATGTATAAGCTAAACATGCATAAGATCCCAAAATCATCATGGAAAACACAGTTATAAAGCCATAAATAGTGTTTTGTATATATATATTATCATGTCGGTATAATACAAAAAAGTGGTACTGATACAAAATATGAATCCCATAAGATTTCAGTAAGTCCTTACTAAAAATATCTGAAGCCTATGGATTTCAGTACATCCATCACACAATGATCTATCCTTGAGGACGCTCGTGGTAGAATATAATGGCTTGGGCTACTCTACGGAGCAACCAACCGAAGCACTCTGAAACTCTAGTTGTACAGCACTACTATCCGCGAGGTAAATCATCGATGGATATATTGAGGATTTCCACCATCAGTCTATGGAGGTTCTCCTCCAGCTCATCTATCTCCTCTGTTGCATCCCGCTAAGCGGACGCAATGTCTTGTACCACTCCTCTCCTCTCAATGGGAGAAGAACCTATAGGTCAAGATGGGCCAACATCTGAACCAAAACAAGTGTGAACCATTAATACTACACAAAAACATCAAAAAACTATAAAATACATAAACACAACAAGAGTTTCATTATTAGCTAGATCTCCCCACTGCTCCCCCTCGGGAAGAGCTAAGTCTAGGTCAACCCTAAAGTCGGTACTTGCATATGGATAGTCCTCAACCATGAGGAGCTACCCGCGAAGCCACCTAAATAAGGTGGGACCATAACTGATAATGGGACCTCTACCTCCATGGAGGGCCATGACCTCGGACCATCTGACCATATGAGTATATCGCGGATCGAGATCATTCAGCTCTACCTATGGCCTTAGGAATGAGATGCGCTCCAGGAAGAACAAGACCATGATGGACCCATATCCAAACTGCTTTAGCTCACCCCTGTGACACTTGGTGAGCCGATCCTTTAGGTTTTCGAGGAATCCCTCACACCAGTTGAACACCGTCGGGGCCATACACTTAGTGGCATACAACATGTGTTCCTTTGTGGCGTGATGGGGAGCTCTACTCCCTGCCTCCCTCTCTATGGTAAACAGTATAGTCCACAGTGGTCTATCACGCAGATTCTTGATGGGAATCTTCCCAGCAAGCATCTGTGTTCCTGGCGTGGAGAACTGCGCTACCAAGTTCTCTGTGGACTGATCACTACCTCATGGTCCAGATAGTGAGACTGGGGCTCCCCGCATGGACAACCCCGTTAGAAAATATTTGTCTTCCACATCCAGAGTGAGAATGTGGACACCAACTTGGAAATGTTGTTGATCAGGATCCCATAACTTGATGAGATAATCCTGTAGTGGTACCTGGTCCCTCATGCCCTGAACATGAAAGAAATTTAGAAACACACATTTTTGTAATGCATTCATCGAATGCAGATCATTTTCTTCTTTGGAATCTTCCATTTCATGCTCTCGTTCTTTCCATTGGACCATTGTGCAAGTCAATACTTGTCCAAACATCAAATATATGACTATTAGAACCTTCCCATAGCTTTGGTTTGGGATTTTTTGGCCCCATATTTTATTTTTGCATGTGGATTTGCGCCAACGCACCCTACCTTTGCGGATAGTGTGCTGGGGACGCACTTTCTCCATGCGAGAAGCACATTAGAGAGCCCTCGATGCACTTCCTACAAGGGGAAAGCACGTCACCTAGGGAGCGCGTAATCCCCCTATTTACAAGTCCAAAAAAGCAAAAAAATGGCCATCAAGTGAAAAATTAATCCACTAGAAACGTAAAGGGAAGGGTGAAGGCCTAACTAACACTGATGAGGTGAAAAATAGCTGATCGTAGCTCCCGCAATCGACGCTTGAAGATCAAGCTCCAAAGGGTGATTTTCACTATTCCAAATGGGTAAAAAACAATTGGTGAAAATTTCTTTACTATTTCACTTTTTATATAAAAATAAAGGAATATTCCCTTTTTAATATTTCTTTTTTATGTTTTTTACTATTGTTAGTAATCTTTTTACGTCTAAACACCTTATTGTCAATTCTAATCTGATTTTTGGAGTTCGTGGGTCAATTAAAGTTGTGTTTTGACTTTTCGGTGACCATCGAAGGCGTTTCATACTTGTCTCAGGTGTGAACGAATCTTCAAGTGTTTTTCATGTTATCATCGCACGCGTTAAAATTGAGAATTGATGACATCAAGCTTACTTTTTTCGTTGCTCGTTCTCGTAAAATGATGAGAATAAGTCACCGAGTTACATTTTATCACTTTTTTGGGCTCGTAAAAATCCCACGAAAAAGGAACCCCTTGAAGTTCCTCTTTAAGCTCTTTTCAGAATCCCTAAATATGAAAATATCACCAAGCGAACTTGATCCCTTAACGCTTGTAAAATTATTTGAATCATCGTCTTTCTGGTGATAATTTACCCCTTTTTTCAAACCAGGAGGTACTATTTACAAAAAAGGAGCACTCTGGTTAATCATGATTGGAAGAGTTATTTCTCATATTGTTTTATCCTTTTTCGGATGCGGAGACTAACTTTTACGAAAAAGAACATTTCGGAGTCTTCTTTAGTTCTTTTTAGACTCTCTAAACATGAAATGACACCAAGTTTACCTTCTCTAGACTCATTAAAATATGACATTGAAGGGCCCATTTTTGGGACAAACCCCTCCTATCTCAGGTTCGTAAAATGTATGATATTGGACTCATCCGAAGGATGAGCTATACCGAACATCTGTTACCCTCCTCAAGCTCGTTAAAAAAATAAGAGGTACTCATCGATCATGATGGGGATAAGGAAAGAGTTTGTGTTTCATTGTAATTCTGGTAGTACTTAGTCACTCTTGAACATGGAACTTGTTTACATATGCATTCAGATGCTTGGGTAATCTATTTGTCTTCGAGTTTCTTCGATTCCATGAGTCCCTTTGGTCCTTTAAGTCATCCAAAGAATGTGTCTTCCATCAGTTTCATTAGGGATTGGTGTCATTCTAGTCATGTCAATACTGCCAAGTCATGCCATGCCCATGTTCAAGAGAGGTATGTTCATTTAGTCATTCTATGCAGTCATTCTACCTTCTATCATGTCAGTCTTCCCTGAGTTAGTCTCAAACATTGCTCTATAATATGATTTTCTCCAAAACATCTTCGATCATGTTTCGTGTCAATGATGGGGGAAACATTATGGCCCTACTTCGACGGATTCATCCTTTTAAACTTCAACACATCATCCGAAGATTGAATCTAGAAACCAATCAAGTACCTTGGTCCTGCATGCCTCAATGGTAGGTTACCTCGCCTTCAACATGAGTTCACATCATTGGATCTTGATTGAAATATCCCATCGAGTGTTCGACCTCAACTCATTGATTCACATTCGATAGTATGTACTATGATACTTTGCGAATCATTGACATCAAAAGTGATTTCCCTCGTGCTTGTTAACGGTATACATCAATGACCGGTAATCAAGCAGTTTCTACCATGTTCAACTTCAAGACATTGCAATCACATGGTTAGATTCGTATCATTGTGGGTTTAGCTTGAAGACCCTGGGTTAACTCATGTATCTTACCCAGGTTGCAATGGATAATTTTTTAGTCATATCACACGGATCCACTTTTGTATTGGTCGTGGTTGTGTTATCATCTCATCATGGATCTACGATTGTGTCTAGTAGCCATGATTGTGTTCGTTCAGGCTTTACTATCATGGATCTGCAATGTATTGGTCGGCATCCATGTCATGATTCAGTTGAGACATGTATCTCAGATTCATTTGTACTGCAAGAAGTTCGTTGTTCTTCATTCCAGCCGACAATATTTACCTCAATTGTTTCCCTATTACAAACCATTTCACCTACCTTATTTTTCCATGTTCATGCTTTGGGGGGCATTCTGTTACACCAAAATATCATCACCATGAGTTATGTGGCATCTTTATTCGCTGGTCCCTAAAGTTCCTAGTCTAAAACATCATAAAAGGGTTTTTTTCTTCTCATTTTTCCATTTTCTATCACCCCGACGTGCCCTACCTTCTAGCAAGGTGAGTCAGTATCAATGTGACACGCTCTGAAACTTAACAGAGTGCGTCGGTGACGCAGTCTTCCCTTGTGCAAGGTGCATTGATCTACCTCTGACACATGTTTCCTTTGTGCAAGGTGCACCGCAGTTGGTTAAAT
This sequence comes from Larix kaempferi, assembly GCA_027924585.1. NCBI lineage: Eukaryota > Viridiplantae > Streptophyta > Pinopsida > Pinales > Pinaceae > Larix > Larix kaempferi. The sequence continues at coordinate 18,528,857 of BSBM01000289.1, forward strand.
TGGATAAAAGGAAGCTTCGAGCGACTTCTCAAAGCTTGGGTGTCATGGAGGCTTATCCCTACATACCTGGAAGGTGATAGCCAATCCCCTTACCTGGTGGGATGATCCCTTAAGTATATCCCATAAATCCTCAACCTCTCTTATCCCTTTGGCTCTATATATTTGAACCCCCTCTCCATTTTCAAGGGAGGAAGGATAGAGAACTTACATGTTGGTGTAATTTTGCTAGGAGATCCTCTGCATCCATTAGAGGCTAAGCATTTGATCTTGAGGCTAGGATTGTTGGAAGGAGGTCATGACGTCAAAGCATTGGTTGTAACACCTCTCTCTTTGTATTTCTTATCATCACATTTAATACATATTATTTCCATAATCTCTATTGTGTTATTATTGTTTAGGATTGACCTCTTTGACTGTTGATCTAGATTGATACACATCCATGTGCTTTTATCTTTTGCTTGTTTCCACATGTCATTGACTAGTTTTTGAGCTTGAGATCTGAGGATCGGGACTTGGATCAGCAAAAGGAGAAAATATATGCATTCATAAGGTAAGACACTTCTTTCATTATCTTTCATTTTAATCAATCTAGGAAATTTGTTTGTATTATGTACTTCCTTTGTTCTAGATCTAAATCATTTAGACTAGAGAGATCAGTTTTTGTCCGCATTAACATATTATCTACAAAAAACTTATGGTATTATGTCTCTTGAAAGATATTGAAGGAGAGTCTAGAAGATTTGATGTTGGTCTATAGTCAAGGTAAACCATTCTACAAGTTTCTTCATGCTCTTTATTAATATAAACTTGTCATGTTTATGTCATGAATGTATTCTTGCATCCATGCTAGAGTTGTGAAATACTGAGTTAGATAGATCTATTTTAGACTTAATATATTTTGGAAAGGATTTTGTGTAAGCTTTGACAGGTTATCTTCAACCTTTGTAGTTTGGGAATCAAGCTTGGAGGATGGAGCAAGGACAAGCTCTAAGAGGAGGTAAGACATCTATTTCTTCTCTTTGTTTCTTTCCATAGATGCTATATGAAAATATCTATAGAGAATGTTAGTAACCATTTGTTAGTTTTATGTCTTGGATTATGTTGCTATGGAACTTTTTATTATCCAATAAGACTTTCTTTTATCCGTAGAACAATTTATTGTCACAATGTCTCATCCTAAGGGGGGTATATAAAACAACTATGATACAAAAGATGAAAATCGTATTGGTTGCATGGATACAATTTATTCAAATATATCCCATTGCAGGGATTTTTGAGGATTTTTCCATCCATACCATCTATCAAATATTCCCCCTTTCCCAAATAATGTTTGACAATGTAAATTCATTTCCATCAAGACTAAAACTTTCCTCAACCAAGTGTGTCATTGGCTTGGTCGTAAACAAGGACTATATCACCTTCGTGGAACGAGCATGGTTGCACACAATGATCATAATGGGATCTGGAGTGCTTATTGGTGCTTCAATGTTCTATAACTAAGAATGGCAATCCTCCTCCACTTGTTTCAAAGCAATCAATAGGTGTCTAGAAAGAGTTCGACTACTAAATGCAAAGAGGGGATTTGACACTCAATAGGTAGAATCAACTCGACATTATGAACAAGGTGGAATGGAGTGAATCTTGTAGAAATTTTATTGGAAGTTTGATATGCCCATAAGGTAGGAAAGGGAATGAGGTTCCAAGTGGACTTGTTATTATCCACCATCCATTGGATCATGGTATTGAGGACTTTGTTGACTGCTTCAACTTGGCCATTTCCTTCTGGGTAATAGGAAAAGGAATATTGGTGCTCAAAATTCAAATGGAAAGAGAACTCTTCCCACGTGATATATTTGAAATGAGTTCCATGATATGAAACCTATTGTTTCGAAACATAAAACCAAGTGATAACACGGTTTAAAAAGAAACATTCCACTAAGGTGACATTGTTATTATATGACAACATAGCCTTCAGCCCATTCTAAAATAGTTGGAAACCAAAATGATGTATCTATGGCCATTGTTTAAAATAGCCTTTAACTCCATGAATTCAATGGTCCATTTTTTAAATGGACTGATCGTGATGACTAGGTTCAAGGGGGTAAGAGGTGTCCTTTCCATTGGGGCCAACAACTAGCAGTTTCGACACTTCTTCAATGAAACCAAAGATGGGAAAAAAAAACCAACACGAATGATTTTCTAGGTGGTTTCCATTCTTTAAAGGTGGCCTCCAAACACTATGATATGGTAGTCATTTAATACCTATTCGGCCTCCTCAAAAGTGAGGCATCATCTCAAAATGGTATCAACTCCTCGCAAATATAAAATATCACTAATGAGGTGGTAATGAAGAGCTTGGTTATGAATTTGATGATGATCATATTGAGAGAGATGTGGAATAAATTTCTAAGTGCATAAATAGACAAGAATGTCTCCTTACCAAGAATCATCTAGAGAGATGGTGAACAAATGTTTTTCAAGGATATCGTTGTTAATAGGGGGTGTTGATGCTAGTGAGAAGTGTAAGATACTCAGCCAAATCCAAATCCTTTTTAATCTTAGAAGTAGAAAATTTGAGGTCACATTCTTGGGGTATTACCATCCATAAGGTGACATTTTTGTTGATTGTGAAAATTAATTCATAGGATGATCTTGCAAAGCAAACTATTACTCTCACAAATTGTCTTCCAAACACTACTCAAAGATTACATAAAACGGTCATGAATTTGATACAAACATTAAATGCCTATTGAAAAAGTGTACATTATCCAAAATCAGGTTGTGTAATGCATGTCCAAATATATAGTTACATCAAATATTTGAAATCCAAAGAAGGCATTTGAAATCCTCACAAAAGCAGGCTTACTAAATTGGTGAAAACCCCCCTAGGTAACCAAATCACTTTCCAAATCAATCCTAAGGCTCACGAATTGGAAAAATAAAGCATGTGAGGTGTTGAGTGATGGAAAAGAAACTGAATCATGGCTTTTGGAGAGAATAAAAACAAGGGGGGCAAGTTGGCCAAAGATGATGAGGATCACAAAGGGTATGAAGAGGATAACACACCTAAGGAAGAAATGTATATGGATTACATTCCTTCATTGGGTTGGACAAATGGAGGTACCTTTTCAATGATGGTGACTTGAGTTTCTAAGTACCTACATCAAAGTGAAACTAAGGTTGCACATAACTTTTGGAGATCTATACAATGGTGTGAATAGTGCCATAGATGACACATAATGCACATGGGTGGCTGGTATGCAATGCATCATTACACTGCTTGATGGAATCAAGAAGAGAAATATGAACATCAATCTTATTTTCGTGTGTGTGGATATGATTACATAAAATAGGAAACTCTGGACATTGATGGATGGCATGACCAAGTATATCATAGATGTAACAAGCCATAGGGACCCTAGGAGGTGTTGTAGAAGGAGTGGTAATGGCCATCTCTAGAGCATCTTGAACTATCATGTTCTTTGTTTCCTTCCCAACCTCATATGTGGGAGGAGGTTGGGTGGAAGTGAGGGCCTATGTAATAGCCATGGGTGGTGGGGCATGAAAGTACCAACTGGTTTAACATGAGTTAAAATGACTTGGGGAGTGGGATAGGGGTTTGGTGGTGTATGGTATAAAATAGGGAGGCCTAAATTCAGCCCTGGGAAGTTAAGAGTATGCATCACAAGGGTTCCAACTATCTCAGTGGGAGGGAAGAAAAAAGTGTACTTGGTGCATAAGAATGGTCACCCATGGATGTCATACCATGGGGATAGGACATGGGGAAGTCTATTATTGAGCAGGGGTATTCTTAGAGGTAACAATGCATAATTTTGACACACAATATTGGGTGGTAAGAGGGGGACACCCTGAAAGGTTCCAATAATAGAGGCATCCAAATCCAGTGAAGAAAGGCATGGAAAGGATACCTTCGACCAAATTTAAGACATTTTTTGGATAAATTCACCCATTGGGATCATGATAGGTAAGATGATCACTATTAATTATATTCTCATTATGAGGGGACCTCATGAGCCAAAAAAATGTAGAAGTGATCACTTTCATAGTATACATGAAGCTATGACCAAGAAGTAGGTTGTAATATAATTGGGTGTCTACAACCTTAATATTAATTAAGATTGTCTTACTAGCAAGTTCTACGGTAACATTCTAGAGAATCCTTGTAGCTGAGAAGTTCTACCATCATACACACGTAACATCATGAGGGATGGGTTCAAATTGGGAGAACAAATATTCTTCCTTATGTGGGTTGACATGACAGAAGTGGAGGCTCCTTCATCCATGATATATCGATGAATAATCAAGTTTTTTACGATGATAGGAACTTGAAAGGCTACCGAAGAAGGCCTTCAGGGTTTATCTCTATCTAATTCGAAGGTCATTAGACAAGCATCAAAAGGATATATTGGACCTAATATAGACAAAAAGACTTATCTTTCATAGGAAATTTCTAGAGAAATTTTAAAGTAGACATGGTTGTAGGGGATTGAGCCAAGTCATACACAACACTATAGTTATGAGCAAATATAGCATTGGGGTTATGGGTTACACAAAACAAGGGAATCTTAGGGACCTTCAAGGGAGGGTCAACATTATTCCATGGTATATGTAAGTGTCCTTCAAGTAAGGGCGATTCCTTATCCTTATCATAATTTACAGGTCCAAATAACATACCGTATTAATTACGACGAATATGGAGGTTGACATTAGTGGAGGTCATGAAAATATTTTGGAAAGAAGGATCACTTGGAGTGGTCTATGTATATGGTGGACTACAAAGAGACAGTGTTGTTTTTGTTGTCACTACTCCTTCTAGGGGAAAATGGTTTTGTATAATCGTAAGTTGAAATGGGGTTAGATGAGGAAATGGAGAATCATTCTGGCCTTGAAGGGCATAAGTAGCCTCATGCTTATTAACCTCATCTTATAGAAAATGATCTCTAGAAATATGAAAATAATGATGGATATAATGTTCATAGACTTCAAAAAAGGAACAAATATGGTTAGTTTGTAACTAAGGGTTTTTTACCTTCTTGGATAGTTTAATAGGGTCTTCATTTGTGGGTTGGGGTTACCTCCATTGTTTCCTAGAGGGTTAGGGTATTGAACTCCACCTTCCTGGTTTGGGTTATTTCGTTTATTATTTTATTTATTCTCATTCTTATTAGGTTTGGTCTACAAATTTTGGTTATTAAATGAAGGTTGAATGGGTGTGTTTTGTTGAGCATATACTTGCCTTTGTTGAAAAGGGGATCTTGAGGATGTTGTTGGGTTCAAGCTCCTATCAAAGGGATAGGAAATGGATAATAATGATTAATGGTTGTTGTGGCCACATATGTGATAGAAGGGCTACCACACACAACACCACTACACATGGGACCATGAACATGGGGTATGTGAAGAGGATTCAAGTAAGAGGTGCATGTTCCTGTGTGTGAGGATGAGCACGATGGATCGAGAGGAGATTTGGGCATATGAGTTTTCCCTGGATTATACTTCTCAACACTAGATGGGTTACCATGCAAATAACTGCTCATAGAGGTGGAAAATTGATTGTATGTATATGAGGTGGATGCAACGGAACCAATCACTCCATATGCATAATGGGATTCCCACAACCAATCTCTATGTGTGGGGTGCATTAGTGATGATAGAGTATAAGGTCAAATCGAGCATAAATCATATCATATTCTTGAGCCTTTGAGATGGTTTCCTCTTCTAATTGAAATTGCTCAAAAGCGTCATCCTTGGCTATGGAAGGTAGTAAATATTTCAAGAACCAAACTATGATGATAAAGTCATCTAGCTTAAGCTTGCAAAGGCTCCTTCATCTTCGCAATTCATGGATGTGGTTCGTGATATGGGTACTTGTTGTCTAACAAGATGATAAAAGGGTATATAAACCATTGTTAACTTTGGGGAGATTAATCCAAATAAATCCCCTCCATCATCTCACATCTAAGACTTAGAGGTTTCCTTTTAGGGAACTTAAAATCCTTTCTATCAGGTGCGGTTCAAAATCCATTAGGAAATTGGTGTGCTATTTAGAGTGGATAATGTTGTTTCCCATCAAGTAATGGATTATAATCAGTTTAAATTAGATATTAATTTTGGGCTCCACTTGGGGTCATGAACCAAGTGATGTTTAACTTAAGGTGTGAAAGTGTATGAATAAGTGGTGTGTACAACAAGAAATTAATTTGCAAGCAAATGCAAATGCTTGAAACAAGAAAGTGAAAGAATAAAGATAATAATTAGCATTAAAAACAAGAGATTTTCTTTCTTGAAATAGAATCTAATTCTTTATTTAATAAGAAAGGACCACTTCTAAAATTTCAAGCAAGTCATAATTTCCAATAAGAACTAGATAGGGACTAGTTCCATCTAAGAAATGTGAATGTAATAAATACTAGCAATTGATACTAAGATATCTAGAAAGAATTATTTTCTCGACTACTTTATTTCAGGAAAAAATAAATGCAAGATAATTTCTAATGAATTTGCAGAGAAGAAGAAGGAATATTATCAACCAACCAAACAAAGAGGATTTAAGCAAACTCAAGAAACTATTAAGTAATGCTCAATTGTGGCAAATACTTTGCTGAAAAATAAGCAAAGGCTAAAATTAATTCTAGTATGGAACCCTAAAAATAGTAAATACTATGGTTTTTCAATCATTTATCTACCTACAACATCCAAATTGAAACAAAAATCAACGACTGCAACAAAAAGAAGGATTCAAATATAAAACCAAATATCATTGATGACTTGTAATAGGGATCCAAACTGAGCCTAAAGGGTAGAAAACTAGAATTGAGTAGTCCATGAGAAAAACTCAATTTCTTACGATGTCATGGATTTTGAGGGAAATGCCATGACAACATGTTGAACTTTTCATAAAGAAAGGCACAATGCAAGCTGAAAACATAAAAGAAAGAAAAAAAACGCATCTTGCAACCACAAAAGAAACTCAGGGTTTTCACCCAAGTTACCTATCTACAGCAAGGTATTGGCAAACAACAAGCTAAACCATTAAGAAAAATACCCTAATCACCAATGGTCGATGGGGCTGGAAAATAGTCTTAATACAACTAAGGATGAATAAAAGAATTAATCCCCAATATGGTTGCCAAGTATGGTGTAGGTGATTTCTCACCCACACATATCAAAAGTACTTACTTGAGGGTTGTGTTATCTCAAGTAACAGATCAAAAGGTAAATGGAAACTAAAGTAAACTAAAAAAATTCTTTAACTACGCATGCATATCAAATCAAAAAAATAGATAAAAAAATAAGATCCAACAAGTGTAGAGAATGTTTTTTTGTATTATTACACAAAGAATGAAAAGATATGATAGCACATTGGTATTAGTTGTAGATGGTAATGTACCTCCATAGTTTGCCCAATGAAGGGTTCTTCTCCTCCTTTATGTCCAATTTTCCATTCAAGTGATTATGTTGATGTACTTCCAAATGGTGAAAGAGGGGAAAGGGATGGTGGTTCTTTCTCTTACTTTCAATTGGAAATTCGATAACATAACCTTTCCATGTGTATGGATATCAAATGGTGACCTTAAGGGCTATATTTAAATAAAATATGTTAAATAATATTGAGATATGGATCTATTGTGAATGATCCCCTTTCATTGATGATTTAATGGGGAAGTTAGGGTTTTGAAGACCAAATCAACAACCATTTTTCACCATAACAATTAGGGTTTGTCCACTTTCATACACTACACTTTTTTTGGAGGCATACAATAATTATAAGAACCAAAAATGATTTTGGGACCCCGTTGCAATTTTTGAGGCTTTAAGTGCAATGCATTGTCGTGATATTTTAGGGAAAGACCAAGATGTTTGGGTTAGGGTCAATATTTGAATTTTCTTTGGATTTGGTCACATTTTTTAGGTCATATGGAGATGGAGGTGATGTAAATGGATCTAAAAATACTAATAATGATGTACAATGGTGATGATACTCATGACAAGGAAAGTGAGAAAAATCAAGTTTTTAACACTAGGGACCTACCAAAGTGTACAAAGATTGTATGACTAGGTGACCCCACTTGTATTCCCTATGTGTATGCTTCCTAGTTGTGTTTCACTCATTGATTTACAAGCCTTTATTTTTTAGACCCCAGAACATGTCTCTGGCCTAAAAAGGTGTTGAAAATCATGGTGCATATAGGCATAGGAAATTAGTTAGATAACACTTGTAGTGCACATGTTTTTTTTTCAATGTGGTTCATAGCCCTAGAGCTTGCTACATTCACAGATCCAATCCAAGAGGGCCCACTTGAAAGGGCCTCGCCCCTATAGGCATTAATTTGATGCCTACCCCCAAAGGACCCAAAGAATTGAACCCCTGGCCTCGACCTTCTGTTGTCTTGGTCCCAGAAGATCCAAACAACTGAGCTACCCCTCGGGGATACTTGTAGTGCACATGTATATAAAATATAAAGGATTTAAGAGCAATATATGAGCTAAATCATACTATGATAAACTAACGAGACAAAACAAAATATAGCACCTTAAGAAAGAGACCCTTTTATTGATATTCTAGAATGAGACCAATGTTCACTCGAACCTTTGAGGGGAAAACCTCAAAATGAGAAGTACTCCAACACAATAATCCTTCACACACAAAATATTACATAGCTTCCTACCTCTATGAATAATTTCTAACTACTCAAACCCCAACCACTAGTGGTCCCTATATTAGATAGTATCAACTACTTAGTGGCCCGTATTCCATAAGGATTACCCTTTTACATTAATTAACCACATACACACTACTTAGTGGTCCTTATTCAAAGAGAATAGCCTCAAACATTAATTTACTAACTATTGACTACCCCTGACTAAGGAGGTTAGGGACAAACCCTAAAAATTTATTTGTGTCCAAAAGGTTCAATGAGAGATAGGGTAATCTCAACTTAATTGAAATGAAAAATGAAGTTTCCTGTAACATACTTTCATAGGTATCAACCACAATAAGTTTTGTTAGTCTAAATGTGCATTTATGGCAATGGTATGATAAACAATTTTCCACATTGCTAGACCATGTCAACAATCAACCCTTCAATTCATGCATGTAATGAAAATGTTTGGCAGTCCTCTAAACAACATAAAACAAGTTTATAGTCTTTGAACACATATTCATGTTCTACATGTGAGGCATAACCAGGGTGTGATATTATACCTCATCACACATTTCAATGATTATATCAATTAAGCATAATTATCTTCATAACTTCAACAAACGTTAAAAACAAGATCTCATTTTAACTTTTCCTAATAGGTGTATCAATATATCATCTTGATAGTCACATAGCATATCATACAATTTAAGATTTTCTTCCTCCTCAAAAGGCTATATTTAGGGATTTACATTGAATGATGTCCAATCACATACATGAGGCATTTTATACGATGTCTAGAAGAGTGATTCACTACTCTTTAATTTTATGGAACCATTTGGAAATGATCCTATAACAGATAGCTCTCTTGCCTCATGGTTTAAATATATGTGTTAGAATAGTAATCCACACTTAGTACCATAGTCCATAACCATATCCAATTTTTATTGCTCATGTGCTTAATTACACCATAGTTTGGACTAGGTGACTATAGTTGGTCAAATACCCACTTTTGAGAGTGTTCACACCCACTTCCAAGCAAACCAGTTCACCCAGCCTCCTGTTTTGTCCACAAGTGTGCCCTCATTATTTGTTGGAGCGCCCTCTCTCCTTGATTTGGGGAATTTCAGTTGACTAGGGGCACTAGGGTGGATTTTGCTCATTTTTGGCTAGATTTGGAGCATTTAATGCTCCCTTGGTCCCCCCAAACTCCTCTACTTGCTCACCCACGCCTTCCTTGGCCTCATTAAAGACCCATCATGCTTCAGCCACCTACACACCAGAATTCATGATTGTTTGGGATGATTGGGATTGAGTTGGACCCACCTAGGGGGGATTGAGGCCCATTTGGCAATTTTGACTTGTACACTCATCTTGAGCTCACTAATGCTCTCGAATTTCTCATGGATGTAATAAAAACCTGTTACTAACATTTTCACATGTTAGACAGTCAGTTAATGAAAATATTCAGCTCACTTTGTGTGTAAAATTATCTCATTTTTCAAGTTTTTCCACTAGTTTTGCAAATTAATTCGATTTTGTGAGGTTCTCCATAGCTCCTAGATATTCTGTGATCAAAATACTCACATGGTATCAGATCCATCATGGATTTAGTGAGTTGCAGGTCAATATTGAGCATTGAACTGCATTCTAGAGAGGATTTCCAGATAAAAATTGAGTGTTTTTTGCAGGTGTTTCAGTAGTTTTCTCACCATTAACGTAGCAGTCATGGAAGCAAACCAAATGTTGCTCACACCCTTCAATTTTTTCGATTGGAATGCTGAGATGGTTATCAAGCTGAGATCTAAGGGTCTCTATAGAGTAACCATGGGCACAAAAGTGGAGCCAAATTCTGCTATGGAGAAAGCAAAGTACTACAATCGACTTGATGAAGCTTATGGATTGCTATGCCTGAGCATTTCAAGGGAACTCTTGCTTCATACAGACAGTTTGACAACCCCCAACGAAGTATGGGTGAAGCTAGAATCACTCTTTGGGAAAACTGATGAACTGAGAGGCCACCAGCTTGAAAACGAGCTCATTAGCTTGAGCCCAACGCATTTTGAAACCATCCAGGAGTTCTTCATGAAGTTCAAGTCACTAGTGCTTCAACTGCAACAATGTGGAATTGTTAAGAAGGAGGAACAACTGATTCTATCCATCCTTTTGAAGCTAGGCCCAGAATTTTTTGTATTTGTTAGCACATTTCACTCAGCCAAGATGACCCTTCGAAATTGGCAAATGCCATCACTAGCTACCTTCATGGAGTGTATCACTTAGGAGCAGGACAAACTAGTTCAGATGGGTACCATAAAATCAAAGGACCAAGCACTGGCAATGGGTGTTTCAAATGCCAACAAAGGCAAGCACAAAGCCAAGAATTCGAAGCAGCAAGAGAAGAGGAAGTTTGACAAGACCAAGTCTGCAGATGGGGGTTCGAATCTGTCAAAGTAGAAGGACAAGAAGGGGAAGGAAAAGACCAAATGCACATATTGTCATAGGGGATGGCATCCAGAGAGCTCATGCATGAAGAAAACCATTGATTCAATGGCGCAGCTGCTGGAGAAGAACAACATCCCAGTCCCTGAGGGCGCAAGGAAGAAAGAGAGCACCTCAAATCCTGACAATAGGGAGAAGTGTCATGCTTTGGTAGCAGGTATTTCGAATCCCTCATCCTTTATCATTGATTCAGGAGCTTCCAAACATATGGTTTCATCCAGAGAGCTCTTATCCTCTATGCATTCGAATGGTGGCCCAATAGTTCGAATGGGAGATGATTCAGAAATCCAGACCAAGGGGATTGGTAGGATTGACATGGAGCATGGCTATTTCAGTGATGTGCTCTATGCACCTTCATTGGCTGCAAATTTTCTATTAGTTTATCAAATGACCCATACAGGAGAAGCCAAGAGAGTAACATTTACTCCAGATTTGGTAGAAATCTCATAAATTTCTTCAAATCAAGTTGTGGATGTAGGGTATGCTGATCATGACGAGAGAATGTACAAATTCTCCAATTTCATTCCACATTCCAGTGACCATGCTCTTGTCTCTCATGCCAACGAGACCTCCAAGTTGTGGCATGAAATATTTGGCCACATGAACTACAAATATCTCCAGACATTGCACAAGGACGAGATGGTGGAAGGGCTTCCATAAATCAGATCTTCAAATGGTGCATGCATTGGGTGTGTAGTTGGAAAGCATCCTGAGCGCAGCTATGAGAAGGGAATGGCAAGGAGAGACACTCAACCACTTGGATTGGTACATTCAGACCTCATTGGTCCTCTTCCCACTCCATCATATGGTGGATCAAGGTATGTACTCACATTCATAGATGACTACTCTCGATTCTGCTGGGTTTACTTCCTTAAATTGAAGTCAGAAGTGTTTGAGAAATTGAAGATTTGGAAATCCCTAGTGGAGAATCATAGTGGTCATAAGATAAAGATCCTTAGGACTGATAATGGAAAGGAGTATGTGAATAACAACATTCAGCATCTTTGTGAGGAATGTGGCATTCAAATGCAACATTCAATCCCCTACACACCTCAGCAAAATGGTGTGGCAGAGAGAAAAAATAGATCTCTCAAAGAGATGGCCACTTGCATGATTGAAGCTAGGGATCTAAGCCCTAAGCTATGGGCTGAAGCCATCAATTGTGCTGCTCATATTCAGAACAGAGCCTTTCACAAATCAGTCAAAGGAAAAACCCCCTATGAGGCATGGTTTGGCCAAAAACCAAATGTGTCAAATTTCAGGATTTTTGGGTCTAGAGCATGGGCTCGAATTCCATCAGAAAAGAGGAAGGCTTTGGAGCCACAGAGCAGAGAATGTATCATGGTTGGATATGGTGAGGACACAAAGGGCTACAAGCTCTTTGACACATCCACACTCAAAACCTTCATTGAGAGAAGTGTGCAATTCAAAGAAGAACCAATTCCAGATTTTGAGCTTGCACCGGGGGAAAGCTCCTCTCCTCCACACCTTAATGAAATTAGTGATGATTCCACTTCTGATTTTTTTGATATTGCTGAAGATGACATGGCTGAAGATGACATTGCTGTACATGAGTCACCATCAAGGCCCAAGTGGGCTGAAAAAATCATACAAGTTGCAGGTGAATTGGTAGGCAATCCCCAAGAGCCTAGGAAGACTAGATCTCAAACAATCAATGCTTCCTTTGCAAATGAAAGTGAACTTGATGATCACTGTTATATGATGATTGGATCTGATCCAACATAATATCAGGAAGCTCATAATGATCCAATGTGGAGAGCAGCAATGCAAGAAGAATTCCAATCTCTCCAAGAGAACAAAACATGGGATTTGGTGCCTCTTCCTCCCAAGAGGAAACTTGTGCAATGTAAGTGGATTTTTCGAACCAAACCTGTTGCTGATGGTTCTGATCTGAAGTAAAAGGCTAGGTTAGTGGATAAGGGCTACTCACAAATCCATGGTCTGGATTATACAGAGACCTTTGCACCGGTTGCAAAGATGGACTCAATTAGACTAGCTCTAGCCATGGCAGCTAGTAAAGGTTGGGAAGTTCACCACATGGATGTCAAAAGTGCATTATTGCATGGTGAGCTATAGGAAGAGATATATATGCAGCAACCTGAAGGATTCCAAGAGGATCCCACACTTGCATTCAGGTTGAAGAAGTCACTCTATGGACTCAAGCAAGCCCCCAGGGCTTGGTATGCCAAAATGGATGCTTTTTTGCTCTCAATTGGTTTCTGTCGATGCAAGTCTGATCCAAATGTTTATTTGCAGCAATTTGATGATAATTTGCAGGTCATTGTACTGTATGTTGATGATCTTTTAATTACAGGGAGCTGCAACAAACAAATTGGCTCAATTAAAGCTTCTTTGCACAGTGAATTTGCCATGAGCGACCTAGGATTACTAAGGCAATTTTTGGGTTTGGAAATTGAGCAATCTGAGAGAGGTATATTGCTGAGTCAACCTAAGTATGCTTCAGACCTTTTATTCAAGTTTAAAATGGCTGAATGTAAGGCAGCCAAGTGCCCATTCCTTTCAGGCATAAAACTAGGTGAATTTGAAGACTCTCCATTGGTGGATTGCACACTCTACAGGAAGCTAGTCGGAACTTTGTTGTACCTTACACATACAAGACCTGATTTGTCTTATGCTGTAAGTGCTGTAGCAAGGTATATGCAGCAGCCACATGAGATCCATTGGAAGGCAGCCAAAAGGATCCTTTAATATGTCCAAGGAACAAAGAGCTTTGGGGTGCACTATGCAGCTGGTTCTTCACTTCAACTAGCTGGATTTTCTGATTCCGATTGGGCAGGAGATCCCATCGATAGAAATTCCACTTCAGGTTTTGTGTTTATGTTTTCTGAAGGTACCATTTGCTGGTCAAGTAAGAAATAGCATACCGTTTCCCTTTCATCAGCTGAGGCCGAGTACAGGGCAGCAGTGAACGCAGCCACACAGTGTGTTTGGTTGCAAGGCATTCTTCGGGAGTTTGGTGTTGCTATTGATTCTCCAACCAATATTTGGGTGGATAATCAAAGTGCCATCAAGATATATACTAATACAGTACAGAGGAAAAGAACAAAGCACATTGAAATCCATATGCACTACATTCGGGGCTTGGTGCATGACAGGGTGATTTCATTGCAGTATTGCCCATCCACCGAGCAAACTGCAGATATTTTCACCAAGTGCTTTACTGAGAAGACCTTCACTCACTTGAGAGCTTTGCTTGGAGTGAGTGATGGATGGTGATTGCTGCAATTTAATTGCAGGTTGAGCCCCATGTCCATTTTAGAGGGAAGTTTTTATCCCATGAGGTTTTACTTCTTTTCCTCGGTTCATATGGACAAATAAAAATTTATGTTTGTAATGAGGTGACTTGAGCCTTTGTTGCCAAGGCCTCCCACTTATCTTTCATGATTTGTACTAAGTTATGGTTAAGGGGGGGTGTTAGAACAATAATCCACACTTAGTACCATAGTCCATAACCATATCCAATTTTTATTGCTCATGTGCTTAATTACACCATAGTTTGGACTAGGTGACTATAGTTGGTCAAATACCCACTTTTGAGAGTGTTCACACCCACTTCCAAGCAAACCAGTTCACCCAGCCTCCTATTTTGTCCACAAGTGTGCCCTCATTAATTTCTAGAGCGCCCTCTCTCCTTTATTTGGGGAATTTCAGTTGACTAGGGGCGCTAGGGTGGATTTTGCCCAATTTTGGCTAGATTTGGAGCATTTAATGCTCCCTTGGTCCCCCCAAACTCCTCTACTTTCTCACCCATGCCTTCCTTGGCCTCATTAATGACCCATCATGCTTCAGCCACCTACACACCAGAATTCGTGACTGTTTGGGATGATTGGGATTGAGTTGGACCCACCTAGGGGGGATTGAGGCCCATTTGGCAATTTTGACTTGTACACTCATCTTGAGCTCACTAATGCTCTCGAATTTCTCATGGATGTAATAAAAACCTGTTACTAACATTTTCACATGTTAGACAGTTAGTTAATGAAAATATTCAACTCACTTTGTGTGTAAAATTATCTCCTTTTTCAAGTTTTTCCACTAGTTTTGCAAATTAATTCGATTTTGTGAGGTTCTCCATAGCTCCTAGATCTTCTGTGATCAAAATACTCACAATATGTGGATACTTGTAGGGATTTAAAAACCCCATAATATACATATCAATATTCTTCAAACAAAAATTGGTCCAATACATCATATACAATGCTAAATGATTCAAAATAATAATTAAATCTAACCATGACAGTTACACCTTAAACAGGCATTTCCTTTACAAGTGTTCAAGGAAGGTAGGGGATTGAGACCTTTCTCCCTTCAAGGATATTAATTGCAAGTGAAAAATATGATTCAATTCAATTATTAAAAGAGGTAAACATTACCTCTAACTATTTAATACATCCATGAACCACTTCTAACTCTCAAGTCATGAACAACAATCAAACTTTTATAGTCAAGGGTGATTTGAGCAATCCCTTTTCAGGGTAGTTAACAAAATAATTAAAATGAACTAGATCCTATTCCAAAACATCATTTTTAATCATAAAATCACTCAATAGATGTATGGAAACCTTTCTTAGGCTTATTAACAATCCATCCCTTCATTTATCCCCTTAAACCCTCTTAATTCATCAATACAGCCCCAAATGAGCACCTACAAGACACGCACATGCTTATTATAAGGAAAAGTAACAGCCAAAAGGCCATACTTGTAGTTTTTATGAATAAAATGGATGAGGTATTGCTACTATAAAAAATAAGAAGCCTAATAACACTCCAAAATTCTCATGAAACATATGAAAAAATCCTTTGCTACACAGTAAATATCTTGCAAATAAAAAACTAGGTATTTGATATTTTTGGTGAACATTGTCATAGGAATATCTTTATACTAAATACAAAAAATTGCAACCACCCACTTCGTATTTTGTGATATATGGATCAATATTTATACGATGGTCTACACATTCCAAAAATTCATAAAACATAGGAGATTTTCCCATTTTGAAGCTGTAATAGTTCTTCCAGTTTGAACCACTTATTGAGGCTAAGTAAAGTGAGTTTTACCATATAATAATAAATTCTAAAACATTCCTTAAGTATTAACAAATCCTTGTTACAAAAACTCACAGAAACAAAATGATTGAAGGAAAGAAGGTGCATCCACAAGAAAATCTCCAGTTTTCCTCGCCTTGGAAAGGGAGTCATAATAACCACTCAATAAAAAGTTTCATATCATTCATAAAATCCACACAACAATAATAAATGAAAAAAAAATGAATTTCCACACAATTCGTTTCGTCAATCAATTATCATGCAATAAAATCCAAAACATTTTGTCACATATTTTTCCAACTAAATGAGTATATACAACAACCATTTTCTCATCATCATATTGTCGTACGGAAAATAACCCTAATGACTGGAGTGAGAAGAGGTCACCAACATATTGACTTTAACACAGAGATACCAAGGAAAATTGCAAACAAACAACAAGGTATAATTCATAAAAAAAGACTAGGGTTTGAAGATTAAGTAAGTGGCACCTTGAATCAAAGAGGGTTTATCCTAGCACTTGATTCCCCAATCTTTCTTCTACACTCTTATATAAAGACCTGCAAAAAAAATGTCACCTTCCTAAAATATTTTGACTAAAAATGGATATATAATCAAACTGAAAGTACATATATATAGAAATATGAAATACTCTCAAACATCCAATTCAAATATCAAATGATAATCATATGGGAAAGGAAAATTCTCTTTATTAATTGCAATGAATAGCAAACAAGACACATTTCACCTTGATCTGTAGCAGCACCTCTTGAAACCTGATCTAGATTCTCTTGTTCCTCTCCTTCTACCAAAATTCCTCCATCATTTCTCTACAAGATGAGTGAACCCCCTCTCTCATGGCCCTCCCTTTGTATTTATGGAAAATCAAGGAGAGTAAACTCGAGAGAGGATAAGTTAGGGTGGTTATGGAAGTTAGGAAACCACCTTCAACTGCCCATATTTTGAATTTATTTTTTTATTTTTTGTGATTTAGGAGGAACCTGCGAGTGAAATCTATACAATAAGAGAGTGACCTACTTGTGAGCTTCTGACAACATGCGAGTGCAACTTTTTGGAAAACTTGAGTGTTAAAGGAATCACCAGCGATTGACTCGCTAATTTTTAAGTCTAAAGTAGTGATTATGTCCTAAGATCAATAGACAAAAAGGAGATAATCTGGAGAAACAGGGAATGTCTAAGGCCACAAGCATCTATAACAAATCCAAGCTCTTCCATCCATGGTGTCCTTTTGTGTGAGTGACAATTAAGTGTCTTCACGGATAGAGAAGTGTTGATTTGATTGATAATAGATTCCCCCTAATGTATGAGGTCAGAAGGGTAAATTATGGCTAAAATTCATTATAAACAGTGAAGTGGAGGAGTCCAAGAATCACTTAATCAGAGTATCAAACAATACCTGAAACAAAACAAAGGTCATTGTACAATATAATATTGACATATTTCCATGTTCAACATGATAGAACATAATATCCAATACATATGTGTAACTAATGTATATAGCATGGCCACTGAAATACAAGTGTGGATACATGTCAAAAGGGAGAACATAGCCATAATTAACAAGTTGGATCCATGTCTCATGAGGAGCCAAAATGAGTGTGGCTTAATCTTGCGCAACTTGGGAAATAACAAAGTGTGATAGGCCCAAGTTCTTCAATCCAAACCGTCACAAAAGGTATGCATCTTAAACCATGTGAATAAAGGAGTTGAGGTCGAACATGGACGATACCGTTTGATTAGAGGTCGTTGATGTGAACCATTAACAAACATGAGGACACCCACCAATGATGAAAATGGGATCCAAGGTACCTAGTACATTCTTACAAGTGTGAATAAGAGGTATTGAAGTCGAACACTTGAAGAATCTATCGAGTAAGGGACATTAATGTATTCTCATAACTAAACAGCGAGAGGATATGCCACTGATGACTGCAAATCTCAAGGTACTATCCAGAACTCTAAGTCTTCTTCCCAAAGAAAAATAAGTTGAATTAGATGGGAAAATGCCCGTGAGAAGGAAGGAATTAATGAATCCTTGATCATCTCATACGATGAAAAATTGGAGACTGAATTGGTATGAAATAGGACTGAGTAAAAACTGATATAAGGGATGGTCGACATGAGAAGTCAAGGAAAACTACAGAATGGTAGACACAGGTTAAATCCTTGAACAATGAGCAAAATACTGAAGTAACTTAGGCAATTAGAAATATACAGGAACTGTGATATAAATCTGCCATGTAGGAGACACAACAGATTCTCTGTATGATTGGAAGAGTAACCAATCAGAGGAGTAAACAAATATGGAATCAGGTTTATCCTAAAGCCAAAAACTAAGACCCACTAACTCAAGACAAGTGTTATGTTAAAGGAATGACTAGACTTGCTGCCATAATATCAACCAATAACAGAGACCTTTCCCTTCCCTTTCTCTTTTTAAGTATCTTTTCTTTTTTTGACGAGCATGAAAAAGATAAAAGGAAGCTCGATAGTGTCTTTCTTGTAAAATTTTAATGAGTCCGAGAAAGTAAACTCAGTACCTTCTTCATTTTTGAACAAGCTCGAAGAAGAGAGAGAAGATTTCTTGATAGGAGTCCAACCATGTGTAATTGTATGAGTCCATGGAAGGGAAACTCAAGAATTTCTTCATTTTTTTATGAGTTTGAAGAAAAGATAGACTAATAATCGATAAGGTATTGATCCATGGATTTTAATATCGATCCCAGATATGTTCATGCTCGCTAGTATTTTCATATTTAAGGAGTCTGAAAAACTTAAATAAGAACTCCATACACCTAATATTGGATTTGATATCGAACCCGACTTCATATCTGCTCACGGGGATTTCATATTTAGAGAGTCTAGAGATCCTAAAGAAGAATCCAAAAGGGTACTTTTTCGTAAATTTAGTCTCCTCACCCGAAAAAGGTTAAAACAATACGAGAGAGAACTCTTCTAATCAGAGTGGACTAGAGTATTCCTTTTTCGTAGATAATCCACAAAGGTCCGGAAAAAGGGTTAAACTTATACCCAAGTGGATGATCCTTCAAATCCTTTAATGAGTTTGAAGTGAACAAGAATACTCGGCAATCTTGTAAATTTTAAGGAGTCTAACAAGAGCTTAAAGAGAAATCCATTAGGCGGGAGCTCTATAAAAGGTGGCAGCAAATAATAAAGAAATAGCATGCAATTATTGTTTGCGGATCACAATATACTAAAATAGATCCCGAGGTAGCAACTGACAGCATGGGAACCAATATGGCATGGTATTCTATCTAGGGTGTCCCATGTAAAGTAGGTCCCAACCATGGAAGAACAATGATGATAGTGGGAAAATTGAAAGGGTAATGTCGCAATCCATGATGAAAAAGGGGTCCTATGGCATAAAAAATGGTAAGGTATTAATGTAATGCGATGCATAAAGGTAACTTGATCTAAATGCCATGATTAAAAAACCTTTTTCAAGTGACAATGTGGACAAAACCTTATAAAAAGTGCCTTCTCGCTTATTGACCTAGTCAAAACAACGTTATTAGTAGTCATAATTAAAAAATATGACATAAAAACAACACTAGACTATATAAAGTGGGTAAAAATAAAAAAAGTAATTACCAAAAATAGTCGAAAGGGTTAAAAACCAGGTCATTTTACCATTTCCAAGAGAAAAAAACCTAATATTTCAATCGTTAATTGCCACCAATCCGGTGGACGATTTCGAATTTTGTCAATTGCAGGTAACTCTTGTCTCCTTGCTCTACATTTTGCATGTGTTTTATATGGTTTTGTGTGCATTTTTTGAGTTTTTAGTTTAACTTTTAAATCTATTTATGTGTACACGCGGGTGTATGAGTTTGAACTAGCGAGTTCGATGAAAACTTGTGAGTGAAGGGTTCTTCACCCGCAGTTAGACTGCTACTGTCCTAATGTAGACTCGCGGGTGGCGTAGGTTATGTTTGAAAACTGAACACTCACTCAAATGAATGATTTCCTTGCAGATATGGTGCTTACATGGAGTGAAAGAGAGCATGAGGCAATGGATAGAGAAGCCATGAATGACCCATTGACCTTAAATGCATTATGTCGATGTGGCTTATTGAAATTCTTCCGCACATCAAACATGAGGGCTCAATCCCAATTGCTTGAGAGATTAGTGCACTTGTGGGATACAGATCAAGGAGTGTTTAAACTTCAAGGTGAGACACTAGAGATTACAATAGATGATATCTACTTCATAACTGGATTATCTCGTCGAGGAGAGGTGGTTACCCTCAAAGGAATGTTTTTTGGAGTGGGGGGCCTATCCGTGCAAGATTATGTGAACACTTATTGTGTAGCTGGGGTAGAAAAAATTGGCACTCAAATGTTAATAAGCCAAATAGAAATATTTCCATTGAAATTCATTTTGATTACCATCAACCGAGTGGGAGGTAGTGCCACACTGTTGGTTGTGGAGCCAGATCTTCTAGTCTCATAGATGATATTGTATTAGCCGTGTTTGTACCCCAGTTCTATATGATGTGTAGTTGGACTGTACACTCACCCCAGCGGGGGGGTGTGGGGGGGCATCGCCCCCCCACGGGGTTCCAGGGGGGCCCATCCCCCTTGGTTGGGGGGGTTCGGGGGCCAGCGGTCCCCTGGTGGGGGTTCGGGGGCAGCGCCCCCGAGAAATGGGGGTTCGGGGGCAACGCCCCCGAAGAAAATTTTTTGGGGCTGTTTTCGCCAGCTGTTTTGCGGGCCCATGGTTTTGGGTATCCCGTGGTATTTTCCCATTGTATTTCCCTTATAAAAGAAAGACATTGTAATACGGCTAGGGTTGATGTATTAGGTTTTATGCATTGTAAAGATCTTTGAGATCTGGAGAGAGACTGTAAAACAGAGAAGAGGAAGTGCAGCGGTTGTGCTGCAGGTTGTATCCCTTCGACTTGCTGGATGGTAATAATAATAAGGACTGGCAAATTCAGTGTGGACGTAGCCCAAGTTGGGTGAACCACGATATATCTGTGTCTCTCTTGTAATGTGTATGTGTGATTATATTTGCATTTCTGTTTATTGTTATTGCTCTGCGATCCTGTTTTTCTAACACACACAACATTTGGCCACTCGGATTTATATGCAAATTGGTGTGGAGTGTTTGCGTAATGTGATATTTGACTGGTGCAGTGGGATGCTGGTGAACATGAAACACCAACTTACGGAATGCAAGATGATAAAGAAGAATGATTTCGGGTATGGAAGTATCCTATGCACATTCTTCTTCGAGAGGGTTCCTATTTTGAGTCCCAGGGTGGCCCTTCCACTGGTTGACCATCGTGAGCCATAAATGGTTCATTCGGGAGAGGTATTTATACGACAGGGAGGTGGAGACACCCACACTTCCTATGATGATGAGGATTTTACGAGGTGGTGGAGACGTCAGGTGCCCACATTTGAGTAGTTTCCATATGCTGGATTGGACTTTCGAGGAGACTCAGAGCTCATGCTCCCTCCAAGAGCAGCTTGGGGAGACATAGGTAACAATTTTCATTTTGTAATATTCAATTTTTATGAATTTTATCATAGATATATACATGTATATTTTGGTGAGTTTAAGTATTGAAAAAAATTATTGATGCAGATATTGGACCAATGAGGCCAAATGAACACCCTAGAGTGTTTGTACGACCAGCGGAGCTGGGTGGAGAAGACGCCATGCTTAGGACCATTAAGGGTAATATGAACTAGTTGACACATGGTATTCCTACATATCGGATAAATTGTATTCCTTTGGATATGCAGGAACATGTAGTGGGAGTGCCCCATGCATGGATTAGGCTACTCCGTAAAGTAGCTAGACTAGTTATCTGTTATAGATAGGTCATAGCTAAGGAGCTTGAGGCTCCAACCTCTCCATAGAGACATTTACATAATTTTGAGGCTATTCACCTAATTTTTGTATATTGATATGTATATTTGATGGATATGGATACTCAAACTCTTTTTATTATTTTTGAACATATATATATATATATATATATATATATATATATATATATATATATATGTATGTATGTATGTTTGTATACATCTATCGGTTGTATTTACATGTTTCTCTATGTATATTGTTATGGATTTACTGTGTATGATACAAATGCCAGTCAAGTATATAGTTTGCATATGCATCAGTTATAGTGTTCTCTTTTCTTGAAATGTGTTGATATATGATGAAATCAAAATGTATTTCAAGTAATCTAACTTTAATTAACTGACGTAATAATGACGGATCCCTAACATGATAATCACCATTAAGCTGAGACACAATTAACTAGGAGTCGAGTCTGACCTCCATATGTGAAATACCGTGGTGTAAAGCATCTCAGAGCAACTCAAAATCAATGCTATACTCAACCATATTGTTAGTAGCAGGGCCTAAACAAGCACCTCCTGACAAGACAAGCTAACCCATAGGTGAATAAATCACCCAAGCAGCTGAGGCAAGGTTGTGACTATTATGACTAGCGCTATCAATGAATCCTACAAACCACTTGATTGACATTTGAAACACAACCAGCGCTACATGAGAAACAAGAAAAGACAAACACTACACTACTGTACAACTATTTACAATAAAAAGTATATGAGCTATGCATAATACTTCTTCAGATAGAGCCCATTTCTAGGATCTGGCAGCTTATACCCATCATAATCAACCAATTCATATGACCCTTTCTTAAAAACCTTGGATACAACATAAGTTCTGAGCCACATAGACTTGAAATTGTCTTCCCCCAAAGCATATTTGTCCTGGTCATAGACCAAAACAAGGTCTCCTTAAGAGAAAACCCTAGGTTTAATAGACTTATCATACTGACTTTTGACTCGTTTCTTGTGTGCATCATTTGCAATGAGCGCATATCGGTGCTATTCATTAAGATGTTCCAGATGAAGCAGACATTCTTCCAAAGCAGATGTCTCAGGTAAACGTTGAATGGCCAACTTTAACGATGGTATATCACACTCAACCGGTGTGACTGTCTCCATCCCGTGAACGAGTTGGAAG
Organism: Larix kaempferi; assembly: GCA_027924585.1. Classification (NCBI taxonomy): domain Eukaryota; kingdom Viridiplantae; phylum Streptophyta; class Pinopsida; order Pinales; family Pinaceae; genus Larix; species Larix kaempferi. Next base: position 18,552,164 of record BSBM01000289.1, read on the forward strand.
GGTGAAAAAATGGTAGCAGTATGTTTGTAGACAATTCGTCAGTGTGGACACTAACTGATCTCCCTAGTCCGAATGGTTCGGATCTAGAACAAAGGTAATACAAAACACAAAGATCTTTCCTAGATTAACCAAATTGCAAGAGGTATGGAAGGATGACTTAAATTATGATTGTAATGCTATCTCCTCGCTTGGTGTAGCTCCTGATATTCAACTAAAAAACAATACAAAACAAGTGGAAACATGCAAATACCAATAACATGCAAATATAGATCAATCTAAACTAGCAGTCAAAAAAGGTAATTCGAAAGATCTTAGAACAATAATATTTTTATGGAAAGAATCAATATTACTGTAAATATAAGAAGTACATAAGTAGATATTACAACTGATCTTTGATGACGTAACTCCTTCCAAATGATACTAGCCTCAAAGATCCAATATTTTTCCTCCTACTGGATGAAAGGGAAAAAAAGCTAGCAGAATTTCACCAGCATTTAAGTGCTCTATCTTTCTCCTCCTTAACCATGGAGAGAGGGTTTGTATTTATGGGCCTAAAGGGATAGGATAGGTTGATGATTTGTGGGAGAAGCTCAAGGGATCATATCAAAAGTTAAGGGGATCGAATGCCACCCTTCCTAGTTCATAGGGATAAGCCTCCTCGTAACCATGGGTTCTAGAATACGCTTGAAGCTTCTATTTATCCATTTAAAGCAACAATGCCACACTTTGCACACAGGAAACACACGTCTTTGGAGGGTGACGCACCTTGTTCAAAGGAAGAAGGTGTCACCAACACACTTTGTCAATGTGCAGAGTGTGTCATCAAGGGTCTGATACACGTTGTCAACATGCAAGTTGCATCAGGGTGACAACAAAGGGGAAAAGGAGTAGCAACAACTCTTTTTTCAATCAATTGGCCTAAGTGCTTTTAGGAATCAGGGAAAATGAAGGACACATAACTGATGATGACGATATTTTGGTGTAACAGAATCCCCCCCAAAGCACAAAGTTATCATAATGGGATAGGTGAAGTGCTTTGATATATGGAAGTTCGAGGAAAGGACTATCAGTTGAAGTGTCGAACAAAGACTCCTCTAGCACAACAAACTCTGAAATATATGTCTCAAATGACTCATAATAGGTTGTGAATCAATACACTGCAGATCCATGAAACACTTAATAAAAAGTATGGCCACTAGGAATACAATTATGGATCCATACGCCCATGACAAGACCATATTGTAGCCACAAGATAGTACATAGTGGATCTACGAGATGAACCAGACATAGCCATGAACCAATACAATGTGGATCTATGTAACAGTACAATGGTTCCATCATGATATCTATGTGGAACCTACTCAAACAATATCTCCATCGTAGCCTGGGTAAAATACATAAGTTAACCCAGGGTCTTCAACCCGAACCCACAATGATACGAATCTAACCATGTGATTACAATGTGTTGAAGTTGAACACGGAAAGAACCACTTGATTACCGGTCATCGATGTATACCGTTAACAAATGCGATGGAAATCATCATTGATGTCAATGATCCCCAAGGTATCATTGTACATACCGCCGAATGTGAATCAATGAGTTGAGGTCGAACATCTGGTGGAATCTTTCAATCATAAGTCAATGGTGTGAACTTATTGTTGAAAGCGAGGTAACCTTCCATCAAGGCATGCAAGACCAAGGTACTCGACTGGTTTCTAGGCTCAATCCTGGGATGATGTGTTGAAATCGAGAAGGATAAACCCGTCGAAGGATGGCCATAATGTTTCCAACATCATCGACACAAAACAATATCAAAGATATTTTTGGATTAGATCGCACTATAGAGTGATGTTTGAGACTGAAAGAGGGTTGACTGACATAAAAGAGGGTATAACGACTGCATAGGTTGACTTGATCAAAAAACTTCCCTTGAACATGGAATGGCATGACTTCGAAGCATTGACATGACGAAACAGATACCAAGACCCAATACAACAAATGGTTGATGCATTCTTCGGATGACCCAAAGGAGTATAATGACTCATGGAATTAGTGAGACTCAAGGAAAATCATATTAACCAAGTGGCTTGAATGAAATGCAAACGAGTGCCATGCTCAAGAGAAACTATGTAATGTCATTAATACAGGTGAATACAAACTCTTTCCTTATTCCCCATCATGATTGATGAGTACCTCTTTGTTTATTAATGAGCTTGAGGAGGGTAACAGATGCTGGGTATAACTCATTCTTATGACGAGTCCAATATCACATGTTTAACGAACCTAAGAGAGGAGGGGTTCGTCCCTAAAAGGGCCCTTCAATGTTAGATTTTAACGAGTCGAAAGAAGGTTAACTCAATGTCATTTCATGTTTAGAGAGTCTGAAAGGACTAAAGAAGACTCCAATGAGTACTTTTTCGTAAATTTTAGTCTCCTCACTCGAAAAAGGATAAAACAATGTGAGAGAGAACTCTTCTAGTCATGATCAACTAGAGTGCTCATTTTTCATAAATAGTCTCATTGGTCCGAAAAAGGAGTAAACTATCACAAAAAAGATGACCTTTCTAATACTTTTACAAGCGTAAAAGAATCAAGTTCGCTTGGCAATCTTTTCATATTTAGGGATTTAGAAAAGAGCTTAAAAGAGAACTCCAGTGGGGTTCCTTTTTCGTAGGAGTTTTGCAAGCCCGAAAAAGAGATAAAACATAACTCGGTGACTTATTCTCATGTATTTATGAGCACGAGAAGGAACAAAGACTCAACTCGATACCTTTAATAACTAGTTTTAATGAGCGTGATAACGGTATAAAAAACACTCTAAATTATTTTCACACTCGATAGTGAGTATGAAAAGCAACAATGGACTCTTTCATAGTCAAACATCACTCTCCTTCACCTGCAAGATTCAAAACAAAATTAAGAGCCATCACAAGGTTTTAAAACACTAAAACAAGATCAACTATAGTAAAAAAACCCATAGAATGATAAAAATCAATAAAGGAATATTCCATTTTGATATAAAAGGGGTAGTAAAAAATATTTACAATTTCATTTTTACCAAGTTGAAAAAGTGAGAAAAAACATCTTTCAAGCTCGATCTTGTAGTGACAATTGTGGAAGCCTCGGTCGATCATTTAGCTTCCTGACACTTCCAGGTAACTCTAAACTTTCTTCCCTTTGATTTGATGGTTGAAAAATTGATTTTAATGCATGTTTTAGGGGTTTTGGGAGCTCATTCCATAGGGAGAATTGCGCACCCTGGGTGACGTGCTTTCCCCTTTCAGGAAGTGCGTCACTCAGTAGTGATACACCTTCCCTACAGGCTAAGTGCGTCACTGACGCCCTGTCTGCAAAGAAGGGGTGCTTCGGCACAATTTGGCCCATGAACTTTTAAATGGGGCTCAAAAAAAAAATTTAGGGAAATGGAGTGGACCTAATTCCTATTATTTTGATGTTCATGCATGGTTTATCCATCAAAATGGTGCAGTGGAAAGAGTGTGAGCATGAATTGGAGGATGTGCAAGCCGAAAATGATCCTCACTCCGTTAATTCTTTGAGGGAGTGTGGATTGCTAAAATTATTTCACATACAGGAAATGAGAGCCCAAATACAGTTATGAGACTATTTGATTCGGTTATGGGATCTAGATCTACAAAATTTCATAGTTGGAACACATATCCTCACTTTAGACATTGAGGAGATATACTTCTTGACAAGATTATCTAGGTTTGGGGCCCCTATGTCACTATCTAGACCTAGGGGTAGTGACTGGTCCACCGAGTATCTCATTGCACAATTCTACACTCGAGGCACACAGATGTTGGTTGGGAAAATTCCCATCAAGAACGTGCGGGACCGCCACTTGAGGATTGTATTGTTTACTATCGAGCGAGTGGCAAGAAGTAGGGCCCCACATTAGGCCACCAAGGCCCGCATGTTGTATGTCATTGAGTGTATGGATCCTGCAGTGTTTAAATGGTGCGAGGGACTCCTCGCAAGCTTAAAGGAATAACTGACCAAGTGCTACAGAGGGGAGTTGAAACAGTTTGGTTATGGCTCCATCGTGGTCTCTTTCTTCTTGGAGAGGTTTCCACTTCTTCGTCCCCAGTTTCAGATCAGTGATCTCAATCTACAAGATCCGCGTATGTAGAAGTGGGATGAGGTGATGGTCCGCAATGGTTTCGGTGGGCCAATGATCACATATGGACCGACTTTATTTAGGTGGTTGCGTATCCATCTCCTCATGGTTGAGGATTATGCTTATGCAAGGGTAGACATCAAAGGAGACCCTGATTTAGCTCTTCCAGATGGAGAGCAGTGGGGAAAAATTGGTAAGAAAAAGACTCTCTTGTTTTTATGTATTTCATGATTTTTTCATTTTGTTTTTGTAGTACTTATATCTCATATCTTGCTTACACAGATATTGGCCCATCGAGACTGGCAGGATCCTCACCCATTGAGAGGCGAGGAGTAGTTCGTGAGATGGAAGCGGTCCATTAGGAGGCTATGGAGGAGCTATATGAGCTGGAGGAGAACCTCTAGTGACTAAATAATGACATTCCAGACATCTCCATAGGAGATCTTCCCCAAAACTATCAGCATAGGACAACTGAAGTTTCGGGACATTTTGGTCTGTTACTCCGCCGGGTGGCTATGGCCATCATATGCTATCACAAGCACCCTCAGGGATAGGTTGTATATGTGATGATGTACTTAAATCTATAGGATTCATATTTTGTAGATGTGACATACTAAAAGCCATGAGCTTCATATTTTTGTATCAGTACCCCTTTTTGTACAACATTTTTCCATACTTAATATCAAATTATATCTAGCGGTTTATACAATGTGTTTTTATGATGGATATGAGTCTTATGTATGTTTGCTTATACATTGATATATAATTTACATGTCATGTCAATTATAATCTTTAATAAAAATGCTTATGAATGTGAAATGTGCCAATCTAATACGAATTTAGCCAATGAATCAACAACCGTGTTCATACATCTTGGGATATGTTGGTATTGAATGGACTCCAAAGACCTTTACAAGAGACATACATGCTAAGACAAGTGATGTAATATAGGTTCATGGATAGCGTAGACTCGTTTCGGATGAGAGACCACTAGTTGAGAATCGAGGTAGATGACAATGTGGTCCACACCAAGGGATAAAGCGTCAGTCAATAGTTCGATCACCACGTGGTATTCGGCGACGTTATTAGTTGCAAGACCTATGCAAGTTCCTCCTGAGCTTATCAGTTCACCGAAAGGGGAATAGAGTACCCATATTTCCGAGGCGAAGTTACGGGTATGTCGGCTAGTGCCATCCACGAATCCATTATAGGTTTCCATCTGCACATCCAGGAAAAACATGGTATAAGTGAAATTTAAGATAAGATCCTAACACACTAAAAGAAAGTGTCACACCAAACATAAACACACGTCATGTACAATATATACAAAGTACTGATGCAAGATAGCTTAAGCATAGTACCGATTTAGGTAGATCCCATTACAAGGCTCCCCTAAGGATATTCTATCATATTCAACCAACTCATAAGCTCCATTTTCCAAGACATGTTTTACAATGTATGGTCCATGACACATCGAATCAAATTTACCTGCCCCCAATTTATCATGTTTTTGGTCATAAGTAAGGACCAAATCACCCTCGCTGAAGATACGAGGTTTTACAGATTTTTCATACTTGGCCTTGATGCATTTCTTATGCGCTTCATTGGTTATATCTGCATCACGGCAGGTTTTATAGAGTCTAGCTAAGTATAAGAATATTTCTTACTTAGTGGTTTTGTTTGGTAAGAGTTCGATAGCTACTTTCAAAGATGGAATTTCTCACTCGATTGGTAATACGGCCTCTAGTCCATACACCAACTAGAAGGGTGTGAAACCAGTGGCGGTTTTGACTAAAGTTCGATATTCCCACAGTGCTAAAAAGAACATCACATGCCAATTTGACTTGTGCGTGCCTACCATGCACTGAACCATTATTTTCAAGACCTTGTTAATGGCCTCTACTTGTCCATTCAGTTGAGGATAGTAGGGGGTTGAATTTTCATGATGAAAACTCAACTTGGTGCTTAGTTCTTCCACCATCTTATTTTGGAAATATGATCCATGATCGGTGACGATGGCTTGTGGAACTTCGAATCTAGTGATGATATGACTGACAATAAAGAGTGCGGTAGTTTCATCGTCTTCCTTATATATAGGAATAGCATCGGCCCATTTGGTAAAGTAGTCTACAAAAACAATGATATAACCATGCCCCCCGGGTGAGGTAGGCCTACAATGCATGAAGTCGATGCCCCATTTTGTGAAGGGGCCAACAATGATAACTGGATGTAGTGGGGCTAGGTGTGAGTGCTTTTTATGATGAAAACGCTGGCAGGGAAGAAAATTCTTTACCTCTTCCATACAATATTTGAATATGGATGGCCAATAGTGTCCAGTGCGTAAGATCTTCTGGGCTGTAGCCATCCTAAAAAGATGACCACCACATGCCCCCAAGTGGTAACCGTTTAGGACATGATCGACCTCCTCATGAGTTAAGCAGCGTTGTAAGATGGAATCAATGCCACGGTGTTATATTGTATCACCAATGATTAGGTAATATTTCGTGTGATGATGAATACGACGGAGTTCATCATGGGATGAATGAGGGCCAAAGCATTGTGTTTGGAGATATAAGGTGATATCTCTATACCAAAGGTCATAAGTACTAATAAAAAACAATGATTCATTGGGGAGAGAGTCAGTGGGCTCAGAATCTTGATCAATACAGGGAAGATCACAAATGAGCTCCGCAAATACCAAGGAATTTTTGGATTTATCCTTTCAGAATGGAGGTCAAATTCTTGGAGAATCACGATCCAGCGTGAGTATCTTCCCCCCAATACCTGGCATGTGAGGATGTGGTACATAAGATTAGAATCAACAATGATGGTAGTAGTTCAAAGCAGGATATAGTGACGGAAACTCTGGACAGTGATGACCACTGCCAGAGATAACTTTTCCACATGCGAATAATGGGTTTTAGAGTCTATGAGACCCTTAATACGGTAGTAGATCACATGTTCATGCGCGTTGCTATCCTCTTGCACTAAAACCATAGAAATAGTTGAGGTAGAAGCAGTAAGATAAATGATGTAATACTTGGTGTAATTTGGTGGTTGTAACACAGGTGCATGATTCATAGTGTGCTTGATATCGTCAAAGGCCTTTTGGGCATAATCATCCTATCGAAGCCTCAATTGTGTATGTGATGGAATAGTGTCCAAGGAAAACAACAGGGAGTGAAAACCCGACCAAAGGCTTCAAGTAATCCTACGCAAGTAATACCCTATCCTCGAGTTGTTTGGTGTGGTTGACACCCACAGATATTTAGCCTCTGTTGGCACTCTTTAAGTTGGTGAGTTTGCTCCTTAAAAGGGAGACTTTGAATTAGATCTGAAACTAATCCTAAATGTTATTTGAATGCAATCTACAATTAATAATTCTGCAACTATTAGAATAAATTCTATAGTTACAGAAATACATATTTGAACTAAAATACTAACATTCCAAATGTTAATTAAACTAATAACTTATCCCGAGAGCAAAGTAATTTAAAATGGAGAGAAGGATTTAATGCTCAAAAAGAAGAATTGGATCATCAATAGTTTAAAAACATTTAAAAATTGATGTCATAAGCACATCAATTCTAACATGAGAAGTAAACATTATCTTCACTATCCTAAACCAGTTTGAACATAGAATCATTTCTGCAATCATTAAATATAATCAGATTAACAAATATCCTACAGAAATGCAGAAAACTGAATCTGATTACTATTCAAAAGTGCGTAATAGAAACATCTTATTAGACACAAATGAACAAATGAGGAATAACTACAGAAAAATGAAAAGTTCACATCACCATTTCAGTTTCATAAAGATATTTACAAAGTTGAACATTGATGATCAGTAGCCTCCTCAGTCTAGCTCTCTTCCAAGTAAAAATACACAGAAAAAAGTTTAGTTGAAAAAATTACAATCCTTATGGTCTGCAGAGGCCACCTCTCCTCCCCCTCATCAAATCATAGAAGGTAGGTATTTATACAAAATCAATGACAAGAGAAGATCATATCAGTTTTCCCAATTGTTGAACTAACTAGCTGAGTTGTTCCATTTAGCAAATCCGTCCACAAGAAAAATCTGGGAAATTCTGTTTTTAAAAACCAATAGGATCTCCCAAATGAATAACTTTCTGAGGATTTTGCTCTTTGACCAACTAATTGGGCTTATTCTGCACAAAACCCATGTCTCGTATTTTTCTAATTCATCTCCATCGCTCCAGAAATCACTTCCAAAGATCATTGTTTTCCACTTGGCACATTTTCATCACTCCAAATTTGGGATGTAAATTGTTCAATTTGATTCCTCCAAATCCAAATCCACACTTGTACAATTCAAAAGAAACATCATTCCAAACCTAATGACAGAAATATAAATTAATAAAAATCCATTTACAAATCAAAATATAATGAAAATAAACAAATCTCATGCAAATCCGAAATTGATTGTTCAGACAGATTTTCGAGGTGTTTAAGCTATTCAATTTGAAAACATAATCTTCTCAAATCATTCCTCATCCTTCCAACTTTCCAACGAACTATCTCGGTCTTGATTTGGAATCATAAATATCAAGATACTTCTCTTGGAAGTTAATGCTCAACAACTGTTGATTTCATTATTGGGTGAATTATGGCCATTGATTTAATAGTTAAATCTATTATCCCATATTAGTTATTTTCCAAATGAATTAAACCAAACAAAAATCCAAAATCTGTGTTCCCAAAATATTGGAAATGAAATGTTGGGAAAGAAATTTTGAATTTGAAAAATTATTTAAACAAATCAAAATCCGAAAAAATCAAAACCAAAATTTAAAACCCTATGTAAAAACAAAATTATCAAAATTTATGGACCCGAAATTAAATTAAAACATAACATAAGAGAAACTTGTTCGGGTAAACAGGGTACTCCCAAAAGACCGAACACCTAGAGAAACCACTTCACACAAATAGATCACAGATCGATACACCGATGTTTTGACGTGGTTTAAACCCTCGACAAGGAAACAATCCATGGCCCCAGCCAAATAGCTTCTACGAAGCAATTTATTATGCAAAGAAAGAAAGTTACAAATGAGTTTCTCATAATCGATCAAATTTCCAATGACCCTCCATGCTCTTTAAATAGAGATCATGGACCAATCGGGTGTTAAGCCACGGATCAAGGGTAGGTATGATCTAAGAGAAGTTGAGCCGTCAGATCACTCTATGTCGGGAACATATCATGACCGTCGGATTAACTATTTACAAATGCATACTAATGCATACTAAAGAAACACATTTTACCTAACGGATATATTACACAAGTTGATCTTAACTAACTCCTAAGTGTCTAAATATCCTAACATCCCCCCTTAAGAACAACTCGGGATAGGATTGAAGGATTTACAAAAGTGACACTATTAGGAGAAGGATGAAGACATTAGAGCCTATCCCCCCTTAATGAGAAATTCCTGAACTCCTAACATAGATCGAAGTTTAGAAAACTTTGCTTCTGCAAGAGACTTGGTGAAGATGTCTGCAACTTGGTCATCTGTAGGGAAAAAGAGCACTTTAAGAACACGATCATGAACAAGATTTATGATGAAGTGCATATGTAGCTCAATGTGTTTCCTGCGTTGATGTAGGACTGGATCTTTGGCAAGCTTGATGGCACTTTGATTGTCACACCAAAGTGGAGTAGGCTGCTACTGCTCGAATCCAAACTCTAAAAGGATCTGTCGAAACCATAAAGCTTCTTGACTTGCATTAACTGCGGCTCGATATTCTACCTCTGCTGAAGAAAGAGCAAGATGTTGTTGTTTCTTACAAGCCCAAGTGATAGGTCTAGATCCCAAACTGAAAACATAACCTGCAGTAGACTTTCGACCATCAGGATCGCCAGCCCAATCTGAATCAGTGAAACCAACCAACAAAGGTTTCCCCCCTGTACTATAATGAATCCCAAACTGAATTGTACCTTGAATATATCAAAGTATTCTTTTAGATGCTTTCCAGTGACTTTCATGAAGTGTTTGCATATAACGGGAAACACAACCAACGGCAAAGGAAAGGTCAGTACGGCAATGAGTCAAGTATAAGAGACTACCAACAAGCTGACGATACAACATGGCATCTACTTCAGGTGAAGTACAAGTGGCATAAATTTTGACTCCATACTGGAAGGGAGAAGGGGCAGGTGTACAATATTCCATGTAAAAGCAATGAAGAAGGTCACAAGCATACTTAGACTAAGAAAGAAATATTCTTTCTTTGGTGGAGACCAAGAAAATAATGCAAATGTCTTAAGTCTGACATTTCAAAATTTTGCTTAAGACTGGATTTCACATGGGTTATAAGCTTAGGGTCACTACCAGTAAGAATAAGGTCATCAACATATAGAACAAGTATGATGAGATGGTTTCCTACTTTCTTGGTATAGACATTGGGGTCAGAATGGCATCTAGAAAAACCAGTGTCAAGGAGAAAGCTATCCATTTTGGCATACCAAGCTTTAGGAGCTTGCTTAAGGCCATATAAGGATTTCTTAAGGCAACAAACAAGGATAGAGTTATTCTGAACATATCCATGAGGTTGTTCCATGTAAATTTCCTCCTGTAAATCACCATGTAAGAAGGGAGACTTGACATCCATATGATGGACTTCCCAGTTATGTAAGGATGCAAGGGAAAGAACAAGGCGAATGGAGTTCATTTTTGTGACAGGAGCAAAGGTTTCATTGTAGTCAATTCCTTAAACTTGGGGAAAACCTTTGGCAACTAACCTTGCCTTAAGTCTTTTAACACTTCCATCTGATGCATACTTAGTTCTGTAGACCCATTTACATTTGACAAGTTTTCTTCCTTTTGGAAGAGGTACAAGATCCCAAGTATTGTTCGCCATTAAGGAACGATATTCTTCATCCATAGTTGCATCCCAATCTGTATTTCCTGAAGCTTCTGCAAAGGTTTCTGGATCATGATTCTCAGAAACTTGAGCCAAAAGAGAAGACGCTTGCTGAAACTGAGAATGTGTTCGACGTTGATCTCTAGGATCGCCGACAAGATCACCAGCTGCTTCACATGTTGAACGGACCCATTGAGGAAGCACTTGTGTTGGTGTAACTGGAAGAACATGAGTAGGCGGAGGTGGATTTTCATCCTCACTGTCATCATCAGAAGGCACAACCGCCGGATCAAGCTCGCCGGCCAAAGATGGCACAATCGTCGAGTTAGGCTCGCAGGCCAAGAGATTTTCATCAAATTTAACATCTCTTCTAATGATTACATCATGAGAATGTGGTTGAAGAAGTCTATAACCTTTTACATCTTCAGAATATCCAACAAATATGAAATTTTCACTTTTAGGCTGCAATGATTTCCGTTTTTCATCCGGAATGTGAGCCCATGCTTCACTACCAAACACACGGAAGTGACTTACATCAGGTTTAGTTTTACTCCATGTTTCTTCTGGTGTGATACCGTGTAATGCTTTAGTGGGGGTGTGATTAACTATGTAATTTGCACAATTAATGGCTTCAGCCCAAAATTGAAGACTTAGTCCCTTAGATTGGATCATACAATTAGCCATTTCTTTTAAAGTGCGGTTCTTCCGTTCAGCTACACCAATTTGTTGTGGTGTATATGGAACAATGTGTTGTTGTTGGATTCCTTGTTCATTGCAAAAAGTAGTGAACTTTTTGTTAACATATTATCCTCCATTGTCAGATCTTAACTTAATAATTTGATGACCAGATTTTTTTTCAACAATGGCCTTGTAGGCCAAGAACATGTTAAATACTTCGCTCTTAAGTTTTAGGAAATAAACCCAAGTGCATCTAGTGTAATCATCAATGAAAGTTAAGAAATATTTGAAACCAGAAAAGGAAGCAGATGGAAGAGGACCACACAAGTCATTATGCACAAGCTCCAAGGGAACCAAGGCGTGCCAAGAGGCACGTTTGTCAAAACTGTCTCGATGATGTTTTCTGAGTACACAAGCGGAACAAACACCATCCTTGCAAGATACCATCAGAAGACCTGTCACCATATTGTCTTTACATAGTTGTTGCAATGAGCGATAATTTAAGTGACCAAATTGCTCATGCCAAATTTTGTTCAAGTTATCACTATGAGCAACAAAAACTGAAGGAAAGGATGATGACCCAAAGTTGTTAAATTTGTACAACTTGGTAATATCATCAACAATTCCGGTAGCTAGGACCTGTTGAGGATCTTTAAAATCATTGATTACAACTTGGTGAGGTCTAAATGTCACAGTTTTACCTTCACCGAAATGAGTGATTTGATAAACTGATAACAAATTGCAAGAAATTCTTGGAACATATAGTACATCACTGAAATGACCATTATCTACTAGAATTGTTCCAGCTCCTACAACACTTAGAGATCTATAATCACCAACAAATATTTGTTTGGTGTTACATTCATGCATAGTAGAAAAGATGGCTTGATCCTTAGCCATATGATAGATGCTCCATAATCAATGAGCCATTCATTTGTAGAAGAAGAAGATGCATTATAAGAATAACCAGAAGCACAAAGTGCATGTCCATGAGAGGTAGATTCTGAAGGCGAATCTAGGCTGATGTGGTGCTTATTCATTGCTGCTTCTAAGGCTGCCATCTTCTTGAAACACTTAGATTCATCATGATTGTCTTTCCCGCAATAGTTGCAATGACACTTAGTATTCTTGACTTTTGGCTTGGATCCTTTGTCATTTTTTAAAGGAGTTAACTAAGAGGGTTTGGGACCCTTGTTTGACTTATTATTGCAAAAATTTGTTTCGTGGGAGGCTTGGACTTTTCTTTCTATTGGGACAATAAGGCTTTCCCAGATGTATCCGCATTGTTAATTATTTCAAGATGGATGAGCTTATCTTGTTCTCTAATCAAGGAATCACAAAAGGATTCAAGACTAGGCTCTTAATAGCTAGCTGCATTCAAGGATTCTTTCATGGAGTAAAATGTAGATACAAAAACAGAATATGCAGGTCCAAGTTTGGAAAGAATATGATAAATGCATTGTTTGTCTTCCCTCTTAATCTTGCATTCTTCACATAAGAGTTTAAGAGTTTTGTACTTAGATAAATAATCTTGTATGCATGAAAAATCACTTGGATTTAAAGAAATCAACTCATTTTCGTGTTGGCGACCTCGAATTTCATTGTGTTTACCAAACATAGATTCCAACTTGTCCCAAGCAGCATCAGGTTCATCAATTCTAGATATGTGGAATCGCAAATTAGTAGAGATTGACATCCCAATCAATCCATGAGCTTCGTCACATCTATTTTCTCATTTTATTTTATTGTCATCATCAGTGAGTTATGTTTCTTTCCTTGAGGTAATTCTGAAAAGTCCCTTACTTCGTAGAACATCCTCCATACGAGATTTCCATGAGAAATAGTTAGAACTAGTAAGTAGAATATCACAAGGGGAAGCCATACTGGAAATTAATGGCTATAAAAACAGAAACCAATATTATGGATGCGAAGAGCTCGAAAAAATAGGCAGTTTCAAAAAAAACGGCACTGAAAACTTGTTGAGATATTGTAACTTCAAAGAATATTATATTTGTACTTTATTATTCCGGAGATGTTTCATTCCTCCATGAAGATCTTATTGTATATCCGGAGATGTTTATTCCTCTGTCGGAATGTGGTAACTTGGGTTATTAGACTTCCCTTAGTGGGGGTCGGCCCTATGTGTGTTATGTGGGTCAAAGGGTTATTAGACCACCCTAGAGGGGTCAGCCCAGTCAGTCGTAGTGGGGTATTTAACCCATTGGTTAAATACGAGTCTACATGTCTTGTGTAAAAGATAAGTCAGAGTAGTGTATAAATAGAGGAGGTGTATTCCTCATTTAACACACACTCACTCACTTGAGAGTGGCGCACTTGTGGAGGAGAGGTCTGCTATGGAGAAGGAGGAGCTTATGCTCAAGGTTTGCATCTTTGTATATTGCTGGTCATCTATATTGAGGAAGCTTTACTGGGTTTTCTACCCCATGAGGGTTTCCCAGGATAAATCTGTGTCTCTTTTGTTTATGTTGTGCTTGTTGTTTCTTCAGTGATTCTGTATATGCTATTGTTGTGAAATGGAATGTAATGATGCTATTTTCTGTCTTATCATATTAAATCTTAACATGGTATTAGAGCTAACCTGAAGGAAGGCAAGGTATGGCACTTACGACACTTTCTTCTCTTGCGACAATTTGAAGGTTAGGGTTTTATATAGCAAAAACCAGTCATCGTGGAACTTTCGCTATAAATCCATTTATGAGAAGGTTCAAAATCTGAAACCTTTACAGATAGTAGATAACATCTCTAGGTATCGTTTGTCCAAAGGGAACCCTTAGATTCGTTGTACTTTGTAAGTTATGATCAGTACAAGTTAGGGTTTCTGCCTCTTCCAGATCTCAGTCAAAATCAAGTGACCTTGGAAAAAAGGTCATAACTTGGGCTAGGAAGCTCCAAATGAAATTTCGTAAAAAGTGACAGGTAGTACATAGACTGTACTATCTCAGGAAACGTTTTCAGAGGCCGAAGTTGAACCAGTGACACGTGGCACGCTGTACACATTTGCTCTCCTGTTTTATCCCATAAACAGGTCACGTTGCGACACTTGGAATAACTCTCTCTCAGAGAGTCCAATTGAGGTCAGACCTGTCAGGATGGAAATATAATAGGGTGAGATATCTTAGGAAAAGTTTTCAGAGGCCGAAGTTCAAACAGTGACACGTGGAACTCCGTACAAGTTCGCTCTCCTGTATTATCCCAAAACAGGTCACGTTGTGACATTTGGCATATCTCTCTCTCAGAGAATCCAATTGAGTTCAAACCTATTGGGATGGAAAGATGACAGGTTAGGCTACCACAGAAAACATTTTCAGACCCTGTGGAGTGAAAATTTCAGAGTTACAGCAGAAACAATCAGGTACATATTTATGTCAAAACATAATTATTTTTTGAGCACCTTCATTCATGGCTTCCGGAATTTAGGGTTTCGGCGAAAGTTAGAATTTTTGGAATCAGAATCCACGGCTGAATGCTACTCAGGAAAATAGAAATTTAGAGACCAAGATCAAATTTTTTGGTTGGGTAGAAGACCGAGCTTGATCAAACCCCAGTTCGGGATTTTGATCGAAAAGATGGAAAATTAGGGCTTCAACAAAAGTTGGAATTTTTGAAGTCTGTAACCACGGCTAGAAGCTCCTCAGAAAAATAAGAGTTTAGAGCCTTGGATCGAACCTTTTGATTGGACAGAAAGGTGGGCTTCATCAAACCCTAGTTCAGGTTCCTATCCAGAAGATCCAGAAGTTTCGAAGGCAATTTTGAGGGGTCAAATTTTGGAGATTTCAAAATTGAAGTATGCTAGTTTGATCAGCTCAGCAAGACACATCCTTCCATCCATTCAGAAGTGTGAAAGACAAAGATTGAATTTTTAGGGTTTCTCTAGCAAACCCTAATCAAGCTCCAGATCAAGTTTCAGGGGGATTTGAGGCTAAGGCCTTACATACGAAGACTACAAGAAGTCTCGACAGGTATGACTTAAGGAGTTCAGGTATGTCTTGAAATCTGATTCTTGATTAAGTTCATAATGTGTTTGTTTTCATATTATTTATTAGTACAATCTTGATTAATGTTAGAATTGTCTTATCACCCTAGTAACAGTATGAATGCATGTGAATTATTGAAGACATTCATTAATTAGGGCTATATGATTGTACTAATGCAATATGGTGTTGTGTGAGGTTGATGTTGCCTGCTAACAAGATACAGGTACATCACAAAAAAATAAATCAAGTTCCATGACCATGACAACATGAAGACAAAGACTCATCCATAATCTTTGTTCTACTTACGAGGTATGTATGACTTTGTTATATTATGCTTAACCTATGAGACATGCAGGTTCTATCTCAGGATCTCTAAATCAATGAAGAGATTGTTTAGGTATGTTGCGCATAACTAAGCAGGTATACTAATCCAGGTATGTTTTCCTATGTCATCTTACCTTGTGTTAGGATTCCTTATATAAGTATACTTGGTATGATCGGTTATGCTTATTCATAAAGTTAGTAATCAAGGGTTTATGCATATTATGTCTCTTATCTCAGTTGATTATTTAACTAACTAGATCAAACAAGAATATGCATGAGTAAAAGAAGACTTCCTTGAAACCTTGAATATTATCTATAATCATGACTATACATTTTCAAGATTATTTAGAACTATAATTTTTTGATAACATTGAGAATATACTAATGAATGTATGTTTGTGTATGAGATCATGAGGATGACACTTGAGCATGCACAGTGGTACAGAATGAATAGAAGTTCAAAAGACATACAGAAGATCAAGCGAGAGGCAACCACACAAACAAAAAAGATAAGTATTTGAGTTGTTATTTGAAATAGTAAATGATATTGCCTGTAATAGGTTGTATGCATATTTGTATTCCTAGAATATATGATGCCAAGCGTAAACATTCATAGAGCATTGAACAGTATACTACTAATATGCATATGATTGGTAAGTTGGACAAACATTCCATTGTTGCGTGTCTAGAATGAAACCTCTTTGCTGACATGCTGAGAGTTGTGCACACTCTCGATAGTATGTTCTGGTAGAGATGGAAGGCATATAGATAGCCACTGTATGCATACACGATATGGGAAAGTGTTGTGCCAAAGTATTGGTCAAAATAGTTGCATAACTATGTAAACGATATCTGTATGCATAATAGGTTATCATGTCAATATGATTTGATGATTATGAAGTATTAGTAATCATGTACTTAATTTTGATTTGTAGGAAAGATCATGATGAATGATGAACACTGAACAAGTGATGGATGTTCAACAAAAGATTTACAAATCAAACACACTATAGAAGGCTTGTGGCTAGAAGATTCTCTTAGAAAGAGGAAGAGAATCATGATGAGATGTTTGCTCCAAGTGGCTATATAAGACCATTCGCTTAATGGTGTAATTAAAGAAGAAGTGTGAATCAGGTTCTGTATGGATTCCCAGGATCGATAATCAATTGATGAGCTTAATGATCACCATGGGTGATGAGGTTCTCAACCTTTGCTACAAGGTTGAATATTGTTTCTATACACAGATAACATGGATGCAAGAAGGAACTCACCACAGATTTCAAATGATATTGAGGCTCATACCAGTAGATCCATCTAACGAGAGATGGCACAGATAGATATGCAGAAGATCATTCAATGCAGAGTGTGAATGATGTTCAGTCACAAAGGGAGAATTGACAGTTTCTTGATAAGCTTGGGATTTACCAAAAGTAAAGTTGTTCCTAACCTTTACCTTAAGGTTGTGGATGATGAACCTATCATACCATTATTGTGTGACGATGATCTCTTTTTGACAAAGAATGAGTAACAGATCACGAAAAGAAAGAAGAAGATGGCTACAGAAATGAAAATGAAAGATCTCAGATTGATGCATTACTTCCTAGGTCTGGAAGTATGGCAAGGCTCAAAAGGAATCTTTCTCAACCAAGGAAAGTATGCTGAGAAATATTAAAAGGACTTGATGTGTTGGTATGGCCACTCTTGAAGTTGTTAGCAGATGACTCATCAAAGTTAGTGGATAGAACTCTGTACAGACAAAACACTGAGTCATTGATGTGTTTAACGAATACTACGTCAGATATATGCTTTGTTGTGAACACCTTGAGTCAGTATCTAGTGGAAACTAGATGTGTTCACCTGATAAGCTGCAAATCATGTGATACGGTACCTAAAGGATACAATAGACTTTGATCTATGTTATCTTGGAGATCATGACTTCAGATGGCTACACAGATGTTGATTGGGCAAAAAGTGTATCAGACAGGAAGAGCACATCGAGAGGATGTTATTGTCTGGGATGAGCCATGATCTCATGGTTGAGCAGGAAACAATCTAGTGTGGCTCTTAACACAAGCAGAATATATGGTTGCTTACTCTGCTAAGTTATGAAGCAGTATGGCTTCAGGATTGTTTGACTTAGAGATAGACCCAACTATGATCCTATGTGACAAACAGAGTTGTATCAAGATGGCAGATATGGTGCAGAAAGGAACCAAAAGTTTGAATTTGTAACAAGTTACCAATGTACTAACCAAACTTCTATCGATCCGATGTACTAACCAAACCTCTACCTCAAGTAAAGTTTTCCGAGACAAACTTAATATAGTTCAGAAGGACCCTCCTTGAAAGGGGGAGTGATGTGATAACTCATGATGAGATTTCATGCATCGACAGTGAGGTCGATGATGAGGATACCTATATTAGTGATGCCGACAGAGAGGTTGGTGGATGGTCCTTAGACAGGGTCTAAGGTGACAAGGGGATTGCATCATCCTTGAACATATATTCTAAAGAGATCCGTAGACGTATGTCTTCAAGAATGAAGTCCTCGGTGGACATGATAGGATTGCATCATCCTCAAGAGAGCCGTAGACGTATGTCTTCAAGAATGAAGTCCTTGGTGGACATGATAGGATTGCATCATCCTCAAGAGAGCCGTAGACGTATGTCTTCAAGAATGAAGTCCTTGGTGGACATGATAGGAATGCATCATCCTGAAGAGAGCCGTAGACATGATGTCTCCGAGAATGAAGTCCTTGGTGGACAGAATAGGATTTCATCATCCTAAAGAGAGTCGTAGACAGATGCCTCCGAGAAATAAAAAGGATTGGATCATCCCTGTACTTCAGTCCTAAAGAGAGCCGTAGACAGATGTCTCCGAGAAAGAAAAAGGATTGGATCATCCCTAGACTTCAGTCCTAAAGTGAGTCGTAGACAGTTGTCTCCGAGAATGGAAGATAGGACTGCATCGTCCCTGGACCTCAGTTCAAAATGTACGTGATCGGGATTGCCTCGTCCCTAGACATGAGATTTGTCTTAAATTGATAAGGACTGATCATCCTGGAACTGGATCGGGATTTCCTCGTCCCTAGACATGAGATTTTTCTTAAATTGATAAGGACTGATCATCCTGGAACTGGATCGGGATTGCCTCATTCCTATACATGAGATTTGTCTTAAATTGATAAGGATTGATCATCCTGGAACTGGATCGAGATTGCCTCATCCCTAGACATGATATTTGTCTTAAATTGATAAGGACTGATCATCCTGGAACTGGATCGGGATTGCCTCGTCCCTAGACATGAGATTTGTCTTAAATTTATAAGGACTGATCATCCTGGAACTAGATCGGGATTGCCTCGTCCCTAGACATGAGATTTTTCTTAAATTGATAAAGATTGATCATCCTGGAACTAGATCGGGATTTCCTCGTCCCTAGACATGAGATTTGTCTTAAATTGATAAGGACTGATCATCCTGGAACTGGATCGGGATTGCATCGTCCCTAGACATGAGACTTGTCTTAAATTGATAAGGACTGATCATCCTGGAACTGGATCGGGATTGCATCATCCCTAGACACGATACTTGTCTTAAAGTGATAAGGATTGATCATCTTGGAACTTGATCTGGATTGTATCATCCATGGACCTATGTCCTAAAGAGAGCGGGATTGATCATCCTGTAATATGATCGTGTGTGTTGCAGGATATGCTGCTATGTATTAGTGAGAATACATGCTTTTGATAATAGATGTATTAGTGAGAATACATGCTTTTGATGATAGATGTATCAGTGAGAATACATGCTTTTGATGATAGATGTATCAGTGAGAATACATGCTTTTGATGATAGACGTATCAGTGAGAATACATGCTTTTGATGATAGATGTATGATAGACGTATCAGTGAGAATACATGCTTTTGATGATAGATGTATCAGTGAGAATACATGTTTTGATGATAGATGTATCAGTGTGGATACTAATGCAGATGATAGAGATGCTGTAGATCGAGATGATCCAAATGCTGATGCTGTATATCGTGATGATCCAGATGCTGTAGATCGAGATGATCCAGATGTTGATGCTGTAGATCGTGATGATCCAGATGCTGTAGATCGTGATGATCCAGATGCTGTAGATTGAGATGATCCAGATGTTGTAGATCGAGATGATCCCAATGCTGATGATCATATGATGACGATGTTGATGATCGTGAGGATCGAGATGTTGACGTTTTTGTAGCTGTTCGAAGTGCTACAGAAGTTAAAGACTCGGTACAGAAGATGTTGATGTTCCAGTATTGAAGATGTTCCAGTAACTGCTCGAGTTACTGATGATGTTGAGAAAGCTTCCAATGATTTATAGATGTATCATGTATGATGTTGATGACTCCTTGCTCGCGCAGATGATGTTATAATATCCTTCTCGTTAAGGGGGAGTGTTGAGATATTGTAACTTCAAAGAATATTATATTTGTACTTTATTATTCCGGAGATGTTTCATTCCTCCGTGAAGATCTTATTGTATATCCGGAGATGTTTATTCCTCCGTCGGAATGTGGTAACTTGGGTTATTATAATTCCCTAGTGGGGGTCGGCCCTATGTGTGTTATGTGGGTCAAAGGGTTATTAGACCACCCTAGAGGGGTCGGCCCAGTCAGTCGTAGTGGGGTATTTAACCCATTGGTTAAATACGAGTCTACATGTCTTGTGTAAAAGACAAGTCAGAGTAGTGTATAAATAGAGGTGGTGTATTCCTCATTTAACACACACTCACTCACTTGAGAGTGGCGCACTTGTGGAGGAGAGGTATGCTATGGAGAAGGAGGAGCTTATGCTCAAGGTTTGCATCTTTGTATATTGCTGGTCATCTATATTGAGGAAGCTTTACTGGGTTTTCTACCCCATGAGGGTTTCCCAGGATAAATCTGTGTCTCTTGTGTTTATGTTGTGCTTGTTTTTTCTTCAGTGATCCTGTATATGCTATTGTTGTGAAATGGAATGTAATGCTGCTATTTTCTGTCTTAGCATATTAAATCTTAACAAAACTGACTCTGCATGATGAAGTTATGCTTGAACAAAGAAAAAGTTGAAAATGTCCCCAATAGTGACGTGGTAGATAGAGAATGACCAGCTAAAAAAAAGGACCCCCCTCTTCCCAAGATGAACCTTTGAAAATCACTTTATAAGAAAGTTGCTTTAGGTGAATCACTTTTATAAAATAAGTGATTTCACTTTTACAATGATGTTACTAAATATTGCAACAATAAAAAAGAACTTAAGCGACTCACTTTTTATTTTTATTTTTTATTATTTAAATGAGATGCACTTTTACAATAAAGTAACTTGAAAATAGAAATTGCATGCACTTTTTCTTTTAAAATTAACTTCCTAAAACTTGAACTCAAGACCTATTAAGGAATAAAGCAACTTTGAACCAAGTGAGCTAGATTAAAAGGTATGTAAAATATGGAAAGGATGAAAAGGGATTTTTTTTTTTTTTTACTCTTCTTGTTCAGTTTCCGTACTTGTCTTTTTTCCTGCAAAATCACACCATAAAACAAAACAAAAAAAATTCCACACTTGTGGGGTTAGATATCATTAGCTTTCCCAAAAAGTCTACATTTTCTCTCTGTTTCTGATTTGCCGAGATCCCACAAGGTGCACGGCAAAGAGCATACGCAGCGGAGAAAAACCCTTTCCCTTTTTGTTTCTGATTCGCCGAGATCGCACAAGGTGCACGGAAAAGAGCATATGCAGATAGGGAAAGCAACAATCTGAAACTAAAAAAATCTAATAATAAAACTGATAAAATATGAGATTTTTTTTTTTTTTAAACAAAAAAAATAAAAATAAAAACGTCACTGTAACATTATACCTTCAGATCTGATGAAATACACGTTTCTGAAGCAACCGGGAACCATTTTCGATCAAACGGAACCTATTTCCCAATGGAAACGGCACTCTGGACGCAATGGAACACCTCCCACAGCCCAGAAATGCACAGAAATACCAAAAACAGAAACCCTTTCAAGTTTTAGCAACAACAGTTCAAGATCTAGATTATAACCGGAAGCGGCTCTTCATAAATGCTCTAATACCATGTTCGGGTACACAGAGTACTCCCAAAAGACCAAACACCTAGAGCAACCACTTCACACAAAAATATCACAGATCGATACACTGATTTTTTGACGTGGTTTAAACCCTCGAGAGGGAAACACTCCACGGTCCCGGCCAAATAGCTTCTACGGAGCAATTTATTATGCAAAGAAAGAAAGTTACAAATGAGCTTCTCGTAATCGATCAACTTTCCAATGACCCTCCATACTCTTTAAATAGAGATCATAGACCAATCGGTTGTTAAGCCACGTATCAAGAGTAGGTATGATCTAAGAGAATTTGAGTCGTCGGATCACTCTATGTCGGGAACATATCGTGACCGTCGGATTAAGTATTTACAAATGCATACTAAAGAAACACACTTTACCTAACGGATATATTACACAAGTTGATCTTAACTAACTCCTAAGTGTCTAAATATCCTAACAAAACTTAGGTTTCGTAAATGCAAAAATAAAAATGTAGAAAAGTGACTTCCGCAATACGCATTCTGCAATCCCTTATTGTGGGTTGCGGGAATATCAAAAATCAAAAAATTAAAACCAAAGTTTATGCATTCCGCAATTGTCGATTGCGGGTTGCGGAAACATCCAAATACAATCACCAGATTCAAGCTTCCACAATCCCCGATTGCAGGTTGCGAGAATATCAAAAATCTAAAAATTAAAACCAAAGTTTTTGCATTCCACATTCCGCAATTGCGGATTGCGGGTTGCGGAAACATCCAAATACAATCACCAGATTAAAGCTTCCGCAATCCGCAATTGCGGATTGTGGGTTGCGGAAAAGTTGAAATTTAACAAAATTAAAGGTTCTACAAACGCATAAAAATGATGAGAAAGCTTGAAATTTTATTTATTTATTTATTTTTAAATACTGAATGTGAAATAACAATGGATAGAAAATTAAGAAAAATCTAGAAATATTTACAAAGTAAACGAAAATCCAATATTGGAAAAATATCATTAAAACATAAAACCTAGAAGTAAAAATAAAAACTATTTACAAATTAATTCTTAAGAAAATAGTTGTTGGAAACAGGTTACGTATATAGGAAATGAATCACTCCTATAATATAGGAGAGTTAATGAATTCCATAAATAGGTTTCTAACATAATCATTTTCCAAGAATAGAAAACCAAGAAAAGAATAATAATATTTCCTTTTGCACAATAATAAATGAAAATCCTTTTAAATTGCAAAATGGAAAAATAAAAATTATATTTTCAAAAATCAAATTAGCTTATTGAAAATGAAATACTTATCCATGATCAAACTAATTTTGAATGTTGAACTTTAATCCCACTAATTTCCAAATAATCATAAAACCAAATCTCATAGAAATTAGAGAAATTAGAACTAAAACATGTGTTCTTTTAATTTTCATAACATCAAATTGTGTATAAATTTAATATATTGATTTAATGAAATACACAAATTAAGTTAATGAAAGTCAAAGCATGACAATGAATATTTAAAAGATTTCAAACAAGCTTAATTTAAACATTAAAAATATTAAACTAACATAAGCAAACAAACCCAAAGACTAATATTATTTACAATATTTACATTATGATTATAGGCATGCAAAAATGAAAATAAAACCCCATCAAAGTCAAATATCAAACTAATGCAATATCTAAAATCATGAAAGAAGAAACCATAAAATCAATCAAAATCCCAAAATGAAGGTAATAGCCAGCTATCATCCCGAATAATCAGTTTGTGTAGTGAAGACCAAACCTAAGTGGGGAATGTGAAAGACAACATGGTAAGTTAACCACCGAGATTATGGAACCAACTCAAATGATAAAACCAACTCAAATTAATCAAAAACAAATAAGTAAAAATGGAAATAATGTGCATCCCGCAATCCGTAATGCGAGTTGCGGGTTGCGGAGAAACAACACGCAAATTCATTTTGACACTTATTCCGCAATCCACAATGCAGGTTGCGGAAACACAAAGTGCAAATTATTATAAAAATCTTCCCGCAATCTGCAATGCGGGTTGCAGGTTGTGGGTTGCGGGTGCAACAAACCGCGATTATTGAAAAATGTTTCCACACCCACAATCCGCACTGCGGGTTGCGGGTTGCAGAACGGAAAAGTTACAAACTTCAAAACCAAGCTCCCAGAATCTGCATTGCAGATTGCGGGTTGCGGGTTGCGGAAAGACTAACTTTTGGGAAAAATTATCTTTCCGTAAGTCACAAAAAAAACACAAAATGCATAAATTTCCAAAAGGGAAAATGTTAACTAAATCAAATCATGACAAAGACGGAAGAAAGCATGATAATCAGGATTAAAACCCCAAAATGACTAAGAAATTTAAACATTACCTTTGTATGTAAAGGGAGCTCCCATGTTTTTAATAAAACATGGGATCTGTTGTAGCTACAACAAATGGCGACTGGCTGGAAAGAACGAGTTATCTCTATGAATATAGACTTGAAATTAGGTGAGCAAGTCAAAAAGAAATCTATCAACCTAGAACTAGAAAATATGCTTTGGCGGATTAATAATGACAACAACAAAGTTAGGTGAACTTTATTGATAAATCTCCAACCAAAACCACTTGTAATGATGCTTAATTATCAATTAGAACTCATCAGCAAAAGATAGTCCTTAAACCAATATGTAAACGAAAGAGAGCAGTTTTTTATGAACCTTGTAAACAACTTTGCAACTACTCCAAATTACCAGACCATAAGTCACCTTAGGTTATCAGTTATTTATTCAATTAATTAAATTCCTCATCATTTTTATTTTATTATTATTTTATTTTATTTTTTATTTTTTTGCAGAAAAACTATTCATATATAAAGATAAAACTTTGTTGCAACAAGGTAGTCACCCTGATTTGGTGGTCAAGTTATGGTAACGCCATTCACAAACCTTTCTTGGAAACTAAACAGGCCAGCTCGGTAAGGAGACTCTCTGTCTTCTGTTTTTTATCCCAAAATCCATCACCATGGCTTGATGACCACATATTGGTAATTTCAGTCCAAAACCAGGTTCATGATCATGCTCAGGACGGCTTGTGATAAGACCCCCTGTCCCTGTATGCAGTAAGTTGTACACATGATTAATTAAAATGTGAGCAACGAGACACTACCATGGTTTGGTGAGCACATAGCAGTAGTGTTACTCGCCGATACCTGCAGAGCATGAATGAGTTGTCCTGTGATAGGACCTACCACCTCCCCACCTAAGCTGGAAGTCACCTCCCTAGCATGGTGACCAAATGTGGAGATGGCATTCCACATGGTACCTATGAACGTACTGGGCTCGCTTGTAATAATACCCCCCATCTCGTAGTCCACAATTATTTCAATGCATTAATTTTAGATTTTAAGGTGACTAAGGTAAAAACCAGAGCAAACCAAAGTGTGACTCAATTATTGAATTTTACTGCTAGCCTCTAAAGAAACATAAAGTCATAAAAACCCAATTTTTGTTACAGCTCGTATCGTTTATGTGAGGCTTTCGCATACATGGTGATTCAAATGAAGAACTATCAAATTATAGTTGGGCTTGTTGTTGTATTTAGATAAAAGCACATTTTCACGTACAGCTTGAATAAAGTAGATCTAACATACTTCCCAATCTTTAGACTAAGCTGACCAGAGTGACAACTGATTAGCAGCTTATAGCCAAATATTCCAGCATTATCATGTTTTGAAAAAAACAATCAAAAGAAAAGCTGACAAACCAAAGAAAACAAGGAAAAACAAAGTAAACACACCACACCTATGTACAGAAGGAGATAAAATGAAATAATACTAAACTAAATTGTGTGCAATTTTCGACAAAGAACCTCTTTTTTCAAGTGCGTATCCAGGAAAGATCAAAATTTGTGTGAAATGAAGATGTTCTAATTTTAATTACTTTGTCTCATGTCAAAATATTCTTGCTCTTAAAACTTGGAAAAGAATTAATTCAAAACATTTCATGACAGACTCATTATAATTTCAAACTAAAGACATAATCCAGACATGAATGCCTTGAACCAATAAAATAATAAGCGAGAACATGAATAACAGAAAGTGAAAGAAGATAAAAATACTTCCCTGAATGCATCTGAAGAAGTGTCGTTTCGAACTTAAACTTGGCTTGTCGCTGTAAATAATTTATTGAAGAAAACCAAAAGAGTAATATAATTACTAAAGGAATGAACAAAATTAATCTGTTCTACACCTACTCCTACACTACTCTAAGAAGTAAACAAAAACTAAGTATAATCGAATTTCAATGCAACCGTGAAAGCATATGGAATCCTGCAAAAATGAAGAAGTGAATAATCAGAAGGCATGACGCGAATGCTTGAAAATAAAAATGAAAAAAAAATGCATTAAAACAAATAAAATGAGATTTATGTACAAATAAAGAGAATGGAGCCTTACAGTAATGATGAAATCTTGCTAAGAAATATTTCTCAAGCCAATCAACAACCCAATCATGGTATGCACAATGAAAATCGAAAGAATGACAGAAAGAGCTTGAAATATTTATGCGATGAAATGGATTATTTGAAAGAAAATCAACATTAGTATTATAAGAATACAAAACTTCTTCTTGAACAATTTTCTTCTTAGGGATATTTTCTTGAATAAGATCAAAAAAATCAGATCCAATTTGTTCTAATTTATTATTGTAACAATCATCATAAATTAGTTGATTTAATTGGAAATTCTCAAAGAGAGAAATTTTTTTTTGAGTATTTACTTGAGAGAATTAAAGATATGAGATGTTATAGATGTAGAACCAGTATCATTAACATTCTGATAAGAATCTTCTCCATCAATTAATTGATTGCAAGAAGAAAATGTTTCTTCATTGAATGATGAATCATAAAAGGAAGAAGTATGAAGATTACCCTTAGAAATAGTATTCATTGCCAGCAAAGAAGAATGACAAGAAAACATAGATTGATGACAAAGATAAGAATCTTCTTGATCTTCTTCATGTATCTCATAATTAGCTTGTACCTCTTTAAGACTTAACAATGGAGAGTTAGAATCTGAAATATATGATTGAATGTCATTGCTATTGAAGAGATCAGGATACAAAGAAAAATATGAAGAGGAAATAAGTGCATGAAATTCATCTCTTTGTAGAATATTTTCAGATCGAGATTCCTTAAGAGGGATTTTCTCCTCAAAAGAGATATGTATGAAAGGTTCCAAATCAGAATGTACTTCTTCTTGTAATGTAGTATCATCATTTTGTGAAATATGCTCTCCTATATAATCACTTAGGTCAGAAAATGGTAATTGGGAAAACATATCACAAATTTCAGAGCAGTTAGTTGGTTCAATATCTACTAAAGGATTAACATGATAATGAATATCAGAATCTTTCCGCCGAATGAGGAACCATGTTTCCTCCAAATGAGGAAGGACCTTTGTGCATCTTCTTATTCAACTTATCACAACATTCACAAACAAACCTAACATTTCAACTTATGCATTTAGGCAGAAACGCATCATAACCCAACAGATCTTATTGTCAAATAAACAATTAATGTGCAACAGATCTAGCAGTAAAACATCATTTGGAACAAGGAAACATTGCATCGTTCATGTATTCAAGTCGCACATCACATTCATAGCAGGAAAAGAGAAAGAGACATAGTAATTCCACTCAAAATAATATCATACTAACCTTCATGACAACCCATAGATACAACATTATAGTTCTTTCATCGCATACCCAAATTAACAGACAACAACAAGCAAAATCATCTGAGCTCAACTATCTCTTCGATTGATCAATTCATGGATTCATCGATCTGGATCTCATATCTCAACACTTACAAATCTATGTCTATTTATAGTCTTGCACCTTTACATTTGTCTTCCACTTAGGCAACCACCTAACTACTTCTTAACAAACTTTACAAAAAGAACGACCCAAAAACCCACATAATGCGGTCTAAATGACCCAAAACTACAAAAGCTATTATAGACTTGCACGCTGCTTTCCTTCTTGTGCAATATCACAGCATCCGTGATGTTGTGGAGCTGACTCATGAAACTGCCTGCCAACAGGCCCCCAACACAATCTTGTGGCTCGCCCTCAAGCCATGTCAGCTGGACATGGTGTACTCAGTGATCTTCATCCTGAAGTCTTTGTATTGCTGGTCGATTTCCCTAACTTGCTCCTTAGCCGCCACAGTGATCTCCTGACTCTCTGCCAAGTCCTGCACTGATGGGTTCTCAGTCAGCTTATCAGCAATGTTTCGCTGACCTTCCTGTACTTCCTATAGCGCAGAAACTTCCTTGAAAGAAAACTGCGCTCCAATCTCTTGGAACTCCTCCAACTGCCTAGTGCACTTTTGCTGACGGTTCTATTCCTTTGCAACATGCTGATGTAACTCCTTTAGCTCCGTCTATTTGGTGACCTAAATAACTAGCGGCAGTATTCTCATGGACATCTTCAATGTGTCCAACTTCCCTTCCGCCTCCTGCCACAGCTTGGTCAGTTTTTCTAATTGCTCGCCTTCGACGACGCTGCCCTAAAACTGCGCAGTCTCTGCAGTGATTTTTGTCACTACTTGCTCCAGTGCTCCCAACTGGATCACCAACTCCTCTATGGTGCGTTTCCTATCAGCTACTTGCTCCTGTGGTGTGCTTGGTTGTAGTAGAGTTGTTAAGTCCACATTGTCGTGCTGCAATTGGGCGATGATGTTAAATTTTGAGGATTAATTCACAATACTCTTGGATCTTTACTGAGAGAATAACATATACAGTATATCAATGCATAAAAATCACAATAAGAATGACAAGCATCACAAGAATCAAAAGCATGAGAGACAAGAGACACAAAGTTTCCGTGGGGAAAACCCTAAGGTGAAAAACCCCACAACTTCCTCAGAGATAGAGAGAGCAATGGCTCAACCAAAGTACAACCAAAATACACTTGGGATAGTCTCCTAGTAGAAGATGATCCTCCTCCTCACTAGTGCACCACTTTCTGAGTGAGAGAAGTGTGACTTTCCGAATGATCAAAATAGAGATCTCCCAATCTCTATTTATACTAACCTGTTTGCCCAGTTACACTGTGGGGCCGACTTGTCTATCTAGATACATCCACAATATAATATATATTTCAGGTCCGACCCCACACATGGTGGTCTAATAGCCCATCGGCAAGTACACACACTTGAGACACTTGTCAATCCACATGATGACACTTCCTTATAGAGGAATAACACATCTCTTATAAGGGTACAATAAATATATATGAAATACATTCCGAAGTTACATATACATCAACACTCCCTCTTAAATAGGAAGGTATTTCTCGACACAATTCTGCTAGACAAGTCTTCTTCTCGAGATCATCGTCATCATCATCGTCATTGCTGCTGCTATCTCAACCAATCTCTGACTCTACTCGTCATAGGAAGTTCTACAGAGCCAATCCTTTTTCATACTGGATGTAGGCCCACCACCTGTAGGTCTTCATCATCACTATCCATACTGTGGAATCCTCAGGACTTATTACGTGCGTCACAAAACCTGGCTATAGCATCCCAGGCTATTACGAGCACACAGCTCTACCTATCAGATCTCCCAGGAGCACATTACATGTGACCCATCACAAAACCTGGCTGAAGCATCCCAGGCTGTTACGAGCACACATCTCTACCTGTTGGATCTCCCAGGAGCACATTACATGTGATCTCACGACAAAACCTGGCTGAAGCATCTGAGGCCTTTTTCATCCTGTCCAGATCTCCCAGGAGCAAATTACATGTGGTCCACCAAAAAACATGGCTGAAGCATCTGAGGCCTTTTTCATCCTGTCCAGATCTCCCAGGAGCAAATTACATGTGGTCATGGCAAATCCTGGATAAAGCATCTGAGGCCTTTTTCATCCTGTCCAGATCTCTTAGGAGCAAATTACATGCCATAGGAAAAAACCTCGCAAGATCATCTCAGGATGTTACGGGTACACAACTCCGACCTGAAGATCTCCCAAAGCACAAATTACATGTCCTCCCAAAGAAATGTCTCGATAGAGCATCCCAGGCTGTTATGGGTACGCAAATCCGACCTATAGGATCTCCCAGACATGCTCATCTACACAACCTGATCCACGGCCACAAAGTATCATCTGATACTCCCGATACATCATCCTGATGTACACATGATCATCCTTATCATCATCACTGCAACATCCTGCTGCATATCATCTGGAGAAGCTCGTCATCCACGGTCACCCTGATCATACAATGGATCCATTTGATGCACACCAAGTATCTACCTGATACATATCATCATACATAGTGTATCCACCTGATACATAGATACATGATCCACACAATGTATCCATCAACATACATGATCTACCTGATCATACCTGATACATATCAATATACATGATCTACCTAATCATACAATGTATCCACCTGATACATATACAGATACATGGTCCAAGAATCCAACATGATGCATATACAAAATACATACAAATGATCCAACTGATCATATTCAGCATCCAACATGATGCGTACATACATATAAATGATCCAACTGATCATATCCAGCATCCAACATGATCTGTACATACATATAAATGATCCAACTGATCATATCCATCATCCAACATGATCTATACATACATATAAATGATCCAACTGATCATATCCAGCATCCAACATGATGCGTACATACATATAAATGATCCAACTGATCATATCCACCATCCAACATGATGCGTACATACATATAAATGATCCAACTGATCATATCCACCATCCAACATGATGCGTACATACATATACATATAAATGATCCAACTGATCATACAAAGCAGAAACTAGAACATCATCCTGATGCTCATCATCCAGCACTTACATCCACAACCATGTGAAGGATCCTCCTTCCAACCTGCTTGGAATGGCTTCAGAAAATGTGTCCATCACTTCTTCCTCAAAGTGTCCTCGATCTGAAGAACACCAAGTCTCTCCCTGAAGTACTCGAACTTCACCCTGGCTAGTGGCTTTGTCAGCACATCTACAATCTACTCGTCCATCGCAACATACAGGAGCTTCACAGCTCCTCTCTGCACCATATCCTTGATATAGTGATATTTGATCTCTATGTGTTTCGATCTGTCATGAAACAATGTGTTCTCAGACATCTTCACACAACTCTGGTTATCGCAGAAGATACCAGTAGCATCCAATGGGAGATCAAATAACTCAGACAGTAGCTTCCGTAGCCATACTGCCTCACAACTAGTTGAATAGGCTGCAACATACTCTGCCTCAGCTGTACTCAATGCTACACAGGACTTCTTCCTGCTAAACCAAGAGATCACACCTGATCCCATACTGAAGCAGCATCCAGATGTTCTCTTCCTATCTGCAGCACTGCCAGCCCAATCTGAATCAACATAACCCTGCAGGTTAAACTTTTGATTCACTTGATACTTGAGCCTATAATCCACTGTACCCTTCATGTACCTCAGAACATGCTTTACTGCAACCAGGTGAACACTCCTCGGATCCGTCAGGAACTGGCTCAATGTGTTCACAGCAAAGCAAATATCCAGTCTCGTGTTCGTCAGGTACATCAAGGACCCAATCATCTGACGATACATAGAGACATCAACCGACTCAGATGAAGCATCACATAGAAGCTTCAGATTCGATGCCATAGGTGTGGCCATGGACTTGCAATCCATCATCCCGAATCTCTTTAGGATATCTACTGTGTACTTCCCTTGACCAAGGAAGATCCCACCTGCACTCTACCACACCTCCATACCTAGGAAATAATGCATCATTCCCAAATCTTTCATATCGAACTCAGCAGCAAGCTTCCTCTTAGTATCTGCAATCAAACTGTCATCTCCTGTTACAAATAAGTCATCCACATACAGGAGTAGAATCACAGGATTCCCTTCTTCAACCTTGTAGTAAAGGTTGGAATCCGCTTTACTCTTGGTAAAGCCCAAACTAGATAGGAAACTGTCCATCCTACCATACCAAGTTCCGGGAGTTTGTTTCAATCCATACAAGGCTTTCTTCAATCTGCACACATATGACTCCCTGTCATGTATTTCAAAACGGAGTGGCTGCTCCACATATACTTCTTCTTCAACTACACCATTCAAGAAAGCAGTCTTCACATCCATCTGGTGTATTTTCCATTTCATTGCTGCAGCCAGGGCAAGTACTGTTCTGATGGGAAGTATACCTGGCTACAGGTGCAAAGGTTTCTTCATAATCTATTCCCTCTTTCTGAGAGAAGCCACGAGCTACGAATCTTGCTTTGTATTTCTCTACACTTCCATCTGCGGCATGCTTGATTTTGTAGATCCATTTGGAAGTCACAACAGACTTCTCTTTAGGTCTTGGGACAACATCCCAAACATCATTCTTCGTTATTGATTGGTATTCCTCAACCATGTCATCCTTCCATTCTTTCTTTTCTGCTGCTTCTTCATAACTGGAAGGTTCTTTGTTCATAATATCACAGAGTAAAGCAACATAGCTGGTATGTGATCTGGTTCTCTTCTTTGCTATGTGTTCTTCTTCTAGAATGCCAAATCTTTCTGCATCTTGAATGAGCTCTCTATCCCATGCAGGTTTCCTCTTGTGAGAGTTATCCTCATAGGGTGGATCTACAGGTTCTTTTGGATCTTCAAACTCATGAACAACTTCTGGAATTGCTTCAGTCATGGTAGTGTCTTGAAATCTAGTTTCCTTAGGTTCTTCATAAACTTCGATAGGTGCCTTCCTTGATTTGATGAATGCTGAGTTTTCATCAAATGTCACATCCCTGCTGACATCAATCTTCTTGAACCCTGGAAAGTATATTCTATAAGCCTTCGAGCTTTCACTGTAACCCACAAAGATACCCTTCTTTCCTGAAGGATCTAGTTTGGTCCTCTTTTCCTTTGGGACATGAGTGAAGACTAGACAACCAAATTCTGAGATGGCTGACTTCAGGTTTCTTACCTGAAAAGACCTCTTCTGGTGTCTTGTTGTCCAATATCTTATGGGGTGTTCTATTCTGCACATATACAGTTGTTCTAGCTGCTTCTGGCCATAGATGCATAGGTAGATCCTGGTCATGTAGCATTGCTCTTGATGCTTCCATGATTGTTCTGTTCTTCCTTTCTGCAACTCCATGTTGTTGTGGATTGTAAGGAGCAGTCAACTCCCTCTTAATCCCTGAATCACTGCAAAGCTTCTTGAAGTCACCTGAGGTGAATTCTCCACCATTGTCGGATCTGAATGTTTTGATCTTCTTGTCATTTTAATTCTCCATCAAGGTTTTGAATTCCTTAAACTTATCAAACACCTCATCTTTGTTCTTCAAGAAGTATACCCAAGTCTTCCTGGAGAAGTCATCAATAAATGAGACATAGTAAAAATACCCACTTAGAGAACTGGATGACATAGGACCACATACATCTGAGTGGATGATTTCCAGGATATCCTTTGCCTTGATTTCACTGCTTGGGAAAGCCTTCTTAATGTTCTTACCTTTTGCACATCCTTTACAAACACCTTCATGTTTGGTCTTGATTTCAGGAAGACCCTCTACAGCCTTGATTGCAATTGGAAGTGCCCTATAGTGCATATGAGAAAGTCTTCTATGCCAAAGTTCACTTGGCTCCATGGATTCATGCACCATGGCATGTTCAGGTTGTCCCTTCAATTTATACAAACCTCCCTCTTGCTCTCCAATCACTACTGCATCATCTATGGTCTTTCCCTTTTGCCACATTAGGAGTTGGCCATCCACAAATGCAACCCTCATACCTTTTGTATCCAATGCAGAGATGGAGAGTAAGTTCTTCTTGAGCCCAAGTACATAAAGGACTTCTTTCATCTTCAAATATTTTCCAGAATCTAGGTTATAGGAGGCTTCACCACTTCCTTTGATTGGGTATTGATAATCATCCCCAAGTTTCACCTTATGGGGTGATTCATGTTCGTATAGGTTCACAAAAGATTCCTTAAACCTAGTCATGTGTTTGGAAGACCCACTGTCAATTAACCAATCATTACAGCCATGGGAGATAGTACCTGTGAAAGCAAAGATCAGAACATACTCTTCTTCACTTGATGAGTCATCATTACTATCATCACTTTCTTCCCTAACCTTCTTCTTGGGTGGTTCATCATCCTCGGCAGCATGAGCATGAAACCTTCATTTGCTTTCCTTCTTCTTCTTGTTGAATTTGTTGTTGTCCTTCTTGTTCTTGGGACAATTTATGGCAATATGTCCATTCTCATTACAGGTGAAGCATATTCTTCTTTCTTTGAAGTGATGTGAAGATTTCTTGGAGTGAGATGGCTCTCTCTTGGACTTCCCTTTCTTGGTGTGAGCTATGAGAGCTTGATCTTCATTCCCCATCTTTTATTCTCGTGCCACAAGCCTTGCTTCTTCTTGTGAGCATTCTTCCCGTAGTCTACTGAAGGAAATCAACTTCTTTCTTGCACAGATTCCTTGATGAAGGAGTCCCATGACCTAGGTAAGCCATTCAGAGTGGTCATGACAACTTCACCATTCTCCACCATTTCATCCACTGCTTCTAGTTGTTCCTTGATCTGGGAGACCCTTGAAAAATAAGATTGAATGGTTTCTCCATTCTGAAACTTTACTCCTTTCAATTGGTTCTGCAGGGTCATCTTCCGATTTATGTTCTTCCCTTCAAATAGCTTGGTCAAAGAGTCAAACATCTCTTTGGGTGTCTTTAGAGAAGACACATGGGGTATGAGATGGTATTTGATAGAATCAGCAATGATTCTCTTTGCCTTGACCAAGTTCTTCTTATGCAATATTTAGCCTCTTCATCCTCTGGGATAGGGATGTCTTCTTTTATATATGAGTCCAACTCATTCTCTTCCAGGATTAACCCAATCCTATACTTCCAAGCTCAGAAGTTATCATCCCCTTCAATATTATCCTCAAGATTGGTGTGGTGATACATTTTAAAGAGTACTTCAAATGGAAATAGAAAAGATTTAGGTCTTACCACTTGAAATGTTGAAAACTGGATCTGGTCCCGGATTAGGGTTTGTCGAAAAAACCCTAAAAATTCAAAATGTGAATTTCAACTTTCTGAAATGATAGAAACATGCACCTTGATGAGCTGATCATCCTGGTGCATTCAGAATTTGAGATCAGCAAGGTTTTACCCTTCATATTTGACTTTTGTCCACTCGGGTTCACTAGGGAGAGCCCTGAATTAGGGTTTGAGTTTCCCAAAGATCTACCCAACCTAAAACATCGATCTAAAGCTCTAAACTTCGATTTTTGCAAGGAGGTTTCCATCTATGTCTTCAGATTTCAGAAATGCCTATTTTTATGGAAACCCTAATTTTTAGGGCCAAATCTGAAAATGCTCAGAATTGAATTCTGATTGGACAGATGGATTCTCCTTGATGAATAGAGTCAATCTACTATACTGCTTTTCCAAACTCTGTGGAGAGAAACCCAATAAACAAGAAACTCAAGTTTTTGTCACTGCAAAATGTCTTCTTCTCAGGTTAGCTCTGACACCATGTTAAATTTTGAGCATTAATTCACAATACTCTTGGATATTTACTGAGATAATAACATATATAGTATATCAATGCATAACAATCACAATAAGCATGATAAGCATCACAAGAATCAAAAGCATGAGAGACAAGAGACACAGAATTTTCGTGGGGAAAACCCTAAGGTGAAAAACCCCACAACTTCCTCAGAGATAGAGAGAGCAATGGCTCAACCAAAGTAAAACCAAAATACACTTGAGATAGTCTCCTAGTAGCAGATGATCCTCCTCCTCACTAGTGCGCCACTTTTTGAGTGAGAGAAGTGTGACTTTCCGAATGATCAAAATAGAGATCTCCCGATCTCTATTTATACTAACATGTTTGTCTAGTTACACTATGGGTCCGACTTGTCTATCTAGATACATCCACAAAATAATATATATTTCAGGGACGACCCCACACATGGTGGTCTAATAACCCATCGGTAAGTACACACACTAGCGACACTTGTCAATCCACATGACAACACTTCCTTATAGAGGAATAACACATCTCTTATAAGGGTACAATAAATATATATGAAATACATAAATGAAATACATTCTGAAGTTACATATACATCAACAGATGACGTCCCCTAGTTGTTGCGCTCGCTCGCCTGAATCCAATTGGATGGTGGGCTCTGGTACATACTGACATGCTTCAGAGACTCTCGCTTCCAACCGCACGATATTGTCCCGAATGTGGGATTTATCCATTGTCAAGCGATCTTGCTCCTTCAACTCCTCAATTGCTTGAGCCTTCTCAGCAAACAACAGTTATAGCTTGTCATCTAATTCGTCGACCACCTCCCTGGAAGCTACCACCATTTTTTGACACAAACCCAGTCGGCGGGGGTTCCTCACTCTATCGACATCCAACCCACCACGATCTCCCTGAGCACCGGCCTAGACAGGTTTACCCTGTCTAGCGACACCTGCGGAGCAGATGAAGTCTCACCCGAGATGTTCAAAGGAGCTGATGGAACCATGTTTCCGCCGAATGAGGAAGGACCTTTTTGCATCCGCTTATTCAACTTATCACAACATTCACAAACAGACCTAACATTTCAACTTATGCATTTAGGAAGAAACGCATCATAACCCAACAAATATTATTGTCAAATAAACCATTAATGTGCAACAGATCTAGCAGTAAAACATCATTTGGAACAAGGAAACATTGCATCATTCATGTATTCAAGTCACACATCACATTCATAGCAGGAAAACAGAAAGAGACACATTAATTCTGCTCAAAATCATATCATATTAACCTTCACGACAACCCATAGATACAACAATATAGTTCTTCCATCACATACCCAAATTAACAGACAACAACAAGCAAAATCATCCAAGCTCAACTGTCTCTTCGATTGATCAATTCATTGATTCATCGATCTGGATCTCATATCTCAACACTTACAATGCTATGTCTATTTATAGGCTTGTGCCTTTACATTTGCGATCCACTTAGGCAACCACCTAACTACTTCTTAACAAACTTTACAAAAAGAACGACCCAAAAACCCACATAATGCGGTCCAAATGACCCAAAACCCACATAATGCGTTCCAAATGACCCAAAACTACATAAGCTATTATCGACTTGTGCGCTTCTTTCCTTCTTGTGCGGTATCACAACATCTGCGATGCTGTACAGCTGACTCATCAAACCACCTGCCAACAGACGGCTCCAGGGTTACCTTCAAGCGAGTGATGAAAAGGTGTGTCATGCGGAGGAGGTTGTTCCACCAACAATGGTCTTGTAATATCAGTGATGGGAAGATTTACGGGAGGAGAAAAGTTTCCTCCTAATTTAGGGATAGGAATTCCATCTTCATGTGATCCAGATGTTGTGGTTTGATCCATGCTTTCTCCTAAGTTGTCCTCCTTGTTAAAGAGTTATTTAGGTGGTAAATTTAGTATTCTACGGTATCTTCATAAGGGATTTTCAGCCAGGGTGGATGATGAAAGGCTTCTCCTAAAATTATTCTAAAATAAATAACACACTTCAAGTCCTACTCAAGCTAAAGCCACAAGCAAACTTATATGATAGGTGGGATTAAAGTTTGGAACCTCACGGGAGTATCAAGGCATCACAACTCGCGATATACTACAGGGTCCAACAGTAATACTCAACTCAATTTTTTAGAGCACTAACCAAGGAGGATTAGGACCCCATCGCTAACTGTATTACTCGACTACCTGGTAGTACATTCGTAGTAGATTCCTGAGTGTTGTTCTCGATTTATTTCCATGCCAAGACGGACAATGGTTGACTTGGATGGTTTTAGGAATCCTAGTGGGGTCTCTCGATATATTCATATGACCCTTTCTTCAAAACCTTGGATACGACGTAAGGTCCAAACCACATAGACTTGAACTTGCCTGACCCCAAAATATCTTTGTCCTAGTTATAGACCAAAACAAGGTCTCCTTAATAGAAAACCCAAGGTTTAACAGACTTATCATACTGAATTTTGACTCGTTTCTTGTGTGCTTCATTTGCAATGAGCACATCTTGGCTCTATTCATCAAGATGTTCCAGATGAAGAAGGCATTCTTCCAAATTAGATGTATCAAGTAAAACTTGAATGGCCAACTTTAACGATGGTATTTCACACTCAACCAGTGTGAGTGTATCCAGCCCGTGAACGAGTTGGAAGGGTGAAAAAATGGTAGCAACCTTAACATATGTTCGATATGCCCAGAGATCCGGATACAGCATGATATGCCAATTTGAACTACTAGCATTAATTGTATGCTCGAGAATGGTTTTCAAAGTTGTGTTTACTGCTTTGACTTGGACATTTTCCTGCGAGTAGAAAGGAGATGAGTGCTCCTGTCTAAATCCTAGCATAGTAGTCAACTCTGCCATCATGTTATTTTGAAAATTTTTCCCATGATCTATATCAATCTCTTTAGGGATACCAAACATAGAGATAATATGATTGAATATGAAATAGGCTTAAGTTTCACCATCTTCCTTCACAGTAGGAATTGCCTCTGCCCACTTAGTAAAGTAATCTACAATGACAATAATGCACTGATGCCCCCCAGCAGAAACTGGGTTACATGTCATATAATCAACCCCCCCACTTGGTGAAGGGGCCCACTGCAATGACGAAGAATAAAGGAGTAGGATGTGCTCGCATATTTTTGGTAAAGAGATGACATGGATGACAACACTTAACATCCTCCACACAATCCTTGAATATGGTGGGCCAAAAATAACCTGCACGCAATATTTTTTGGGTTGTTTTCAACCCAGAAAGATGACCTCCACATGCTCCATTATGGGCATCATTCAGAACAAACTCAGCCTCTTCAAGAGTTACGCAATGGCGTAAGATGGAATCAACCCCTCGTCTATACAAAGTATCAGAAATTATGAGGTAATTCTTACCTTTATTTCGAAGTCATTGTCGCTCTTCCTTTGAAAAAGTTGGTGGAAACTTCAAAGTCTGGAGATAATCAAAATATCCCCATAGCACAAATCAAGGGTAGCAATGAGGAATATGTGTTCATCAGGGAAAGAATCATCTTCCACCTTACAATCCTTGCCACTAGGGAACTCAAAAATTAGCTCGGAAAATGCTAAGGAATTTTTAGATTTAGCAGACTAAAAGGTGAGATCAAACTCATGAAGGATAACAATCCATTTATTAAATTTTCCCCCAATATGCGTCGGGTTAAAACGTAATGAAATGGATTGATGTCTATAATCATCGTAGTGGTTCACAACAATATGTAAAGGTGGAGCCTCTGAATTGCATACACAGCTACAAGTGCCAACTTCTCAATGTGAGAATACTTAAGTTTGGGTCTCACCAAAGCGCGACTAAGGTAATAGAAGGCATGCTCCTGAATCTGATCATCTTCCTGAACTAGAAATATGCCAATTGTGGAATCTGATGCGGCCAAATATAGAATAAAGTCTCAAGTATAATCTGAGGGACTCAATAATGGAGCTGATAATAACGCTTCTTTCAAAACCTCAAATGAGTTTTGACCAACCTCGTCCCATAAAAATGGTGTGTCTTGTTTGACTAGATGCATGAACCCGTTCATTATTTTTGCATAATTAACAATGAAACGTCTGAGGAAGTTGGACATGCCCTACAAACTATGAAGTTGTCGAATGTTGCAAGGAGGATGCAATATGATGATAGCCTCAACTTTCTATGGATCGAGCATAATCCCTTTGTTGGACACGATGAAACCTAGAACTCGTCTAGACTCAACGCATAACACGCATTTATGAGGATTCAATCGAATCTTGTAGTGTCTACATCATTCAAACACAAGTCGTAAATGGTCTGGATGATCTCGTCTCTTTCGATATCGTGCAGGGAGATCATCCAGGTACAGTTCAACTATATGTTTGATATCATGGAAAGAAAATTTCATTGCTCGCTGGAAAGTAGCTCCAACATTCTTCAAACCAAAAGGCCTCTTCCTATAGGATAAGGTACCCAAGGGACAAATAAAAGCAGTCTAGTGTTGATCTTCAGGTTTTATTTGAATCTGATTTATCCTGAAAATCCATCCATGAATGAAAATATTTTGTTACCTACACATGCATCTATAATCTGATCAATGAAAGGTGTGGGGTAATTATCTTTAGGACATGTTTTATTTGAATCCCTAAAATTGGTTCAAACATAGATAGTACCTTGTTTTTTATCAACTGAAACTGGATTAGAAATCCATTTCATCATTGCAATAGGATAGATAAACCTGGCTTTCAAGAGCTTTTCAACCTCAGCTTTTGTTGGAATATTCACACCATCATTTTTGTATTTTTCATGCTTGCATGCAAATCTGCATGCTGCATGCATTTGCATGCCACTGCATGCATCCATTCATCATCATGGGTGGCTCCCAGCACTTTTGTATTTTGCATGCAAATCTGCATGTTGCATGCCAGTGCATGCATCCAGTCATCATCATGGTTGTCTCCCTAGCACCTGGAGCTTGTTTCTAGCTCTCCAGAGCCTGTCTTTAGCCCTCATTTGACCTCATACCTACCTAATGTGCCATCGTTTACTTATATGCTTAGCAAGTGCACCTTTATCACCTACCACTGTCAGTTAGAGCACCTTTTCTCACCTACCACCAGTTATCACTCAATTAGGGCACCTTATCTCACCTACCAGGAGTTTTCATTCAGTTGAGTGCATTGATTGAGTATTTATTCCATTGATTTCTCATGCCGACTGCTGTAGCTTCTAGTTAGCTAGTTTTGGATTTCCACTTGACTATTTGACAGCCTCATGCGCCCCCCTTGGAGTCTCCATTCCCTGACTTACGCCTAGATGGTTTTGTTAGAATTAGTTAGACACACTTGACTGACTATTACCATTTATGACTGATACTATTGACTGGATGATGTATCCATTGTTATCCAAGCTATACTTTGAGTTAGATAGCCTCATGCACCCCACTTGGAGTCTCCATTCCCTGATTTATGGCTAGATGGTTCTGTTAGACTCAGTTGGACACACTCGATTGACTCTTACCATTTATGACTAATACTACCAACTGGGTGATATCTCCATAGTTATTCATGCTATACTCTGAGATCAGGGATTCGAATGCCCTACTTGGCTAATTCGAATCCTATATCATGTTGCTTTGCAGTCCATTGTAACACATTCACTACATTCTTATTCATTGTGTGATACTGATATTATGTCTATTATTATATGTTTATGAGTGATTATTGAGTGTCTCCTTCTCTTCTTCTCTGCAACATAGTTGAGATTTTGATTGTGAGTTGCTACAGTTGCTAGATCTCTTGCATATTATCACATGGTATCATAGCAGGAAGCAGCTATTCGAATTGCAGCCATTGCAGCAGTTGCAACATTTCTTTGAGCAGTTATCTTTTCACTTGTGCACCAAAAGCCTCTGAGTTTCCACATCAAATCCTGGTGCTATTACTTGAATTCATTGGAGAAATCTAGTGAGGTCTAACCAGGTGTGAAGGACTTAGTCTATGTGCCAAGTGTTCTTGAGGTAGTATTCAGTCGAAGTGTAGAATTCTCCATCAGCAAAAATTCTCTTGTTTTGCAGGTTTATTCACCCATTCAGAATCTTCTTCAACTATTCGACTTTCTCTATTTCAGATGGATCTAAAGCTTACATATTCCAACTATGTTGAGTGGAAAGCCAAGATGGCTCTCTTCATAAGATCCAAGGGCTTCACCCGAATACTCAACTGAACGATGGTAGAACGTCTCAATGCAATTGAAAAGTCCAAGTACTTGGATAGGTTTGATAAAGCTATTGGCCTCCTCCTTCTCTCAATTTTTGAAGATCTACACTTCCATGTCATCAATCTTACATCTCCTAAAGAGGTTTGGGACAAGCTCGAATCTCTTTTTGGACCGAAAGATGATATGAAAGGTCACAAATTGGAGACAGTGAGTTTATACAGCTTCGAGACAATCAATTCCTTCCCCAAGTTTCAAAGCTTGATATTACCATTGAAAATATATGAGATAGTGAAAGAAGTCAAATTACAATACATGGTTCCAGTTGTTCCATCTTCCTATCTATTTTATGAGCAAAAGATGTCAGCTACTACTCTAGAAGTTGAAGAGATCTTTGAAATCTCTACTTCCCGTGAGCTTACTGATGTGCGAAATAATGATCTATTGAGCATCTTGGAAGATTTAGGAGGCATTGCATTCGCCTTCCTTGATAAAAATATTCCTATGGACTCCTACTTGGTCATTGGCACATGCTTTCAGAACTTCACCGAAGATAGAAGACTCTACCATTCACTTGGATTCAAGTCTCATGCATATCCTTGTGATTTTGGTTTTGATCTCACCACTATTGGTTCAAAGAATATCATAAGAAACCATCCTCAAAATCTTTGATTTGATTTGAAGATCAAGCCATCACCATTATATGGTTCATTTGGTTCTTATCTCACCCCTACTAGTTCAAAGGAGATATCAAAGAACTACATACACTTTCATGGAGTTGGTGCACCTGTTGATGTGCAAGATGATGACCTACTCAGTACTTTGAAGGTAAAATCAAATTTTGAAGGTAATGCATTCGCTCTCCCTCATCATATGCTTTCCTTGGATTCCTATTTGTTCATTGGCACATGTTTTCAGAGTTTCACTAATGATGGAAGACTCTATCATTCGCTTGGGTTCATGACTCATGCACCTTTCTATGATTTTGGTTTTGATTTCACTCTTGTTGGTTCAAAGGAGATCATGAGAAACCATATTCCAAGTCTTGGATCTGATTTGCTTGCCTCCATTATTGGAGAACTCAAGCACATGCTTTTGTAGCATGATTAATTTCTTCCCAAGAGGAAGATAACTCTTTTTGAGAGAATGCTAGATCCAGATCCATAAGAACCTGAAGATCTAGCACCTATTGGTTCATGGGTCGCCACTGTTGTTGCATCCACCAGTGATATTGTTGAAGATCTACCATCATCATGTCATAGTTTCTTTGGTTATGATCTCACTTATGTTGTTTCAAAGGAGATATCAAAGAACTAACTACACCTTCATAGTTTTGGTTCTACCTCATTTGGTTCGAATCACATGCTTCATGATGATCTTAATATTATGTTTTTACAACATGATCCACTTCTTCCCATAAAGAAGATACCTCCTCCTTTGATTGATGATCAAGAGAGAGATGCATCATCACATGAGATTTCAGATTCAAAATCCATATCCACAAGAACCTGAAGTTCTAGCAATTGATGATGAAGATGAGCGAATGGGAGATCCAGATCCACAAGAACCTGAAAATATCTCACCCGATATTCCTCCTCTTCCTCGATGGGCAACCACTACACTCTGATCTCCCGGTGATTTGGTTGGTGATCCATATGAACATAGAAGAACCAGATCATATTTTCAGAATAGAAGGTTTCATCCTTCTCACATTGTTGATCCATTTCAGATCGATCGATCCTTCTTCGATAAAAGAAGAACACTTACCTCCTTTAGGGGTGAGTGATGATATGCTACATTAGCATCCTTCAGTCTATTTTAAGGGAGGGCTTTCTTCCCACTGGGTTTTCCCTCTTTCCTCACTTATTTTATTTACATGGATTGTATGGGATGACCTTTGGTCTTAGTCACCAGGGCCCTATTTTTGTTATCTCCTCATAAGTATAGCTTGCGGGGCGATGTTGGAATATTCACACCATCATTTTTGTATTTTGCATGATTTCATGCAAATATGCATGCTGCATGCATTTGCATGCCACTGCATGCATCCAATCATCATCATGGGTGTCTCCCAACACTTTTGTATTTTGCATGCAAATATGCATGCTGCATGCATCCAGTCATCATCATGGTTGTCTCCCTAGCACCTAGAGCTTGCTTCTAACTCTCCAAAGCCTGTATTTAGCCCTAATTTGACCTCCTACCTACCTAATGCGCCCTCTTTGACTTATCAGCTTAGCAAGTGCACCTTTCTCACCTACCACCGTCAGTTAGAGCTCCTTTGCTTACCTACCACCAGTTATCACTCAGTTATGGTGCCTTATCTCACCTACCAAGAGTTATCATTCAGTTAGTGCATTGATTGAGTATTTCTTCCACTGATTGCTCATGCTAACTGCTTGTAGCTTCTAGTTATCTAGTTCTGGAGTTCCACTTGACTATTTGGCAGCCTCATGCGCCCCCCTTGGAGTCTCCATTCCCTAATTTATGCCTAGATGGTTCTGTTAGACACATTTGACTGACTATTACCATTTATGACTGATACTATTGACTGGATGATGTCTCCATTGTTATCCAAGCTAGACTTTGAGTTAGATAGCCTCATGCACCCCACTTGGAGTCTCCATTCCCTAATTTATGGCTAGATGGTTCTGTTAGACTCAGTTGGACACACTCAATTGACTCTTACCATTTATGACTGATACTACCGAATGGATGATATATCCATAGTTATTCATGCTAGACTTTGAGATCAAAGATTCGAATTCCCTACTTGGCTAATTCGAATCCTATATCATGTCGATTTGCAGTCCATTGTAACACATTCACTACATTCTTATTCATTGTATGATACTGATATTATGTCTATTATTCTGTGTTTATG
The DNA here is from genome assembly GCA_027924585.1 of Larix kaempferi. NCBI lineage: Eukaryota > Viridiplantae > Streptophyta > Pinopsida > Pinales > Pinaceae > Larix > Larix kaempferi. The sequence continues at coordinate 18,596,976 of BSBM01000289.1, forward strand.
ATTGATTATTGAGTGCCTCCTTCTCTTCTTCTTTGCAACATACTTAAGAGTTTGATTGTGAGTTGCTACAGTTGCTAGATATCTTGCAGATTATCACAACTTTGACAGCTACAGCTTTTCGTGGGTTAACTGGACAAATATTTTTCCGAATGGTTTCATGTTTGGATATGGATACATATTAATTTCATGTTTAACAATATATGGGTCGAGTCCTATAATCTCCTCATATGACCAAGAAAAAACATCGCGGAATTCTTTAAGGAAATCGGTATACATGCAAACTTCCTCAAGGGAACAGCTTGCACCGATGAAGATATTTTCCATGACATTAGGTTTTATGGAGATATTGATCAGAATTGTTGCCGATATATTAGCCATATTACCTTCAACAAAAATTCCTTGTTTCACTAAAGGGTTAACAAGCTGGTCAACATCCCCACTAAGTCTCACACAAAACTTGTCATTCTCAATCCTGTCTAACTCTGGAAGGAAATAGGATCTGTGATGCATATGTTCCCAGGGGTGATCAAGGCCTACCATTCCTTCCAAAATGGATTCATATGAAGGAAAAACCATGTCTAAATAGTCAAAAGAATGAGCAGAGTCCACTATCCATGCAGGCACATAATCAACATCTAACTCCTCGAAGACCAAAGGAGTCGAGATGGAATCCATGGAATATTCTTATAATTCTTGATAAGAAACTTCTTCCACAGATAAGGGCACCACCGGTTCATTCTAAGTAGGTAAGGTCCAAGGATCTATTCTATTAGATATTTTAAAAACATCCTTAGATATTGAAACATTGTTTGGAGCACTCATTGAACCAATATAACTCACGGGAGTAGGTAAATCGAAAATGTCCATTAGTGATGAATACAAACCTACTCCAAAACTCTCGCTAGGTGGATGTGCCTGATCAATCATCAGAATATTTGACTTAGAAGAGGTGTTGTTTTTCCAGGTAAAGGACAATTGGTCAACAGTGACGATTCGTCCTTCATGAGGAAATACCAAGACCCAAAAAATGGATGATGGAACGACTTGCATAGGATACGTTCAACTCCTACCTAACAACAAATTGTAGTCGAGAGGAACATATACAACCTCTAATTCCACTAAAACCACTTTCCCTGCTAACTGGATTTCAAAGGAGGGTAAAATGCCATGCGGACGGAAATATTTTCCATCAAAAGCAGTAAGCAATGTTATTGAAGGAACCAATTCAGGGGATCTTAAATCTCGCCAACAAGAAATAGCCATTACGTACGTAGATGCGCACTCATCTACTACTGTTTTTATAATGGTTTTGGAACCATGAACTACTTCAATATAGAAGGTGATGCGGTACGACAATCGAGCTTTAATAACACACATATCAAACTTCGCTAACATACTTGAGGAATCAAGACTTTCGATGGCTACCAGAAGTGCATTCCATTGCGAGGGGAAACTTTGCAAGACTTCTAAATATGACATGGCACATGGAGTTTGGGATAAGTATTCCACAACATAATAGTTGGGAGTGGCCCTCACGTTAGGATTGTCTGATGCCCGCTTATACACACCTTTTGGTATCTTAGGCATGGGGTCGGCAGGCCTCTCAATGTGAAGAGGGGCGGAAACCTTAGGAGTATCTTTATATTTTTGGAACGATTCTAGACTATAGTTTCTTGCTCTGGTCTATATAAAATTTTCTGAGCGAACCATGTTGATACAGGATTCATCATATGATGTGGAACTCTGGGTGCCCCCAGCACTAAAGCTACCAGAAGCCATGTTTTATCCCTTAGGAAATGGATCCTTCAGGATGGCAAGTTTTCTTTGTTGCAGTAGCTTTTGGGCTTCATAAATTAAGGGAATCGATGATTCAAGTGGTCTTCCTTGCAAAATTTACAGGGAAACTTTCCTTTTATTTTCTTTCTTACCCCCCTCAACATTGTCATTGGTCTTGGTCTTGTTTTGATTACCCTCCCCCTTCTTTCCCTTGTTTTTCTTTCCACCGAGTTGCTGAGTACCCTTTTGGTTAGACTGCACATTATGTACAGTACTTTTTTGAGAAGGGGAGGTGGAAACCGTAGCTTCCTCCACTGCAAAACGCTTTACAGATAGCTCTTTCACTTGTTTGGCCAAATCTTCTATACTTAATGAGTGAACTGAACCAACAATTCCATCATCATGCATTCCAGGTTTAGGTTTGATGGGATCAGTATTTGATCTCAGTGCATCAGGAATAATTTCATAGAGAATCCCATACTGAGAGTAAATCAATTCTAACTTCTGGTCTCTCAAAATGGCTTCCTCCTCTGAGGTAACCCCTGAAGTAGAAACATAGTTAGAGATGTAAGGTAGGAGTGATTTCAAAAACCACTCTAATCAGAACTCTGGAGGTATCTCAGCCTTGATCAACCTTTCCTTCTTATCGACTCCTGAATGTGATCTGAAATGTGAGTGGCCTTATTCTGCCTAAATGTAGACAAAAGGTTCGTGTCGGAATCATACCGAACGGGAAGTTGGAAGTGGTTTAAAAATATCGTTGCTAAATCATAAAAAATGATAACCAGCAGATGGCAATTCAATATACCATTTAGTTACTACACCAGTTAAGATTATTTGAAAAATTCTCAACTGTATAGAATCATCGTTTAGCAAGTTGGAAGAGCACCACAAATGAAAAGTAGTGACATGGTCCCCAGGGTCTTCTCTAGTCTTTACCTTCAAACTTTGGAATATCTGAAGGAAGCTTGGTTGGAACGGGAGGCCAAGTTGGGTCATGACAGACCGGATCATTCATGAGTTTCGAAAGGTATGGAAATTTTAAAGTTGCTAGAAAAGGTAACCGAGGCCTAGCCGATGGAAAATATGTTTGGGGAGATGGATAAGGAAAATTACATGAGCCGTATCCCCCATAATTTTGGTTAGGGTTTACCCCAGTCATCGATTATGAAGTAAAGATGTTTTGAAAAGAGCTTCATCCATAATCAAGTGGGTTGCTCCCTTAGGGTCCACTCCACTGTGATTGAGTATAACTAAATCCAACTGAAAAATGAGTTGAAGAGAAAGCAGTACCACCTCTTCCACCAAAGAGTGAAAAAGGAGAACTCTCTACAGGCACATTCAATATTTGTACATCAGTTGGTTGGAAACTATAACTTGTAAATGGATTTGAACTCATAAATGGTGCAGTGAAATGAACAAGCACAGATCCTACAAAAGGTGCAGAGGGAGGAATATATCCTCCATGCCAAGGGAATCCATGGACAAAAGGAGATGAACTAGTTGGACCAGTTTGGAAGTTCTAAAGGAAAGGGGACGATGTGAGTGGTACTGTAGGGAACCCAATAAAAGGTAAACTAGACAAACCAGTGTTGGTTCTAAAGGGTATGGAAGTTGAAGCAACTTGAGTGCTAGGTGGTCCTAAATATACTGTACTAAAGCTAAAATATGTGATTGGATAAGAATTTATCTGCAATGAGCAAGGTACCTGAATGCTAATGTGTGGAGGAAAGAACCCTATAGACACGATAGAAAAACTTGGAATGTAGACATTTCCCGATCCTTCCCATGAGTTATCCATAATAAAACCAGATGTAAACCTATAAACACTTAACTCGGGTTGACCTAAAGAAGATATATGTACTGACACTAGATCGTAGGGTACAGTTAAGGGTGGGTTAAAGGGTCTTACAAAGCCTTCATCTTGCAAGTCCTCAACCTCAGTTGTGTGTAAAACCAATGAAGTTTGAGTCATAAGATAAGGTTCTCTAGGTGGATCAGTTGTTCCAGTTGGATCAAAATATCCACTCATGTTTATTCTTCACGGCTGAGGTCGCAGTGGAGGCTCCATAGTGAGTGGAGGAAGGTTTTTCAACCTCCTATATCTATAGAGAGGATGTTCCTCCATGGCTAAACAAAAAAATTAATAAAAACCTAGGGCCAACTAAAACATGAGTAATCAAACAACACACCACTAAAAAATCCTAAGTGATCCCAACCATGTAATGCCTCGTTTTGAATTTACCACTTGAACCACCATTTCCCAATGGTATTTCCTTCTTATTGTGGAACTTCGGTCGTTTGATTACAATATGGACATATGGATTTATTATTTGCGGAGTTTACATATATGAGTGTGATGTTAATATTATGAATTATGTTCATGTTTTGATTATGTCTCTAGAATGCAAATTTAATAAATGATGGGTACGTGGATACCAAGTTAAAGTTATATGTTGAATGGATGGGTATGATACCAGGTGTATTGTACATAAAAATTGATTTTTCACTATTGTTCATTAGTAATGAAATGTATATACACATCAATGATTGCACGATATTCTCGATCTTGTATTTGGATACTAACCTACAAGTTAAAAGAGCTAAGTGGTAGTTGAGTCCTACGATGTGGGAGTACCTCTGGGACCTGAATTATGAAATATAAATGGTATGTAAGTGATGTATTATTGTTTAGCATGAGTATTGTATTATTATCATGATGTGTGGGAAGGTGTGGGGTTTTAGAAAACTCAACCACCCAACTTGGTTATTCGATGACAAAAATTGAGTACAACAGTCGCAACGTAGTCACTATGTCGATGTAGACATAGTCCCTTATTCCATAGGAGGGGTGGAGACATTACCCACCATTTATCCTCTGAAACCTGGAGTCATGGGAGGGTTGTGCTACGACGCACTCCCCAAGGTGTGTGGTGATGACTAGTGGGTGTCTGCTGGGGAAGCTTGGTCGATTCAGTCAACACTTTCGCTTACAGGTTCTAACTAGAGTTATGCCATGTAGTGGATGCTCCAGGGTAGTCCAGCAGAGGAAGGATAGGATGTGGAAGTTATTTGTGAATTAGGTAGATAGGAATGTTGTGGAATTTTTAAAGGGAAACATAATTTACTATGTGGACTGAAAACCTTTGCTTGATTCTTGTGTCGTAATTCAGTATGTTATGCGTGTTTCATAGATTATTATGATCTTAGTTAGTGGTAGTAGGTACCTGTCCTTGTAATTGACTAATTAAACTAATGTGAACATAAATATAATGATATGAAATCTTAAATGGTTAACTGTTATAATAACTAATAATGCTAAAGTAATTATGTTATATGTATGTTTTTTCTACCTTCCTGGAAGATTATTATTATTAGTTAGTAGGTATGCATATGTGATATGATGTTCCTTATAATACATATCTGACCTATGCATACGTTGGCCATGCATGCACACTTTGTACATATACGCTAGTATCGATATACGAATACTTTGACATGTTTAATAATTGTACAAGTTGTTGTGAATAACTAAGTTAATTGTGCATTGATCCAATACAGATAATGAACGTCCAAGTTATTAAGCATATGTGAACATTGTAATAAGTAATTGATTAAGTATCATCAATTAGAAATTGTAGTAAGGAAATTGTCGTGAATAAACATAAATATTGTTCCATATGTGTCAGTAGAATTGTATTGTGTAATTGTTATCATGATTGTTTAAAACCATTAAGGGTGCTTTGTTTAAAAATACAAGAATATTGTGTTGGTACTAGGGTACTTGTCGGTTACACAAATAAAGATTATTATTATTATTATTTAATCACTGATTATTATTATTGTTGTTGTTATTTAATTATTATTAATAAATTATAAAATTATCCTTTACTATAAAGCATAGTGGATCAACTAAACTAAATTATTATAGGGATTATTGAGTTAAGTAATTATTAATAAGATTAACTCAAAACTTAAAAAGGAATATTTAATTAATTAATTGGATCAAACAAGATAAGATAGGATGGCATTAAAATAATATTGTTATTAATTTATTAATAGGTAAGACATCAGATCGGATGGATAACATATTTAAGACATCCACCACTACCAACTTGAAAAGGCAACGATAATAACTATTAAATTATTACTTTATTCAAACATATTTAATGTTTAAAATGGTGAGTGGGACTAGTAATTAACCCACTGTATCTAAAAATCCCAAATGAACATATCAAGAATTATTAATGAATGTGCATTCAACTCACTTAATTGAAATTAATTGACATGCCATTGAACTGCTCGAAAAAAATAAGCACATAAGAATATAATATTTTATTATGATGGAAATAAATGTTTTGGGGTTTTGAGGGATTTGATGGAGGGTGGAGTAATCTCCAAGGCTTGAGTACATAAGAATATAATATTTTATTATGATGGAAATAAACGTTTTGGGGTTTTGATGGAGGGTGGAGTAAGCTCGAAGGCTTGAGTAGGAGGAAAATAGTATTTAGGTGAGAACATACGAGTTAGAAGGGGGTTGGTTCTTTTAGGGAGTGAACTATGAGGGAATTGAAAAATATTTTTGGAAGTGAAGTCTTTCGAGGAGGGGGGAAACTCGAGGCTCAGAGGAAATGAAATATTTTTGGGGGGAAACACAAGAGGAGGTATGTTTCTCAATGTTTTAGGGAAACATTGAGGAGGTATGTTTCTCAATGTTTTAGGGAAACATTGAGGAGGTATGTTTCTCAATGTTTTAGGGAAACATTGAGGAGGGGGACAACTCGAGGCTGGTAGGAAATGAATTATTTTTGGGGGGAAACACCATAGGAGGTATGTTTCTCAATGTTTGAGGGAAACATTGACTAGTTGGACTGGTTGTACTCAAGTTTTGGGCTCGAGGGTCCAAGAAACATAGTTTCATGGAGCTACGAAGTCAGAGAGACTTTTGCAGGTTGGCAAACCTATTTTGGCAGGTTGAGTTTTTTGCTATCCTACATGTATTTTACTTGTATGAAATTGAAATTTTACATTTAGGAAAAGATATAAACTGTATAAAATGTTGCTTATACATGTTCATATTTGAGTTCTACTTATTAGAATATTTATCTATATCAGAAACAAGAGATTTTACTGCTATCTATACCAGAAACCATGGATTTTACAAAACCACTGAAAACAAACAGAAAGACTCAAAACAAAATAACGTAAACAAATTGTCGCCTATTAGAAAATTTCAAATCGCTAGATTTCCATAAAATAAAACTAAGGACCTAGAGAGGTCCTTACACATGGTATCATAGCCGTAGGACCTCGAGAGGTCCTTACACATGGTATGAGAGAGGTAGGCCGTAGGCTCGAAAAATAGGATCTTAGGGCCTACTTACACCTAGAATTTCTATGAAATTTACCAAAAACTAGGAACAAACTGTATGCTACTACTTGCTACAACCTAAACAAAACTTGAGCAAAAAATTCTGAAATTTTTGTGTAAACATAGAATCCTAAAGCTAGACAAAAACTTGAACATAAATTTTGAAGGCAAACCACCATATGCTACCTATGGCTTTGAAGAAAGCATCTTGGGAGGAAGGAGGAAGGTTTTCTTAACATGCGGCCTCCATAGATCAAATCCATTCCTTAAAACCTTTGTGGGAAGTCATTTACCTACAATAAGGAGGAAATAAATGAGACAACATAAACAACATTGTTAGTAGAAAAAATATATATATATATATATAAAAGATCCTATTGGGTAAAAACACTTTATGTGTGCATGCATAGAAATTATACAATTCCCTTGTATTCTATGTAAAAGGAATTAGATATAAAATACAAATAATAAAATTCAAAAAAAAGAACAAAATAGGAAATCTATGCTATATATATTTTTTTTAAAAGGGAGATGATATAATGAAAGGAAATTTTTATAGATGTACAAAAGGATGGTAAATTATTAAATAAAACAATATTTCATTTCATGAACAATAATTTGGAGTTTTCTCTCCATAGAGAGTAAGAGAGGTCACTTTCTTTTGACTCCACGCAAGCGTGAATTTAACCAGCAATAGAATAACTATAGAAGAATGGGTTAAGTGACCACATTACCTCAAAACTTACCAGACTTGGACCGTGCATATCTGGGAATATAAAAATAGGTTAAATGAACGACATGAGCATGTTGGAAAAATACATTCATTGCATTTACAGATAAAGAAGATAATCTATATTTTAACAAGATAAAATGCTGCATTAAATTCAACAGCCCATGGAGGCTAATTATAACCCAGGATTATTACTTTCCAGGTAACCGACCCATGAAGGAATTGGATTTGCAAATGGAAGGAATTGGATTTGAAAATAGTGTCTAGTAATACAAAATATTATATAAATATCTCCTTTTGCAACAAAATATATATAAGCAATGAACTATACATAAGAGAAGTCGTGGAAGTGGCGATCATGACTACGCGGGATCAAAAGGATAATCCATTAAATCCCTAGTCCCATAGAATTCCTTTCTGTGGAGATAGATCGACCCAAGATGATGAGGTCAAGGTTTGGAATTCTTTTGGACCCATACTTTGCTGCTATTTTCAGTTTACTGAAACCATATTTTGGTATACTTGATTATGTTGGTTGGAGGAGCTTACTACTCCCCCAAAAGGTAAGGACTCTAAATATGAAAGCTTATTGATGGGGATAACTATGGGTACCGTTGTTGGTAGTTGCTACTCCTTATATTGTTTAGAAATCAACTAGGATAAATAATGCATATAAGTTACTGTAGCTAAATGAGAATCACCCAGCAAAGATGTCAAAATCAGGTTTATGACACAACATACACAAAGATGTCAAAATGAGCTCAGTGACAATTTGCCAGGAAGAAAAACGTGTTTTTCTTTTATGCAAGCATCCTATTTATTTTTATTTTGTAGCAAAATCCTCGTCTCGTGGTGGAAAAATGCTCTATCGTTATCGTGAAGCTACTAGAGAATATTGATTCGGGGGCAAGTAATGATGCGCTGCATTTTATTATTGGTCTGTCACACTGCGGGATCAGCTCGAATAATATAAATTGAGCTATGAATAGGTTGCTTAGAATTCAACCTGAGGAGATCATATCTTGAGATTTTTTGTGCCCTGGTGTAACTCTACACCACAAATGATAGCGAACTGCTAACTAGTGGCATGTCCCTTAAACAACTGAGGGGTATCTCTCTTTTCAATATAAAATCTCGCCTAAACCGCTACTTGGAAGCAGCAAGGTGAGTGTCTGGCCAAGCCCGGGATAGTGCATGGACTGTTTGGGGAGGTCCTTACACATGCATTGCATATATGTATATACAGGGGTGCATGCAGTCTGGAAAACCCTTTGAAGAAGGGCCTACAGACAAGGGAAGGGGCCACAACTCTGTAGCATGAGTAAAAAAAAAATGAATAAATATATATATGGTGTGCGCTTAAGCTGAAGAAGAAAATTTTATACCTTCGAGGAGGGGCCTGCAGACATGGAGAGAGTTGTTCCCTTATCAGGCCGCCTATAGCGTGTGCCTTGGTGAGAGCTCCAAAGATACCCATGTTTCCATACTGAGTGGTTCGTCCAAAAAAAAATGGGGGGGGGGGGCATAGACTCTACGCCCAGGTCAATATCAGCAGCAAGAGCAGAGGCAATCTTCAAAGAGCCACAAAGAAATCATTTAGCTAAAGCCATGAGACTCATCATCAAATGCCATGCATTCTTCGTTACTCGTTGGAGACCATGCCAGCAAGTTTTAATGTCAGGTTACTCGACGGTCTCGTATTTATACAGCCTATTTCTAGATCTCTATTTCTCAAGATTTGGAGACTTACATAAACTTACATAGTTTAGCTATTGTTGTGGTTTTACTAAGGTCCAATGAAATTTAGATAGTGTTAGTTCTCGGCCTGCGTTCCTCCCCTATTGAAACGCTCGTTCTTATCTATCTAAAAATGCTCGTTCTTACCCTTCTTTGCATTTGATATAGAGGTTAGACGCTCTAAAGCGGTTGGGTTTTCAGTGGCTGAAGTAAATCAAATGGATGGTAAGGCTACCAGATAAGGGAGAACGGAGAGTTGGCCGCCTGCAAACCTGGCTAGGACACCGAGAGAGAGAGAGAGAGACGAACCCTTTGGAACATAATATTTAGGACACCGAGAGAGAGGAACGCCCTTTGGAGGCCGCCTGTAACACTCATTCGACAGATACACTAGATCTGTAGGTTTGTCTATGTACCTATGTTTCCATACTTGTAATCTCTTGCGTGTAAACGTTAGAGGTCGCGGAACAGCATTGATAATTGCTAGAGTGGGAAGGCTACGGGGCCTAGATGCAGGGCCATGGCCATGCGAACAAGAGACTGCCTCGCATGCAGCGAGCTGCAGACAGGTGGAGAAATGGAGGGGTGCGCAGAGGCCACCACTCCAAAGCATAATAAAAAGAAAACAAAAAATATATATAATTATACAACGCTAAATCGGAGGAAACCCTATATAACTGTGAGGAGAGCCCAGGAATCAGTAAAAACATTGAAAACCATAACTAAGAAAATAGTCAGGAATAAGAGCAGACCTTCGCCGAGGACCTCCGTGGAGCTGTCGAGTAGATTATGTTGGATCCAAGCTGAGTTGAAGAGCTTAGCTCAGTGGAGAGAATAGTAGGCATGAGTTGACGTAGGATGGGGATCTGGACGAAGCTATGAATCTTGGCAGAGTGACAGAGTTGCAGAGCAAGCTTGTCAAAATTCAGTGGAGGAAATGGAGGAGGGTTTAACCCCTTCTCGTTTTATTTTGATGTTCTTCCCGGGTGAGACATGTGGCTCTCAAGCAATGCAACGAGCGACCCCATAGATATTAGGGTTAGTGTTTATGTAACCTTGGCTAATGTTGAAAACTATAGAGCAATACAGTCAATTATTTAAATGATATTAAATACTTGTGTTTAATGTCACATTTGAATTAGTGAATGAATTAAATTTTTGGTTATTTAATTTGAATTAGTTTTTTTTTTAATATTTAATTTAAAATATATATATATATATTGTTAATTTTTTTTAAATTGATATATATAAATATAAAATTTAGAAATTTACATTGGTGTATGTACTTAAATTTGAATTATTTAAATTTGTTATATTTTAAAATTAAATTACGTGAGCAGGATTTTGTTAAACTATATGCTAGGGTTAAGATTTAATCTTGGATTAGGATTATTATAATTCTAATTGGTTACTTAATTGACTTTATAATTTAAATTTTATGATAATTTGAATTGGATGTAAGGTTAGAAGGCAACCTAAGCTAAATTGATTTAACTGAGTCAAATTAATTAACATAGTGCATTTCATGTGGGGAATCATGACTAGTGTGACCCTAGTAGCAGTAGGTGTGGTCCTCGGTGAGTGCCCAAGGTGTGAAGACGATGTGACACCACACACTTAACCTAAGGCATATTGTCTTACCCCTGGATCATGGCGTTAAGACCTATTGTATCATGATGAGTGATAATCATTAATAGGTTGTTGAATCTAAGTGTGAATAAAGAGGATGTCTTTCTATCGATAATGGTAAATTGTAATGGTTGGAAGGAACTAAAAGGGATAGACAGGTGCAAGGCGTTGGAGGCCGTAAGTGGGTGTGTCACCTGGGTTCCTCTGTACATGAGTGCGAGTGGCAAGAAGCCTTGACGTGATGAAGGTGGGGCATTAAGTCCAAGACAACTAGTGTTGTGAGTGGGATGTGTTGGTTTCATTTGGATTGTGTAAACACGCTTGCATCATATCAATAAAGTGATTACTTATGTTTAATACTAGGTTTTATATGTTTGTTTTCTTATGATGATGTAGGACGAGTTTATGTAATGCCCCTAAATCCCAAGTTTCAAAGGATAAGAGAGAGGCCATATGTTCCATTATTATGTGTGAGATAATATGTGACTAGTGAAAACATTAAAAGTACTAAGGATACATTTTGAAGAGCATTAACCGAGAGTGGTGCAATATAATGCTTATATACATGTAAATTGGAAGGGACTAAGAGGTTCGAAAATGATAAATGATATCGATAGGTAAATATATGTGACAAGTAAACACAACATAAAGTAAAGTATGCAAAAGACAATATGTTTAAATGACACGTAATTACCATAAGATCTAGTGTTAGTGATAGGAGTGGTACAAAAATGAAGACGTCTTTCAAGCCTAATAATAAGAATTAGTGTAAACAAGTGAATGGATGAATGGCATTTCAATCTTGTTATAGCAAATGATATGGTGAGCATGGGGTAGGCTGACCCATTGTTGAACTTCTAAGATGGCTTAGCAAGAGGAAAATATTGAGGGAGCTAGAGATATATATATGAGGTGTTAAAGATCACCATGGGTAATATCAATCTAGGCATGATGTATAACTATAAATATTGCAAGCTATAAATTGAGAAAATAATATATGAATAAATATAGTCATAAGAGTGAGAATTGCATGGTAGTATTATAGATTGCAAAGATGGACCCTTGTAGGAAGTTAATTTTTAAACATTTTGGGCATCTTGTATTACCCTTTCTAGTAAGCATATTTGAGCAACTAAGACGAACATTGTAATAGGATTGCGTCCTAGGTGCAATAACACACTTCCCAATAGAATTTATGACGAAATTATTTATGAAAGAGTATGGGTGTCTTTACAAAATCATTGAAGGGAGTAGGATGAGTACACATAATGAATTTCTATCCATTTGAGTTAAAGTGAGTATATATGTTTGATTCTAGTAAGCCATGTTTTCACCTTGTAAGGATAGGCTAGATAATGATTAACAATACCTTAGGATTGCAACATAGTACAAATCCTACAAGATATGTGTGTACACATGGTAGGTTGAAATTCATGGTGGGCATGAGTTGGTTGCATTCTGCGTAGGGGTGAATTTTGTGTCAAATTTAAAACCATATATGGATGGGCATATCCCGAGACTCGTGAGTGAGGATCTCCTCTAAATTGTCGAGTAATAATATGTAATTCATTGAACAGTAAATGGTGTAAGTCAAGTGAAGTTAACTTGACATGAGAACCAATGAAAGAGTTGTGACAACATTTTAGAATCAAACTAAAAGTATATAGAAGACATGGTCTTCCTATGAATCACATTATAGAAAATAAAATGTAATTTAACAAGGATGTTAATTATTCTAGGGCTAAAGTGTAGTAATGAACCCTGAATAGGTCAAATCAACAACCTATGCAAACATTAAATAAATAAATAAAAGAACACTTCCCTTGTGATAAAATGAGTCAATTTTGTGAACATCGTTATGTTTAAACAAGAGGAGGCCCATCAGGGCAAGTATAGCCCAGGTTCTACCACCTCGGAGGAATTTATTTGTGAATTAGCTAGAAGGAAGTAGGTAGGTAGGTAGGTAGGAATGTCGTGGAAGTTTTAAAGGGAAACATAATTTACTGTGTGTGTACTAAAAACCTTTGTTTGATTCTTCTGTCGTAACTCAGTATGTTATGATTGTTTCATAGATTATTATGATCTGAGTTAGTGGTAGTAGGTACCCTTCCTTGTAAATGATTAATTAAACTAATGTGAACATAAAGACAATGATATGAAATCTTAAATGGTTAACTGTTACAATAACTAATAATGCTAAAGTAATTATGTTATATGTAAGCTCATTCTACCTTACTGGAAGATTATTATTATTAGTTAGCGGGTATGCATATGTGAGATGATGGTGCTTATAGTACATATCCGACCTGTGCATACGTTGGCCACGCATGCACACTTTGCACATATACAATAGTATTGATATATGAATACTTGACATGTAATAAATAATTGTATAAGTTGTGAAAAACTAAGTTAATTATGCATTGATCCAATACAGATAATGAACATCCAAGTTATTAGGCATATGTGAACATTGTAATAAGTAATTGATTAAGTATCGTCAATTAGAAATTGTTATAAGGAAATTGTCGTGAATAAACATAAATATTGTTCCATATGCATAATTAGAATTGTACTGTTTAATTGTTATCATGATTGTTTAAAACTGTCAAGGGTGCTTTGTTTACAAATACAAGAATATTGTGTTGGTACTAGGGTACTTGTTGGTAAAACAAATAAATATTATTGTTATTTATTAATCACTAATTATTATTATTATTATTATTATTATGTCCCTGAAGGGGAACACATATATATCGGACATCCCCTATTAATTTGTTCATAGGGGACCTATGAATTTCTCAAGCAGTCTAGAGCAATCTATAGTTTTAGGTGGTCTATGTATAGTTAAAAAAAATTATTTATATTAACTTTTTAAATAATACAAATTTGTTAAGCTTTGATTGGATATGAGTTGATGACGTCTTCTTCAAAAATCCCTTCCTAGTTCGGCGGCGGCGGAGCCTGCGTCATCTATTATTAATGTTGTACAGACCTGTTTGAGGTAACCCATGGAGCTTCCTATCTCTCTGGCTTGTCACGAATCACCTACTCACTATCCCTCTGGCTTGTCACCTACTCACCAAATGGGATGACATTAATGACAGCATTCATGGCACTACAGGTGTTGAGCAGGTCAGATCAGGTCATGGAAAAATGAGCAGGTCAAGTCAGATCAAGTCATGGAAAAATGAGGCAAAGCCACTTTATTTAATCGGTGTAAAGACAATCAAGGGTTTAATGGAATCAATAGAGAGCTAGAATTTTTACAGTTGATGCATCGAGTAGACCATTTGTACTGCAGTCGATGCACAAGCGTGGCAAGCTGCATGTATTGGTCATGTTTGGTTTGCCCATTTTAATCTTTTTGGTGGTCATCTTCTACATTTGCAGTCGATGCACGCTACATGTAATATCCCATGTCCGCGCTTGAAGAAGCATGTTTCATCCATGAAGGTGCGAGTGGATTTTTAATCTATGGTTTGTGCTCGTTTCTTATCCGTGGACTTCATTCACAGATTTTTCCTTGGCTTGGGAGAACTCTCCATACCTAATAATCTCCTTTCGCAATATGTCGTCCATGGGATCAAGCAACCCTTCCCAGTTGTTGGCGCCCCAGATTTCCATCCATATGTCTGCCAGATTCCTCTCGGACTTCAATGCCTCGGAGATATTTGGCTCAGTTGGCTCTTGCATGTCTAGGGCTTCCATCGTGCTCAGCAGGGACTCGGTCTAGATCGTTGAGCTTCTGACACGGGAACCCTTTCTTTCATGGCTTTCATCATACCCAGGCCATTCTGTGGTTTCCTATTCCGATTAATTCTTTGTTGATATTGCAAAATTATTAGCCTCCACATGTAAGATGAAACCGCGGACGCAAAGAGGGAATGGCTGAAATTGGAAAGCCGAGAAGCAGAGGTAGCAGAAGCTGAAGGGAATGACGGCCTGAGCATTGTCTGGGAATTCATGGCTATAAGAGAACTGTCGATGGTCGGTAAGGATCGATACCATAAAGCTAGAGATAATCTTCGGAAACTGTCTCTAAATCTCTCTTAACTAAGCAAAATAAATTATCTAAGAGGGACTTCAAATTCAATCATAGAGTCTTTGATTTCTAACATTCCCGAGAAGCTTACTGTTTAATTAAATTTAACTTGTGTTTCCTTTGACCCTCCCACTAACGTTTTCATCGTTTCTCTAAACTCCTTTACATCACGCATAGAATCATCACACAGAATGCTAGAGGATTTTCTCGTTGACCCCAAAATAGACAACTTACTATTCACGGCCTGCCTTAAGGTAACTTGTGAGTGCTCGCTACTGTGGCACAGCCTTTATTTATGTCATCAGTGCTTGCCTTTAACATCTTGGCTAGGGAGATATGGGTATAGACCGTATAGTGAAAACAGGTTTCCTTTTAGGGTATGCGATATTTGGCAACACCATCCATTTCCATGAGTGAAACCGACACATAGCAAGAATTCAAGTCAAATGTACAAGGGGCTTTTGGTGTTAATATTTTATTAAATATCACTATGTATCTTTTGTTGCAAATGGACATTGCGGACTCTGGGGGAGGTCCATGCTGAGCAGGAGCTGGAGCTGTGTCGTATTTTATGGCAGAAATTCTGGACATTGTAATTGAGCAGGTCAAGGCGAATTGAAGATCATATAGCACTCCTTCGTTTATGGATGTGTGTCCTCTTCAAGGATGAGAGGTTTACAATTGTTTAGTTTTTAGATCTATTCTGTCAACTACTATGACAATTACACCTATTCTGTCAGCTATGCTAAAGAATTATAACGACGTGGCAACGCGAGGAACTTCTTTGAAATTTGGATGGTATGCATATTTTGATTGACATGAATGTATGAATAAGATAATAACATATATTTTACGTGTCTCTAGAATTCATTGGCTGTAAATCCCGACTACATTACATTGTTCCCTGGCTCCAATACTTTTTGGATATTATCTGACTTAAATCGTCTGATGATATGTATATTCCCGGGCGTCAGTGCAGTTCAATGGTTCTCGAGAGTCTGGTTTTCCTCTGGGCGCTACGGACGTGAAATACCCTATCTCGGAGTCCCAACCAATATGTTCAATCATATTGCGTCCTATATCATATTGCTAAAGCGAGAGACCTTTTGCTCTATTATTGTTGCAGTAAAAGTCCAGCTTTTCCTTATTTTCAAAAGCATTAACTCCTGAGAAACTTCATGAAAAGTTGTACTTGCCACTCTTTTTTATATTCATCCATTTGCGGACGAGGAACACGCATCTGCAAGCATCTATTGGGAACTGAAACATTCAAGTAGCTAGAGTTGAGACCAATGGAAGACTCAATTCATAATGGTGGAATCTCCTAATTGTTTTTTGAAGAAGTATAATGACGAAGTTGTGATTTCCAACTATGATTTACAGGGGTCTTGCACTGGAACCGCACTTGACTAAGTCCAATCATTTTGTCATTGACTTTTTTAACATTCAACGTTAGTTCTATATTTTAGTTTGCCACAATTTAATGAGCTTTTCGCTTGAAAGGCTGAATTCTCTTAGTGTTGTTATTACTTAAGTAAGTGTTCCTTTTCTTTTCTAATTTAAAACCTCTCTTTGGATTGGTGCAATTATTGAATTAGTTTGTCAATAAACTCTTTTTTTCATTCAAAGTTATTTTATTTTGTCATTTTAATTATTTTGTTATATTTTAGTTTTTCATTTTAATTATTTTGTTTTTTTTTTTTTTTAATTATTTTGTTTTGTTTTTTCATTTTATTAGTATTAGTTTTATAATGGTAGAATTAATTTGTCATTTTAATTATTTTGTTTTGATTTTTTATTTTATTAATATTAATTTTATATTGGTGTAATTATAGAATTAGTTTGTTATTAACTTTTTTAACATTTTAGTTTGTTATTTTAATTTATCTTTCTATTTTATTAATACTAGTGTTTTATTAAATTTTGATGAATAAAAACCCATTAACTATTAAACTTTGTATTCGATTACTTATTAAATATTAAGCACTATGTATGTTTGAGTCTATATGTAAATATGGAAAATGAATTTAAGCAACATTACGGTTTCATTAGAAGACTTAAGGATGTTTTTACCCAATTCAATAGCAATTCCAATCGAACTTGGTTTAAAGATTGCTTTCACTTGTGGATATTGAAGCTTAAACAAATAGACATTTGGATCAGTTTTAATATAACATAGTTAAAAATGTTATGGTTAGTTTAACAACACTTGGGAAGCATTTGGTTATTATTGTACTTCTCTCAATTAGCATTTTAAATACTTGTTTCTTTAATCAATAGGAAACATAAACTAAAGGCAAGGTAGGGACTTGCTGCTATGCAACTCTTCTTATTTACCTTATTGAAATCCTAAACATTACCTTAAATACTTACTTAATAGTTATGCTAGATCTCACTTTTTTTTTAATTAAAAATTTACACAGACACCATCAAATCGATACAATTGACAAGTAATGTACTTTACAATGGGATCTCCCAAAAATGGCATTTCATAACAATATAATTATTATTCTATATATACATAGATTTCCAATTGTCATAAATATTTGTTCGACTACTCAAAATTTGATACTTAAAATATAAAAGTCACCAACAATTTTACATCATAAGGCATTAAACAGAATGGTGTTGCATATAACATTAAGGGCCACTCATTATCTATTTAGTTAAAATAGTTTAGAGCTTCATTATGATCTATTTAGTTAAAATAGTTTAGAGCTTCATTATGATCTATTTAGTTAAAATAGTTTAGAGCTTCATTATGATGAGGTTATATTATTTATCTATTGTTATTGGTATTGTTATTGGTGGGGTTGTATTGACAAACCTAATTTGATCATTCCCCCCACCCAAAGTAAAGAAAGACAAATGCCTTATGATCCTTATTATACGATGTGATCTGGATCATGCTAATACCAATAACTCATGGTGAATCTAAATATATCATATATTTCAAGTGCCTATAACATTAAGGGCCACTCATTATCTATTTAGTTAAAATAGTTTAGAGCTTCATTATGATCTATTTAGTTAAAATAGTTTAGAGCTTCATTATGATCTATTTAGTTAAAATAGTTTAGAGCTTCATTATGATGAGGTTATATTATTTATCTATTGTTATTGGTATTGTTATTGGTGGGGTTGTATTGACAAACCTAATTTGATCATTCCCCCCACCCAAAGTAAAGAAAGACAAATGCCTTATGATCCTTATTATACGATGTGATCTGGATCATGCTAATACCAATAACTCATGGTGAATCTAAATATATCATATATTTTTTCTTCCTCTATCTAGTTTTTCTTGCACCTAAAGCATATAGTTGTATTGAGCGAGCAAAGTAAGGATTGGTAAAAGTCTATTTCTTTCGTTAGGAACCTTTATCTCTTGCTAGTTAAAAGTAAAGTGTTGTAGAACTTAGTTGGATTTTAGTTGAGAGCTAAGTTAGTAAAAGTTAAATAGTATCTATTACTCTATAGTAATAGGTTGGTTCAAAGCATGTAGTTATAGCTAAGTGAGTTCTATAAGAGTTATAAGCTATGTTCCTTCCCTTGTTATCACAGTTATTATTATTATTATTTAATTAATATTAATAAATGATAATAAAAAATCGTTTACTTTAAACCATAGTGGATCAACTAAATTATTATAGGGATTATTGAGTTAAGTAATTATTAATAGGATTACCCGAAGCATTCGTGAAAAGTTAAAAAGGAATATTTAATTAATTAATTGGATCAAACAAGAGGATGGCATTAAAATAATATTGTTATTATTTTATTACCAAGACATCAAATATGGATGGATAACACATTTAAGAAATCCACCACTACCAACTTGAAAAGTCAATGATAATAACTATTAAATTATTACTTTATTCAAACATATTTAATGTTTAAAATGGTGAGTGGGACTAGTAATTAACCCATCATCGCGTGAAAATACCAAATGAACATATCAAGAATTATTAATGAATGTCCAGTCAACTCACTTAATTGAAATTAATTGACATTAATGCCATTGAACTACTCAAGAAAATAAGTACATAAGAATATAATATTTTATTATGATGGAAATAAATGTTTTGAGGTTTTGAGGGATTTGATGGGGGGGGTGGAGTAAGCTCGAAGGCTTGAGTAGGAGAAAAATAGTATTTAGGTGGGAGCATACAGGTTAGAAGGGGGTTGGTTCTTTTAGGGAGTGAACTGTGAGGGAATTGAAAAATATCTTTGGAAGAGAAGTCTTTCGAGGTGTTGTAGGCACAACAGATCCCATTTTATTCATTGAAATGGGATCCCTAGGTACTTATTTTGAAGGTAATATCCAATTTTCTTATCTTGTTTATGGAGTGTAACGATTGTTGTCTTTATTCTCATGTCTTTTCATGCTTTGGATTCAATAAAATTTGCTAAAAAAAATCTTGTTTTGATGTGTTTTGATGTGTTTTGTGAGTTGCGGAAAACATATTTTTTCTTGGAAACATGTTGTTTCCGCAACCCACAATCCGCAATCCGTAATGCCCAATGCGGATTTGTGGATGTTGAAAATTTCAAGTTTTGAATTTCTCTGTTCCGCAACCCGCAATTGCGGATCGAGGAATGCAGAAAGTATTTGGTCAATAAAAATTGCATCTATGTTTCTGCATTTCTGCATCCCGCAATGCGGATTGTGGAAGTCGGAAACTAAAATAAATAAATGGAAATTGCAATCCCGCAACCTGCAACCCGCAATGCGGATTGCGGAAAGGTTGGTTTTCCATAATTTTCACCGCTCCGCTTTCCCAACTGCGGATTGCGGATTGTAGAAAATAATAAATAGCTCAAACTGAAATTTACACCTCTGCAATGCAGATTGCGGATTGCGGAAGTCAAAATCCAAATTTTTAAGAGGTCATCCCACAATTTCTTTTAATCGTAACCATCGATTTCTTTGAGATCTACGATCTGGATTGATTTCATCGTTGATCTTTTTGTTAAATATTTCAATTTTTTACTATCTTTACACCATTTTCAAACTATGAAATTTCACCTTCTGCGAACGAATTTTTACTACCGATTTTTACCCAGCCAAAGGATTTATTTCTCCTCATCGGTTTATAGGTAGGTTTTCCAATGTTTACCAGTCAACTGCGCAAATTTGGAAACTAAATTCGGTTTAATTAATTGTGTTTTTTTATCATTTTTATCAAAAATTTCCATTTTTCTATCAACCAGGTCCAAAACTTCCCTAAATGAACTGAAGAATAAAGACCCAAATAGTGGCATTCTTTCGGATACTAATGGGAGGGTGTCTGAAACCTACTACTTGGACTGGTCACGGATTTACTCCATTTTTTATAACAATTATTTCTCATAAATTCAACGTGACCAAGCAGTCTACATAAACATTAGCAAGTCTTAGCTCCATGCCATTGCAGCTAGACCTGCACTGATGCCCGACACCAATGCCATCAAATGGATTATCGACCATACCAATCTGCAAGACCGTTCCTTTAATGAAACGGTTGGAACCCAATTTGCCTCTTTCAGACCTGAGGTATTCGCCAAAGCCTGTGCACTCAGACAAACCCAACAGTTGCTCAATAAGAAATTTCTGGACTCTACCACGACCAGGTATAATTTTGATGAAATGCTTAAGTCCTGGATAGAAAACCCTGCAAGATTTACACCTAAAGCCGACAAATTGTACCCCATCTCCTGGTTCAGGGAACCTTTCTCTTTGCTAGCAACCATGCTCTATAGGCTATATGGATTTCCGAACTGTTCAGTTTTCAAAGCAGAATGGGTGCCCCTGGCCCATCATGTTCTTACCATAGGAGAGTCTTTCAATTGGGCTCATATTTTTTCTGTGGAATTGAAGGTAGCAATAGAGAAGTACCAGAAGACTCCTGCCTCAAGGAAGCCTACATTTTACTTCTCCACTTATGTTTTAGATGTTTTATAGGGTGGAATTAGACAATGGATGGACCTCTAGTCCATATCTACTACTCTGCAGTGTGGGAGGATAACTTCATACCTCTCATATATGACATATGTGTTCACTTCATTGGCTCAATCTATCAAAAGATCTTCAAGAAGGATGCTCCTACCTTTTCAGACCAAGCCAAGACACTAATTTCTATGATGGGAGATTGGTATGTGGGAGAATATTTATCCTACATCCAAATTTAGGGCAGCAACACATCCCACTTACTGCCTAGGATTGTACCAGATAGGATGGTGCTGGACGAGATATCTTTCCAGACAGTGATTGATGGTGTGTTCCCAAAATTGATTGGAGCTAAAAGGAAAGGGTGGCCTAAGTCCCCCCTTAATATTGGATCTCTGGTGATTCAGAATTCAACTCATACATCCTTGCTTGGAAAGAAAAATACCACTATGAATCTTGGAGAAGCTCCCAAGAGGACGCATGACCCAAAATCCTTCTTGGCCAACCATTTTACACAGGAACACATGAAAAGTGCTTATGTTCATGAAACTGCTCCTAATGATTCCATCTATCAGGGTGCTAATTCCTTTTCTGAAATTTTGAACAGAACCTCTTCCCTAGAAGAAAAGAATTTCATCTTCCAATATCAACAAGAGATCAAGACCAAAGTGCTTCAATATAGGAATCTTGAACTGTCAGTTGAGGAAAGATATCAGAAATAATTAGTGGAGAAAGAAGCCCAAAAAGAACAATCCATCACTCCTTTGATGTTGACTTATCAGACATATGACAATGGGAAATCCCCTGTTGAGGATACTGCACAACCTAAACCTTTGTCTACTCTCAATGATCTTATCAAATCAGCTACAGAAATGAAGAAGAGTCTAGCATTGATGGGTTCAGTGGTTGAAACACAAGTAACAGCTTCAACCCCTCCAGTTAAGAAGCAAAAGGTTGAAGGTTCAGTGCCAAATGTTACTATGCTTCATATTGAAGATAGTGATGTTGAAGATGAATCACTCCCTACCAACTTCTCTTTCCCAATTGTTATTCCTGTTACGTTACCAACAATTAATTTAGCAACTCAGACTTCTTCTGATCCACTTGAGGGTTTAGTGGTTGATGATTCTTTTCCTGACATTCATTTCCCATAAATGATCACCTCTACTACTATGACATTTTCTACACCCCTGGCCATCCCTATCACTATTTCTTCCATCTCATTATCAGACATCATAGTCCCTCCATCAACATCACGGGGGCTTCACTCAATAAACCACTATCATAGCACGTTCGTTCATGGCATATGAAACAATACCCCTAATTTCACTAAATATTGGAAAATAAATCATTTTTTTTACCCCCTCCCAATATGCCTTCCCAATTTAAAAAAACCCCTATTTTCACTAGATATTGTATGTATCAATTTTTTCATTAACATTTTTTATAACCCTTTATATTTCTACCTAGTATATTGATATGATACCCTTCTTATGACCCCACATGCATTCTACAATGCACCTTGATTCTTTCAATGTATATTGTGGATGCACATTACTTCACCCACAATGCAATTACTCAACTACATATCATTATGATTTGCAACATCTAATGGTATAATGAAGAGATAGGAGATCACTTCTTGTATGTCACTAAAGCCAATGCACATAGTACAACAATTAGATTGCATGTTACAGTTCCCCAATCACTAACTAATCATGTTTTGGGCTAGGTATCCAATCCCCCAGGGCCTGTAACAAGCTCTAGAAGGCTGACTAAACCTCCCAAGGCCTGTAATAGGCATGCGTGGTTGGGTATTCAAGCCCCCAAAGCCTATCGAGAGCCTATAACAAGCCCTAGAGGCTTAGAGACTCCCAAGGCTATTGGTAACAATTGGTTGTCAATGACCACTGTCTCTCGAC
Source organism: Larix kaempferi (assembly GCA_027924585.1). NCBI lineage: Eukaryota > Viridiplantae > Streptophyta > Pinopsida > Pinales > Pinaceae > Larix > Larix kaempferi. The sequence continues at coordinate 18,620,118 of BSBM01000289.1, forward strand.
TATGATCGACTGGACAACCACTTCACCACGAAACCCCCTGGCCTCAAGCATGCCTCAAGACGTGATTTCCCTGCGTACTGGTAAGCTCGAGCCTTTCCTCAACCTAATTTCTCATCCGAACGTGATCCCTCCATCTCCATTTGGTAGATATTTGTCAGCCCGCCCATATAAAAAAGACCCTAAAGTATTTTTGTATTGTTACATTAAATAAATAAATAAACCCTTTTCCCCTTAATATATAAGCAATATAATTTTTAGGTTTTCATAAATATTTAATACCACAATATGAATGAACGTGGTATTATATTGCCTTCTAGTAAATCCCCCGTGATCAACATAAACTGAACCACATGTTGTCCCTGTTGAAACTTCTTCAGAGCCAGTTGTGATTCCAATTTCAGTCCCATCTTCAGAACCTATTACCTCATCTACCACCTCCATTCCTATACCTTCATCCTCTAATGCTGCAATACCATCCATTTCCATTCCTCAAATAACCATGCCCATTCCACCTTTTGATGTCTCCCAACATGTTCCTTTGGTCACAAATTCAGAAGTGTCGGCACCCACTGTGGAAGCAATAGCAGACTTTGGAGAAGATGCAGTGGTCTCTCTGGGAGAGTATTTTTGGAGTAAATCAGAGAAGTTTGTGGTGAAAAAGGGTTCTAAAAGAGACAGAGAAGGGACTTTAGTGTAGGTCACTGTCCCTAATCAATGCATATGGAAAAGGACCTCTACTGATGTGAAGCAGGAAGCTATTGATACAGCTGCTGCCGTGGGGGATTTTGCAGGGGCAAACTATGATTTTGTTGCCTCGTTGAATAAATAAATTGAGATAAAGTAGCAAGAACTGCATAAACTCAAGCATGAGCAGATTCAGATGGATGAGCAACATCAATCCCAAATGCAAGGGTTGAAATATGATTATGAGAATCAGCTTAAAGACATGCAATCACAGAATGCAGTTATCCAACAACAACTCCAAGAATCACAAGTACTAAATTTAGGTTATGTTGAAAAGATAACAGTTCTCGAGCAGCAATTGAAGGATTCACGGACAATGGTCGCTACCTCTTCCTCCTTAAAGTGTTCTGAGGAATAATTCAAAGGATTGGCCTTAAAGGTTAATGATGATCACAAGAATTTGCTCATTCAGTTGTTTGAATGGTTAAATGAGATTCGGGATACCTACAATTCTTTTGAACATCATTCTGATGTCCTCTATGATCATAATCAGAGAAGGGAAGATGCAACTAAATCTTTTGAGGATGTAGTTGACTGGCAGAAATATATCAAATACAGGCCTGAGGATATACCCATTCTGGACAATATTAAGCTCAAGAGGATCAAAGTTTCCTTGGACTCTTGTGAAAATGCATGTGAGATGGTGGAGTCCACAATTCAAGAAGGATAGAAGTTCAGCAGTAGAAGATGGTTTGCATCTGACAACCTGTTAACCTTATTGGACTTTCCCATCATGAATCCAATTGAGAATTATCTTCCACCCAGGATTATGATTGAACAGGTTGAAGAGAAGCATTTGAAGTTCAAAGAGTGGATTGAGGAGCTGAATCAGATTCACATAGAAGAGATTAAAGAATTAATTGAATCACCTATAGCTTCAAAGATGAAGATTAATATTTTCTTGTGTGAATGGGAAAAGTTGAAGAAAAGGGAGATTGAGTCTTTTACCTGCAAAGCATAGTTAACACTTCAGCATGCTCAATATCAGGATGTTGAAGATCTGCTAGATGTATTTTCCAAGTGGCAATTTGCCCTTGGAAAATATTAAATGATATTTTGCAATCCCTATTTTTATGGTAAGTTGGTCCTTTTGTAATCTTTTGTAATTATTATTTAATGGGACTTAGATCTCATAAGGGGGTGAGGGGGGGAAACCACCAAAGGAGAACTCGAGATGCTCTATGTTTTTGAGGATTTGTAATTTTTTGCAATCTTAATGAAATTCAGTCAATTTCTATTGACCTTCTCTTTGTCATATTTGTCAAATTTATTTGATAAGTTATGGTTTCCCATTTCATTATTGGATAAATCTGTTTCATGTTTTATGATCATTAATACATAAGATCTGTATGTTTTATGTCTCATTACATATGGTTTGTATGTAACGTATGTATTAAATGAATTTCTTTATTTAATCCATATCATTTATTTCTGCAACTATTAACAGTCATGTTTATTTATAATGCTAATTTGTTAATTGGCATATCATTAATAGGACAATCCTATGGTTTAATTCTTTAAATAAAATAACTCTGTTTTCATTGTCTTGTTTTATTTGAAGCTGGTAATGTTAGATCCAATTCATATGTTTATCAATTGGTATAACACTTATCAAATATCTTAGATCTTATTGTTCTACTATTTCCATTCACATTTCCTAGGTTTAGCATAACTTAAGAAGATTAGTTTCAAAATTAACATCATCTTTACTTTCTCTATAAACCTTTTAGATCTTCCAACAGGAAGAGAGATCCATTTGGATCCACCCATCCAGTGCCAGCGAAGGCCTGATATTCATAGGAGTTAGTTACACCAAACAATTTAGGGATAGAACCATCCTTGCGTAGGGTTGTTTGAAGCCTTTTAGATTGGGATTTCTCCTTCCTGTTGATTGCCTTCAAAAAATTCCAACATTACACCCGAGGCTTCAACACAAGGAGGGGGACAACTCGAGGCTGGGAGGAAATGAAAGATTATTTTGGGGAAACATCAGAGGAGGTCTGTTTCTCAAAGTTTCAGGGAAACATTGACTGGTTGGATTGGTTGTACTCAAGTTTTGGGCTCGGGGTCCAAGAAACATAGTTTCGTGGAGCTAGGAAGTCAGTGAGACTTTTTTAGTTGGTAGGAAACCTATTTTGGCAGGTTGAATTTTCTGCTATCCTACAGGTATTTTACTTGTAATAAATTTCAATTTTTACAATTAGGAAATTATATAAACTGTATAAAATGCTGCTTATACCTGTTCATATTTGATTTCTACTTATTAGAATTGTTATCTATATCAGAAACAATAGATTTTACTGCTATCTATACCAAAAACTATGGATTTTACAAAACCACTGAAAACAAACAAAAAGACTCAAAACAAAATAACTTAAACAAATTTCCAACTGTTAGAAAATTTCAAATTCCTAGATTTTCATAAAATAAAACTAAGGACCTGGGGAGGTCCTTACAAACCAAGCAAACAAATGACCTTGCAAAGGATCATATAGGATTATGAGGGCCCAGAAAAAACCAGTGAAGGGACAACGAATAGTTATATGGGGTCCACAATACAGGCATGATGGGGATAAGCATTTGAATCACCAATTGCCTTCCCAGAGAACTATAAGGGATTTCCTCTTCAATCTATCCTAGGTGAAATGGAAATATCCTTCCACTGTCACCCGTGAAGAGACCTAAATGTCTATATACTAAGGCTACCAACTTTGTGGAGAGGGTCTGGGGGGACAGTCGCAGGTCGAATCAATGCACATGGGTAGGGTAACAAATCCCAAAACTTAGAAGCACAAAATGTATTAATGGATCCCTGTATGCTCACCAATCCTAGTAGATGCTCAATTGAATATTGTAGGGGTATCTACTCTACTCAACCTCGCATGAACTCGTGCTTGACTCCAGTGTTAGTGGAGCTTCCTATTTTACCTTCTACAAAGGTGGATTTTCCTAAATATTAGCCACTACATCTGATTTTAACTGCTTTGGATAGTTTAAGACACCCTAATCCAAAGAACTAACCTAAACTAGTTGGTGATAGAACCTAAAAAGAAAAGTTACTAATTGATTTTAAGTTAAATGTTCCTTTTAAGGCTCTTACATAGTCAGAAGGTAGTGGTTGTGTGCATAGTGATGTTATAACTAAAATGTAGGAACAACATGATAAGTGTGTAATGAAATTGTACAATGATGCTTTCACTTCTTTTGCTTTTGTTTTTTTTCCTTTCGAAATCAAAGTACTGATAATGCCAACCTAATGAAAATAAAAAATAAAAAAATTATTTTTTTCTTTTTCAAAAATAGAGTTATGAAAATGCAACTACTTCTAAGAAAAATGACTACAATGCTTGCTAAGGAAACTACTTGTTTTTTTAATTTTACTTTTAAAAATATGAAAAGAAAAACTAAATATAAACAAGCCTACTACACTTAAATGACAACAAAGTGTAAAATATTATGCACCCAAGCTTACAATATCATATCTCTAACCCTCTCAGAACTCTGAAAACAACATGTTCAAATAGTCAATCCAAGGAAACTTGATTCAAATTCACTAAATTTTGTATAAGACACTTTGAGTAAGGAACTGAAGGATAATAAAAAGTATCCAACAAGGAACTCTTCAAGGTTACATGCAACCCTCAGACAGACCAAGAGCCAATAAAGGTCAACCAAAGCATCCACAAACCAAACACTCAAACATGCAAGACTCAGATACAAACCCTAACAAGCTTCAAATCCAAAAGAGGTCAAAAGGAAGAGTAAAGACTTTAATGCTGACAGTAAAAAGACTGTATAGACCTTTTAAATAGTAGTGACTTCAACAACCATCAAGGAAAAACCCTAAAAAAATGAACCCTAGTAGGCAAATCTTAACCTACAGGGGTACCCGCTATTGTGCAGACAGCAACAAGCGAGCCACTCGCAAGTGTAAAACCTTCAACACATGGGCAACATGGGAAAATCGCTACTGTAAGTACAGACAACTTGTGATTATGCCTTTAAAAAAAAATTAAAAAGAATAAAATGCCCAAGAAGACCAGATTCTGGGTCAACAACAGGGGTACCAACCCTTTGCAAACTCCTCCTAAAGCCTAAAAGCACACTCGGACTGGAGAAATCTCAAGCAAAAGAACCCCAAAGCAAAAGGGCACTCTCCAGTGGAGTCGCCAACTATGTTGTATGGAAAATAATCCTAATGATTGGAGTAGGAAGAGGTCACCAACATACCGCCTTTAGCACACAAAGACCGAGGAAAATTGCAAACAAACAAAAATTTATAATTCATAAAAAATTACTAGGGTTTGAAGATTAAGTAAGTGGCACCTTAAATCAAAGAGGGTTGATCCAAGCACTTGATTCCTCAAGGTTTCTTCTACACTCTTGTATAAATACCTACAAAAAAAATTTCACCTTCCTCAAAGCGTTTGACTAAAAATAGATATATAATCAAATTGAAAGTACATATATATAGAAATATGAAATACACTCAAACATCCAATTCAAATATAAAATGTTAATCATATGGGAAAGTAAAAAGTCTCTTTATTAATTGTAATGAATAGAAAACCATACACATTTCACCTTGATCTGTAGCAGCACCTCTCTGGATTCTCTTGCTCCTCTCCTTCCACCAAAATTCCTCCATCATTTCTCTACAAGATGAGTGAACCCCCTCTCTCATGGCCCTCCCTTTGTATTTATGGCAAAGCAAGGAGAGTAAACTTGAGAGAGGATAAGTTAGGGTGGTTATGGAAGTTAGGAAACCACCTTCAACTACCCATATTTCAAATTTATTTTTTATTTTTTGTGATTTAGGAGGAACCCGCTAGTGAAATCTATAAAACAAGTGAGTAACCTGCTTGTGAGCTTATGACAACATGCAAGTGAAACTTTTGGGAAAACTCACAAGTGGTAAAGGGATCACCAGCAAGTGACTCGCTATTTGTCAGTCTAAAGTAGTGAGTATGTCCTAAGTTCAATAGACAAAAAGGAGATGATCTGGAGAAACAAGGAATGTCTAAGGCCAGAAGCATCTATAACAAATCCAAGCTCTTCCAGACATGTTGTCCTTTTGTGTGAGTGAGAATTCAATGTCATCACAGACAGAGAAGTGTTGATTTGATTGATAACACATATTATAGGATTTTCATAGAAAATCCTCATAAAAAATAATGAAATTCATTGTACTCATTAGTCTATCATATTTAATTCATAAACAAGAAGTATATAGAGTACACTTATATTTTTAAGATGAATCTCCAATACAATTGACTATGAGGGGACTTATTTCCTCCCAACCATAGGTTATTCCACTATAGAATTCCACCCTCATGATGGACTATGAGAACACTAGGGAAAAGAATATTGTCAGGGTTTTCAAATCCTCTCTTATTTTCACTAAAATCATCCAGGATACCAACCAAGCAAGTCACTATTGGTTCTTTGTTCAATATCTCAACTAGTACAACCCTTGGCCCTCATCCCTTGCTCCATACACAAAAAGAAGTCATATTTTCTATTCTCTTCAATCTGTCAAGCATGCCCTTCCTCGTTGTGCTATTTAGTATGTCTAATGTGATCCCAAGACACTGCTTACTTTTAGATTTCATTTCCAACATTGTGAAGCCTCTTAGACATCGATTTGATGGTTCTTTGGATAGCCTAATAGGCCAACAACGTCAAGTATTTGAAATAGTATCTAGATTCTCTCCAATGGTGTCTAATATCACCTAGAATATTTATTCCATATAATCTCCATGGTTCATATGAGTGTTAGGTTGATTTTTCTTCCTACAAACCCTTCTTTTCTCTCCAAGAACCCTCTTTTTCCCATGTTCCTCTCTCCCCCTTTGAATTTCCATCCATGAATTGGAATGAATGAGTGAGAGGGGGGAGTATGTTCTTCACACCTTTCTTAGTTCCCTAAAGGTAGGAGGTAGTTACTAAAAAATAGTATCTAATCACTTTTGGAATAGTATCACTAACTTCTCATATTCATATTTTCGATTTCATTTAACTAGGCTCTCAATTCATATTTAGCATAAGCTTAAGGATAATGGAAATAAGACAATTGGTTCCCTAAAGGTAGGAGGTAGTTACTAAAAAATAGTATCTAATCACTTTTGGAATAGTATCACTAACTTCTCATATTCATATTTTCGATTTCATTTAACTAGGCTCTCAATTCATATTTAGCATAAGCTTAAGGATAATGGAAATAAGACAATCAACTAAAGGAGGTTTATGGATAGGTTAAAACATAATCATAAGGCATTGATTTTTCCCCATTGTACCCCCTTACCTTTCCCTATGGTGGACTCATAGCCCCATTGATGTCATCCCCACCAATCAACCTTGGAACCTTTTCATCAATATTACAATGATCATGTTTGTTACTATTTGAAATCACCATAAAAGCTATCTCATGGTGTCAATAAACACAATAAATGAAAGAATAATTACAATATAAATGTGATCATGTTCAAAGGATCAAGACTAGGGTATTACATTTCCCTCTCCCTTGGAATAATGTCTTCCTTTGTGGTCTCCACTTTTTAGAAAAGCTCCATGTATTCATTTTCAATTGCACATGCAATTCTTTTCTCTTCAATGCCACTTTATCTTGTTGTTGGAAATCTTGGATAAAAATATTCAATCATTTCTTTGCACTACCTTGGAATTCCTCCAAGGCCTTTACCATTTCAGCAAATACTTAATACAATCATAAAAAATGCATGCTTATCATAAGCAACACTTAATACATTAATAAAGTTTCAAGTTTCATAATTGAAGCATATATATTCATAACACAAGTTAAAGTATTGTTGGCACGGGATTAGTCCACATGAAGTGCGGAAGCCGGCAGCTGCGAAGAGGACCATCCGCGGAAGGAAGGGTCATTCACAGAGAACAAGGAAGCGCAAGATTAGGTTGTTTGTTAGAAATGGGTCATGTGGACCGTTTTGTAACCATTTAGTTTCATATAAATAGGAGTATGATTGTAATCCTAAGGGAAACATAGTTGAATTGGAAAATGAGTTGTTTTGAACTGCATTGTATCCGTGATAAGATGTTTTGTCTATTTCTACAAAGGTTATACCGCAGGTTTTTTATGAATGCATGAAGATGTTCAGTTGTGGTTATATCTCTTATCTCTGTTTCTGGTAAATGATGAATGCAAGTGTTTGTGAAATGTTTAAGACTCTAGGGTTTGGTAATTATTGTTAATGCAAATTATTAGTTTAATCATGTTGATGTGAATGCCCATTATGTATTGAATTTGAGAATGGTGAATATGCGAATGATGAATGTATAAATGTATGCGAATCTAAATCTCTGGTTTCTATTGCGGTAGAGTCAAAGTGATTGCATGTCCTCCCCCCACTGTGGAAACTTGGTTCCTGCAGCCCCCTTAATCATCTCGGGTGAGACTTCACTCACTTCATGGGTGTTGCCGGAAAGGGTAAAACCTTTATGGGCCTATGCTTAAGGGTGTTTGGTTGGGTTTTTTGACGACAGTGCGAAGTGAACCCTTAATGATAGCCATTATTTCAACAAATGGTTATGTTTCCCAAAGATACTCATGAGTGATCAGGGGACTCATTTCGTTAATCAAAAAATCGTAGCAATGATAGAGGAATTTCAAATTCAACACAGGAAGAGCACCCCTTACTATCTGCAAGCAAACAAGACAGTTGAGGAATTTAAGAAAATATTTGAGCATGTGCTCACAAAAGTACGCAACACACATAGAGATGATTGGGATTTGAATATCCCTGCGATACTTTGGGCATATCGCACAACTTGCAAACGTTTGACTGGCCAGATCCCATTCAAGCTTGTTTACAGGAAGGAAGTTGTAATGCCGATGGAGTATATTGTCCCCAGTATGTGCATTGCAGTAGCTACAGGAATGAGGGACGACGGAGTACTAGAAGAACGATTGGCACAATTGGTACAGTTTGATGAGGATCAGTTCATCGTAGGATTTCATCAAAAGGTAGAAAAGGATCGACAGAAGGATTGGCATGACTGACACATCAAACCCAAGAACTTTCAGTTTGGAGATATGGTTATGCTATATGACAGTAAGTTTCCAAGCATCCAGGTAAGTTGCAGATGCATTGGTTGGGTCCCTACATAATAGATTTTGTTACTGACGGAGGTGCGGTGCAGTTGAAAAATTTAGACGACATGTTGTCGCCAAAGCTATTGAACGGGAATCGGTTGAAGCCCTTCCGCCATGACCATCTGCATAGCAGTTGAGAGCCAGTAAAAAAAAAAAAGTGGACAACATGGCAATCATAACAAAAAGTGGAAAGCATGGCCATTCGGGGTGCTCGTCGATGTTTCACACATTTAGCAAGCGGGAGTCAAATTCGAGCATGATTACTGCGGATCTGCATCACAAAAAGCTGATGGAGAAGTATGATGACACACTTGAGGACCGAATCGAATGGCTGAGGGAAATATTTCTCAAATGATGATCAGGTGCCAAGGACACAAAGAGCAAGCATAAATACCAATGTGGAGATTGAAGAACACAAGTCGAAGTAAAGATATTCTGCAGAGGAGAATTAGTAAGTTGTATTATGCGAGTCAATAAGTTAGATGCAGAGAGTTAGTAAGTTAAGTGAGCAAGCCCAAGGAAACTATGGAAAAGGGAAGTGAGATATTTGCAATGGCGTATTTCATTTCGAGCGGAAGAACTCTAGGTGCATTAAGGGAAAGAATGACAAGTGTGCATGAACAACCAGCGAAAGAAGCAACACAGACAATTGGGAGGAACAGAGATGAGGTCTCACCCGAGATGTCTAAGAGTGTGGTAGTAGTTAGAAGAACCGTAGTCTCTGCTACCACCAAAATACCAGGAGAGGAGGCATGCCGGCTCCAGCAGTGGAAGGTCAAATGTGAGAAACAAATGTGCCAGAGTAGTTGGCCTATTTCCCAAGTTGGTGGCATCGATGAACCTTTCCCTAGACCGCAGCAAGCCTGAAGCGCAAGAGTAGGTGCATAAGGGGTAGATGATCAAGGTTTCAAGAGACTGGAGGATGAGTTCAAGAAGTACATGACAGTGACCAAGAGACTAGAGGATGAGTTTGAGAAGTACATGACAGCGAGCTCCAGACATCAAGAACAACTTCATAAGTTTACCACAGCGATGGATGAGAATAGCAGCAGAGGTATCCAGCTGAGATGGCTCGAGGGAAAGCCACAAGTTTGTGTTGGGGGCCTGTTGGCACGGGATTAGTCCGCATGAAGTGTGGAATCTGACAGCTGCGAAGGGGACCATCTGCGGAAGGAAGGGTCATTCATGGAGAACAAGGAAGCGCAATATTAGTTAGTTTGTTAGAAATGGGTCATGTGGACCGTTTTGTAACCATTTAGTTTCATATAAATAGGAGTATTATTGTAATCCTAAGGGAAACATAGTTGAATTGGAGAATGAGTTGTTTTGAACTATGTTGTATCCGCAATAAGATGTTTTGACTGTTTCTACGAAGGTCATACCGCAGGCTTTTGATGAATGCATGAAGGTGTTCGGTTATGGTTATATCTCTTGTCTCCGTTTCTAGTAAATGATGAATGCAAGTGTTTTCGAAATGTTTAATACTCTGGGTTTTGGTAATTGTTGTTAATGCGAATGATTGGTTTAACCATGTTGATGTGAATTCCCATTATGTATTGAATTTGTGAATGGTGAATATGAGAATGATGAATGTATAAATGTATGCAAATCTAAATCATTGGTTTCTATTGCGGTAGAGTCGAAGTGATTACATGTCCTTCCCCCACTGCGGAAACTTGGTTCCTGCAGCCCCCTTAATCGTCTCGGGTGAGACTTCACTCGCTTCGCGGGTGTTTCCGAAAAGGGTAAAACCTTTATGGGCCAGTGCTTAAGGGTGTTTGGTTGGGTTTGTTGACGATAGTGCGAAGTGAACCCCTGCCGATAGTCATTGTGTCAACAAGTATGAAATAGACCCCAATACTTATTTGTATGAACATATAACGACTCCATATGGTTGGCATGGGAAAGTTTCAGCTTAATATATTCACACACACACACACACGTGAGCGCACGCACACATCACATGCACACATGCGCACACACGCACACGCGCACACACACACACACACACACACACACACACACACACACACACACACACACACACACACACACACATATGTACGCACGCGCGCATGCGATACCTTGTTGAATATGATTTCATAGTTTAGTTACGCACATTCACTCAATGCAACCTCATATTCAATTGAAAGTACCATACTCCAAACTCATGTGTTTTTCCAAGAAAAGTTGGAGGACTCAACCAAAACCTCAAAAAATCATCCAACCACCTCCACGTTACGTTTTTGACCATTTGGACACCTGACTTTTTAGCCCAAACACAACACTAAGAATATACTTGTCCTCTTTAATGTTGGAGAAAATGTTACAGTCCAGGAAACTGATTACAAATAAGGATACCATTTGATACTTGTGCAGTGCTATAGAATTCCCCAAGTCCAACACATTATAGTCTCATACATGGGTTTCTCATATAGGATTCAATTTCACATGGAATGCAAATTCATAACATGAGTATGAATACTCATCCAATCTAGTCACTACTCTAAACCAGCTCAATCATGGCATACTAGCTCATGAATGCATCAAAAATATTATGACAATCTTTACATGCCAAAATGCCATTGTCTTTTCCATACCCCACTTGGGTATTAATCACATGCATGCATTCAAATTCCATCATAAACATATCAACTAATATAGAAAAGCATGACTGAAGGAATTATTACCTAATTCCTTTCAAGTCGCATGTTATATTGGCATGACCAATTTCATAACAATATTGTTTCTATCAACATTCATGATGTTACCTACTCATTCGATGCATTGTGGGAACTCACATGATCCCTTCATCAACCTCTTGACAAGTATCATCTTGTCCTTATCATTTTTATTAGGTTGTCTATCATAGGCAACTGCATCATTAACATCTTCAACCATATCCTCAACCATTCCTGGTTATAAAAAGAAGTCAACAACCACATCATTTATCATGTCATACTCTTTGCATATAACAACAAACCACTCTTGGTTAATACACAACATCATATATTCCCACACATATCTATATGCACTCTACCATATAGTATTCCTCTATATGTCTATTAGTGCAATTTCATTCCAACTATTTTACTCTCTTGTATTTATTGGCATTCCCGTGCTTTAACTATTCACACATAGTATATTTCTCAATCTAGAGAAATATAATAGAAAAGCAAGAGAGGAGTCAAGGAATTATCCCTTACATAGCATAACAGATCTACAACATGGCCTTTCTACCAATCATGTTATACATAATTAGCTATGATATTCCCACCCAAGTAGCAAAACTTATTTCATACACATAAGCTATACATGCTACTCCAAATGCATACAACTCTGTATAAAAAAAAAAGTTTTTAGGGTGAGAAAAACTCTCTCATTTCTATATCTGCATTGTTGGCCACATGCGTCGTTTACTACCCCAGCCATATTGCAGCTTCATTTGATTCCTTGAGCTTGTTAACAATCAAATTAACACCCTTAACAAAGTGTAAGGCAGAAGCATATTTTTACTATGCGCCCGCAACAAGAATACTGAAGACAAGTACATAAGAGAACAGTCCTATCTTATTTAATCACTACTTCCATAACTGGAAGGATTGAGTGAAGGAAGAGGTAGAATAAAGAGGAAAGGTTCAGTGATTGAATTGCTCACTTGAAGGCTCAAATCTAGTCTCCACCAGTCAACAATGAGAAGAAATGCATAAGATTGCATTAATTGTGCTTGAGAATTCTGAATTTGACAAAATCCTGAAAATACTATAGAAAGTGGGTTTTTGAGTAAACATAATCAAAAATCAAGAAAATGGATTATCCCACATTTAATGTGGAAACTTGAAATCCCATTTCCCAATACTATAAAACAAAGGCATTGGGGGCATGGTAAAAGAGACAGAAAGTGAGATCAAAGGCATGCTGGGGAGATTTTGAGGTTGGAAAGCTCATCTTCATAAAATTCAAGGATGGAGAAGGATAGCTCAATGCAAAGGAGGATGGATTCATCTCAAGCAAGGTTGTAAGTAAGTATATTTTCTCCTTTGGTATTATATGAAACAATTCAATTTTCCTTCCATTCATGAGTTTAAAGTTTTTCCCTCCAAGTTTAGTTTGAATTCATAATGGTTAAAGATCTTAGGAAATGTTAGATAATTGTTCATTTCTGACATTGAACTTCACCTAATTCATAGTAAGATAGTCAATTAAGCGTAGACATGTCCCTACCTTAAATGTTATTATCAAATTAGCGACTCCACTGCTTGGTTTATTTGAAAATTTCTTCAAAATTTTAGTGTTTCAATCTTACAAATCTACTTAAATCTTGCCTTAAAACTCTTATAGAACCTATGTTCCAAGATTCAATACCCTTAGAATATCAAAACCGGCCTTAATCAACTCTTAAACAGCCAAAAATCTTGAAAATAGAGATTAGATCTCTAGCTTTCTTGATTTGCAAGGCCAACGCACTCTGTCTGTGCATACAAAGCGTTGATAGCCAGGTGACACACCCTGTCCTTGAGCAAAGGGCACCACCAATTCACCCTGCATGTGTGCAAGGTGCGTCACCCCCCCAACAACGCTTAGCCCTGTTTTCAGTGGCTGCACCCTCCAGTTTCTTAATTTTTTGGAGCTTGGTTCTTCATTTTTGTCTCATTTTTTGTGATTTTTTCTTCTTGGATTGGCTGAGGAATCTATTATATTATATTTTGGACCTTATTGGACCCTCTTTAGCTAATATTTGGAATATTTTTAAATCTTTCTTGGTTCAAATTTGCAAGAATTGTCAACTTGTTTTGAGATTTCACTTTGTTAGGGCTACTTTGAGGCATCATTTTTGTACTTGCAGAACTTCACATGGATTTTAAAACTTTTTAGGATCAATTTACCACTAATTAGGAAAAATTTGGGAGGATTTGGTCTGAGATCTTTAAATAAATAATTTCCCTCCAAAAAACCTTTAAAGATGGCCTAAATTGGCATTTTTTTCAATGTTTTCTTACAATTTGTGGTAGATATGATTGCTTGAGGTCATATTTTGCTTTTAGATCCCTGATTTGATAGGATAAGGAATGATCCCTAAATAATTTTGATTCATTAAATAGTTTTTAAATAATGAAAATTGAAAAAACATAAACATTTGTTTAAAGAACCTTAAGGCCCTTTAATTTTTGAATCTCATACACTTGCTTATCTGACACATGAAACCAAATCTCAGTTATGACATATGAAAAGATCATTTGAACACATTTCACAAATATATTTGCACTGAAAAACAAAAAGTTGAGAATTACACTTTGAGAGATTTCAAAAACAAATTCCCTCCAAAACCGAATACAAACTTTAATTAGTCAAATTTTATTTTGGATCTACAATATTTCATTATGCTTATGCACAATTAGAGAAAGTTGTAGCTTCATATCTCAATTTTCTTGTGATAAGTTGTGTCTGAGCCACTGTATCCTCTTTACTTGGGATTTCGAGCAATCTTGTGAATGAGAAAGTGGATCTCATTTGTAATAGTTTAGGATTTGATGTTTCCAGCATTTTCTTTTCGAGACACCGTATCCTTTTCACTTGGGCTTTCGAGCGATCTTGTGAATGAGAAAGTGCATCTCACTAGTAATAGGGTAGATTTTAATTTTCACATACAGTTCTTGAGCTACCGTATCCTCTTCACTTGGGATTTCAAGTGATCTTGTGAACGAGAAAGTATATCTCAAGTGTAAGAATTTAATTCATAAGTATTCAAAGGTCTTTGCGCATCCTCTTTGCTTGCACTTTTGGGTAGCCCTGCAAACGAGAAACAGATATCCCCCATGTAATAGAATTAGATTCATTTTCAGTGAGATATTTGTTTGGTTTACATTGATTTTTGAAATCATTCATTATCCATAATATTTCAGAAGAATTGTTCCTAAATAGAAAAAATCTACCAAAACATTTTGCATGTTTAAAATACACACATGAACCTCTAACTTTTCATTAGTTTAGAACATTCATCGAATTGAAAGGTACAGTAGTGATCATATTGCATTGTTTGGTTCATATTTTTCGAGTCAACATGCCACTAGTTTCATTTCCACTCCTGAAACTAAGCAAAGTACCCTCAAAATTGGCGCTTAATCTAAAACTAACCAAGATTTGATTTTCATATCACCAACAAAAATAGGTTATTGCCCTGGATTAGGTTTGGAGAGTTAACACTCCTGGATACAAAACTTTTGAAACTAGCATTGATTATTGATATTTTAAGTCTATTAGAAACAAAAAATGCTTGACGAGAAAGCACATCTAACACATGCATCAAGAACGAGGTCAATCTGGATAAGTAAGTGATGAGCTCACAATATAGGTACTCTATAGCCCCTTTATGCCACACAAGCACAAGGAATGATAAGAAAATACCTCTGTTTGTGTGGAAGAATGCATTTGTTTTGATTATTTAATAAATTAGTTTAGAGATTATTCTTCTTATGCTTAAAGGCATTTTTATGTGCTAATTATATGAAAATAGGCATGCATGAGCAGGGCACAGGTAATCTGGAACACAACAAGCAAATCAAGCTCAAAGACTAAAGATCACGAGTGACTCAGCATTCACATTTTCCTGATTCATAGAAAGAGCTCTTGTTAACCAGGATCGGCATTTACAATGTAGAGTTAGGTTAGAATTTAGAATAAGTAGGGACCTCTTGAATAGCAGGGGGTCCTGTTGACATTTTAGAGAAACAATCTTCAGCACATTTTATTCGAGATAGTTTTGTTTAAGTTTTTCCTGGAACATGAAGTTACGATTTCGATAATGAAAGACCGGTGTTATTTCAAATCCTTGAGTTTATAAGTCTTTTTCACTCCTGAAATACGTGTTGGGGAGGTCCCCTTCAATACATAGATCAGGAGCCTCGTATTTGATCACAGGTATTTCTGATGCATTTTGTAACTAGTTTAATCATCATGAAGTGTGAAAATAATTTGATAATTGTTTAAATAGCAGATTCTTATTTCAGTTCAACAATTTTCTCTATAGTTCAATAATACTGATTTCATAGTTCTATAACACGCTGTCAGTAGTCCTGTGTATGCTATCTGCACATGCGTATTTTACATCTTCTTTCGAGCATTTTTATACTATTTCCATATAATGATTTAGATCTATAAATTCACGCATACTCTCCTTATTTAAGTTTGATCACATAGAAGTTGAATATTTCAATATTTGATTTTAATAGAATAATGTTTTATCACTTTTGGTATTTGATTGGGTAGATAGAATTTGATTAGTTTTCAGCATTAAGATTCCTAGATTATATTTACCAGCTTTCAGTATTTAATTCCTAGACTAAATTTTCAGTTTTTCAGTATTTAATTCCTGGACTACATTTCCTATTTTCCAGTATTCGATTCATAATATAAATCTATCAGTCTTCAACAGATTTAGGTTATAGATTTCCATCATTTTCATGTTTCCAGCTTATTAGTTTTAGAGCAATATTTCCATTTCCCTCAAAGAAACCTTTAGGATACATTCAACACCCTGAACGACAAAGATCACTCTATAGTGCACATAGGTGCTTAGCACCTCTTAAGTTTGTATGCTCCCTAGTTGATAAATAAAGTATACTCATGGTATAGCTAGCCTAATTAGGTATCCATTCCTGGATTCCACCACTTTTTGGCGTCGTTTCCAGGGAGGTGCTTAATCTATAGAAACATCCTAAAAAAAAGGAAAAAAATATAAATTAAAAATTTTACCATGAATTCCTCGACGACAGAGGGATAGATTTGGACGCTTTCTGCCTAACCGCCCTATGAGTAATAGTATTTCTGATCATTCTCAAGTTGAATTCCTTAACTCTGGTGACAAAGCTAATTCTAGCTACGATCCAAACCGAGATAACTTCTTTGCTAGCTCTAGCTCAAACACTACTATGGCGGACGAAGAGGATGAACCTAGAGAATTGTTCACTTTTCTCATTAGTGTACCTCTTGGGGATACCAGGATGAGGAATATCAACCCTAATAACCTTCCAAACTTCCATGGATTAACCTCAGAAGATCCTAACACATTTTTATTTGAATTTGAGGTAGTTTGTAGGTCCTTTGGTTACACTACTGATGCACAAAAAATGAGACTCGTTCCTTCTACATTGAAATATCTATCACTTAGATGGTTTATGAGCCTAGAAGGAAACAACATTTTCACCTGGAACCAAATGAAACAATCCTTCCTAAAAAAATATAGGGACTATTGTAAGGCAAAAGATACAAGAGATGAAATCTTCAGAATGCAACAAGGAGAAAGAGAATCCCTAGAATACTACGCACAATGCTTTCAACTCAATTACAAGCGAGCTAGTCATTGTACCTTATACCAAGAATCACTGAAACTTTTCCTTCTTAGAGGAATCAAAGAAGAAAATCTAGAAGTCTTTAACCTTCTAGGACATGGGGATATATTCCAAAAAACCTACGACCAAATTCTACAAATCTTCAAGAACTATTCTAGATCCATAAAAGGTAAAAGTGGGACAAGGGATTCACATCCATTTACTGGAGGATGATCATCTCCAGGACCAAACCTCACAAAGTATGATATACAGAACCTTCTTAATGATATGAAAACTAATATCCTGCAATCCCTATCAATGCAACTTGATGCACTCCAAATAAAGAAGAAACCGAACAAGATAAACAAAGCATTGGCAGTGTTTTTCCCACGTTGTAGAAAGAAACATGAAAAAGGACAATGCACATTGAACACGATAGAAATATGTGGCCTCTGCACTGATGATCAATCTACTAATAAATGCCCTTTGTTGCCATCATGCAAAGCTGCCATTCAAGATCCCACATCCGAAGGTACTATAGAACAACTCTATTTCGTTAATCAAAGAAGAAATAATTTTGTTAGGCCCTTCCAACCCAACAACCAAGCATACTTTAATCAGGGAAGTAATCAACAAAATTGGAACCCCTCAGCACCAACCGCATGGACATATCAGCCAACTCCAAACCAATGGCAGCAAATCCAAGCACCATATCAACAGCCATATTACACATAGTCTTACTCTCCCTATCCTCCACCTTTTTCTCAACCACCAATCAACTATGGAAATCCATATCCATATTCAGCAAACTTGAGAGCTCCATGACAGAAGCCACTCATCATGCCGCCCCCACAGAACCAACCACCTCCTAGACTGCCCCCAATTCTTTCCCAACCAGTTCCAAACCCAAACAACAACAGAGTAGGACAAAAACAAACCTATAACACTAAAATAATGCAATTTCCTACTTGTGTCGTGGATACACTAGAGATAAATGAGATCAATCTCAGGTCTGGGAAAACATTGCAAAACACACATCCACAGAATAATCAAGAAAATGTCAATCATGAACAGATAACACAACCCGAAACTCAGCAGCCAGCTGAGACAAACCCTCGGGAAGAAGAAATTCGGCCCCACATACCAAACAGAAACCCGCCATTCCCTGAAAAACTCATTCAAAACACCAAAGAGGAGGAGGAGAACGCTATCCTCAACGAATTGAAGCATTTGAACATCCAAATCCCCATTTTACAAACCATAAGAGATGTACCAATCTGTAATAATTTTATTAAAGAAAATTGCTTAAAAATACTTGGCCGAAGAAGATGTGACCCACCAACTATAAATGTAATAGGCCAATTAGTAGATTTAATGTTGGGAATCATTATCAACTCCAAATACCTTGACCCGGGAAGTCCAGTAGTCAACGTAACCATTAACAACAGACATTGCAAGCAGCCTAATTGATTTAGGGGCTGCAATAAACGTGATGACAAAGGACACAATGATAGCCCTGGGACTCCAATCGATTATCAAACCAACCAGTACCGTACTGTAGCTTGCTGACACATCAACTGTAAAACATGAAGGAATGCTCGAAGATATCATTATCAACATAGAATCCTGGGAGTACCCAGCTGACTTCATAGTTATAGAAGTAAAAAGTAAACTCAGTGGATACCCAATAATACTAGGGAGGCCTTGGCTAGCAATAGCAGATGCCTATATATGCTGCAGATCTGGCAACATGACAATCACCAGTGGCCAAGCTAGAAAGAAAATCGCAATTTATCCTCCAACAAGAAAATCTACAGACATAGAATATCATAATTGGACAGATGATTATAATGATATAAGTGACCAAAACATACAACCTATTCTTACCATCAAAGCTGCACTATCTCTAAAAGATATTGATGAAGACAATGATTTAGATAAATTTATTCAAAATGCATCTTCTAACCATGATATTCTTGAATATTGTTTTGAAACATATCAGCAACAGGAAGATAAAACATCACCCCACAACTCTGAAAAAATGTGGGCAGAAGTGCTCACACTTGAATAGCAATCAGCACAGATCAAAACAGTTGAGATCATGCCTGGAAAGACAGTTAATATTAACTCCAATTTGGAGCCAGAACAAGAACAGCAATTAATGAAGGTACTCTCAGAAAACAATAAGACTTTTGCATGGACATACACCGACATGAAGGGGATCCACCCAGACATTTGCAAGCATTACATATATATCAAAGAAGGTGTTGTTCCCATCAGACAACCACAAAGAAGGATGAACCAACATTGAAGGACATAGTTAAGTTGGAATTACAGACGTTATTAGATGCAGGGTTCATATACCCAATCTCAGATAGTGAATGGGTCTCACCATTGGTTATAGTTACTAAGAAAGGAGGGAAGTGGAGGATATGTGTGGATTATAGAGAACTCAATAAGGAAACTAAGAGAGACCACTTCTCTCTACCATTCATTGACCAAGTATTAGACACACTGGCTGTAAATCAATTCTTCTCATTTTTGGATGGATTCAGTGGATATAACCAGATCCTAATCCACCCAGCTAATCAGGATAAAACAACATTTGCATTCCCATGAGGCACTTATGCATACATAGTACTACCCTTTGGACTCTGTAATGCTCCAACAACATTTCAAAGGGCCATTTTAAGAATATTCTCTGATTTTATTAATGATCAGATGGAAGTCTACATGGATGACTTCACACCCTATGGCCATAATTTTAACCAAGCATTAAAGCGTCTAGAATTAGTCTTGAAAAAATGCATCGAAATGAGCTTATGTCTGAGCAATGATAAATGCAGAATGCTAATGGAAGAAGGCATCATGCTTGGACACCATATCTCACAGAGAGAAATTGAAGTTGATCAAGCAAAAGTCACAGTCATTAGGACACTGCCACCACCTGTCAAACAAAGGGATGTGCGAAGTTTTCTTGTGAAAACAGGCTACTACAAAAGATTTATAGAAATTTATAGCAAAATTGTTGCACCGATGTTTGCTCTTCTCACAAAAGATACATAATTCATCTAGACAAAGCATTGTATGTCAGCATTTGAAAACCTCAAAGAGAAGACAATCACAGCCCCAGTACTCCAAGGACCCAATTGGACACTACCATTCCACATACATTATGATGCTTCAGACAAGGCCATTGGATCAATCCTTGGGAAAGAAGAAGAAAAGAGACCATATGCCATATACTACATTAGCAAAAACTTGGCAAGAGCAGAACTCAATTATAGAGTCACAAAAAAGGATTTTTTGGCTGTCATACATGCCATAAACAAATTCAGGCACTACATAACTGGATACCAAGTTTTTGTCCACATCGACCATTCAAAAATCAAGTATCTTATGAATAAACATAATACAAGTGCTCGAATAATTAGATGGCTACTCCTCTTGCAAGAATTTGACATCACAATCTTGGATAAGCCAGGCAAAAATAATGTAGTAGCTGATTTTATGTCTAGACTCACCCCTGGACAAGACAGTAAGTTGGTAGATGACAACTTCCCTGATGAGCACCTCTTTTCAATATCAACGAAGAGCCCATGGTTTGCTGACATACCAAACTACTTAGTATCTACAAAATTTCCACAACATTACAGCTACCAGGAGAAATGCAGAATCATTAGACAGAGTGCAACTTATACATGGATAGAAGGGATGCTTTTTAAAAAAGGGCTAGACCAAATATTGAGAATATGCATAAGAGAAGATGAAGTCCATGATATACTACATGCCACACACAATGAACCTTGTGGAGGCCATTATGCTACAAAAAGAACATCTTATAAAATATTACAAACTGGATATTATTGGCCAACACTTCACAAGGACTCCTATGACTATGTATCACACCGTGATGATTGTCAGCGAATGGGGAAGCTTACACAAAGAGAAGAAATGCCTCTACATCCCCAAATATCTTTGGAAGCATTTGCGAAATGGGGATTTGATTTTGTTGGTCCATTCAATCCACAATCAAATCAGAAAATCTATATTCTAGTATGCACTGACTACCTTACAAAGTGGGCAGAAGTGGCAACACTTGCAGCAGCAAATGAAACAAATGTGGCAAAAAAAATTACGGAACAAATATTTCACAGATTTGGAGTCCCAAGAGAGTTAGTTTCTGACCAAGGCACACAGTTTACATCCAACCTCATAGAGGACCTGCTTCGAAGAAACTATGTTAAAAACCGAAGGTCCTCCTCCTACCACCCTCAAGCTAATGGTCAAGTTGAGGTGACAAACAGAGAACTAGAAAGAATCTTGACAAAGACAGTACAACTACACAAAAAGAGATTGGGAAGACAGATTGAGTGAAGCAATTTCGGCTTATAACACACGCATGCTACAACTAAATCAGCTAGATGAGCAACGCCAACAAGCCCCTAGCCACACTGAAATCATCCAGCAACAGAGGAATAAATGGCATGACAAAAACATCATGCAGAAGAAATTCAAAGAAGGTGACTGGACACTACTGTATGACTCCAGTTTTCACACTTTTAAAGGAAAAATCACAACCAGATGGCTCGGACTCTACATCATTGAAACAATCTATGACATTCGAGCTGTCCAAATTACAACAATTGATGAAACATAATTCCCCATGTTGGTGAATGGACATAGACTCAAGCTATATAAGAAACCACAATCCAAAGAGGAGTTCACACAAACACTCTATCAGCAAAATCTAATGTTGATAGAGAGCATAAATAATCATTGATTATAGTTACAAAATTAAAACAAATTAAAACAAATAAAAAAAAAAGAGAAAAAAAAAAAGAAAAAAAAAAAAGAAAAAAGAAAAAGAGAAAGAAAAAAGAGAAAAAGAGAAGGAAAAAAATATAATAAAAAAATTATGAATCTGCTCAAGATTATGTCAAGACATAAATTGAAATTTGATCAATGGTTCAGAAACGAATCAAGCGAGCCAAGCAAGCAAATTTCAGCAAAATTCAATCAAGAGAGCCAGTAAGCAAATTTCAACACAATTCAATCAAGCAAGCCAGTAAGAAAATTTCAGCAAATTCAATCAAGCAAGCTAGCAAACAAATTTCAAGCGAGCCAGAACCAGCAAACAAAATCTAGCACTACAGAAATCAAATCAAGCAAGTTCAAAGAACCATTAAAAAGAAACGTTGAACACAATGAAAGGTCAAATCAATCACAACTTCAACAAAAACTTCAGCAAGCGAATAAAACAAAAAGGAAAAGATCCAAGAGAAAAAATCATTAAAAGCGTAACTACTGACACGACAAAAAGAACTACAGACACAGATGAAATCTACTACGGAATCCCGCGCCCATTCAATCAAGAACACATCATACACTCAAGTACGCTAGCATAGTAGGTAATCACTTAACTCTTTGTTTTATTTTCGAATCAAACCATTCTCCCCACAAAACGGTTATTTTTCAAAGCTTAGGACAGCTTTTAAGACATTTCGGCATCACGTTTCAGGTAACCTCACTGAATCCTGATGACCTACCTTAGACATGTCAGAGAATGACGACCTCCGCATCTCGCTACTATATCCCCTGATGATCAAAGCAACAATGCAATGTACAATGATGGAAAGGAATGCAATGTTCAATAATGAAAAGTAATGCATAAGAAATCAAAAATGATGCACAATGATCAGGATGAGTGCATAAAAATAGAAAAATAAGGCAGCAGAATATACAAGAGGACCCAATTTGGCAATACAAGCTCCTCAGAAAGGAAGGAAACTGGAAGTTCGACTCACCACTTAGCCAGCAAGTTTCCCACAAGCCAGTGATCAATCCCAACCAAACGAGTAAGTCATCCACCACTCAAATCATTTTGGATTGTTGATTATATTAGCAAAACTCAAAAATGACGAAAGGATTCAAGAAGAGAGAGCCAGAGGACCACACACCTATCTATGAAAACCCACAGGTGTTGGCCATCCTCCGCACAGCGGGATGGATTCCCTTTATCGTGGGACTGAGAGGATCCAATACAGAAGTGGCCTTAGAATTTTCCCAGAACCTGAAACACATAAAGGATGAACAGTATGTCACCCGGATAAGGGGACTGCGCATCAGGATCAACGAGGAAGCAATTGCGAAGTATACAGGATTTCCCATGGGGATACATTGGGGCAGAGATGACAGGGAAGCTAACCAGAGGGTGAAAGCATCTTTCTTTGGACAGGGGGAAATCTATGAGGAAGACAATTAAAAGAAACACCATTCCTGCACCCTGGATGAGATAGATTTCGTTGTCCTGAGATATATAACATTCACAGGGAGACTCAGTTACATCCCGATCTTCCATTTCAGAATTTTGGAGCTCCTAAGACATAGGGGCCATATTACACCAAATAATAATATCAGTGTTCGCTATTACCTTCTTCAATATCTCAGGGAAATGAGCAAGAAGGTAGTGCAAGGGAAGGAGGATGCACTGGCTCACCATGGACTGATCAAGTTAATAATTTGGGAAGAATTGATGGTGCAAATTTCAGAGCTCTCATAGGAGTAATTTGTGTTGGTCTCAGCTGAAGATGTGCAAAGCATGAGAGGCACGCCTAATCCAGTCATACCCCTGGCCTCTGGATCAAAATAAAAATCCACCTCTGCATCGGGAGCTAAGTGCAAAATTGACCTGGACAGCGATAACGAGGTCATGGATGACACTCTGATTAGAATAAAGAATGCCAAGGATGCCTCTCACCCAAAAAAATCAGGGGTTTCTTCCAGCAAGCAAGGGTCAAAACAGCAAAGTAGAAGGATGGCACAGCATCCCAAATCCAAACATACAAAGAAGGAAGAAAAAGAGGTCATCCCTGTAATTCAAGACCTGTCTGACTCTGAAGATTTCGGGGTAGAACGGGATGACCCTTCTACACCTATAGAAGAAGATGCCTTCCAGTGGAACCCTCCAGATGAAAATGTAAACACTGGAATCAAGGACCAGCTAACTAAGGCATTGGACGAGCTAGCAAAAGTCATAGAAGAGCTAGCTGCCTTAAAAATTGAAGCAGAATGCCACAAAATCCAACCAGTGTCGTCAGCATCTCCACCATTCATACATGAAAAGACCCAAATATTAAAGATGCAGCATGTAGGGGAATTGAAGCTGGTGGAGCAGCAAAATTCAGCACTAAGAGAAAAATTGGGCCAAGCCCAAGAGGAGTTGGCTCAGAAAGATCATAAAATCCTATAGTTGGTGGATACCTTGACCACCACTGCCAAAATTTATGAAGACATATTGGGGCTCAGACCACCATCCAGGGTATACACTATGTATCTAAGAGAGAAATGGGGCAAATTCCAGCTACAGAGGCTCAAGCAAGGCCTACCTTTGGAATTAACCACTCCAAAGGAGTTCGTAGAAACCTCTCTCGGTTGCGCAAAATTAGAAAAATATCAACTATGCAAATTTTTCCTACATAATTTTGTAGTGTCGAACTCATTTAATTGGTCGTTGAATCCCTATATGGGCGACTTCCAATTAAGAGCACTATGCTCCTGGATGAACCATGAAATAGAGAGAGCACAATATGCTCATCTCTACCTTGTTGAAGAGTGGCAGAACCCGCTATGGGTCAGGGCTGAGGCAACTCATCCTGAGAAAGTAATCCAGGATCACCGTGCTATCACCTCCGATGAATGCCTTATTCCCATACTCCTCAAAAAACATAAGGAAGCAGTCTCGCATTTCGACCTCACCACTCAATGTGCATGCAAAGAAGTTCAGGAAGACATCGGTGAGAGGTGGATAGGAATCTCATAATATTTGAAAAGGAGGGAGCCTCACTCACCCCTTAGGCTTGAGATGGCACTCACCAAATCCAAGTTTTATAGAGAATCTTTGATAAAGAATCAGCTCAGGTGGATAGGCATGAGATTGAGTCCTCCATTATTTCTCCCTCTGACTATTAAAGAACAGATTGACAAGGAGGAGGAAAGGAGAGCATGGGCTAGGGAAGATCAGACTCAAGGATATCATAGACAGTCAGGAGCCCCTCGAGTGGTTGCATGGGATATCAGGGAGGCTATCATGAGGCAGGATGTGTCACCCAAGGATGGGTGACTTCTTCAAGTCTGGGGGAGATGATGAGCTCAGAATATAGGCACTCTATAGCCCCTTTATGCCTGTGAAAATCCTCACAGCAGATCTAAGAGATGATGTATACCTCACAAGAGAATAATTATGATTAAGCAGGAAAATAGAAGAAGAGTGGTCAATGCAGTATAATGAGCAACAAAATAATAATACAGTAGAACTCAGATAGAAGTAGAAATACTTCACACGCACTAATTAATTAATCACAATATGGACAAATAAATAGTACAATGCATGAGGATTCGAATGCCTAAGGTGGCAATTCGAATTAGCCTTCATGGAGTGATCAAAGGATAACTGGAGTGTCATCGGAGCACAACTAGTAGTCTTTCTCATCATTAGTGGAGTCATCAATGCTCAAGTAATTGTCAGCCATCAGTCAAACTGAGTCTAACTGAGTGTGGTAGGTGTAACTGAGTGTAACTGAATGAAGGAGACTGAGTGGAGGGCGCATGAGGAGCTAACTAGAGTCAGAATGGGCAGTCTAGTCTCACTGGAGATCCATCAGAGTAATACAGTCTGTTGAGAGTCAGTCTAGCCTTAAATCAAGGAAAGAACTGATGATAACTCAATTAACTGAAGTGCAACTAAGTGGTAGGTGAGAGAGGGCGCATGAGATGCATGCAATTGCATGAAGGAGCGCACTAAGCACTAGGAGGGCTAAAACTGATCTGAGAGAAGATCCCAAGGGCTGGCTAACTGAGGGCTAGGTGTTGGACTGATGATTGGGATGCATGCAAACCCTAAATAATGCATGCAAACCCTAAAAGTGCATGCATGACTGAAAATGCTGCTAGGAATAGGATGGAGTATAGGAATATCCTAACACCCCCCCTTAATCCATCCTAGGCCCTGGTAACTAAGACCAAAGGTCACCCAATACAATGAATAATAACAGTCGATAAACCGAGGAAATGGGGAAAACCTCATGGGAAAAATACCCCCCCTCAAAATAGACTGTAAAGCACACACAAAAATAAATTCTCCAAACTCAAGCAGGTGTGATGCTTGGTCATATGTCTAGAGGTATCTTCTTCTTGGGAAGAAGTGGATCATGCTCAGAAAGCATGTGCTTGTACTTACTCTTCATATCAAATGTGATGAGAACAAATCCAAAAGTATAAGGATGATCCTTGAACCTGTGATTCGAATCAGCTGAGGTAGGATCAAAACTATGAATGTGTAGATAGTCTTTTGTCTTCTCCTTCGAACCATCATGGGTGAGATTATGCCAAAAAGAACCATCAAACAATGATTGCTTGGAATCCAAATCAGCTCCAAGACTTGATAAATGGTTTCTTGAGATCTCCTTTGAACCAATAGGGGTGAGATCAAAACCATCATATGCATGAGAAATTATCCCAAGTAGTGTTTGCTTAGAATCCAAATTAGATCCAAGACTTGAATCATGGTTTCTTGAGATCTCCTTTGAACCATAAGAGGTGAGATCAAAACCAGTAAATGCATGAGAAATTATCCCAAGCGAATGGTCATGGTTTCTTGAGATCTCCTTTGAACTAGTAGGGGTGAGATCAAAACCATGATGTGCATGAGAAATTATCCCAAGCGAATGGCAATGGCCATATTCTTCAATAACCTTCTGAAAGCATGGAATAATGATCATATAGTAGTAAATAAGAGGTGATTTCTTGAGGAGAGCGAATGCATTACCTCCAATAGCTGATTTGACCTCTGAATTATTCATGTGATCATGATGCAAACCAACAAACTCTGGTGCAAGAGAGGATTTATGACCTTCTGCAATATCTAGAGTGTGAGCTGGAACAGAAAGAGAATAAATTTGGAGCATGAGTGTAGAATTTGTAAGTTCTTCTTCTTTGTGGACAACTTCAATATGAGATGTGTTTGATACTAGTTCATGATCAATGAGATCATCAAGAAGGGCGAATGCATCACTTTGCTTGTTCTCAAAAGGGTTTGGACCAATTCCTTCATTCTGTCTACCAAAACTTTCATCCATGTGAGCCCATAGATCTTTTGGAGTTTCAATATCAATGAATTGGTGTGTCATGTATAAAGGCATAGCAAACATCATGGCTGCACAAGCTTTGTCACCTTCAATTAACCAGTCATACTCTTCTTCAAAGGATTCAAACTCTCTTTCAAAACAATAATCAAAGAGACCATTTCTCTTCAAATGTGCTATCATATTCGGTTTCCATTCATCATAGTTGAATAGAGAAAGAAGATCATAGTTGAATGGAGAAAGAAGAGGGATTTCTTTTGAATACATTGAAGCTGTAGAAGACCTGCAAAAATAATAAAGAATATATGCAACTGCTACTGCTGCACTCGAAATCTTGATAATAACTTGTAAAAAACTCTTAGGAATGGAGATAAACAATACTCTCAACATGCTCTGATACCATGTGAAAATCCTTACAGCAGATCTAAGAGATGATGCATACCTCACAAGAGAATAATTATGATTAAGCAGGAAAATAGAAGAAGAGTGGTCAATGCAGTATAATGAGCAACAAAATAATAATACATTAGAAATCGGATAGAAGCAGAAATACTTCACACACACTAATTAATTAATCACAATATGGATAAATAAATAGTACAATGCATGAGGATTCGAATGCCTAAGGTGGCAATTCGAATTAGCCTTCATGGAGTGATCAAAGGATCACTGGAGTGTCATCGGAGCACAACTAGTAGTCTATCTCATCATCAGTTGAGTCATCAATGCTCAAGTAACTGTCAACCATCAGTCAAACTGAGTCTAACTGATTGTGGTAGGTGTAACTGAGTGTAACTGAATGAAGGAGGCTCAGTGGAGGGAACATGAGGAGCTAACTGGAGTCAAAATGGGAAGTCTAGTCTCACTAGAGATCCATCGGAGTGATACAATCAGTTGAGAGTCAATCTAGCCTTAAATCAAGGAAAGAACTGATGATAACTCAATTAACTGAAGTGCAACTGAGTGGTAGGTGAGAGAGGGTGCATGAGATGCATGCAATTGCATGAAGGGGCGCACTAAGCACTAAGAGGGATAAAACGGATCTGAGAGAAGCTTCCGGGGGCTGGCTAACTGAGGGCTAGGTGCTGGAATGATGACTGGAATGCATGCAAACCCTAAATAATGCATGCAAACCCTAAAAGTGCATGCATGACTGAAAATGCTGCTAGGACTAGGATGGAGTATAGGAATATCCTAACAATGCCACACAAGCACAAGAAAGGATAAGAAAATACCTACGTTTGTGGGGAAGAATGCATTTGTTTTGATTATTTAATAAAGTAGTTTAGAGATTATTCTTCTTATGCTTAAAGGCGTTTGTATGTGCTAATTATATGAAAATAGGCATGCGTGAGCAGGGCACAGGTAATTTGGAACACAACAAGTAAATCAAGCTCAAAGACTAAAGATCACAAGTGACTCAGCGTTCACATTTTCCTGATTCATAGAAAGAGCTCTTGTTAACCAGGATCAGCATTTAATGTAGAGTTAGACTAGAATTTAGAATAAATAGGGACCTCTTGAATAGCAGGGGGTCCTGTTAACATTTTAGAGAAACAATCTT
Source organism: Larix kaempferi (assembly GCA_027924585.1). NCBI lineage: Eukaryota > Viridiplantae > Streptophyta > Pinopsida > Pinales > Pinaceae > Larix > Larix kaempferi. The sequence goes on from BSBM01000289.1 coordinate 18,649,026, forward strand.
TAGCACATTTTATTCGAGACAATTCTGTTTAAGTTTTTCCTGGAACATGAAGTTACGATTTTTATAATGAAATACCAGTGTTATTTCAAATCCTTGAGTTTATAAGTCTTGTTCACTCCTGAAATACATGTTGGGGAGGGCCTCCTCAATATGTAGATCAGGAGACTCGTATTTGATCACAGGTATTTCTCATGCATTTTTTTAACTGGTTTAATCATCATGAAGTGTGAAAGTAATTTGATAATTGTTTAAATAGCAAATTTTGATTTCAGTTCAACGATTTTCTCTGTAGTTCGATAATACTGATTCTCTAGTCCTGTAACATGCCGCCAGTGGTCCTATGTATGCTATCTGCACAAGCATAGTATACATCTGCTTTCCATCATTTTTATACTATTTCCAGATAATGATTCAGATCTATAAATTCACACATACTCTCCTTATTTAAGTTTGATCACATAGAAGTTGAATACTTCAGTATTTGATTTGAATAGAATAATGTTTTATCGCTTTTGGTATTTGATTAGGTAGATAGAATTTGATTATTTTTCATCATTAAGATTCCTAGATTAGATTTACCAGCTTTCAATATTTAATTCCTAACTAAATTTCCAGTTTTTCAGTATTTAATTCCTAGACTACATTTCTTGTTTTCCAGTATTTGATTCCTAAGATAAATCTATCAGTCTTCAGCAGATTTAGGTTATAGATTTACATCCTTTTCATGTTTCCAGCTTCTTAGTTTTAAAGCAATATTTCCATTTCCCTTAAAGAAACCTTTAGGATACATTCAACACCCTGAATGACAAAGATCACTCTATAGTGAACATACAGTGCTTATCACCTCTTAAGTTTGTACGCTCCTTGGTTGATAATTAAAGTATACTCATGGTATAGCTACCCTAATTAGGTATCCATTCCTAGATTCCACCAGTAAGGGTGGTTCCCCCCCTCTTTATTTTTTAGTGGGACATAAGCTCATCACAGAATTCTATGTCAAGTGATAAGTCCTTTGGGTGACATCACTTTTCTAGAGTACCTGGTTATGAGAGTTGTATTAGACTTGGAACTGTTCCGCTCGACTGTCGATTGTGAAGTGGTAATCTTAGTTGCTATTCCTAGGATATCACATATGCTATTGTGAGTGGGGGACACTTGCAGTACCTGAGACAGACTTTGAAGCTTTTACTCCTTTGTAGGGTGATTGGTCAAGAACCAATACTTGCACCCCTGGCGATTAAAGTGTATTGTAATTGTTTCTCATACCTTCATTATTAGTAATTGTTTGAGGCTTGATATCCCTTAGCAGCTACTAGTTCTGAATGGCCCTCCAATCCATCTTTTCACTAAGCTTCCGTTCTTTTTAAAAAGTAGACTGCTTGCTTGGATTCATAAGACTTTTTACTGCATGGACACTTTCTTTTTGTTGAGTCTAGACTGCCCTATGATTGTTTGATTCTATTTTTTATTAAGAATATCATTTTAAACACATCCTTTTAGCAAATTATTCAAAGTGGCTACTCTCCCGATCTGTCAGTCACGACGGAAGTGAGGTGAGTCACCATAATTTGAAGGCCCTGCTAAATTGCAAAGACAGATATAAAAACCCTAGTAACTTGGAAATAGAACTAATTTTAAACTCAATTAATATTACTTGAGAATAACAACATCAATCAAACCCTGAGAATTCATCATCACATCACAAATTGAATATAGACATAGTTAATGATATTACTCTAGTTGAAATTGAAACATTAAAAAATCACATAAATGCTCATGTAATTCCACCTTTGATGAGTCTTTCAGAACCAGTTGCACTTACTATCCGTGAGTCATTGGATAATATCAACCATCTTTTTGAAAGTTTGAATAAGATGAAAAATTCAACAATTGACACTATGACTTGATCAGGAGCACAAGGTAATACATCATCACAACCTCAAACAGTTGATGGAGGAAGAAATACTTCCAATTTGGCCGCTACATCAATCCCAATAGTTAGTATACATGTTATTAGCACAAGTTCAACCAACACTTCAGTGCCAATTGGTGCGGTTCTGGGTTCCAATCCCAAAAGTACATCCACTTCGTTTGCGGGAATCCCTACTGAAGGGTGTGCCTTACCAAACATGTTTTTTCCATATGGTTCAGCTAATCAAGGATTAAACCAAAATCCTCTTGGCATATCTAACATTTTTCCAAATTCTACTTCTGGTGGAAACCCTTCTCCATGGAATGTTAATATTCCCAGTGGAAGTAATGAACCATGGAACATTCATTCCAATTGGGGTTATGTTCCACATATTAGTGGAAATTCCCCGGACGGTTATCCTCTGACTTATCCTAGCACAATGCCTAGGGGAAATCCACCTATCAACCCCGTTCCGCAATGGAGTGGGAAGGTTTTAGGAAGTATCCAATCTTCTTGGGGCCCACTTTCGCAAGGAGGAAATCAACCTTGGAATGCTTATCTAAACCAAGAAAACAATGAATGGCATGGTCAGGTTCTGGAAAGTAACCAATCTTATTAGGGCCTACCTCCACAAGGGGAAATCCATCCATCCATCTTGTTCCACCATGGAATGGACAACATTCAAGAAGTAACCAATCCTTTTGGATGCAACCTCCGTAAGGAGGAAATCAACCAATCCTATCTAAACCAAGAAAACAATCAATGGCATGGTCAGGTTCTGGAAAGTTACCAATCTTATTAGGGCCTACCTCCACAAGGGGAAATCCATCCATCCATCCTGTTCCACCATGGAATGGACAACATTCAAGAAGTAACCAATCCTTTTGGATGCAACCTCCGTAAGGAGGAAATCAACCTTGGAATGTTTTTCAATCCCAAGGACAACATCCATGGTGTGGTTGGGATCTAAGAAGTAACCAATATTCTTGGGTCCCACCTCCGCAACGGGGCAATCCACCCATTGGTCTCTGCAAAGGGGAAACCCACCTTGTAATTCTTATCACACCCAAGGACCACATAAATGGAGTGGTCAGGTTCTAGAAAGTAACCAATCTTTTTGGGGCATAACCCTACAAGGGGGAAATCTAACCATTAACCCCAATCCGCAATGGAGTGGTCAGGTTCTAGGAAGTAACCAATCTTTTTGTAACCAACCTGCAAGACCTGCGTTTGATCCAGCTAGGCCACCACATGGACATCATGTCAATGGTATGATGTATTTCATCAACCAACTTGAGCAAATTACCCAACATCTGGGATAAGTTTCTATTTAAACTTCGCAACCCACAGCTAGTGTCATGTCCCCTCATTCATGATTAGTGGAAGGAATTCCTAGCCCAACCAATCTTTTGGGTTGAGTAGAAGATTACATGCACTTGGGGGTTAATTATGAAGTTAAGGCATTAATTAGTTAGGAATTTTAATTTTATTTTTATCCTAAGTTTGAAATGCACTTGGTAGAAGTAATTTTTATTAATTAGATATTTATATTTTGGAATAAAGTGGATAATTCTCCACAAGTGTACCTTAGAGATAAGTTTGACTAAGAGGTAACTTGCAAGACAAGAAAAGATAAAGCAGTCAAAGCAAGCAAAGTAGGAAAAGGAAAAGAAAGCAGAATAAAGCAGCAAAGCTCAGGAAAAGAAAGCAAGACAAAAGAAAAAAAGTAGGACAAAAGCACAAAAGCGGGACAAAGCAAAAAAAAAAAGGACAAAAGCATAAAATCCGGACAAAGCAAAAAAGTAGGACAAAAGCAGAAAATTAGGACAAAGGAAGAAAATCGATAAAAAGCATAAAAACAAGAAAAAGCAGGACAAAGCAGAAAAGAAAGGTAAGGCAGAAAAGCAGGACAAAGAAGAAAAGTAGGGTAAGGTAGAAAAGCAGGATAGAAAAGCAAAAGCAGGATAAAGAAAAATAAAAATAAAAATAAAAAAGAAGAGCAACCTTATACACTGCATGATGGCGCCTTAGTTTGTCTTACTTGCTCAACAAGTCACCTCAATCTATAAAAGAATGATTACAACTCCATTTCACATCTTCTGATCATTGGTGATTTGAATTGAGTGCAATTTTGCCTCTTTGACCTGGGAGATGTGCCCCTAATCCTAGTTGGGAGATGTGCCCCATGCTTCTATTGAAAGAATGATGAAATCCAGTCTTCATCAATGATTCTATTGCAGGTCCCGAATCATGATCCATTGCTTGGTGTTCTCATTGTGTGGTTCAACTCCTTCATTCTGTAGAAACAGTGTTGGAGGGCCGAAATGGAGGTTTTGTTTTTTACCTTTATGAGAATTTATGGACATTGAGACATGTTCCATTGCATCCATAGCATCATTTCCAGTAGGAAACACTTTTTGTCTCATCAAAAAAGGTGTCCAGATGAGCAAGTTATGGTCATTTTACTAGATCTGGGGTTCGAGCTATGAAGAACACGCCCTACTTCTTGTGAGAGGATGATGGAATTCAGCCATTAGAATATGATGGTATTCATCCATTATCACTTATTCTATTTGCATTTCTTGTATCTTATCAAGTCGAATTTGAAGTTCAGAAGAATCATCATTCAGTTCATGGTTCGAATCTCTAAGCTTCATATGGATTTATAGAGCTAGATTATTGTGTAGAAGAAGAGAAGAGTTTTTGTAATGTTTTGAGAGGCCTCTTCGCCCATATCTGATGTAATTATAGTCAATATAAACCTATGATATCATTCATGTCATTTAATATTACAAAAGTCTGAATTATTCTCATATTTCTCCACCCTCTCTAGATTTGCATAGAGATTGACTAGTTTTCAAGCTATCTTGATTAATAAATGAATGAATATAGGTCTAAATGAGTTGCTTTCTATTCCTTATGTTTGTTAACACCCAAAAATTGTTCACTAGCTCATCTCCCTAGTCACATAACCCGTCTGTCCACTTTTTCCTACATTTTTGGCCTCCAAAACCCTAAAACACCCTCAAATGGTAACCAAAAGGGCCGAAAATCATTATTTCCCTCCTTGATTAATGAAATTCCTTCAAAAAAGGTCAAAAAACCACAAAAAGGGGTCCAAAATCCCCAAAATAAGATAAAAGGGGGAAAAAGTCAAAATAAATTCAAAAAAGAGGGAAAACATCAAATACCACTAGCCAATACTATTGGTTGCCTAAAACCATGGGTCAATACTCCACCACACAAAATCACTATAAAAAGGTGATGGAGGCCCCCCATTTCACATCCATAATCACTCTTCATAACCTTATGCTTCCGAAATTCCTACTGAACTTGAGCCTATCACCTTGAGCTTGTGTTCCCCATTCAGTGGAGTCTTGGCCACCTCTTGGGCATTTGGAGAAGAGCTAGGAACTCTGGAGATCCGGTGCGCTACTCTTCGTACAGCTGCAAGGACTCCAACCACCTCACCATTTTAGGTAAATATCATTACAAACCCTTGTTTGCCCAATAATATAAAAATATCAATTCCATTAATGAGTTCCTCTTGATGCTTTATTTTGCTGTTATAATTAGGTTTATTTTATGTTATCACTTGCACATATCACTTGTTTAAAATCTAGTTCCTGAATCCTTAGTAGGTGCTCTTTAGCACGAGTTGGTGTGAAAATGCGAGCTACAGTTTTGGCGACTCTGTTGGGTTGATTCCCATAGAATCTTTGGTTTATTTTTAGTTTTGTACTTATTATTTTGTTTGCATTTTACAGCTCTGGCCTAGCCTTGGACCCTATCCTTGCAGATCTGGCCCTTGCCTTCACAGTAACCTTCAAAAGTTTTGTTTTTACAGCTCAACCTATGACTTCCAACACTTTTTTTTGCATTGCGGATCGCGACTGTCTGACTGAAACCTGGGCTTTCCGCCGACTTTCGGTTCGAAACCCGTGCTCCAACGCACTTTTCGGCCCGGAACTCGCACCTTTCAACCCAATAGCTGCGCATTTCGTGCGCTTTCTATCCCTTTAGCCGCTCCCTTAGCACGCACTTATTTCCCAGAAACCTGCGCTTTTCGTGCACCTTTTGCATCCAAAACCGCACTCTAATCACCCGATAGCATGACTCAGCTTTCAAATGCCTATATCTCCCTCTCCCGAACTCCGTTTGGGAAGATTTTTCATTTCAGTTCAGCCTCTCATACTCTGTTTTTCGCTCATAGAAATTTTGCTTAGTTTTGGCTTGTTGTGGAACTTGATAGACCCTTGTCTGCATGCACTTCTATCTCTTGCATCATATTTTCAGTAGGCTTATTTACTGCATACCTTTTATAGCAATTAGTACTTTTATTTTGAAAATCAAAAGAAAAAAGTTTATTTTTCAGTCTCAATTGTTTCTTTCAACATTTTATTCAGCATTGATCATACAGCGATCTTGGTTTCACACCACTTGTGCACACACTCGGTCACCATAATCCAAGTGAGACTTAAAATTTACTTAACTCAACCAACTTTAACCCCACTTGAGGAACACAAAAAGAACTTTGTAGCTAGGTAGGACATTGGGGATAGGAATCCAAATAACACCCCATTTGTCATTTACATTTGAGACATAGTTGTTGTCCATTAGGGATCCAAAATCCCCTATTACTTATCGGTACGTTTGACACTGATTTGTCTGAGGGCCTCTCCCTTAGGAGGGCAAGTGGCAAGATTGGTTCTAGAATTCTGAGTGGAATACCACTCTCCATATAGACTGAAGGACACCACATCGTTGTCCTCGTCGTGCATGTTGGCGCCCATACCATGTGTACGACGGCCAAAGAATTGAAGCTGTGTGACACATTTCCAAACATGCCATGAATAGTGTAGCTTAGTTTCCATTCTTCTAAGACTCGTTTACCGGGAGTCCCTCTCGGTAGAGGGATATCCTTATCCATTTGTGTGAGCTTTCCTATCTTTTATATAGGTGCTTGCATGCTCCTATACCCCCATTTGGTTAGTGATTCTACCTTTTTTATTTTTAAGGAGTGTTGTTTGTTGGTATTCTGACCATTTTCTTGTTGCTCCGCTTGTTGTAGCACGTTGTTGCAGCAAGTGTTTTCGAGCCTATTGTTGGCTTGAGCGTCGTCTTTATTGAGAGATCTCCTTTTGCACACACATTTGCACTAGTATTTTTTAGAATTTTATCTCCCACGGATATTTAGTACAGTTACACCTGTCAGCATTGATTCACCAAGACACTCTCGTCGTCTACGGGGCCAGTCCCCGCAGTATGGTCCACTTGACACCACCTGTCACAGATGCACAGCTTCATCGCCGGATCTTTATCCCAATGCCCCTTATTTTACTTCTGACTCTGAATCAGAATTACCCACCTACACTGCTCCATCTAGCCCCATGGCGGTATTATCGGCATTGGTTCCACCACTATCCCAGCTACCATTTCAACGTCCATCCCTACTATATCATCCACTCGACCTACATATGGAATTCCAGTCACTACTTCCATACCCATCAGTAGCGGATCTATTTTGACTACCGTCCCTTTGGTCACCAGTAGTACACTTGGGGGCACTGGCCCTTCCTACTCGATCCCCGCTACGACTCACACCGTTGCTCCGCCCCTCGGTGGAAGTGGCCCCACGATCACCGCAATGGCTAGCACACAGGCCACTACCACTATGTCACATCCTTCTGCTAGTTTTTCATTCATGGATAGTCTCAACCTCTCTGATATGGCTCGATTGACCAATGATCTGATCCGACAAGACCTGACATGGCCTCCCATGCCTACCAAACTCCCTTCTGACATCCCAAAGTTTAAAGGGAAGGGTGGTGAGGAACCCCAAAACCACATCATGTCCTTCCACTTATGGTGTTCCTCCAACTCTATAGTGGATGACTCAATCCGCCTCCGCCTTTAACAACGGACACTTACTGGCTCTGCAGCTAAGTGGTATATTGAACACCCACATGGGACCCACTCCAATTTTTCGTCTCTCGCTTTGACTTTCCTGCATTTCTTTCAGTTACCATTATGTTATGATGCTATTGTTGAGATTTTACTGTCTTGCAGATAGAACACGGCTACCCATATCACTGACCATATTCATGAGTGGTGTATATGCGTTAGTTTGTTCAATATCAAGTTAGACGACCGCATATCCTTAGATTGGTTCTTGAAATCCCTCATACTAGTTATCGCCAAGGATGTGGCATCTGAACAGCCCCAAACCAAAGAAGAATCCATTCTGAAATCCCAATAATTTGACCTCATCTATGCACAGTCGGGATAGCTCTACTCCATTTTACCTTATTCTCCTCGAGGCGATTCCTCCTGGAAAGACACGCTGGGGGAATACCACGCTGCCGACGGTATTATTGGATACGTTGCATCTCGCAGCCAGCCTTACACCTATATGCCTCCCTCCAACCCCCTGGCTTATAATCCTATGCCTAATTCCGCCATGAGTGGTCCCGACCTTTCGCACACCATAGCCCATTTAGGATAAACATCTTCATATGCTTCCCCTGCCCAAGAGCCCATATACATGGACATTCTTTTCCAACACATTGTTATGGACATACCCCACCGGTGTACACCCCTCCTAGTCCGCCACCCACTTACTATCATCCCCGAGCAGCACCCGTGCCTGCACAACCTCAAGCACCTCCCGCATATTATCCACTGCATCCTACCCCCACTCCTACTCAACCACAGAAACCCCCTGTTCCCCAAGGGAATTCTATGCTCAACAAAACCAACAGAAGAACCAACCCGCCCAAAGGAACCAGCAAGGACAATAGAATCGGGGACGCGGTTCTAACCGCAGAAACAACCAACCTCCTGGTAGAGGTAGTCCTCCACTGAACCCTCCGGATAATAATGGTGTCGCCTCAGCTAAACAAAATCCTGATTGACCACCTCAGCAAGGTAAAAACCCCAACTTACACACGAGCCACCCATGTTCTATTTGCGGGGTATATGGCCATTACACGCACAATTTTCCCCATCTGGAGCGAGCTCGCCAACTTTGGAATGACGACGCCCAACACCAAGGACATGCTGCACCTTCGGCACCACCAAACCCACCACAACCCAATGCACAACCCATGGTGTTGCAAAACCTCCTACCCACACAAGGGGTAGTAGCCACCCAACCTTTGGCTCCACCTCAAGGTTCCCCAGCACCACAACAGTAAGTTACTTACGTTGCTCCTGATAGTCAACCCATTGACTTAGGCACCCACCACCTTTTAATGATGTTTTCCACTGATGTCAACCTTCAAACACACCGTAACCAGTATGGTTCCACCACAGAAACCATCCCTGCGAACAAGGATGCTAACACTCTTTCCACAGATTATTCGTTATGCATACCTCCAGCACCATTCGACGGAGACCACAAAGCTCCTTGTTTTCCTATGCGTCACATTAATAACAATCCCAACACTCGTGCGGCCCCCAATTATAATATCGTGGATTACTTAGCCCATTCCCCCACTATTATGTCAGCCGTAGAAGTTTTGAAGACCTTCCCAGTACAGCGCAAAACACTATTGTCCGTCATCGGTGCAATAGACCCTTCCGAATCACAGATGATGGCATTCAATTTAGACCAATCTAAACCTTGCATGCCTTCCACATTAGCATTTCAAGTTTTTGTTTCAGTACGGAATCTTGTTATCCATCGATGCATCATCGATGAGGGTGCCTCTACATGTGTTATTTCTACATTCGTGTGGCAGAAGCTCGGATCCCCTACCCTACATCCATCCATGACTGCTTTGCGAGCTTATGATGGTCATTCATCTCAACCGCAAGGCCTCATGTCCAACATCCTAGTCCAATTAGTTGGAAAAACTGTCATGATTGACATAGAAGTCGTCAATGCACAACTCGACTACAACCTACTCCTAGGACGAAGTTACATGTACACCATGAAGGTTGTCGCTTAGTCAGTCTTCCGCAAAATGATATTCCCCCATGAGGGACAGGTTTTTAAAATCGACCAAGTTACATACTACGACCCGAATGCACCCGCTACACCTGAGAATGTTCTCCCCATGGTTGAACAACCCGTTTTTGGTGCACCCACCTCTTTGGTTTCCACTATCGGCCTTGGAATTTATTTAGATATTCCAATGGTCTCCACTTTTCGTTCATTACTTCCTCCTTCACCGACCATTTCTATTTTTTACTTGTGCACCATTTCGTCCAATCAGCCGGTACCTAACCGGCAACCACCATTATTGCCTCAACCGCCATCGGTTCCCAGCCATATTGGAGCCACACCAATCCACACAATAACATTCTTATTTCCACCATATGGAGTAGTAATTATGTCCATCATAGCCACGTTGAATCTCCCTGGGTTAACATTAGGACTTCCCGTATGGTATCTTCCTACTCTTAATCCTGCTACGACACCACAAGTCATCCTTCAACTAGTCCAACCAATCACCACTGCTAACCATCCACCTCCTGGTGTGGTGACTGCATCTACATCCATGCCCCTCCACTGTCCAAGAACGCTGGGGGCAGAGACCTGCAAAATTATACTACCCCATACGCGACGAAACCCGTGAAACCTCCCCGTCCAATTCGTGCACCCCCTAAGTGCTTTGTATGCGATGATTTGGGCCATGCTACATATAATTGTCCACAATTGCCAAAACTTCAAGAGCACATGAAAATGCAAGAACGATGACCCCGATATTCCAGTTGTCGATCTGGACACCACCCCTAAACCGTGTGACAAATCATTGTGCACTAACCATTCCTGCTTCATATGCGGAATCTACGGACTCTACTCCCATCATTGTCCTGACTTACCTGAGTATCGACTGGTTCTCCATGAAATGAATCAGTCCTCTTTAGAGTCATCCATTACTACCATTGAGGAGATTCACCCCCTTGAATCCTCTTCCTCGATAGAGGCTAACACCATTTACATGGTTTCCACTGGCAACCCCTTTGTCCCATCGGCCCCTTCAACTGATCCCTCCGACCCACATGTTCAACGTTTTCAAATTGATGAGGAAATCGCATGTCCATGACATGGGGGCAGGCCCAAAAACTTTCCTACTCATCATCGTCATCATTCTCGTCGGTGATACTGGGGGAATCTACCCCACAAGAGGAATCCCCCATCATCATATCATCAATTCAATGTGCCACCATGGCTATTAGTCTCATGGTACACCCCCCTTCCAGTAGTTGGTCGATGCCCTGTTGATCCCTCTCTGAGATAGAATCTCCACCGCATTGACACCTCTAGTCGAGGGGGAATAATAGATTACCTCGACCTTGGGATAGGGGGCAGATAGCATGGGGGCATATCATTAACCCTGCTCACTTTTTCACATGCCTGATATTGACCATTTTCGAGGTCACATGTCACTTGTATATTTGATTTTATTTGATATGCCTAGTATGTTTCCCCCGCGGTTCATCATTTCTCCCCACCACCGCATCCTTGGTTCGGTGGGGCCCCTCTATTTATAGCCATTTTTAACCTATTTTTGCTTTGACCATTCCGAAGTCATCCAAACTCCATTTTTGGTGCCATTTGCACTACCGGATTCAAAATTCTATGCTCGTGATGATGCTTGCGATCATTTCTTGCTCTCACTTAATTATTTTTCGGGAATTTTTCCCATGCCCCTCGTTGCCTCGATTTGCATGCCACATAGGTCGTAGTCGTTTTTCACCATTTTTTATATCGCATCCTATCCATGAGCCCTCTGCTCCATCAATACTACATTTATTGCGTTATTTTTCCACCATTCATCTACCCACAAGGAGGCCCCATCAATGTTCCCCCATCACCTTCATTCTTGGTTCTCACATTTGTCCCTTGTTTGAACACTTCCTCCTTGATTGGCTGTTATACTTGTTCGATAAAATTTTATCTCTTTTTCGGGCCAAGCAAATCCTTTACGAAAAAGGCACTTAGGGAGTTTTTGTTAATCTCTTTTCTGACTCCATAAAGAATGAAAAGATCGTCGAACAATCTTGCTTCCTTTCATGCTCGTTAAAGTACCTGAAAGGGTGTCTATCTGGTATAAGTTTAACCCTTTTCCAGACCTAGTAGACTAATTACGAAAAAGGAATACTCTAGCCACATCGGCTAGAAGAGTTCTTCATTGCATACTTTTATGCTTTTTCAGGCCTTGGAGACTAACACACGAAAAAGAACCCCCTTGGAGTCCTCTTATTGCTTTCAGACTCTCAAAAATTGAAAGCAACCATGAGCATTTACCATCCTGGGCTCGTATAAATCCACACAATGATACCTTTTTCCACTTTTCAGAGTCTTCTTATCGCTTTCAGACTCCTTAAAATTGAAATCACCCACGAGCATGCATTGTCTTGGGCTCGTACAAATCCACATGGTAGTACCATTCTGAGCACACTGCTATCCCTTTTTCAAGCTCCTTAAACCATGAAGAAGGCCCAAAACGGTGCCTCTCGATGCCACGACAGATCATATCTAGTCCCCACCTTATGGAAGCACCCCCAACATAGTCTCCTTTGTTCAAATTATTTTGTGATGTGTCACTCTTGGACTCTCCTGATATCACTCATCATTTTTCCCCCCCTGAGTATCCCCCATTGCAGTCACAGTCCTTGGTCCCTTAAGCTATGATTTCCTTCCCTGAAGTCAATTTCATATGCTTCCAGGTCAGCCTTTCCTGTAACATCCCGATATTTTCATAAAATTTAAAAAAAAATAAATCGCCATAAAAAAAGCTAATATTGTAAAATGTGGAAATAATAATAATCAATATTCAGCAATTAATAAAAGTGTCGCTTGGTAGGAACAATTTAATGGTGGTGTCTTTTCTCTTTTAATGACGTCATGAAAATCAATTAATGATTATGTACTTTATTCGTATGCTGGAATGATTGAAAATTATGATGCATTGGAAAACAGAATTCTTTTGACAAGTGCTGACCATTTAACTTTTCTGGATGATGATGAAAGGGGTCCCACGAGGTGCCCCGAGGCTTACTTAGCTACTCCGCTAAAGCATTGCACTCGTCCTTCATGAGCAGATTCGCAGGTAAGAGATAGCGATAAAATTCAGAGTGTTTAATAACCGTGATATAAATCAAAAATTGCTTGTGAATTTCGATGCTACAGGTATGGTCTCCTTCCAATTATGTAAGATGAACCTGTCTATCTCAAGACCGCAGATAACGTCTATTTCAGGGTGTGTTTGTTATGAATGTTTCCATTAAGTGTTGATGAAATTACGTATGGTCATTCCATAAATTCCTTGCGGCTGTTAAAGTAATCCTTTTATAAAATTGACGGTGACAGGTTGATGGCAAGGGTGCATGGTCTTAAGTCATACTAGGGAGAGTTTGATAAGTTGGTTTAAATCTCTATTGCCAAGGTAGTTAAAATGGTGGTGCATTAAACATTGATACCCTACCATGCAATGTATGCGATGGGTCCTAGGGTGGCACCATACCCTAAGGGTGTGTTTCAATAACTTGTAATGTGAACAAGGCTTTAGGAGCTTTATGATGATCCAAAGATGAACTTTATAGTTGACTTAATGTGATGGGCGGAGTCAAACCATGCCCTATGATTGCTCGCGACCTTAGTGGATATTCATATGCTATGAATGTGTTTCGCAATTGATTAAATGGATCGTATGAGACTTTTTTCATATGTTATCGGGGGTCGTTATACCTTGATAATATCTACATGTTAATGCCTTTAACATTGATTCGTATGGATTGGCAGGTGGAATGATGGCCCTGCCAAAGCCTGCATACGAATCGAGGGTGTATTAAATGATTAGGTTTGTAACTAATGTGCCTGGCCACCGTGTTAGGGATAGTGTTACGTGCACGTCTGTGTGGATGTTTTGGCGTGTGATAAGGTTTGGAAATTGTTGAGTAGTGATGGCCTCCTGCCCTGGTGTCAACAAAAATGGCAACTCCATGGCTTGGGAGGTAGATGAGCAATTTATTGCTACTCCTGCCACCTTCCAGCGTGGCTTGATGAGGATGGATCTCCGTCATTGATCATTGTGTACTGGGATGAGCTAAACCCTAGCGTAACTTATGTATTTCGTAACGTTTCTTGGTCATTGTTCGGTGGTAGGGTTTGGGAGGTGAGGCCAACCAACCAAGAGGCACTTAGGGTTTGTTGTTTTTCTATCCTTCCCCGGGCTCGATCTTGAGACTGGTAGCAGTCCTCAAACTATATGTGAGAGCCATCAACGGAGGCCGAGTTAGGAGTTAAATGGTGTGGCCATCCACAGGTTGGATGAGTGCGTCGGTTGGGCGTTGTAGTAGCTTGCAAGTCTGGGTTTCTCCGTCAGGTTGTAAGTCTTCGGGAGTTATCACACAGGGTGGTCTCCGAGCTGGGAGCATCTCCTTCACGGTGGATGGATGTTGGCTACGTCGAAATCTTTGACACAAATCAGGTAATGTAATGTTGCAAAGGTTTTCATACTATTCTTTGTTGCATGTGGTTCTACCTCATGATCCGATGCTTAATCTAATGTATGGTTGTTGGCAAGTAACCCCCGGTGAATGACAGGGTGCCGAAACAGTTGAAGGAGAAAAGAGCTAAACGAACCCACCGATAAGCTTCGGTGGTATCCCTCCTTAGTGGTTCTCCTGGAATCGGACTTGATGAGAAAGTGCTAGTAGCATGCCTTCGTGGCAGTGGCTTTTGTCTCGTCTGCAGCATTTGGGAAACCTTCAGTTTTAAGTTTTGTTGATAGAGTAGGTGATGTGAATGTTTAAAATATGTGGTTGGCCATTCTTGGGCTCGACGAGTTTAGCAGGGTTGAACCCTCGTGCTTGCAAGTAGTCTTACTTCTTTACGTTTTATGTCTTATCGTTTTGGTACTTCTGGGTTGATAAAAAAAGATACATCGACTGTAATTTTTTGCTTCGGCATTGCTATGTGTATAAATGGCATGGGGTTTCAAGAGAAACCTTCGGCAAAGAAAGTGGCGATCGTAGGGTGCAACCACTGTTAATTTAAATGGAAACTATTACTGTCTAGGGTTTAATGTTTCATTTGGTGAATTGAACTTCACGTTTTTGTATCTAAATCTAAGAAGCCTGTTTAAGATATTTTAGGTTTCATGTCTGCATATGGTGTTTTCGATCTACTCATTCTTGAACTCTGATTCAAGGAACGAAAGGCATGTTTGTTTAATTAAAAAGTGGCTATAAGCCGAGAATAGAAAGGAAATGGTTTTGTTTTGAAAGCATAAGTGATAATGTTAAACCCTAGCTGTCGATGTGAATGAAATCTACGTGTCTATATTGATGTTTTAAAAGAACAAGAATAACAACTCTTGATTCTGCAGTTAAATTGTCTATGGTAATGAAACCTTCGATTGGAAACTGTTTAAATGTTTATAAATAATAATGTGATGAGACAGGTCAACCCTAGTTGGGTGTAGAGATACTGTAACTCAATCTGTCAATTTAATAAGGCTATGTTTGCCCTAGCTGTTAATCACTTGGTATTCTGCGATGTAAGTTCTACCACATGCAATTGATAATTCAGGGAAAAAAAGAAGAAACTAACAGTGCAATCATCAGATAATTTGATTGCTTATGAATATACAGTTTTTGTATTCTAACTATATGTTCCTGTATTCGTCCATTTTGGGCCTCTGATGAAAAAAAATAACACAGTAGCTTTCTTTCTTTCTATACAATATAATACAGTGAAGACAATATTTATATAAGATCATCATATTCTAAAAACAATAAGAAGATAGAAGGAAAAAAAAAAAGAATATGGTTAAACAGAAAGCATGGTATTGTTTTTCTTTGAAGTAATTAGTAAGGATGAATGCCCTAGTTGTTAACATAATGTCCACCTTCAGAAATCAGAAAAGAACCTACTGCTATAATTAGTTTCTGTTAAGTTGTTCAGCATACAGAATTGAACAGTAAAGTCATTGCATGCAAGGATCTAATCTACAGTTGCTAAAATATAAGATGCATGATAACATAGTCTGTGCATGGGTGTTCTTTGGTTTAGATATTTAGATGCATGCTAGGTTTCACTTTGAGCTGGGAAGATTTAATGCTACCTCTCTGTACTGGAGTACGATGCAACTCCACGCATGGGGAAAAATGCAGAGGAGCCATTTTATCAGTTCAGCAAATCTAAAATAATTAGGATCTGACATTTTCTACTATTGATTATTAAATAACAATACTAAGCCATTTTCTAAGAGCACTCATATGATTTGAAAAAGAAAACACAACAGAATAGAACCTGAGTGTAATGGGAGGAACAAATCACTCAAGAAACCTGTTCCACCCAACTTGCTCCCAAACAGCCAAGATGTCTGCCTTAGGACCCCCAAGCCTATCCACTGATCCACCAGGAGGAAGAAGGTTCTGCAGCTTAGGACTTCAACTTGCAGCAGCAAGAAAATTTATATATACAACCTTACAGGCTTAGTAACCAATGGGATCAGCACCAGCACCTCTAGTCTGTCCTTCTCATAACATTTGCAGACTTATACTTGCACTCTCCACAGCCTCCCCTGTTCGAATCTCTCAGCCATCACCTGATGAGCATGAGGAATGTTTCTGTAGAAAACATTGTAAGAGCTGCCTGCTCAATTCGAATTGCCCTTTATAGGCTGCCTAGGTCTTTTGAAATTAACTGATCATTAGTGAGCTTCCTGCTCACCTCTCTCCACCTGGAGAGGGAAATACCACAAAATTAGGTGGAGTTGTCCCATACCAACAGCTAATGGTAGAGTGCAATGCTGCCATCTGTCCCAATCCTTCCAGCAACTTCCATTCCTCCTAGTGGGCCAGTGGATACTCTTGTAACAGCTTTCTTGAGTTTTTGTCTCCCATTTTCATTTATTAAATAATAATAATGAGTCATCACATTCATTTTTGACCTACTTGGTCATAATTACAAACTTGAAATTATAATTTAACACAATGTATTTTTTTTTGCAAAAGGATAATAGTAGAAAATAATTATTCAAAAATTGGGTAGGTGACATTTCCATCATACTCTGAACAAAGTAAGTTTGAGTCCTCCCACTCTGTGACCCCTGTCTTCCCCCACCCCCACAATATGTCATTCTTACATCCAGTACTATCACCTCTTGGTTGTATACGTCGCGCTCCTATCAAGGAAACATCAGTGCCTTGGTAGTTGCATGTCTCCCTCTATCAACGCCAGTACATCTATTCTAAAAGATAGACCCGGAGGCCCCTGTACCTAGGACTCATCTCCGTCAGTGGTGAGTGCCTAAAGACCATTTGAGAGGAGTCCTTAGTGCCTCTTAGAATGGTTGTTTCTCACGTGATCGACTTCAAATCCATCATTGCACCATTGATATTCGTATAGGGTATTGGTCCCTTCAGTTATTGGTCGAAGACCTCGGATGTCCCCTACCTCTAGAACATTGGTGACTCTATTCGAAAACCTCCAGATACATGTTCCCGTGGATATTCGGGCTGCATTGGCGACAGTGTTCAGAATCCCTCCAGTCATATGCTTCCTAGAGTATCCAATTCAGATGCAGTTCAGTGTACCTTTGATATTTTGACTCTCAGTTGTTGAGTCCATACAGTTGTTGGACACCTTCAGATCTAGTAGAACAACAGTTGTTGTGGTACCACATTCAATTTGGATGCCATTGTTTCCATGTATCGGTCCTTCAAATCAGTCATGGTTGGACCATGAGTATGTCCCATATTTGTGTCCCCTCTAGACCATTATGATGTACACAAGAAATCTCTATGTATTGTTCAGGTCCCCTTTTGGGCCTCATTATTATTTGTATATCTTGATACGAGCATGGTTATTCCCACCTCGTCCATATATTTGATATTATTCCTCATTCATTATTGAGGTCATGTATTTCCATTTTTTGCAGTTTGTATGCAGCACGTATTCTAGTCTCCAACCAGTTTTTGCTTTCCTTCGTCACAATTCTGATAACCCTGGAAAATGATAGAACCTATGATGTCTATCGGCCATACGATGAGATCCTTCCCTCACACCTTAGGGGGCAATCTGTTAACACTCAAAAATTGTTCACTGGCTCATCTCCCTAGTCACAAAACCCGTTTGTCCACTTTTCCTATATTTTTTGCCTCCAAAACCCTAAAAAAACCCTCAAATGGTAACCAAAAGGACAAAAAATCATCATTTCCCTCCTCGGTTAATGAAATTCCTTCAAAAAATGTCAAAAACTGACAAAAAAGGGGTCCAAAATCCCCAAAATAAAAGAAAAACGGGTCCAAAATCCCCAAAATAAAAGAAAAAGGGGGAAAAGTCAAAATAAATTCAAAAAAGAGGGAAAACATCAAATACCACTAGCCAATACTATTGGTTGCCTAAAACCATGGGTCAATACTCCACCACCCAAAATCACTATAAAAAGGTGATGGAGGTCCCCTATTTCACATCAATAATCACTCTTCATAACCTTATGTTGTTGAAATTCCTGTTGAACTTGAGCCTATCACCTTGAGCTTCTGTTCCCCATTTAGTTGAGTCTTGGCCACCTCTTGGGCATTTGGAGAAGAGCTAGGAACTCTAGAGATCTGGTGCGCTACTCTTCGTACAACTGCAAGGACTCCAACCACCTCACCATTTGAGGTAAATATCATTGCAAACCCTTGTTTTCCCAATAATATAAAAATATTAATTCCATTAATGAGTTCCTCTTGATGCTTTAGTTTACTGTTATAATTAGGTTTATTTTATGTTATCACTTGCACATATCACTTGTTTAAACTCTAGTTTTTATTCATTATTCTGAACTGCTACTAATGGTTCCTGAATCCTTAGTAGGTGCTCTTTAGCACTATATGGTGTGAAAACCCTAGCTACAATGTTCATTAACATGTTAAATGACCCAATCCATCTCTGAGTTGAGTAATTTGTGAGCCTTCTCTACCTATTTGGGAGTTCTTGAATTTTACTAGTTGTGTGATCCTAAAATGCAATTTTGCTTGTATCTTTGTGAATCTTTCTCATAACTTCCTTAAACTTGTTGGAGTGACCTATGACTATGTATTGACTGATATTTCATGTTTATTAGCCTCCTTAAGTCAGAAACATTCATCCATAGCTTCTAGTCAAATTTTAGAGCCACACTAGTCTGCATATGATAGGGTGCCTAGGAGCATTGGAGTAGATTTTATCCGAGCTGATCTTGAAACATCAATGCTCCCAGTACTTTGTGCAGAGGTATTAACATATATCAGATCCTTCCTTCCCTCCAAATCTTTTGATCTTGTCCACCCACAGTCAAACTAGCTCCTTGAAACATTGTTTTAATTGATTCTTTGAGGAAGTAGGTTTTTGTATCACTAATCCTAGTTGATACATTACAGTTGTATCAGAGCTCTTTCCTCTACTCTTGTGGAAAGAAGACTCTCAATTCAATGAATTTGTAGACTTTTCCATATTCAGTGAAGAAGACTCTTACTCTGATGGTTATTTTTATGAGCAATATGATGATGACGATGATGAGCATTATGAAGAGTATTGCAGACAGTATGAGGAAGAAAATGTCCAAGAGGTACCCTCTACAAGTATCTCCCATCATATCATACTTGGAAGGAGAAATGATGGTTATTCTCATAGCCATATGTATAAAAACGTTTCATGTTCCACAGTCAAAGATCAACCTACTTGTGAAAAGAGCGGAAAAATATCTGAAGCTTCATTGGATGCATGTGCTTCATACTTGACGAGAATTTTTGGATATACTTCAAAAAGAGTCTGCAAAGATCTTGATCCTAAGGCAACTAAATAGCAAGATACATCAACTCACTTGAAGGATCAAGAACAAAGTACAAATCATCCATCTGAAGAATATAAAGATACAATCCTTACCAAGGAGGGTTGTAAGCATGAAGAAGCCACCACTCATTCTACTAAGGATCATCTAGTTCTTAATCAGAAAGTCACTGTTGGATGGTGCCAAGAAGAGGCATCTACTATTGATTGTTCAGGTTCTGAAGAAGCATCTACTGATGGATGCTATGAAGAGGTACCTCTTGATGGATGCCTAAGTTTTGAGGAGACATCTACTCATGGATGCTCTCATCTCTATATTGGTCACATAGATATCAGCCTTGATGAAGTTGTTGCAAGTTCTAACTCCATGGAGCATGAAGAAGAAGGCCTTGTAGCAGAAAAATATGAACCAAGATCATCTTCCCAGTCACCACTTCAATTTCCATGTGAAGTTGATCCCAAGAAAAAAGAATATAAGGTTCACTCTCATGAATCATTCTTCATTGAAGGGTCTTTGAAGATGAGTGAAAAGAATATTTATGAGGCCCTTAGAACACTCCATGGCACTCAAGCATTGGTATCAAATTCTTGTTGGAGAGTTTCATCATTGGCGGATCCATCCTTCCTTGAAGACATGGAGAAGATTCAAATAGCAATGTGCAACATCGAAGGTAATTTCAATTCTTTGCTTTTTGATAGAAACAATTTGGTTGAGCTTAATGATTGGTTACATGAAGCATACTTGAGAAATAATGAGGATATTCATCAACTCAAAATTCAAAATGAGCAACTTCTTGAGAGGTTGCAAGATACTTGTTCTTCATCCTATGTTTCATATTGTCATATGGTAGAATGCTTGGAGGATTCGCATGACATGATGGATCATGAGAAACATGTAAATTTGCATGTGCTTGATGTGTTTGAAGATGAGCTTAATGAGATCCAAGCACTTGTTATGGTGGTTGTTATGGTGGAAGAGGAACTTTGGTTGCCTCTTAATGGTGGTTACGCACTTTTTTAAGAAGTGCATGATTACACTACTTTGGAACTAACCCATGAGGAAAGTTTCGCACTCTTGAGGGAGGTGCATGATCCTACCCTTATGGATCCTTCACATGATGAAGTTTTCACACTTTCTGATCATATGGGTGAGTTGGTTCATTATCATATACCCTACACTTCCACATGAGGAATACGAAACTCATATCTCTCCTTTTGATGATGACATGGCTAGAGCACATTATTCTTTACATTTGCAGCAGGATCCTTTGTTACCTTATGATGATACACATATTCATGGATGCACATATTGTACTCCTTTGATCCCCTTGAAGGCCCATTGTTCTCTTTGTTCCTTACTTGATGGGAGAGTTCCTTCATCCAATGTTTGGGTGAAAGGCCACATGGAAGAATTACTTGACACCTACCACACCTCTGTGGGGAAGCATCCATTGCTCTCATTTGATGACTCTAACATTCATGGATGTATTGATGAGACTTATTTGAGCCACTTGAAGTCTCATTTTTTTTTGTCCTTACTTGGTTCAAATTTTGGTAGAGTTTCTTCATTCGCTTCTTGGATGAAAGAACACATGGTTGATTATTTTGAAGATTCTTACATTCTATTGGATCAACATTATAGGACATTCTTACATTCTATTGGATTCGCTTCTTGGATGAAAGAACACATGGTTGATTATTTTGAAGATTCTTACATTCTATTGGATCAACATTATAGGACATTGGATCCTCACCTATGTCATTGGATTAGGTTTAATTGGTCACTTGATGCTTGTGTGCACTTGGCAAATGGTGTTCTACTTGCTTGGATGGACAAGTGATTTCATGATCCTTTGGTAAGACACCTTCTTGATGTACATTTGTTTGATGTTGATATTTACTTTGATGATCTATCTTTTGTACTTATAATTTTTGGGAGGATTCTCATTAGAGAGTGGGATCCTGGAATTCCACACTTAATTGAAATAATTTGGAGCATATTGTACACCTCCTACTTTGAGGTATTGTTTTGGAAGACCTTGCGCATGATAGAAATGGACAAGCATTGGGACATGGGCATCCCACATTTTGATTTATATGTGTTCACACTATGTAGTGATGGGGTGCACAAGTGTTGGGACCCTAGCATCCCATACTTGCTAGATTGGTTCTTGGTGATATTGTGCATTGGGAGAGTGCACAAGCAGTGGAACCTAGGCATTGTTGATCATGTGCAGCTCATTGGGAGCACATTTTGGTGGCTTGAGCAAGCAAGCCTCTTATCTTCCCCACGGGTTCATCTTTGAAATATATGGTAATGGTTTCCTACATGGGAAACATATTTTTGGATGGACTTGTGTTTTTCTTGCAGGGTGTTATGATGAATTTCATGTGATTCTTATGCATTGCATAGGAGAATATATATTGCACCTTGTATTCTTGAGGATCAATTGGGATCCTAGTGTCAGTTTTGATTTCTCTCCACACTAAGTGCATGGTTGGATGGTAATAGAACAATCTATTGGGAGATTTCATGAGCCGTTTATAATCAGAGTGGTTCACCAGAAGCATGATGGATCATAATGCTTAGTTGGGTTGGATTTGATTATTGTGTGAGGACAAGCAATCTTGGGAGGGGAGGACTGTCATGTCCCCTCATTGATGAATAGTGGAAGGAGTTCCTAGCCCAACCAATCATTTGGGTTGAGTAGAAGATTTCATGCACTTGGGGGTTAATTATGAAATTAAGGTATTAATTAGTTAGGAATTTTATTTTTATTTTTATCCTAAGTTTGAAATGCACTTGGTAGAAGTAATTTTTATTAATTAGATATTTTTATTTTGGAATAAAGTGGATAATGCTCCACAAGTGTGCCTTAGAGAATAAGGTTGACTAAGAGGTAACTTGCAAGACAAGAAAAGATAAAGCGGTCAAAGCAAGGAAAGTAGGAAAAGGAGAAGAAAGCAGAATAGAGCAGGCAAATCTCAGGAAAAGCGGAACAAAAGAAGAAAAACGGGACAAAGGAAGAAAAGCGGGACAAAGGCACAAAAGCGGGACAAAGGAAAAAAGCAGGACAAAAGCAGAAAAGTAGGACAAAGGCAGAAAAGCAGGAAAAAGCATAAAAACAAGAAAAGGCAAGACAAAGCAGAAAAGCAGGGTAAGGCAAAAAAGCAGGGAAAAAGCAGGACAAATCATAAAAGCAAGGTAAGGTAGAAAAACAGGAAAAAGCAAGATAGAAAAGCAAAAGAAGGATAAAGCAAAAGCAGAAAGCAAGGAGAAAGCTAAAGCAGGAATAAAATCAACCTTATCCACTCCATGAGGGAGCCTTACCCTATATTACTTGCTTAAGAAGTCATCTAAATATATAAAAGAATGATTACAACTCCATTTCACATCTTTTGATCATTTGTGATTCGAATTGAGTGCAATTTTGCCTCTTTGACCTGGGAGATGTGCCCCTAGTACTAGCTGGGAGATGTGCCCCATGATTTTACTGAAAGGATGATGAAATCCAGACTTCATCATTGATTCTATTACGGGTCCTGAATCCTGATCCATTGTTTGGTGTTCTCATTGTGTGGTTCAACTCCTTCATTCAGTAGGAACAATGTTGGAGGACTGAAATGGAGGTTCTAGTTTTGACATTTATGAGAATTTTTGGACATTAAGACCTGTTCCATTGCGTCTGTAGCATTGGTTCTAGTAGGAAACACTTTTTGTCTCATCAAAAAGGTGTCTAGATGAGCATTTATGGCCATTTTACTAGATCTAGTGGTCCGAGCTATGAAGAACGCACCTTGCTTCTTGTGAGAGGATGATGGCATTCATTCATTAGAGGATGATGGTATTCATCCAGTATCACTGAGTTTATTTGCAAGTCCTACAGCTGATCAATTTGAATTTCAAGTTCAGAAGAACATTCAGTTCATGGTTCGAATCTCCAAGTGCCCTATGGATTTCTAGAGCTAGATTATTATGTAGATGTAGGAACCCCCGTTTGTGGGGTCATACCTAAATAATAAACTGAAACACATCTAAATAATATAATATTGATACCAGCATATCAATGGTAGAAAACAACATTACACATAATTAAATTTATCTTAAGCAAATAAAAATGGAACCTTATACCTTCCATCCATCCATCGATCCCGCTTGCCCTTGTCGTCTGCTTCCTCATCTTCCTCGTTGTGTCCCTCCATTCGAAGCTCGTTTAACCATAGGCTAAGCAACTATTAGCTTCACCACCCAACCATGGGCTCATGCTTTCAGTCGCATAGCCACCCCCGAGCTTCAAGTTCGTAGAGCTCACACACACAATCTAGAGACTCGGAAATGGATTTCCCCCCCACCAAAATACCTTGCCAAACTCCAATAGCATCAAGTCACTCTCTTATCAAAAATTACGATAACCATCCAAACAATGGGTCCCTTACCCATTCCCAAAGCCTTACTTAAATAGGAAAATCCATTGCGACACATGTCGCTTCATGCAAAAATGTTTAAATTCTTTTTATTAAAAAGTAATTTAGCTCACCTATCCATGTGTCAAGTTTTCTAGAGAGTGCACCAACTTTCCTATGTTTACTCAAGTTTGTCTCCATGATGTTCCTTCTAACCTCTATTTTTGTGGGTGCAAGTGGGGTTAACTAAATGCTCAAGCCTAGGATTCCATTTTGCTCCTAAAATAATGATTTCTATTATTTTAAATACAAAAATGTATTTTCATGTGCAAATGCCTAAAATAATAATTTCTATTATTTCAAATACTAAAATGTGTTTTCATGTGCAAATGTCTAAAATAATAATTTCTATTATTTTAAATACTAAAATGCATTTTCCTGAGCAAATGTTATAAATGCAATTTTATACGTTTTTATGCATAATGTTTAACAATTAATCCCTTATAGGACCTAGGTACCACATCGTTGGGCCCATCCATCCTTTATGCTCATCTTTCGACATGGTACCACTCTGTTGGGTCCAATCGTCCGTCATTTCCATTCCTCGGAAAGGTACCACATCGTCGGGACCTCGCATCCATCATTTTCATTTCTTGGAAAGGTACTAAATCGTCGAGTCCTTCTGCCGATATCCTTTCGTTTGGTTTGAGGGAACTTCATGTAGGGATTTAGGATCCATTACCTTCAATCCTCCGTCTACACTCTATTGGAGACTAATGGCCCTAAGGAGTAAGTCTGTTCTTACTACACACCCCCCAACTCGTACGTGACCAACTCCGTCGTGGTCCACATTGCACGACCTCACGCTACCCCTAAGTAAGTGGGTCAATGCTTCTCTACTCATGCGTGGAATTCCGTCGAAAGTCGACATCGTTGTCATTCTCCCCATGTGTGATGTATCCATACTCTACAACCCCTTCAATTCCTTTGTGTTTCCTTCAGTGAACCATTTCACCTGTCGCTACACACATTCTCAAAAGCACATATTAATAGTTATGTCCTCATTTGTCATAATTCATCTCATAAACCTGGTAATCGTTAAGCAATTACAGTATACTCATAATATCCTATATTTCATAAATCAGCAAGCCATTTTTTCAACATGTATTTCTTTTGTTCACATCTTATAATTTATCATACATCTAATCACTAAGCATCATATTTATGTACACATAACACATTTTTCATAACGCAACCAATTATTAAGCAATAAATAATTTCATCAATTAATTAGACTATCCGACTCCACATATGTCATTTAATTCATAAATTCATTTATCCAATTGTCTTCATTCACATATTCATGTTTTCCTCAATCCTTTAAGACATATCAAACTCAAAAGAACACTTTTTCAAATTTTGTTCAGCCGGGTCACTTGATAGGTTCCCTTAAAGTCCACAGTCATTTTAGGGGCATTACAGTAGAAGAGGAGAGAATTTTTTGTAATGTTTTGAGATGAATATTGGCCCATATATGATGTAATTACATTCAATATAAACCTTTGATATCATTCATGTCAGTTAATATTACAGAAGTCCAAATTATTCTCATATTTCTCCACCCTCTCTAGATTTGCATAGAAATTGACTAGTTTTCATACTATCTTGAATAAATGAATGGGTATAGTTCCAAATGAGTTGATTTATATTCTTGATGTTCATTAACATGTTAAATGACCCAATCCATCTCTGATTTGAGGAATTCGTGAGCCTTCTCTACCTGTTTGGGAGTTCCTGAATTTTACTAGTTGTGCAATCCTAAAATGCAATTTTGCTTGTATCTTTGTGAATCTTTCTCAGAAATTCCTTAAACTCTCTAGAGATACCTATGACTGTGTATTGAGTGGTATTTCATTTTTATTAGCATCCCTGAGTCAGAAACATTCATCCATAGCTTCCAGTCAAAGTTTAGAGCCATATTAGTTTACATATGTTAGGGTGCCCAGGAGCATTGTAGTAGATTCCAGCCGAAATGATATTGAAAAATAAATAGTACCAGTACTTTGTGTATAGTTATTAACATATATTATATCCTTCCTTCCCTCCAGATCTTTTTATCTTGTCCACCCACAGTCAAACTAGCTCCTTGAAACATTGTTTTAATTGATTCTTTGATGAAGTAATTTGTTGTATCACTAATCCTAGCTGGCACATTACATTTGGCCAAGAAATGCAGCAACTTTCTAATCCTTCCAACCCTTCTAACATCCTCATAGACTCATCCATAGACCTTAGAGGAAAGAAGAAGAATTATAAGGGTAAGCAAAGTGCCAATCCTTCCCAGAATTCTGAAATCCTTATAGTCCAATCCATAGACCTTAGAGGAGAAAAGAAGAAATAAGAATAAATACAAGAGTAAGCAAAATGATAACTCTGGGAAAAGAGATGCACCAAACATGATTCAATGTGGTGGGCAACAACAACCCACTATTTTGACACTGGTACCCCCGCTAGGGGGAAACCATCCAACCCCCACGCAAGGGGGCAATGATCTCAATGCCAATGTCTTCATGTGTGATCATGAGGTGAACATTTAAACAAGACGTGATTCTTATGATGTGTCTCCTAGTACATCAGATCAATCAGTATCACAGCCAAGTGGTTCTCTCTCCATTAAGAAACCAGCCATAGACTTAGTACCACAGCCCCCCAAAAGGTGTTCTATGTAGAACAAAGCATAATCATAACACACGAGATGCTCAGAATGGTAATGTTATTGAGAACCTATCTCAAGTGCCACATGCCATGTCGGCCTTAGAGGTATTGCAATGTCATCCTGCGCAAAGAAAGGAACTATTGTCTATAATTAGCAATGTTAATCCATCCGATCCAACTTCGATCACATCAGACATAGACCATTCAATATGTAGGATCCCTTCCAAATTTTCTTTTCAGATTAAAGTAGCGACTCATGGTAAGAACATTTTTCGAACCATAGTAGATGAAGGGACCTCAGCTTGTGTAATGTCATTTAAATGTTAGCAAGCATTTGGATCACCCCTATCTGTCGTAGAAGTTCCATACCAAGCTACTCAAATAGCTTCAACAGATTCAAATCAAAATCTTCTCTTGATGGAGGAATATGATCATGTTACTTGGCCCATTTGGGTTGTGAGCCCTCCCAGCTCACATGACTTCTTTGACAATATTTTATCATCAGATGAAGCTATCCTTGAAGTTGTGAACATTTGGTTGCACCCACCTAAGGACATCTTTTGTGGGGCCACTAGGAGCATAATTGGTTTAAATATACCCAAGTATAGGAGCATGATTTTCATGTTCCTCAATCTGATATATTATATTTGGAAGCTTGCATATAGGTTTAGATTATCCCTCTGTAAAGATGCATTTGAACCTTTTCCAACCTGTTGATGCCTCGAAATTCGCAGCACCAATCAGCAAGGGATTATCCCCGGTAAGCAAGCCCAATTAGATCGCTCACCATCTGGTGTGGGGAATCCATCTGGTTAATGGCCTGGATACCGTGTAAGGTTTAAAGATTTGTTTCTTTTCACCAGTTGCAGCCCGATCCACCGTTTATGTATTTTAAGTTTTAAAGATGATATGCAAGTGTTTTTAACTAAATGCATGCAATTAACAAATCTGATCTAAAACTGTTTAAGCAAATTTAATCTATCCTTCAAAGGAGCAAACTGAAAGTATGAGTAATACACTGAAAGAAACACCAAAGATCGCACAAATAGCTATTTAATCATAAAGATGCATTACCAGCAGAACGTAAAAGATATCAAAGATACTTTGATTGAATTAAAACATTCTATTACTCATCTGACACAGAATATTTGCATGGAAAATGAAACCATTCATAACAGAGAATTAATTCATGATAGTTAGGAAAAATCTCATAGTATACGCATGAAAGATGCAGAAATAGTTCAACAATCATTCAACATAAACCCAAGCAAAATGCAGTGCATGCTTTTCCAGGCAAAATGGAGCTTTCTTTATATATGTGGCAAAATAATTCATGTACAAGAAAAAAAATGTCCTTTCACCTGCCAAAAGTCCTTCTACTCTTCTCTATTAATCTATATATAGCTTTACAAAATGCTCCAAGAGCTTCTACGTGTACCCTAAACCCAAGGAATCTCTTGATTTGTCTTTTAGTGCCATTTTTACAAAAATTAGAATAATTCCCCAAATGCTTTACAAGAGAAACATAACAAATATCCAGATGTCTTTAATTTTACAACTGAGATAAAAAGGAAAAATAACTTCCAGTTCATATTTAGATAATCATGTAAATCCAAATCAGCTCCCGGCTGGAGCTTCTGTTACAGCTGGCGCTTCCACCTCAGCAGGTTTGTCCACCTCTGTTATATAGATGACCCACATGTCGGTTTCTCTTACAATGGTGTTGGCAGGGGTAGGGATATTTAATGCTTGGCTAACTTTGCTTCAATGTTTTGTACTTTTGTTGCTGTAGTCTAGAGGACCTCTTCAAGAAAGTGAGCGTGAATGGAGGGTTTCCTGATGCATTGGTGAAGGTCTTATGTTGTTAACACGTCTATTTTCTTCACATATTCCATCTCTATGCTTAGCTCATTCTTCAACTCAGAAAAGCATTGGTCTTTGTCCAGAAATTACTCTAGAGTTTGGGGAACCACCAATTGACACCTTTCCTAAGTTGTATGGATTCTAAGATAGAGATTGTTGCATTTCCCAATGGTGGCTTGGATTGCAGATTTTAACTTTACACCACAATTCTTGCAGAACTCCATAAAGCCTGCATCTGATTTAAAATCTACCATGGATTTGAGAGGGAGGTGTGCGGGGAAGCCTGATTTCCCTTCTCTCCATTCAATATACTTCTTGATGTCTTCCTTTACATGCGCATATTTCTTTCTGAGCCTATTGGCGTTGGAATTGATTTCTTTCATCCTGGCAACCATCGCCTTCATTCTGCAAACTTCTTCAGTGATAAGTTCCTGTGACTCATGTATCTTCTTTAGTATGTCGCAGGACTGCTCATGGAAGGGGCTCAGATCACCTACTTTGTTTTTTGCTAGCTCTAACTGTTGTTCCATCATCTCTTCCCCCCTTTCCAACTCCTCAACATTAGCCCTTAATTCTTCCATCTATTGGTCGGCATCTGATTGCCCTGACTCCAATTGAATGGTCCTGGCTTCGAGATCATTTTTCTCTCCTAATATCATCATCTATACCGCCAAAGCTTCCTTTTTTTCCCTAGATGTCGATACTTACTTGATAATCGGCTTTTCTCTGATGAGAGGGCATCATATTTCTTTATCATCAACTCTCTATATGCCCGTTCCTTTACCAGAGTAAGTTGCAACCTACGTGCCTTCTTCCTTGCCACTTCCACATCATTCATTAGCTTGTGGACATTGTCTTCACTTTCCTGGGCAGCAGCTACATTGACGGATGCTATACAACCAGGAGCACTTTGCGTGTCTTGTATGACAGTGGTTTCTCGCCTGGTGACGATGTCCGGTTGAAAGGGTTTCTTCATCCTTGTTTTTGTTTTTCTTACAATGGATTTTCTCTTCTTATCAAAAACAAAATTGTCCCACTGGGACACAGTGTGACTCTTTGACGGGGTAAAAGGAACAAGCGGAAGTTCTCCTATGGATTTATCCTCTTCTTCCGCATTCCTTCGATTTTCTTCCTCTTCGGCCTTCAGTTGCCTCTCATTTGCCTCAGCCTTTTGCTGCTTCTTGCAGCTTGGCAGATTCTTCTCTTCTGATCTTCTCTAATTCTTCATCTCAGAGCCTTTGAGATTCTTCATTTTTCCCTCTTTCCATTGCTTTCATTTGGAATCTTTCAGCCTCCTCCTTGATCCTTTGCTCCTCCTTCATCAGAGCTTCGGCTTCCCCTTTTTCTCTTTGCAATTATGCCTCCTTGATAGCTTGGGAAGCAGTAGAGCTAGAGCTAGCTCCGCTCTTGAGGCGAAGGCGCCTTCTGAGTTCGGTCATATTGCTGACCCTTTTAAAAACTTCTTCATCTTCATCAAAGTAGTGTGCATATTCAAAGTGCACATTGAACTCTGTGCAATGGTCTGCAACCTTATCAAGACTATCATTTTTCGTGAAAATCCTCTCCCCAAAGTGAAAATCTATTAATTCCTGAACAAAGGTTTCAATTGATTTGACCTTAGAGAATTTATATGCTCTGACATAGAAGGGAAATGCTGGGAAAGAGGCCTTCTTCAATGATCAATCTATTCAGGACGCTGCCAATTCCATCTATAAAAACTTGCCTCACTGCCTCCTTGTGGACCACAAAATTGGTAGCATACCTAGGCAGGAGAGATGGTGGCTTAGAACCTCTGTACATTCTTATGTAGGTGCCTTCCTCGGACAGATAAAAATCACCATATCTTTCCATGACTGCCATGGCATTCTCAGATAGGCAACTTGGCTCACTATTGAACATCAGTTCATATAGAGGCATGATAAACTCTTCACATACGGCCTTGTAATGGATTTTGTAGTTTTGGGCCCACGAGATCTTATAAGCGGTATAAACTAGGGAGTCGGCCTTGTTCCAAATGCATCCTAACTTTGGGAAATGATGCCTTGACAGAATGCAATCTATAAGGTATGACGACATGTAGAATTCAGATTTCTTTGGAACCAACCCTTCCTTGGCAGTGGCTACAGCTGATGATAGACTGTCTAAGAGGATGTCCGCCCAATTGAAAACTGTACCTTTGAAAGCTACATGATGGATTAAAGGAATCCAACTCGGCTTATAAATAGTTCCATCAGCTCTGTTGAAGATTCTACTTACCATGAGGGAAATGATTCTCAAAGGAGGCCTTAGCGCTTGGAATTCATATTCATCACTCTCCTTTAGCCTGAGCTGCTTACCTGTGATCAACAACTTCCTGGAAAATTCCAAGGTATCCATGTTGCGGCTTTCGAGCCAAGTGTCGTTCAACACCGTTTGAGGACGGGGCAACTTATAGGCTGCCGAAATATGGGTTGGGTGGAATGAGTCAAAAGCCTCTCCCATGCTGTCAGATAAAACCCTTGATTGAGCGTTAGCATGCGCTAGGATCCATCCGATGACTTTCGAGCAAGGGAAAAGCTCTGGTCGCGTGGCTGCTTTTGTGATGCTAGAATTTATGATGTTCTGGTACAGATACATTTCCTCCGGGACTGCTCTGGGAATATCCTGATCTCTTATCATGTGGTGCAGTTCCCCCCACTTGAATTCAGGGGAAATGCCCATAATTGACTTGGTATCTTCATACAATATTTTGACCCTTGCTTCCAGAACAGTTTCGCCACTTGATTCAAGCTCAGACATCTTAGACTTCTTCTTGGCTCCTTTCGGCATCATGTTTAAACCTGGAAAAAACCATGCATGAGTAGAATACCTAATCAAACTAGAATACATAATCAAGTTTTGAGCCAAAATCTTTCATTATACAAGCATAGCCTGGTTGAACAACATTGTTAAAACTCCTTAAAATGATACTATGTTCAAAACAGACTTCAAGCAGCAGTTTAAAAATTCATATGGTAAACAAAACATTTGTTTTTGTTAAAACAAAAAAGACAGAGCTAGATTCCTCTCTCAAGTCAACTGGAGAGAGTGAGACTACGATGCTACTATGCTTGATTCTCTTACCAGAAGCACTGGGCCGAATACAACAAAATGTAAGAAAACGAGTTCAAGTGGTTGCGACCGAGCACTGCCCACTGTTTTGGTTCGGCTGGCTATTCTTCGCAGACAGCTTGCTGGGACAAGAAGCAAAGTTCAGCAGGGCTCCTCAAAACTGGGAGGGTGGCTAGGTGAGTGCAAGGAAAAAATCCAAACAGGGGACGAGGGTGGCTGCGGCGAGGGCCAAGGTGACGGGAGTTGTCAAAAAGGTTTTAACAAAAACAACATATCCTTAGCCACTGAAACAAGGCAAAAAAAAGCTCACGACGAAGGGTAGAACCACCTACCTGTCAAACAACGATTGGGATTGCTGTTGCTAACAGAGCTACACACCTGGATGTCCTGGAGAGGTGGGAGCAACCTCAAATGGGGTTTCAAAAAAGTTTAACAATAAAATAACCCAAACCCCAAACCGTATATATAATCCTTTTGCACGCTTAAGCAATTAAAACGACAAGACCGGGTAGGTTTGAGCATTTAAAACAGTGTTATGGCGAGGGGACCGGCATACTTTTTCACCACTCTACATTAACTTTTCGCCGTCAAAATCGGCAATACTCGGCAAGTTGGAGCGACCAGTATCGGCAGCACTAGCCAAGTATTCGCGCAACGTGCCGACAGGTTTTGGTGATTTCGGCGCAATATTAAAAGCTTAGCTGATCGTTGTTTTGATTCAGCGATTAAGCTTGGGTCCCGTCGGCCACCTCTATCTCTTTACCTTTATCGATGCTTCTCACGGTTCGCAGGCGATGGTTTTGACGAAACTAGCTGAGTTCTGCTAGAATGCATCAAGACACTTAAGACTTTAAATAAAAGAGTCGGTCGTTTCGGGTCAAGTTCGCAAGTTTTGCAGCGACGAGAAGCTTCAACGAAAACTAGACAAAAAGGATGCCGATTGTGTCGGTACAACTTGGAGAGACTTACCGCAACACAAACTTTGAAGGAAAGACAAGTCAAAAACTGAGCTTCGGCGCACTTTGGCGAGTTTGTTCGACCGTCGTGGCGGGACTGGGAAAGTTAGGCCGAAACATAAAAGGCTTCACAACTTAACACATACATCCGCCTGTTGCGACGTGACTCAATGAGTTGTGCCGAAATGGGAAAAAGGCTATGAGACTTAACAAAGGAAACCAACCGTTGCGGCTTAACTTGGCGAGTTGTGCCGCCGTTTTGGCTGTGAAAGATGAGTTTTACTTAAGAAAAACAAACTTAAAGAACTTGCTCTCTTAGAAAAAACTAAGTATGAAAAAGGACTTTTGGATGGGACTTGAATTCTAATAAAAACTTTCCCAAAAATAAAGGAGGGGCCCCAATATTTACAAAATTTTGGGGGGGATGTTGCAGCAACAACAAAACCCAAATTTTCCCTAGGATCGAACATGTTGGAAATTGGTGGGTTAGCCCATCGTATCTTTATTTTCCACCATTTCGACAGAAGAGCCTACCGAACATGGGACACCCTATTCAGCACCCCAATGTCGTTTTGGTGATCATGTTGAGTTATTCTCATAGGATCAAGAGCCCTATTAATCCCATCATGACTTGGAGGTTGAGACCGCATATTTATCTTTCATACATTTCTGACCATATCCTAATGGGCTCCCAATTTTTTGTCATTTTACATAAGCATGTGTTAAAATATCCACTTGAACATTTGTGCCTACTGCTTCATTGCTTATTGCTTATTTTGCATATTTTCCTTTGCAGTCACTTTTTGTTACACGATGCCTATAAACCATTGCTTCTATATATTTGACCCATACCCATGGAGGAAACACCCATAAGAGTGTACATAACTAGCTCATCCCTTGTTTACAATATGTATCTTTTCCTTGGCCTGACCCATGCCCTTGAAATATAGGTTCATGCCCTTGAGACACTTGTTTCCTCTAATGTATCATAGCATGCTTTATTCTTTTTTCAAGCTAATAAATGAAAAAGGTTAAAAATTGGAAAACACAAAAATCCAAAAAGGGGGAGAATTGAATCATTTCATATCATATCCTTGAAGAAAATGGCAACAGTTAGTCCTTGTCGCCCTTGAACACGGCACATAATTTGGTATCCACTGTCAATACACCATCTACATTTTCCTTAGGAAACTATACCAATATTTTGAACAGATCTCCACCGATGAGTTATCCATCCAGTCACCAATGGATCTTTCGTTAATGCATCTGGAATTGGCGGATTTCATTAAGGTCGGTTACTCAAAGTCCTATGTTTCTAACTGTGCATTATGCATTGTGTTATGTGTTCAAGGGAAGTTCAAACTATGTCGTCCATTCCTCAAATATTCCTGACCAATCATGTCGACCTTCCTTGTGTTAGTATACAGTGTTGGATCTCACAATTCTACCAAATTATATCAGACTATTGATCTTTGTTTCGTATCGGTTGATGTGGGATGAATTAATGCCATCCTTCCGATGGATCTATTCCTATCGACACCAAATCATTATCTAGGAAATGGATCTAGAAACCTAAGAGTACCTTGGATCTTGCAGTCATTAGTGGCAAGTTTCCTTGCAAATGACAGTGGGTATACATCAATGACCCCTGATTATTTTATTCTACAAGTGCTCGACTTCAAAACATCTATTCACACTTTCTAGTTTGTACTCAGTACCTTAGATTCCATCATCATTATCGGTGGGTCTCTTGGTATATGTTAACGGTATACATCAATGATAGTTAATCAGATGGTGTTTTATTATGCTCGACATCAGTTCATTTATTCTCATGATATAAACTCGTACTATCGTTGGTTTGTGTTTAAGACCTTGGGAAAAATAGTTGTATCACTCATCGATGCACTACCCAAGTTGCGCAAGATTAAAATACCATGTCAGAAGTTCGATGAAGACCTTGTTCTCGCACTCATCAAAGTGCATGTTTACACTTCTAAATTTACTTTTGACATGGATCCACTGTGTATTGTTCATGGCCATGCTTGTTTATTGTTGAGCATGGGTATGCCCGCCTCAGGAAGATATTGTATATTTGAGAAATTGCTATGCTTGACTTGTAGGTGTTCTCCCGAATCCTGCACCCATGAGCTAATCATTTTTCATCCTTGATTTGATCAATAAAGAGTATCACTATAAAAGTAATGTATTCCAGCCCTTAGCTCCACTTTAGACCTCACACATTAGGGGGAATCTATAAACAATCAAATCAACATTGTTAAGAAGGTGTAAGGTAGAAGCATATTTTTACTATGCACCTGCAACATGAAGACTGGAGACGAGTACATAAGAGAACAATCCTTTCTCATCTAATCACTACTTCCATAAATAGAAGGATTGAGTGAAGGAAGAGGTAGCCTAAAGAGGCAAGGTTCAATGATTGAACTGCTCATTTGAAGGCTCAAATCTAGTCTCCACCAATCAACGGTGAGAAGAAATGTACAAGATTGCATTAATTGTGCTTGAGAATTATGAATTTGTGACAAAAGCCTGAAAATACTATAGAAAGTGGGTTTTTATAGTAGGTACCGATGGGGTGGACCTCCATTATAGAGGTATATGATTTGCACGTTGAAGCATTAATGTTGTGTGATGTATTACTAACCATGGTCACCGATTGCTATTAAGTCTCCTTTAGAGACTGGACACCTCTAGAGTGAATTACTTTAGCATTGATCATTTGGTCCGAGAGTAATATAATATGATCATAGCATCTGACAAATATTTTGAGTATAATATGATATGATAGATAATTAAAGTTAACACATATTGACCATGTAGTAAAGATAAGAGATAAAATCATAGAGAAAAAGGGAATTCAAATTGTTCATGAGATGACTAAGTGAACTTGAATGGTTAAGCTTCAATTAAAGCCACAATGTATGCCTCAATTAATTAAAAAACTCACAATGGCCACTAGAAGTAAATCAATCAGCATGATTTCAGTTAAAGAGAGTTAACTAAGTGATAACAAAGAATATCTAGTTAACTAAGTGTTATTGCATGATGACACTTATGTTACACTAAAAGACGACACTTCTATTAAAGAGAGTTAACTAGGTGATAACAAAGAAGATCTAGTTACCTAAGTGTTATTGCATGATGACACTTATGTTAAACTAAAAGACGGCACTTGAGTTGCGACACTTGCATGATGACACTTAAGTTAGCCACCTAACTAAGCGGGAAATCTTTCAGTTAAGGGGCAAGTTCATCCTAAGACTCAGTTCAGTGAGTTAATGCACTACATGAGAAGTGGGGCGCTCTTCTTCATGAAAGATTGATACATCCAGATAGAGGGCGAGTTCTTTACGAATTCAAAAGATAAAAATAGAAGTTTATGCATGTGAAGAATGTATAAATATGTTATACAGGATTGATGAATTCAATGTGAAGCAAACTCTCTTCTCCACTGAAGGCAAGGCGCTTCTCTTTGTATAGGATTTTATTCTTGCTTGTTATTAATGTGTTAGGCATGTGGCAGGTTGATACAATTGATCTCTATTCTTTATTGCTCTGTATTCTCTCTTATCTAGCACCTGGGGTGCCAAAAGCAATCTGCTATTTTTGTAAAAGACATTCTCTGCTATCTATCATAATTATACTCTGAAAATTTGCTGGGGTTTTTCATCCTCATTGTTTTGAGGGTTTTCCCCAGGGTACATATTGTGTTATGGTTGAATGTTTCATTTGATTGAATGGTTCATTGATTCAAGTATTTAGTATTTCCACACTTAAAGTTTTAAAGTTCAAATCTCATCATATTTTCTCAAAAATCAACATATTCCACTATAGAATGCCATCCCTATGTTAAGCTATGAGACCACCAGGGAAAACAATATTGTTAAGGTTTTGAAAACTACTCTTCTTTTCACTAAAATATTCCAAGGTACCAAATAATCAAGTCATTATCGGTTCTTTGTTCAACTACTTAGCTTGTACAACTCTTGGCACTCATCCCTTACTCCATTTAAGACAAGAAATCATAGGTTTTCCACTCATTAGTATCCAATGTGAGCGTAAGACACTACCTACATTTAAATTTCATTTCCAACATTGTGAAGCTTATTAGACAAGGATTTTATGGTTGTTTGGATATCCTAATAGGGAAATAATCTTTAAGGATTTGAAACGGTATCTAGTTTCTCTCCAATGGTGTATAATATCACCGAGTAGCCTTCATTTCATCTCTTCATGGTTCATATGATATTTGGGATTCTTTTTCTTCATCCAAGCCCTTGTTTTCTCTCTAAGAACCCTCTTTTTCGCAATCTCCTCTCCCCCCCTTCAAATGTCCATCCATGAATTGGAATGAATGAGTGAGACGGAGGAGACATTCCTCCACCCTTTTCTTGGTTCCCCAAAGGTAGGAGATAGTTAATACAAAATAGGAGTTAGGAACTTTTGGAATATGGTTATTAAGTTCTCATATTCACATTCCCCCTTTCATTTAACTAGGCTCTCATTTCAAGTTTAACATAACCTTAAGAATAAATGGAAATAAGACAGTCAAGTGAATGAGGTTTATGGATGGGGTGAAACATCATCATAAGCCATAGGTTATTCCCCCATTGGACCCCCTTACCTTTCCCTTT
This sequence comes from Larix kaempferi, assembly GCA_027924585.1. Classification (NCBI taxonomy): domain Eukaryota; kingdom Viridiplantae; phylum Streptophyta; class Pinopsida; order Pinales; family Pinaceae; genus Larix; species Larix kaempferi. The sequence goes on from BSBM01000289.1 coordinate 18,686,397, forward strand.
GTTGGACTCATAGCCCCATCAATGTCCTCCCCACCATTTTTCCTTTGAACCTTTTCATCAATAATAATAATAATAATAATCTAATTTTAAGGTCGTGGCCAAACCAAACACCAAATTGGTTTATGATACCCTCTTGTTTGTGGGACAAGATACCCCCTCCATGCAATGATTTGATTGCTAAAGTCTATAGAGGTGTACATACCCTGCCCCCTCTGGATTTGAACTTGTGGTCTCCTAGGAGGAAACACATGTTCTTAACCATTAGCCCCACTCAAGGTGTACTAATAATCTAATTTTAAGGTCACGACCAAGCTAGATACCAAATTGGTGTATGAGACCCCCTTGTTTGTGGGACAAGGGACCCCCTTTACGCAACAATTTCACTACTAAAGTTTATGGAGGTGTACATACCCTACCCCCCTCCAAATTTGAACTTCTGGCCTCCTAGGAGGAAACACATGTTCTTAGTTTTAGGTCCACTTAAGCAACAATCATATTTGTCAGTGTTCAAAATCACCATGGCAATTACCTCATGGTTTAAAGAAATACATAGTAAATGAAACAATAATTAAAATTTAAACACGATCAAGTTCAAAGGGTTGAGATCGGGGTATTATGTTTCCTCCTATGGATAAAAGTCCAAAGACCAACAATTAAGGTAAATCCCTCTTGCTCCCATAAACCACAGGTTGTTTTGAAAACTTAGATATTTATCTTCTTTGAATTGGGAATAAAAGCCAAAACCTAGTTAACACAAAAGTAGATGAATGACACCCTTTATTTTATAAACTCACTAACGTTGTATCCATGATTCCAAATGTTTGATAGTCGACCAAACTCCCATAAACTTATCTATTGAGAGATGATCCAAAAAGAGGATTGATTTTTGTTTCGGGGTTGCAAGTTGGATGTTTATACTGCAAATACCCTCCATTATTTAGATTTACCAGTCTTCAAGTTTGAAATAGTTTCCATTATGTTACCAGAATGCTGACCTTAAAGGGGTCGTGAATGCCTTCTTTGAAGAGAGGGCTCTCCAACTCATTTCCCCTATCAAAATATTGTTGGAATATTCTCACCATCATTTTTTATATTTGCATGCATCTAGTCATCATGCATGCATGCATTATGCATGCATCTAGTCATCATGCATGAATCCAATCATCAATATGGTAGTCTCCCCAGCGTCTGGAGCCTATGTTCAGCCCCCTAGAGCCTTTTTTTATCCCTCAGGAGCCCTCCTACCTACCTAGTGCGCCTTGTTTTCCTCACTTGGATGACATATGCGCCCTACTACACTACTTGGATCACTAACAGTCAATTGCAACATTTATTGACCAGTTTATTCATTTATTGCTCAGTTTAACTACCTATAGCTCCCAGTTGTCTATATCGGAGTGCCACTTGACCTAATGATAGCCTCATGCACCCTCCTTGGAGTCTCCATCCCTTGATTTGTGCTCACATGACTCAGTTAGACTCAGTTGATTGACTTTTGACTATTTGTGACTACTACCACTGATTGGATGATGTCTCCAATGCTATCCAAGCCACACATTGAGGAGAATTCGAATGACCTTACTGGTATTCGAATTCATTTGATTGTATTCAGTTATTATTCACTTTCACAGTGCCAGCTGATGTATGATACAACATTTTTGTCATTTCTTGTGTTAATGAGTGATTATCGATTCAGCAATTCTTCTTCTCTTGTCTGTTATTCTTGAGTGATTTTTAGTGAGGTTTGCTCCAACTGTGTGATCTCTCTTGTAAAATATCACATGGTATCAGAGCTGGAGCCAACTATTCAAATTGCAGCAGCAGCAGTTGCAGCAATTCTTTGAGCAGTTGTCTTTCATTGAGCACCAGAAGCCTCTGGATTTCCACAGCAATTCCTGGTGCAATTGTCTTGAATTCACTGGAGCAATCCAGTGAGTTCTTTCAAGTTGTGAAGGATCTAGTCACATGTGCTCATTATCCTAAAGTAGTGTTCAATTCGAATTGCAGCAGATCTCCATTTAAAATTCTCATTTGTTTTGCAGGTTATCTCCTTCTTCAATTTGACTTCATCAGGATCAATGGATCTAAAACTGAATTCATTCAATTATTTTGAATGGAAGGCCAAGATGGACATCTTCATGAAGTCCAAGATCCTCTCTAGAGTATTGAATGGGACTGCAGTCGAACCCACTGATGCATTAGAGAAATCTAAGTACTTGGATAAACTTGATGAAGCAGTGGGACTGCTGCTCCTCAGCATTTCCAAAGACCTCCATTTTCATTCCATAGATCTAGCAACTCCAAAAGATATTTGGAAGAAGCTCGAAAATCTCCTTGGACAGAAATATGACTTGAAAGGTCATAAGTTGGAAAATGAGCTCATCTCCTTGAGCCCAAGTAGTTTCGAAACTATCACTAAGTTTCTCAACAAGTTCAAAAAATTGATTACACAATTAAAGAGATATGGGATAGAGAAGGAATAGAAGCAACTCATCCTTGCCATACTATCAAAACTAGGCCCTGGCTACTCAGTATTTGTATCCACCTTTCAGTCAGCGAAGCTGTCCATCCCAAAATGGAATTTTCCCACTCTTGAAGACTTCATCCAGTCTCTCAAACTGGAGGAGGAGAAGTTAGTTCATATAGGAATGATAAAACCCAAATTGGATTCATCTCTTGCATCCACTGAGATGAAGAGAGCGAATGGAAAGGGTAATAAAAAATCATTTGACAGAAATTTGAATGAGCAGAAGCAGAAGGAGGCTCCAAATCAGTCATATGGAGTTTCGAATCCCAAGAAAGACAAGCAAACTTAGAAGGGGAAATCCAAATGCACATACTGCAATAGAGGATTCCATCCTGAGAGTTCATGTATGAAGAATACCATAGATCTCATGGCTTCACTTCTTGAAAAGAATAACCTTCCAGTACTTGCATGTGCTAGAAAGAAAGAAGGTGAACCATCAAGATCAAAGGACAAAGAGAGATGTCATGCTCTCATGGTAGTTGCATCAACACAATCCTCCTTCATCGTGGATTCAGGAGCATCAAGACACATGTCTTCCTCCAAAGATATCTTTACTTGTTTCAAATCCACTGTTGGACCATCCATCATGTTGGGGAATGATTCTGAGGTCTCCTATGAGGGGATTAGAAGAATCAAACTTGATCATGGGTACTTCTCAGATGTGATATATGTCCCTACACTCACTGCTAATCTACTTTCAGTCTACCAGATGACCCACACTGGAGAGCCCAAGAGGGTGATATTCTCTCCAAATGAGGTCAAAATCCAAGACATGGTATCAGGATCTACTATTGCAAAAGGTGTTGCAAACCACAAGTCAAAACTCTATGGTGTTAATTTTTCGATAATTTCATTCCATTATCATAAGATCTCTAAGAGAATAACATGTACAGCATATCAATCATGGACACAAAAGCAATCACACAAGAGACACAGAGTTTCACCGGGGAAAACCAAGAAGGTGAAAAACCCTGCAACTTCCTCGGAGATAAGATAAGCCGCAATACAAGATCACAAGGATCAAACCCAATGAGATGTCTCTAGCAAATGCTCCTCCTCCTCCACAAGTGCACCACTTTCTCTCTTAGCTATGCAAGCTTGAGAAGTGAGTGAATGATCTAAATGAGAGACACAACCTCTCTATTTATACACTGACTTGACCTGCCAATAATCCACTAGGGCTGACTTGATAATCAATCCTAATAACCCAACCACATGTGTTTACGAGGGCCGACCCCACACTGGTGGTCTAATAACCCATCAATACAAATGACAACACTTGTCGATGCACATGACGACACTTACAAATACAAATGATGACACTTCCAATCAAAGGAATAATACATCTCTGTGGGATATACAATAAAGTAAAAATGTAATACATAGAAGAATATCTTCCGAAGTTACAAATACATCAACACTCCCTCTTAACTAGGAAGGTATTCTTTCCTCACAGGTCATCAATACATATTGGCACAAGTCTTCAATTCTGGAGCTGGATCATCATCACTGGATCACAGAGCATCATCATCATCCCAGCTGTTGTACTCGACATCTCGACCACTGGGCTATCTCTGAAATCTGCTCCGTCATAAGAAGTTCTACAAAGCCAGTCCTTTTTCATACTGGATGTAGGCCCACTACCTGTAGGTCTTCATCAACTGTGCGAACGGTCTGATAGAGGTGGTCTCTCAGGACTGATTTATGTGCTGATGCAATACGTGACAAGAGAATCCCAGGAACATTTATGTGCCTAAGCACGACCAGCAAGATCTCCCAGGACTGACTACATGCATCCCCTTCACAATACCTTTAAAGAGCATCCCAATAACATTTATGTGCCGTAGCACGACCGGCAAGATCTCTAAAGAGCATCCCAGGACTTATTACGAGCACACAGTTCAACATCTCGAATCTCCAGGACTGATTACATGTGAATAGACAATACCTTTAAAGAGAATCCCAGGAACATTTATGTGCCGCAGCATGACCGGAAAGATATCTAAAGAGCATCCTAGTACTTATTATGAGCACACATCTCAACCTCTCGGATCTCCAGGACTGATTACATTTCTCTGTAGTAATACCTCATCCCAGGACTGATTACGAGCACACAGCTCAACCTATCGGATCTCTGAGGACTGATTACATACTACATAGCAATACCTCATCTCAAGACTGATTACAAGCACACAATTTAACCTATCGGATCTCTGAGGACTGATTACATGCTACATAGAAATACCTCATCCCAGGACTGATTACTAGCACACAGCTCAACCTATCGGATCTATGAGGACTGATTACATGCTACTTGCACAACCTGCCACATATCATTTCTGACCTCCAAGTATCAACCTGATACTCATGATCCAACTGATCATCATCGTACGAAGCATCATCCTGATTCTCATGATCATACTGATCATCATCACATAGTACATCATCCTGATGTACATCATCCAGAGTATCATCCTGATACTCATCACACATGATCATCCTGATCATCGTCACTACATCGTCCTGATGCATATCATCCAGAGTATCGCCTTAATACTCAGCATACATGATCGTCATGATCATCGTCCTAATGCATATCATCTGGAGAAACATCCTGAAGCTCGTCATCCATGATCATCCCGATCATACAATGCATCTACCTGATGCATACCAAGTATCTACCTGATACATATCATCATACATGATCCATCTGATCATATCAATGCATCCACCTGATACATATACAAATACATGATCTACCTGATCATATCAATGCATCCACCCAATACATATACAAATACATGATCTACCTGATCATATCAATGCATCCAACATGATGCATATACATATACATGATCCAACTAATCATATCCAGCATCCAACATGATGCATATACATATACATGATCCAACTGATCATAACAAGCATCCAACATGATGCATATACATATACATGATCCAACTGATCATAACAAGCACCCAACATGATGCATATACAAAGCAGTAATTGGAGCATCGTCCTGATGCTCATCACACAGCGCTTACATCCACAACCATGGGAAGGATCCTCCTCTCACCATGCTTGGAATGGCTCCTGAAAATGTGTCCATCACTTCTTCCTCGAAGTGTCATCAATCTGAAGAACACCAAGCCTCTCTCTGAAGTACTCAAACTTCACTCTGGCTAGTGGTTTCGTCAACACATCCGCAACCTGCTTATCCGTTGCAACATACAGGAGCTTCACTGCTCCTCTCTGCACCATATCCCTGATATAGTGATATTTGATCTCAATGTGCTTCGACCTATCGTGGAACATCGGGTTCTCAGATAGCTTCACACAACTCTGGTTGTCACAAAAGATACCAGTAGCCTTCAATGGGAGATCAAATAACTCAGACAGCATCTTCCTCAGTCATACTGCCTCACAACTAGCCGAACAAGTTGCGACATACTTTGCTTCGGCTGTACTCAGTGCTACGCAGGACTGCTTCCTGCTAAACCAAGAGATCACACCCGATCCCATACTGAAGCAGCACCCAGATGTGCTCTTCCTATCTGCAGCACTGCCTGCCCAGTCTGAATCAACATAACCCTGCATGTTAAACTTTTGATTCAAATCATACTTGAGCCCATAATCAATTGTACCCTTCAGGTACCTCAGAATATGCTTTACAGCAACCAGGTGAACACCTTTGGGATCCGTCAAGAACTGGCTCAATGTGTTCACCGCAAAGAAAACATCTGGTCTCGTGTTCGTCAGGTACATCAAGGACCCAATCATCTGACGATACACCGTGACATCAACCGGCTCAGATAAAGCATCACACAGAAGCTTCAGGTTTGATGCCATAGGTGTGGCCATGGCCTTGTAGTCCATCATCCCGAACATTTTCAGGATCTCTACTGCATACTTCCCTTGTCCAAGGAAGATTCCATCTGCACTCTACCACACCTCCATGCCTAGAAAATAGTGCATCATCCCCAAGTCCTTCATCTCGAACTCGGCAGCAAGCTTCCTCTTGGTAGCGGCAATCAATCCATCCTCACCTGTAACAAACATGTCGTCCACATACAGAAGTAGTATCACAGGATTTCCTTCCTCAACCTTGTAGTAAAGGTTGGAATCTACTTTACTCTTAGTAAAGCCCAAACTGGATAGAAAGTTGTCTATCCTATCATACCAAGTCCTGGGAGCTTGCTTCAAGCCATACAAGGATTTCTTCAACCTGCAAACATATGACTCTATGTCATGTGTCTCAAAACCAAGTGGTTGCTCCACATACACTTCCTCTTCGACTACACCATTCAAGAAAGCTTTCTTGACATCCATCTCCTGTATCTTCCATTTCATCATTGCAGCCAGGGCAAGTACTAATCTAATGGAAGTGTACCTACCTACAAGAGAAAAATTCTCTTCATAGTCTATCCCCTCTTTCTGGGAGAAGCCACGAGCTACAAATCTCGCTTTGCATTTCTCTATGCTGCCATCTGCAGCATGCTTGATCTCATAGATCTACTTGGAAGTTACAATAGACTTCCCATCTGGTCTTGGGACCACATCCCAAACATCTTTATTCATGATCGACGGATCATGGTATTCTTCCATTGCTTCATCCCAGATCCTGGGAACTTCAATATCTTCAATAGATAGCTTTGTTGTTGGAACAAATGTTGTAGTCCTTCTTTTGTAGGTGATGGTATACGATCTTTCCTACAAAGCAAGTTAAATTGCATGATTAGAAACATCTCATAGTTTTCAGAACAAATTCTTACATAAAGAAATATGTCATACAGTCATGCAATTCTTTTTAGCCAATGCTTTAATACAACATTTAACCATATCCCGTAACTTTCTAGATGCCTTCCAATCTCTACCAGAACATTGTTAAGAGTTTTGCACTACTCCCAACATGTCAGCAAAGAGGTTTCATTCTAGATAAGTAGCAATGGAATGTTGTACAACGCCATAGGCCACTTACCCATCACATGCATATTAGTAGTATACTGTTCATTAATGCAATTATTCTAATAGTGTTCTAATATGCATAATACACACCCTAAGTCTAGGAACATAAGCATATACATCATTGAGCAATATTATTTAAACAAACAAGTTTGCAAGTAATGACAATTCAAATACTTATCTTTGTTTGGTTGTAGGGTGGACTCCCTCTCAATATTTGCTTCCTTGCAAGAACTACTGGAGTGTGCTCCCTCTTGATCTTTGCTTCTTGGATTACTTGTCTTTGAGCTTATATCCATCCTTGACCACTATGCATGCTTAAGTGTACACTAGTATCATCATGGTGTCGTCCTCAATATCTTATACATAATCATACATTCATTAGTATAATCTCAATACAATCAAAACAAAATAATCTTAAACATGTATAGTCATGATCATTTCAAACACAGATAATAAGCATTAGTATTCAAGGTTTCAGGGAAGACTTCTTTTACTCATGCATATTCTTATTTGACCATAGGACTCTTATGGTTAGTCATATCATCAATCAAGGTAAGTGACATAATAAAAATAAACCCTTGATTACTTAAATTTCTAACTTCATAAATAATCATTATCAATCATGCCATGTATACTTATATAAGAGATCCTAACACAAGGTAGGATTCTAACTTGATATAGGAAAAACATACCTAGATTAGCATGCTAGCTAGTTATGTCTAACATACCCACATAATGTCTTCTTGTTCTTCTTCAATGACTTGTTCTAGTAACCTACATATCTCATAGGTTAACCATTATAGAACCAAGTTATACATACCTCGTAAGTAGATCTTCTATGTGATCCATGACAATGGATGAATCTTTGTCTTCATGTCACCATGGTCATATGTTCTTGAACTAGAACATGATTTGTCTTTCTTGATGTACCTTTCATGTTAGCGGACAACATCAACCTCATACAACACCACAATGCATTAGTACAATCATAATTGTCAAAACCCTAATCAATAAATATCTTCTATCATGCATTCATATTTTTATTAAGGTGATACGACAAATCTAAAGTTAATCAAGATTGTACTAATCTTAATGAAGACAAACATATCATAAACTTAATCATGAATAGATTTCGAAACATACCCGTAAGTCACACCTGTCGATTTTGCTTGTAATCTTCTTACGTAAGTCCTTAGCCTCATCTCCCTCTGAAATTGGAACTTCTTCACTTATGCAGGTGACCAATCCATTCTCTTCTAGGATTAACCCAATCCACTTGATTTGCAGAAACTGGATCTGGAGTTGGATTAGGGTTTGTCAAGGAAACCCTAAAAATTCAAACTTTGAATTTCAAACTTCTGAAAGGATAGAAATATGCACCTTGATGAGCTGATCAACCTAGTATACTCAGAATTTGAAAACTGCAAAGTTTCACCCCTCAAATTTGCTTTTCAATCTTCTGGAATCACTAGGGAGGCCCTTGAATTAGGGTTTGAGTTTCCCGGAGCTTCACCCAAACAAATAGTTTGATACAAAGCTCTAAACTTCTATTTTTCCAAGGAGCTTCCAGCTATGGTCACAGATTTCAAAAATTCCCATTTTTGCAGAAGCCCTAATTTTTCACCTTTCCGATCAAAGTCCCAAACTAGGGTTTGATCAAGCCCGGCCTTCTGCCCAACCAAAAAATTCGATCTTGGTCTCTAAATTTATATTTTGATGAGGATCATCCATCCATGGTCTCCGATTACAAAAATTCCAACTTTCTCCAAAACCCTAAATTCCCGTAGCCATGAATGAAGGTGCTCAAAATCCAATTCTGTTTTGACAGAAATATGCACCTGATTGTTTCTGGTGTAACTCAGAAATTTTGGATCTACAAGGTATGAAAATTATTTCTGTGGTATCTTGTCTTGTTAAATTTCCAACCCCATAGGTATGACCTCAAATGGATTCTCTGAGAGAGAGTTATTCCAGGTGTCGCAACGTGACCTGTTTATGGGATAAAACAAGAGAGCGAACTTGTACGGAGTGCCACGTGTCACAGGTTCAATTTTGGCCTTTGAAAATAATACCTGTGAAAGTACAGTCCATGCCCTACCTGACACTTTTTACTAAATTTCATTTTGAGCTTCCTAGCCCAAGTTGTGACATTTTTTCCTAGGTCACCTGTTTATGATTGAGATCTAGAAGAGGCAGAAACCCTATATTGTACAGATCATAAATCTGAAAGTACAACGAATTAGAGGCTCTCCTTCGGACACAAGGTACATGGGGATATTATCTTCAACATATAATATTTTCATATCCTGAAACTTTGCCAAAATTAATTTATAGAGAAAGTGCTACGATGACTGATTTTTGTTATATCAAGCACTAGCTTTGCAAGTGCAACAAGTGTCATAAATGCCATACCATGCCTTCTTTCAAGCTAGCTCTGATACCATGTTAATTTTTCGATAATTTCATTCCATTATCATAAGGATCTCTAAGAGAATAACATGTACAGCATATCAATCATGGACACAAAAGCAATCACACAAGAGACACAGAGTTTCACTGGGGAAAACCAAGAAGGTGAAAAACCCCGCAACTTCCTCGGAGATAAGATAAGCCCCAATACAAGATCACAAGGATCAAACCCAGTAAGATGTCTCTAGTAGATACTCCTCCTCCTCCACAAGTGCACCACTTTCTCTCTTAGCTATGTGAGCTTGAGAAGTGAGTGAATTATCTAAATGAGAGACACAACCTCTCTATTTATACACTAACTTGACCTGCTAATAATCCACTGGGGCCGACTTGCTAATCAATCCTAATAACCCAACCACATGCGCTAACCAGGGCCGACCCCACACTGGTGGTCTAATAACCCATCAATACAAATGACGACACTTATCGATGCACATGACGACACTTACAAATACAAATGACGACACTTCCAATCAGAGGAATAATACATCTCTGTGGGATATACAATAAAGTACAAATGTAATACATAGAAGAATATCTTCCGAAGTTACAAATACATCAACATATGGGTTATCCCATTTTCTACCTCTCTCTAAACAGTCTTCTCTTCACACTCATGCAAACGAAGAGAGTAGGCTGTAGCATGAAATATTTGGGAAACTCAACTACAAGCTCTTGCAAGACATGCAAACTCAAAAGGTGGTTGAAGGTCTACCCAATATCAAGTTTTCCCAAGGCACCTACAAAGGTTGCTTGAATGGAAAATATCCAGAAAATAAGGTTGAGAAAAAGAAGATTCACAAAGAAGAGCGAATGCTAGATCCAGATCCACAAGAACCTGAAGATCTAGCACCTATTGATTCAACTCCTATTGCAAAATGCGCCACCTCCACTGTTGCATCCATCAGTGGTCTTGTTGGATATCCACCATCATCATGTCATAGTTCATTTGGTAAAAATATCACCTATGTTGGTTCAAAGGAGATATCAAAGAACTACATGCACATTCATGGAGCTGATCCTACCTCAGTTTGTTTGGATCACATTTTCAGAATGATATTGATATTTTTGGATTTGTTCCCTCCATGTTTGGTCAAAAGAGCAAGTTCAGTAAGTCTCAAGATTCGCTTGCTTCCACTGAAGGAGAATTCAAGCACATGTTTAGGGAGCATGATCCACCTTCGGATTCAGAGTTTGGAAGTGATGATGAGCAAGAGAGAAAAGCTTCATCACATGATAGTTCAGATTCATAGTTTGGAAGTGTTGATGAACAAGAGAGTGAATCTTCATCACATGAGAGTTCAGATTCAGAGTATGAGAGTGAAGAGTGAATGCTAGATCCAGATCCATAAGAACCTGAAGATCTAGCACCTATTAGTGAAGATGAGCAAATGGAAGACCAAGATCCATATCTATAGCTTGTAGATCCTCCTATTCCTAGATGGGAAGCCACTACTCTTAGATCTGTCGGAGATCTTGTGGGATATCCACATGATCAAAAGAGAACCATATCTGATTATCAAAATGGAAGGTTTCATCCTTCTCACATTACTAATCCGTTTCTTTCCGACAAATCCTTCTTCGGTGGAGAAGTGCACTTACCATTTGGGGTGAGTGATGTACATGATTGATTATCCTACCACAGTCTATCTTGAGGGGGGGCTTTCTTCCCACTAGGTTTTCCCTCTTTCCTCACTTTATTTATTTAGATTGTTGTACGGGGTGACCTTTGGTCTCAGTTACCAGGGCCCTACTAGTTTTCAGTTACATCCTCATAGTTTGGCTTGCGGGGGGTGTTGGAATATTCTCACCATCATTTTTTATATTTGCATGCATGCATGCATTCTACATGAATCCATTCATCATGCATGCATCTGCATGCATCCAGTCATCAGTATGGTAGTCTCCCCAGCACCTGGAGCCTATGTTTAGCCCCCTAAATCCTGTTTTTATCCCTCAGGAGCCCTCTTACCTACCTAGTGTGCCTTGTTCTCCTCACCTAGATGACAAATGCACCCTACTACACTACTTGGATCACTAACAGTCAGTTGCAGCATTTATTGACCAGTTTATTCATTTATTGCTCAGTTTAACTGCCTGTAGCTTCCAGTTGTCTATATCGGAGTGCCACTTGACCTAATGATAGCCTCATCAGCCTCATGCACCCTCCTTGGAGTCTCCATCCCTTGATTTGTGCTCACATGACTCAGTTAGACTCAGTTGACTCACTTTTGACTATTTGTGACTACTACCACTAATTGGATGATGTCTCCAATGCTATCCAAGCCACACATTGAGTATAATTCGAATGACCTTAGTGGTATTCGAATTCATTTGATTGTATTCAGTTATTATTCACTTTCACAGTGCCAGCTGATGTATGATACAGCAGTTTTTGTCATTTCTTGTGTTAACGAATGATTATTGATTCAACAATTCTTCTTCTCTTCTCTGCTATTCTTGAGTGAGTTTTAGTGAGGTTTGCTCCAGCTTTGTGATCTCTCCTGTAAAATATCACAAATATAGTATGGAACATGTAGCCGACATCACTCAAAACCCTTGCACATGAGGTGTTGCACAATACCATTGAACAAATGTTTGTTGGCTAGGGGTTGCTCTTCTCATTTCAACATTTTTACTAGTTTAAATAGGCATGGTGGTAGATAAGCTAGGAATTGTAACCATGTGTAGATAAAGTTGCATCCTATGTCATCTTCCCCTCTTCCTACTTACTATTTTATATGGACATGATGATAGATAAGCTACAAACCATACCCATATGTATAAGGAGTTGAATTCCACATCATCTTCCCCTCTTCCTACTAAAGGTGCTATGCCAATTAAAAATTACATATGAATGGAAACTAGAATTAATAGTAAGTCAAAGTGGTGTGAATTATGCTCTTCACTTCATGCAACTCAATGGCAATAGAAATAATAATAATTCATAGCATGCATCCCAATGTGGTGTTTCTCAAATATGAAAGTATTTGAGTAGCCTTAATACCTTATTAAGGCTCATTACATTGAAACTCTCCATTAGCCTCATGATTTTAACATCTTAAATAATTAATTTAGAGGATGTATAAGTAGGAGTTCCTTTTAATCCATGCAATGAATGTTCTTCAAACTTGTAATCACACACATATCATAAAATCAATGTCAATCTTATAGTGAAATAAAATCAAAAGAATGAATCCAAAATATGAACAAAACAAAATCAAAAGGTTTCAAGAGAGTGCGATGGAAATGAGAGTTATTCAATGCTTCTAGAATGATTACATTTTGATCTGTAAATTGCCATGGATATTCCACTGGAACAATTCGTCACAATAGATCTTACAACTTGTTGCAAACTCTTAGTTATGCAGTTTTTATTGAATATTTATGATTCATTGTGTTAGCTTAATCCCACAAAATGCTAAAATAAACTAAAATTGAAAGAAAAATAGATAGAACAAAATAACACATCCACACATCTAGATAAATAACACGATATATTCCCTAGGAAAACCCACTATGGGGAAAAACCCAAACATAAGTGAGGACTATGCCTTGCTCTTTTATTCTCCAATATGAAATGCAAATAAAAAGAAATTGGTACTCCCTATGGAGTTGCCTATGACACTGTGGATTGTATGGCTACAACAAGATCTCCTACTTCTTCATGTATTTTCTATTATCCACTCCCTAATTCTTGCCTAACTATGGAACAATACAGTAATACCATAATAATGGAACCTCTTCTTCCATTGGCCCAATATTAAACAATGTTTTGATAGCGAGCTAGGATTAGCTTTTAGGTTTTTGCATGCCTCAACTCTTGATTAGGGTTAGGGTTTTCAACCCTATAGAATGTTCTTAAAACTCCACACGAGATCGAGACAAAGCTTCAAGAACAAGAAATGGTTAAGGTAGAGAAACAAATATGGAGCAATAGTGAAATCATAGCAATCAACTCAAGGGGTGCCTCCGATAGGATCGTAACTCTATGGGATAGTCAGTTCTTTGAATCCTCCTCAACTTACTCATCCTAACACTGGATATTTACCGAGATGGTATACAAATCATCAAGTCAATGTTTCAAAATATTTAATATCTAAAATATTTATAATGAAAACAAGACTCCTGGAACTCTCTCAACGACGTCAAATCTAAGCTTGATCTAACTAGCACCATCATAGTTGGGGATCTCAACCTTACCCTTTCCTAATCTAAAAAGAAAGGAGGAAGTAATGTAAGAGATCCCTTTCAAGAAATAGTTGAGGATCTTATCTCTAATTGGGATATGATGGATGTGAATCCCAAAAAAGTTCGATACACCTGGACTAACAAGAGGATCGAAAAAGGACACATTGTTGCATGCTTGGACAGATTCCTGATCAACTCTCGTGTATTAGAGGAATATCTGGACATCTTCTCTAATATTATTCCCCATGCAGCCTCTAATCATAATCCCGTATTCCTTTCCCTGCACACCAAAACAATTACGGCCCCAGCCTCTAATGCGCCAATGTTGAGATCTTTCCATCAGTTTTCAAAGGAGGGTGCACAAATACCAGTCTGCGAGAATCACAAGCATTTAATCAAGAGCAACTCATAGATCTTAGTTTTAGTTCCCGTCATTAAAAGAAGAAGCTATTTTCGGGCTCGCCTCCTGAACAAACTGTGAGGAATCTCGCAAAATTGTTGAAAAAACACTTTTAGAATGGGAAGATTTAGCGAGGTCGTGAGCTGTTTCTTAAATTTCTCAACGGTTTGAGAGAAATCCTAGTCTGATCATAACGTAATTTTCCAGAATTAGAGTGATGGTCGGGTTTGTAAACTTGGTAATTTGTTGAATGATCGAGATCTATGGGGGCTTCGGTTCTATCATCTCCTCAAATGTCTATATGTATAAATCAAGTTGTGGATCAAGAGATCACAGCTCATGTAACATAATATAATAATGAAACATTAGTATGTTGTTCAATTCCATCTTGCGTTTATGATATTGTTTTGACATATGTGTTGAAGAGTGAATAGTTGCATCTTTTGATTCGTAGCTAGTGATCAACTCCCAGGCTCATGATTTGAACGGTAAGGGCCCACTGTTTCAAATTATGAACGTTTTCTTTAACTATTAGTATAGAAAATTTGTGCACGATTAGATAGTTAGCTTTGTAATTTTCTAATCTATGTTTTGTGTAATTTTGTAGAAGACTAGATAATTAGCTGCAATTTAGCTTTGGCATAAAGAATTTTTACAGATAGCAATAGATATGTGGATAGATTCCTCAAATTAATTACGGATGTCAATCGATTTTTGAGTAATCTATCGATTGTGGCCTACATTTGATTGAATTCCCGCATAAGAATTTTGTTTTGCACAGAAATCTGCATTTTTTTTAAGTTTTTATAAGATCAGATTGCAATTTAGTTTTAATGCTTAGAGCACATTCCTCGTATAATTGTGAAACTAGTTCAACAGTGAGATCTTTTGTCAAATCACCTTTTACTTGTTAAATTCTGTTTGTAAACTCTTTTTTGGATGCGTTCCTTAGTTGTGAATTATTTTCTGAACAATGCCATCGAGTCCTATTGTGATGTAGCATTCTCTTAATAAGTGATTTCCAGATCTTATTCTAAATCGTTTCATTGGCAATCTTTTATGGATGTTAATTTGGTTATGACATTCTCTTAATAAGTGATTTCCAGATCTTATTCTAAATCGTTTCATTGGCAATCTTTTATGGATGTTAATTTGGTTATGAATTGTCATAGCTTGATTTTTATGAACTTTATATTATTATTTTAATTATGTATTGTTATGTTAATTAAGTGTTTTTTATAATTGTATGAGAGTAGTCAGGTGCTCTACAGCTCAGTATGGTAGAGATGTAGTCATGTTCCTAAGGTTATGATACCAAAAATTAAAAAATAATTATAAAAAATCATGTCGGTTCCTAAACTAAAAAAAATAAAACCAAATAAAAAGTAGACTCATAAAATAAAATAAAAATTAAAACCAAATAAAAAGTTATTAAAAAAATCCATGTTGACTTGTAAAATAAAAAAATAAAAAAACATAGATCAATGTTAAACAAGGATTTATCTATCAATTACACCTCAAGAAATTGGATCTCTCTCAATACTTGATAAATTCAGGTTTAAAATAGATCTATGTTAATTTAGAAACCATTTCACATTGAGTATATGTGTATGATAATTTAATAATTTGTATATATATTTAATAAATTTTATATATTTTAAAAATTGTAAATATTTAATAAATTTTGATAATTTGTAATGTGTAAATTTTATATATTTCATAATCTGTAAATATTTCATAAATTTAGTATATTTTCGTCGTTTCTGTATATAACAAATTTTGTATTTTATAATTTGTATATATTTCATAAACTTCATATTTTGTCACTTTATCATATTTTGTATTTTTTTCGTTATTATGTGAGGATTCTGAGAATAGAAACATTTAGTATAGAGCTTACTTTAGATTTTTTTTTTCATTTGTTTATTTGTTTTCTTTAGCCTAGTTTTGTTTCCTACGTAATAATTGATTACCACATTTTAATTTCTAGTTTCAAACATAAAGGAAAATTAAAAACTTAATTCGTGAGATATGGTTTTTTGGGAATAGGTTTCAACTTAAGGTTTTAATTTATCTTCTTCCTATTGAATTCATTTTCTAGTTTTTGTGTTGTAGTGTGTTTTCCAACATTAGCTTAGGCTAGTTTAGGCTTCAATCCCGCATATACAGTGCTTGCATCTCGACGCTTACAAGCCTCGGTTGAAAATTTAATGTCGAAGTAAATAGCATATATTTTTCCCAACATAGCAACAATTTCGTCAAGTCACGCATTCTGTCCAGAGAAACTCGTTAGGAACAACAACATAAATGACGATCTTGAAAATGCTAGTTTCTTCAAATTCCTATATTTTTTATGTTTTACAAAATTCAATTTTTAGTAGGAACTTTCATTAGAATAGATACCATCAAACACATTGGTAGAATCAAAAGGACTCTATTTGGCCACTATGTAAAAAACACATGTATGTCTCCTTTTGAATTCCATACCTAGTCCACAGTCTATTTTTGTTCTACTATATGTTTCAGAGACTGTGCGGCGGTCCAATTTTCCTTTTTAAAACAAATGGTATATGTTTATGTGGGAAAAAAAAAACTCCACACATGACTAGCTCCACATGTGTGGGTAATGAAAGGTGACATGGAATCCACTCGGTACCATGGTGGTCAACATGATAGGTAACCTTGTGGGAGGCATAACTTCCTCATGCGAACTTCGATTGAGGTGATTTTTGTGTCATTTGAAATCTCTTAGAGTGTAGAACAACATTGAGGAGGTAAGAACTATGTTCATTAACTTTTGACTCAAAAAAACAACGTTTAAGCCCTCAAACGAGCCTTAGAAAGATATGGTCCCCAAATCTACAAAGAAATGCATGCCCCCTAAACAAACACTACAAACCAATTCATCAAATCTTACAACACAAAAAGCACCAAAATAAATGAAAAAACACATATTGACCCATTTTGGATCACATACACACATGTATCTACACATTTCTTATTTTCCTTCATTTACACTTCTAAATGTGTCAAAATAAAAATAAAAAATCAATTCATCCAATTAAAATTAATATTTCTTAAAATCCATTTATTTCTTCTTTATTAATTGTAGTGATGTTACAATACTACTTACTATTAAAATATATTTATTTCTTTTATATTCATTGTAGTGGTGTTACAATACTACTTACTATTAAAATCTATTTATTTCTTCTTCATTTTGGATCACATACACACGTGTATCTACACATTTCTTATTTTTCTTCATTATCATACACTTCTAAACGTGTCAAAATAAAAGAAATCAATTCATCCAATTAAAATTAATATTTCTTAAAATCCATTTATTTCTTCTTTATTAATTGTAGTGATGTTACAATACTACTTACTATTAAAATCTATTTATTTCTTTTATATTCATTGTAGTGGTGTTACAATACTACTTACTATTAAAATATATTTATTTCTTCTTAATTCATGCAGTGGTGTTATAATACTACTTACTATTAAATCAATAAGTAAATAGCATAACAATTGTAATGGTAGCCATTATGAGAAATAAATAATTAAATTTAACTTGATTACATATAAAATCCATGTAGCAAACAAAAGTATAATTAAGATTTCATAATCATATTGCAAAATTTAAGTAGCAAGTAAATTGAAGCTATGACACTATGGAGAGGTAATAGCAAGTTAATTGAAGCAATGACACTACGGAGAGGCAATACCTGGTTAAGTAATTGATTTCCATTTTGTATATATGTGTTTTAATATTTATGTTTATATTTGCTTGAGTATATATTATTAATTTATGTGCTTTTTATGTTTTATTACATTATTATTAATTCATATTAAAGTAAGCTTAATTTTCGCTAACTCATTCACTTAAGGTGTAGGTCTCTTCAGCGGGGCGACTTGGGTTCAATTCTTCTTAGGGGTGAACTAGTCGGGAGGAGACACCCAAAATCCAACCAATTGAGGGTTGGTGTGGCCCAGGCCGGGTGCGATCCCGGGGTTATTTTGACAGATTAGATGCCCCTGGGTCATGGTTTGTTAGACCAAAGGTCACTCCCACAAGTCAAGGAGATTCTAGCAAACAAATAAAAAAAATCCATATCAAAGCAGGGAGTATACTTTTTATTTGCACGTCAAAATGCTTTGACTTTACATCAATTCAATTTCATGCTATCAAGTTTTATAGCCTTTTCAAAAACAATTTATTAGACTGAATTTTTTTTAAATTAAAAATAAATTTTAGAATTTTATTTATTTTATTTATTTTATTTATTTTATTTATTTTATTTATTATTGGTCAAAAAAGTTATCCATGAACCATAAATCAAAAACCAATTTATTAAACTGAATTTATGAAAATTTAAAATAAAATTTAAAATTTTAGAATTTCATTTATTCTATTTTCTGATTCGTCAAAGTTATCAATGGGCCATAAATTCCTAAGAATGTGACTATTTTTTAAACACAACAAAATTTAAAAACATTTAAAATGGAATTTTGTAGAAGTGTCATGTGGCAACTTTTACATGTTACTCTTGACTTTTGTTTAAAAAATATTATTATCACATTTTTGTGATGTTTTGATTTTGATGTGACCAATTCTATTTTTTTTAATGTTTTTAGGAGGAAAATTACTTTTTTTAAAGCTAAACTATTGCATTAAATAGAAATAGAAATATACAAGAGCTTCGTTAGCTAGTTTTCCACTTGAGAAACCTAACCAATAGCAAAACAAGAGATCGTCACTTGAGACTATCATATGTCCAAAAGATGTGCTTAAGAAAGTTCTAAGAGTAACCTTCCTATTTCTAACCTTATCATGAAGGTAGTATATACTATAAGACTTTAACAAATAACCATAATTACTAAACATAGCAAAACATGCTTGAACAATACTGAAATTAAGGAGAATGTTCATCATCATCAGAGATTGAGATAAAAGGGACCTCTTGGCTTGAGGCAGAGGGAATGTCGTCAGCTTTAGGAGTCTTCTCTGCAAACTCAAATCTTGTAGTAGCTCTTGTGATCAGGTTAATATTCGCATTCATCCTTCGCATTTGATCTCAAAATTCATCCATTTGAATAACAATTTCTTTGTGCTCCTCCATGTGGTCCAATAACACCCTTCCAAGCAGATATTTCAGTTTCCAATATAGCCAAACGGTCTGAAATTATTTGGTGTCTCTAGTCCTCGAATTCCCAACAACGAGAATCCAAGCTTGCATTTAATGTCGCATGTCATCCTCATCCACTAGCTCTTGCTCGTGCTTAACCCATACTTCGACCATGTCGATTTCCTTTTGAATTCTAATCAAAGTGTGACTTCAGTATCGCAAGGCAGAGGCCTATGCTTCTTGCATGACTCTCAATAGATAGCTAAACCCATGACCACATACGCCTCCTCAGCCCGTCAAGCTTCTTGTCTTGCTAACCATGATTCCCACTATAGTCGTATTACAAGTGCCCCATGTAATCAACCTATGAATGCCCCTGCAGAGTTGCAGCAACAAGGTTCTCCATAAAATATCTTGATTAAGCTTACCTATAACATAGTTTGCCTTCATCAGGATGTGTTCGTGTACACAGGGTACTCCCAAAAGACCGAACACCTAGAGAAACCACTTCACACAAACAGATCACAGATCAACACACGATGTTTTGGCGTGGTTTAAACCCTCAAGAGGGAAACACTCCACGGCCCCCGGCCAAATAGCTTCTACGGAGTAGTTTATTATGCAAAAGAAAGAAAATTACAAATGAGCTTCTCGTAATCAATCAACTAGACAATGACCCTCTATGCTCTTTAAATAGAGATCATGGACCAATCAGGTGTTAAGCCACGGATCAAGGGTAGGTATGATCTAAGAGAAGTTGAGTCGTCGGATCACTCTATGTCTAGAACATATCGTGACTGTCAGATTAAATATTTACAAATGCATACTAATGCATACTAAAGAAACACACTTTACCTAATGGATATATTACACAAGTTGATCTTAACTAACTCCTAAGTGTCTAAATATCCTAACATCCCCCCTTAAGAACAACTTGGGATAGGATTGAAGTATTTACAAAAGTGACACTATTAGGAGAAGGAAGGAGGCATTAGAGCCTATCCCCCCTTAATGACAAATTACTGAACTCCTAACATAGATCGAAGTTTAGAAAACTTCGCTTCTGTGAGAGACTTGGTGAAGATGTCGGCAACTTAAACATATGTAGGGCAAAAGAGCACTTCAAGAACACGATCATGAACAAGATTTCTGATGAAGTGCATATGTAGCTCAATGTGTTTGCTGCGTTGATGTAGAACTGGATCTTTGGCTAGCTTGATGGCACTTTGATTGTCGCACCAAAGTGGAGTAGGTTGTTGCTGCTCGAATCCAAACAATGGAAGGATTTGTCGAAGCCCTAAAGATTCCTGACTGGCATTAACTGCGGCTTGATATTCTGCCTCTGCTGAAGAAAGAGAAAGAGCTTGTTGTTTCTTACAAGCCCAAGTGATAGGTCCAGATCCCAGACTGAAAACATAACCTGCAGTAGACTTTCGATCATCAGGATCACCAGCCCAATTTGAATCAGTGAAACCAACCAACAAAGGTTTCCCCCCTGTACTGTAATGAATCCCAAAATGAATTGTACCTCGAATATATCGAAGTATTCTTTTAGCTGCTTTCCAGTGACTTTCATGAGGTGTTTGCATGTAACAGGAAACACAACCAACGGCAAAGGAAAGGTCAGGATGGGAATGAGTCAAGTATAAGAGACTACCAACAAGCTAACGATACAAGGTGGCATCTACTTCAAGTGAAGTACAAGTGGCAAAAAGTTTGACTCCAGAATGGAAAGGAGAAGGGCTGGTGTACAATCTTCCATGTGAAAGAGACAAAGAAGGTCACAAGCATACTTAGACTGAGAAAGAAAGATTCCTTCTTTGGTTTGCAGGACTTGGAGACCAAGAAAATAATGTAAATGGCCTAAGTCTGACATTTCAAAATGTTGCTTAAGATTGGATTTCACATGGGTTAAAAGCTTACAGTCACTACCAGTAAGAATAAGGTCATCAACATATAGAACAAGTATGATGAGATGGTTTCCTACTTTTTTGGTATAGACATTGGGGTCAGAATGGCATCTAGAAAAACCAATGTCAAGGAGAAAGCTATCCATTTTGGCATACCAAGCTCTAGGAGCTTGCTTAAGGCCATATAAGGATTTCTTAAGGTGACAGACAAGGCTAGATTTATTCTGAACATATCCAGGAGGTTGTTCCATGTAAATCACCATGTAAGAATGCAGAATTGACATCCATTTGATGGACTTCCCAGTTATGTAAGGCTGCAAGGGAAAGAACAAGGTGGATGGAGTTCATTTTTGTGACAGAAGCAAAGGTTTCATTGTAGTCAATCCCTTTAACTTGTGAAACCTTTGGCAACCAACCTTGCCTTAAGTCGTTCAACACTTCCATCCGATGCATACTTAGTTCTATAGACTCATTTACATCTGACAAGTTTTCTTCCTTTTGGAAGAGGTACAAGATCCCAAGTATCGTTCGCCATTAAGGAACGATATTCTTCATCCATAGTTGCATCCCAATCTGGATTTCCTGAAGCTTCTACAAAATTTTCTGGATCATGATTCTCGAAAACTTGAGCCAAAAGAGAAGAGGCTCGTTGAAACTAAGAACATGTTCGACGTTGATCTCTAAGATCACTTGCAAAATCACCAACTGCTTCACATGTTGAATGGACCCATCAAGGAAGCACTCGTGTTGGTGCAACTGGAGGAACAGGAGTAGGCGGTGGTGGATTTTCATCCTCACTGTCATCATCAGTAACTGGAGTTGGAAACCTGTCAAAGAAGTTGGAAGTAGAAGAAGGCACAATCGCAGAATCAGGCTCGCAGGCCAAAGATGGCACAATCGTCGAGTTAGGCTCACAGGCCAAGAGATTTTCATCAAATTTAACATATCTTCTAATGATTATATCATGAGAATGTGGTTGAAGAAGTCTATAACCTTTTACATCTTCAGAATATCCAACAAATATGCACTTTTCACTTTTAGGCTGCAATGCTTTCCGTTTTTCATTCGGAATGTGAGCCCATGCTTCACTACCAAACACACGGAAGTGACTTACATCAGGTTTAGTTTTACTCCATGCTTCTTCTGGTGTGATACCTTGTAAAGATTTAGTGGGGGTGCGATTAACTATGTAATTTGCACAATTTATGGCTTCAGCCCAAAATTGAAGACTTAGTCCCTTAGATTAGATCATACAATTAGCCATTTCTTTTAAAGTGCGGTTCTTCCATTCGGCTAACACCATTTTGTTGTGGTGTATAAGGAATAGTGTGTTGTTGTTGGATTCCTTGTTCAGTGCAGAAAGTAGTGAACTTTTTGTTAACATATTCTCCTCCATTGTCGGATCTTAACTTAATAATTTGATGACCAGATTGTTTTTCAACAAGGGCCTTGTAGGCCAAGAACATGTTAAATACTTCGCTCTTAATTTTTAGGAAATAAACCCAAGTGTGTTTGGTGTAATCATCAATGAAAGTTAAGAAATATTTGAAACCAGAAAATGAAGCAGATGGAAAAGGACCACACAAGTCACTATGCACAAGCTCCAAGGGAACCGAGGCGTGCCAAGAGGCACATTTGTCAAAACTGTCCCGATGATGTTTTACGAGTACACAACAGGAACAAGCACCATCCCTGCAAGATACCATCGGAAGACCTATCACCATATTTTCTTTACATAGTTGTTGCAATGAGCGATAATTTAAGTGACCAAATCGCTCATGCCAAAGTTTGCTCAAGTTATCACTATGAGCAACAAAAACCGAAGAAAAAGGTGATGACCCAAAGTTGTTAAATTTGTACAACCTGGTAATATCATCAACAATTCTGGTAGCTATGACATGTTGAGGATCTTTAAAATCCTTGATTACAACTTGGTGAGGTTCACCAGAATGAGTGATTTGATAAACTGATAACAAATTGTAGGAAATTCTTGGAACACATAGTACATCACTAAAATGACCATTATCTACTGGAATTGTTCCAGATCCTACAACACTTAGAGATCTATCATCACCAACAAATATTTGTTTGGTGTTACATTCATGCATAGTAGAAAGGATGGCTTGATCCTTAGCCATATGATAAGATGCTCCAGAATCAATGAGCCATTCATTTGAAGTAGAAGAAGAAGATGAAGTATAAGAATAACCAGAAGCACAAGGTGCATGTCCATGAGAGTTAGATATTGAAGGTGAATCTAGGCTGATGTGGTGCTTATTCATTGCTGCTTCTAAGGCTGACATCTTCTTGAAACACTTAGATTCATCATGATTATCTTTCTCGCAATAATTGCAATGAAGCTTAGTCTTCTTTCCTTTTGGCTTGGATCCTTTGTCATTTTTTAAAGAGGGAGCTGACTGAGAGGGTTTGGGACCCTTGTTTGATTTATTATTACGAAAATTTTGTTTCTTGGGAATCTTGGACTTGTCTTTTTGTTAGGACATTAAGGCTTTCCCAGATGTATCTGCATTGTTGATCATTCCGAGATAGATGAACTTATCTTGATCTCTAATCAAGGAATCACAAAAGGATTCAAGACTAGGATCACAAAAGGATTCAAGACTAGGCTCTGGATAGCTAGCTGCATTCAAGGATTCTTTCATGGAGTAAAATGTAGATACAAAAACAGAATATGCAGGTCCAAGTTTTGAAAGAATATGATAAATGCATTGTTTGTCTTCCCTCTTAATCTTGCATTCTTCACATAAGAGTTTAAGAGTTTTGTACTTAGATAAATAATCTTGAATGCATAAAAAATCACTTGGATTTAAAGAAATCAACTCATTTTCGAGTTGATGACCTCGAATTTCATTGTGTTTACCAAACACAGCTTCCAACTTGTCCCAAGCAGTATCAGTTTCATCAGTTCCAAATATGTGGAATCGCAAATTAGTAGAGATTGACATCCCAATCAATCCACGAGCTTCGTCACATCTATTTGCCCATTTTATTTTCTTATCATCATCAGTGGGTTCTGTTTCTTTCCTTGAGGTAATTCTGAAAAGTCCCCTACTTCGTAGAACATCCTCCATAGAAGATTTCCACGAAAAATAGTTGGAACTAGTAAGTAGAATATCACAAGGGGAAACCATATTGTAAATTAATGGCTGTAAAAAAAAAACCAATAGTCTAGATGCCAAGAGCTCAAAAAAATAGGCGGTTTCAATAAAACGGCACTGAAAACTAACTCTGTATGATGAAGTTATGCTTGAACAAAGAAAATGTTGAATATGTCCCCAATAGTGATGTGGAAAATAGAGAATGTCCAACTAAAAGAAAGAACCCCCCTCTTCCCAAGATGAACCTTTGAAAATCACTTTACAAGAAAGTTGCTTTTAAGTGAATCACTTTTGTAAAATAAGTGATTTTCACTTTTACAATGATGTTACTTTAAATAGTGCAGCAAAAAAAAAGAACTTAAGTGACTCACTTTTTATTTTTATTTTTATTATTTAAGTGAGATGCACTTTTACAATAAAGTAACTTAAAATTAGAAATTGCATGCACCTTTGTTTAAAAGTAACTTAATAAGGCTTGAACTCAAGACCTATTAAGGAATAAAACAACTTTCAACCAAGTGAGCTAATATTAAAAGGTACATAAAAGAAGAGAAGGAGGAAGGGGGATTTCCTTTTTTCTTTTTTTTACTCCTCTCTCGGTTTCCGTGCTTGCCTCTTTTCCTGCAAATCACACCACAAACCGAAACAAAACAACTTTTCCACACTTATGAGGTTAGATCTCGTTAGCTTGCCCGGAAAGTCTATGTTTTCTCTCTGTTTCTGATTTGCCGAGATTGCACAAGGTGCACGGCAAAGATCATACGCAGCTGAGAAAAACCCTTTCCCTTTATGTTTCTGATTCGCCGAGAAGCTAAGTCATCGAATCACTCTATGTCTAGAACATATCGTGACCATCGGATTAAATATTTATAAATGCATACTAAAGAAACACACTTTACCTAATGGATATATTACACAAGTTGATCTTAACTAACTCCTAAGTGTCTAAATATCCTAACAGGATGTACTATGTGCCACATGAATTGTTTAGAGTTTACATATGTCTCAGGAAAGTTGTCCAATTGTTTCGTCTATGGCTTCCTATATCCCCCACTTTCCATGAACGATTGAAGACCATGTTCGACTGGCTCTTGCCCTCGACATGGCCATCACAATCCTTTTTCCTCTACATATTCCATTAAACCCCCTATATTATTCTTCAATGTTTGCAACAGGAATCCTATCATGTCACATTGAATGTTCATGATGAACAGACCTCCTCCAGGCCGAAGCTGCACCCACCTCAAGCATGAATAACTCATCAATGTAGAGTATCATCGATTGTCTAGCCTGAATGTTGCATGTCCCCTCATAATTATTCAAAAGGAGGTAGACAATGTCTCTAGGTCGCGACACATCTTCCAGCTCTCCCACTCGCCTAGGCACTTGAACTGGGGGTATGAGGACAATTACTATTAATGTAACAAATTCTATAATTTTTTATATTTTTAAGATTTCTCCTTTATTTTATCAATTCATATACTCAACTTAAAATTTATTCTACTCTCTACAATTAGCTTCCAACATATGTATCAATTAGTTGTGTCATTTTTCCTATTTTGTAGACTACACCATCATCTCCTCCCACAACCTTCTCTCTACATTCATACCATATGTGGAGATTTCAATACCAATATTCTTGCTCAATTCCACAACCTACTTCATGAACAAAAACCATATGACAAATAAATTCTTTTCAACATAACATTCTATCACTAATGTAGGCAGGGACGTTCATTTCTCTACTTTATTTCATTCCAACGTAGGTAGGGACTTAGCTACTAGGCATCTCTACTTCTTGTTAATATATATTGTTTTCTATGTGTAGATACATCTTGATATTTGCAACATTGTTCCAGGTTGACATGTAGATATGCTTGAATTTTTCCAGTTTCAAAGAAAAGAGGAAACATGTATGCTTTTTCATCAATAAGCCAAGAACATATGGCATGATTCCCTATCCAACATGAATATCTTTTCTTCTTAGTCACATGGCAAAGTTGAAAACGCAAACAAATATTCAATAAGAAATATAATAAGTCAAAAGTCTATGAATGATACTTCACACAAGATAATTTTTGTTTGAACACATCATTTTGTTGCTTGAGTGTGTTTTTTATTTATACAAATATCTTCTTCTTTTTCGAAGTTGGGGACTTAAATTTCTCAAATCCCCCTATCCCATTATTGGAATATATTTGTATATGTTGGGAATGGGTTTAGAT
Source organism: Larix kaempferi (assembly GCA_027924585.1). NCBI lineage: Eukaryota > Viridiplantae > Streptophyta > Pinopsida > Pinales > Pinaceae > Larix > Larix kaempferi. The sequence continues at coordinate 18,713,335 of BSBM01000289.1, forward strand.
ATTTTTAATTAATTGATTATCACTCATGGGACATGTCACTCTGAGAATTCCCAATTTTAGATATCAAAGACACCCTCCCTTTGAGAATTAAACTTAGGGCAATGATGGAAACTACCACCGATTTACCGCTAGATCACAACTCAACTAACATTAAGTGTTTGTTACTAATCATTAAATGGAAAAGTGGACATGAAAAGTGTGTTTATGAAATATGTATAGAAATATTGAACCCACATTATATTATGGAAAAGTATGCCCCTCTTAACCACACTATGGGAATGTATGTCCCTTCTTAAACACATTATATAATTTATCCATTTATAAGTGATAACAATGAGTTGGAATGCACCTCAAAGTATGGGTGTTATTATACATGTCGAAGGTAGTGTATCATTGTAATCAATATGGCATTGACTACTTATTAATCATGTTGACTACCTATTAATTTTGTGTTCATTTCACAATTTTAACCAAAGTTTACAAAATCACTAATTCATGCCTTGCCACTATCCAAATTTTTCTCTCAAATTATATGCCTTTTGAATGGTCGAGAGATTGAAGGTCTTATTGTCGAGCTAGCGGAAACCATCTCGGTATCAAAGAAGTTTTTTAAGTTTTTTAATGTTATATGTGGCCTTCACTACAACCAATGCTCCATGCATCCTTCACCGTAGCCACTACTCCACACCCTTCTTTGTGTCTTCTCAACACCACCTTCTTCATCAAACTGCAACCAACACTCCACGCAGCCTTCATCGCAACCACTACTCCACACCTTCTGTCTTCTCAGCACCACCTTCTTCATCAAGATCCATTCTCCACCGCCTTCACTGCCTTCTTCAACTATCCACTCTTCACTGCCTTCATTTTCTCCATCCAAATCTTGCATCTCCATTCTGCTAGGTAATATAGATGGCTTGTAGTTGGCTCTCCTAGCTACTTCCTATGATGAACTCTTTCAACTTCATATCATGGCTCACTTCCCAAATGGTTTTGGATCGCATCACAATCGGTGAGTTTTAGTTGAATCCTTTTTATTTCCTGCAAATTTTTTAAGCAAATTGTAGTCAGACTAATCAACTCTATGACTACATATTGCATGAAATTATGATTCTAATGGCCACTCATAGTTGATTTTAAAAGAGCTGAAAATCACATATATATAAATCTTGATAGCAAGGTTAGCTTAATCTAACCTGGTATTCATCTTCATTTACCATGGGAGTAGCTTGAGCTTGCTCTGAGTCTTTTGACGTTTCCCATATGCCCAATACTGAACATAAGATACTGGAGCCAATCCATATGTTTTCTCCCGCGGAATGTGTAGAATACCTAATTAAAGTATATTACATCTATATAATAATATATAAATATTTATATATTATTATGTAATAATATATAAATATTTTTATATTATTATATACATGTAATATACTTTAGGTATATTACAAGATATACCTAAAGTATATTAGGTAATGCATTTGCCCAAACCTTTATCTTAGAATCGACAGAAGCCGTGTATAGAGCTCGCTCCAATGAAACCAGAAGTGCGTTTATGGAATCATCATGAGCTCTACATATTTTTGCATTTAAAGGGACCATTTGATAGCATCGATGTTACTGTAGTGAATATAACACATAGTCTGGTATTTTTCCTATACGTGAGCTAGAAGTTGAATTGCGAATTAATAATATAAACATAATTATCAAAATTCTTACATCAATATTGAGACATCAATTTCAGGTAGAATTCAAGATGAAACATTCTAGATTTAAAAATTAGCCAACTATCAAATACTTGAGCATTAAGGTATTTTGAATTGAAAATTTCAATCAACTATCTAATACTTGAAATGGGGATTTTAGTGGCCATATATCATTTTATAGCAGACCAACTTCAACTAAAAAATTGGGGGAAATGGGCACTCATGAAATATTGAATCTTTTGCCCTTTTTATCCTTTTATTGCCTTTTCCACTGTAAACTACACTAATGAGAAGTACACATTTACATAAAAACAATTTCTATAATATTGCATGAACTTTAAACCCATTGCCATATCATTACAAAAAACCTATTTTTATATGAATTCCAAAAGCTTTTTTTTGGCTTACCTATTGGGTAGAATTTTTAAGAGGACTTTGTATTACTACCGAGTTGCTGCAAGAAATAAGATTTGTATAGAACATAAAACAAGACTAATTCTCATAAAAGGTGTGGAACTGAACTGATGACCTTCAAGGCTACACCATCAGTATCATTGCATCTAACCTAAAAATATTGTCATGTTACATCGATAAAAATAGAAAATTCCATCCCTATATGCTACCATTTCTCTCAAACGGAGAATAACAATATTAAAAAAGAGGTTTGAAATAAATTCAAAAAAAAACTACATCTTCAAAATTTGGAAGGCCAATGTTAAGGGCTAGCAACAGCGCATAGGGGATTGAACCTCCCTCCCCATTTGATCAATTCATTTCAGTTTTTTTTATACATAGATAGGGGAGATTTAGGATACAATTGGGGATTTCTGCATGATGGAAAATAACCTGGCCTATTGTGATGACTGGTTGTGGTCTGTAACCATTAAGATCAACCTTCAAAATTAATTAAGCTTAGTTCAATTTTATGATCCTGGTGTGCGCTATTAATCGGTAGAAGATGTTGTGCTTAGAGGTTCCTAGCAACAGGCTTCCTCCTGAATGTATCTTCCAGATGGACCATCTTCAAATTCATAGAAAACCTTGTCATTGTCCATCTCGAAAACTTTGTCCTTCTTGATTACATGCAACTTTTACATGGCTTAAATGTGGCCGTGACATGTTGCATTATGCTTTCATCAAGTTGCATGAGAACATTTTTTAACTTAAGCAATTTAATTATATTTGAAAATTTGAAGGAGTTAGAGAACCACCTATATCCATGCAATCCCAAATACATTTCTTCTTTCTCTATGCGTCGTAAGTGCTACTTTCCTCCTCCATTTGAGATTGACAATAGGCATTGGCATTGGAATTGACCCACTCTGCTAGCTTCACATAAAATTGGCAAAGCCAAAAAGCATCAAAACTCCTCTGGATAGTCGTCGGTGTTCCACTGTTGTAAGTATCTTGATCTTTTGGACGCGTGCAAAGAATCACAAAGTCCAAATTGTATTGAATCTCCATTGTGGGTATCAAAACATTACAATGATAAATATATTTTTTCCATAGAAAAAAGCGTAATTTTATTAATACTGCTAACAAAATTACATTTGCATAATGTATGTTTCCATGCATTTCAATCTATTACCCAGAGGCTCATGTAAAAAGTTTCCAAAAAGGAAAATTGTTCCAAAATAGAGAGTATATGTTCCCACATCAAGACCATATAGGTTTGAACATATATAATCGAAAATCAGAATATGTCGATCCCCTGTAGAAGACCATAATGTCTGTACTATACTAGAGTCCATGCAAACAGTCCCTGGGAACAAGTCCGGTGTATAGCAGAAAACTAAAATTTATGCTGCTAGAATAGTCGTGTCTGTAAGGATTTCGTAGTGTGCATCTATTGAGGGGCCACACCATCGATGAAAGGATGATGGTAGTACTCAAAAAAGGTCTCATTCTGTGCTTCAAAAATCTTCCATTGTCCAAAGCTTAAGAGCAACCCATCCTTGGAAATTTTATCTGCAATGGCATCACGCTCCCGGTAGACATGACGACATACATAAGAATCAAAATTGTCCAACAACCGATGCACCTCTTCTATCAAAGAAAGGAGGAACATATTTTGACAATTTTGGGCTTTGTTTATCCAATTTATGGCATTCATGGAGTTTCCAAAAACTTGTATGGAGTTGCATTCCTTTTCTTTGGAAAAACATAGTAGGAGTTTTAGAGCCATAATTTCTGCATAGTTATTTGTATTGTTTCCCAATCCCATTTGTATTTTGAAAAAAAACATAATTAGACAAGTATAGTGTGGCACCACCACCACAGTTCTGATTTTTTGATGCCCCATCAAATAAGGCCCAGGGGAGGTCCTTGTTTACTATCTCTTCATGTACAACTCTAATAGCTGGGGTGTTCTTTTGTTGAAGAAAATAGGACAAAATATCTAAACTATGGTTTGAGATAAGTTCTGGAATAGAAGGCTTTTCTTGAAAGATAGCATGGTTCCTTGCTACCCATATGCTCCAAATTATAATCAGTGCCAATGCCCGAATAGTTGTTGTGACATGATTAGAATATCAATTCTTCCATGCAACCTCCACATCTACCCCATCCCAATCGATGTTCATGTTCAGCCTTTTTGAGTCTCGTTCCAAGCCTAGACAGTGAATGGACAAGTTAGGAAGAGATGGGTAACTGATTTGATAGTGTTCCTACGTAAGGCACACCAACCCAACCCTTCTACTGACCTTTTGGTCATTATGTCCCAAGTCGGAACCTTTTTTTCCAAAGCACACCACATAAATAACCTTGCTTTCTGAGAGCATCTAGATTTCCAAATGCCCTCCCACCACCATGCAGATTCTTCATCTTGAGGATTTACTATAAAGATTTGATAACCCAATTTTGGTATAAATTTTCCATGTGGGGCTTTGATCCAGATTAACTCAACCAGCCTATCTATTAAGCAAACATGTTTTTCTCAGAGAATATTGAGAAAATTGTTCCAACTGTCCCTTTGTGTGTACGGGATCCCCAAGCTAGCAGCATATTTCCATCCTTTACCCCAAATCGACGTAGTTGTTGGATCAGCAATTTGGTTTAGATGAAATAAACCCTATTGGTGCAAGAGCTGAATAATTTGTTGAGGAAGAATATGATTGTTCTGACATCTCGGCCATGGATCCGCCCCAATACGCACACTCAATCCCCTACTAATTTTCCATGAAAGACCTTCTTTGATAATTGAAATAGATCCAAGTTTAGCCTTCCATACAACTGAAACCGCTTCCCTTCTTTTATTTGGGTTCCTTATCCAATCTATTAATGATTCCAGAGCAATACATTTGTGAGTAACCACCTCAATCCAGAGACTATTGGTAGACATGAGCCTCCATCTCGATTTTGCAGGTAGAGCCTTTGAAAAAATATGTATATTTTTTAACCCCCATCTGCCCAATAGATTTGGTTTGGCTATTCTATCCCATTTTACCCAAGGAAGCACCGAATTTTCATTTCTCCCAAACCATATAAATCTGAAGCACAACTTTCTTGCTTTTTCCAATCATAGCCTTTGGAATCCATGCTAGTAACATCCAATATACTGGAATGTCTTCCATAACTAATTTTACGAAGACCAACCTTCCAGCTCTTGAAAGCCATCTGTGGCTCCAGCTACTTAACCTCTTTTCCAATTTTGCAATCAGCCAATTCCAGTCCTCTTTTCTATACTTATTTGGTTTTATCATAAAACCCAAGTATTTGAGGCCTTTCTCAAAGATCTTTAATTCATACGGGAAGAGAAAATAGTACCTTTGAATTTCAATATCCTCCATGTTTATAGTTGAAAGGGAATATTTCTACACATTTATCACCATTCCTGTGGCCTTCCCAAAAAATTCCAAGATCTCCCTAATGCGCTTTTCAGCATCACCAATAGATCCATCACAGAATATTAGAACATCATCCACAAATAATAGATGAGTTGAGTGAAGAGTAGTTGAATTAGCAATTCCTGGAAATTTTCCCCTGCTCTTTGCATCAATTAAGGCTCTACTGGGTCCTTCCACTACTAACAGAAAAAGTAGTGGTGATAGAGGGAATCCTTAACGAAGACCCCTTTCAGATGGAAAGAAAGGGGAGGATGATACATTTATGAGGACTGCAAAAAGATACTATAGTTATACAACTCATGACCTACTTAATAAAAGAATATCAAACCCATATGAGTCATTAGTAGCCTCAGTTATAACCAACTTCCTCTATCATAGGCTTTTGAAATATCTATCTTCAACACGACCCCTTTCAACTTCTTTATTTTTAAACTGTGCAGTCCCTCCTGGGAAACCCCAGTAGCTTCATGAATCTGTCTTCCTTCCAAGAAGCCAAACTGTCCACTTGAGATGACCTTTGACAAGACCTTATTTAATCATTTGGCTGTGATTTTTTCCACTACCTTGTAGGTAATGTTGCATAAAGAGATCGGTCTGAATTCCTCCATCGAGATTAGGTCTGAATTCCTCCATCAAGATTAGATGATCAATTTTTGGAATGAGGGAAATAAAGGTGTAATTTAGAGGAGGATACATAAAACCATTTGATCTAGATTCTTCAACAAGCCGCAAAAGGTCTTGACTTATAGTATCATATATAGCCAGAAAGAATTCAATCGTCCATCCATCTGGACCAGGGATTTTGTCTTTTTGAAAACTGTGCAAAGTCTTCTTTAATTCCTCTTCTATTACTTCCTCCATCAAATATTTGTTATCTTCCATAGTTACAAAACCCAAGAAAAACTACATAGATAATTGAATTACTTCTACAATAGACACTCGCTCATATGCCTTAAAAAGAGTTGGAAGTGGGTTTTTCCCAAATTTTCTAGTCCTTCAAAGGAGGAAACAATTTCATTATTGTGATCTTTTAATCCCCATATGGTATTCTGCAATTTCCTATGTTTTGAAAAAGCTTGAAATAATTTTGTGTTTTCGTCCCCGCTCTCCAACCAAATAGCCCTACTTTTTAGTCTCCAAATTTCCTCTTGTTCCTTGAGTAGTTGCCTTCGTTTGTTTTCTAGGCCTCCCAGTCGTTCCTTGGTCTCACAGGAGGAATAACCCCCTCCATCCTCCTTGAGCAATGTTTGAATTTCCATTTCAACTAGCTTCAGCTCCTTATCATCCTTTAATTTTTTTATTTTTTCCCACTCCTAAACCTTCTTCTTAATTGAAGACAAGTTTCATGCAAAGTGTAGTGTTGCAAGTCCCCCCTCCTCAAGGCTATAAGAAATCTAGGAAGATTTTATCAAGTTTATAAAGTCCTCATCCTTCATCCAAGCTGCACAAAATTTGAAGGGACTGGCGGGCTTCCTTATACCCCCTTGCATCTCCAGAAAATTTGGATAGTGATCTGATTCTCCACCCGAGTTCCATCATACTTTCTACCACCAAGGAACGATCTAGTCTTTTTGAAATTTCGTTGTCCCCCATTCTTTTATTCGTCCAAGTAGGCCTCATGTTCACTTAGTCAACATCCAAAAGCCTACCTTCCCTTAGTTTTTGCTCAAAGAACCCCGCCAATGGATCAATCCTTACCCTTGGTCCGCATATTTCATGAGAACCCAAGGTGAAATTCAGATCACCTCCCAGTATAACATTATCAGTTTTGAAAGACAAAGATTCGAAAACTTGGGGGAGTGAGAATGCAGAGCTCCAAGAAAACCCTTACGCACACCCTTGTTGCCGCAGGGCCTCATGGCTGCCTGGCCGCAACTAGGTTACCCTCGTTTTCTCCCGAAGAGCTACTCTCGGCCTTTGATCCCCGTAGATTCTTGATGCACAGTGAAGGAGGCAACGTTTTTCTGGAGAACGATCTATCTGCCCCCAAGCGTGATGCTCCAAAGAGGTCTGATACTAGAACGGCGGCCACGACGGTAGTTTTGAAGGTCGCAAAGAAGCCGACCCCCAGGAAGGTTGTAAAAAAAGTAAAGAAGCTTGTCGGTGGGGCTTGGAATCTAACAAATCGGGATCTGTTCCATTGGAAATCTTTCCTTGAGGTATCGATCCAGACAGGCCGTTATTATGTTTCTTCAAAATGGGGGGAGGTGTCTACATCTATCCCCATTATCTCTTCTGATTATGGAGCCAGGGAAGTTCTAGATAGGTTTCAGATTTTTATTAAAATGCCCTCTGGGAAGTCGCTTTTGGTTTGGGTTCATGCTTTTGATCCAGTGGAATCACTAATTGTCGTTCTAGAGCAAAGGGAGGGTATTTCTAGAACTTCTTATTACTTCCTTCACGAGGGTAAAGTTTTGCAGGAAGATTCAAGGCTGATTGATTCTCAGATCTCCAAGAACTCATCTATTTCTATGAGGCATAGAATGTGGGGGGGCGCTGCAGGAAAAAGTGGACCTCCTATTCCTTCTTCGTATAAGGAAGCAACCTGTCCAAAGGGTACTCAGGCTGCCTCTTTCTTTTCTTCCCATCCCAAACCGTATATAGTGGACAAGTTGGATTCCACACCAACCTTGGAGATCAAGAACCCACAGGTTAAACAACTTTTTAGCACGCTCCAATCTGCAGCTGTTATTTGTCGTTATAATGGGTTTTGGCCGAGATCCTTTGAACTTCATCAATGGATTTACACAAACTGGAAAACCAATTGTCAAATCCTTTTATGTTCCAAGGGTTTCTTTGTAGTTCAGTTTGAGTCTCAGGAAGATTATCAAAAGATTTTTTCGCAGGGTCCTTAGTTTTGGGGGAGAGATGGGCTCTTCATAACCCCTTGGTTTTCTGAGTTTGATGCAAACTCCATGGTGGTGACCAAGATGCCAATATGGGTGCGGCTGCCAAATTTTCCTCTACCATTCTGGCATCATTTAGTATTGGAAGATATTGGCAATGTTATTGGGAGGTTTATCAAATGTGATAGCGAATGGAATTAGCAGGGTTTATTCAACTATGCAAGAATTTGTGTGGAGATAGACCTCAGCAAAGGGCTCCCAAATAGATTACAGCTAAAACATGAATCCTTCTCCTGGACCCAGAATCTGGACTACGAAAACACTGCTTTTAAGTGTAGATGTTGTCATCAGACAGGCCATCTACAAGACTCATGCCCCCTTTCTAAAAAGTCTCAAAATAAGAAAAAGGGGTCGACCACAAACCGTAAAAGCTGGCAAGCAGACTATGTTCCACCTCTAGAAGAGGAGGAGGAGGGGGATGGAGAAGAGAAGCAGGATTTACAGAAAAATGAGGAAGATTTGATGAAATCTGAATCATTGGATGCAGAGACACTAGGACAAAAGAACTATGGGGAGGAAACACAATCAAATGTAGTGATCCCTATGGATGCTTCTGTAAGTGGACTAAAGCATGCACATGAATCAGAAAGTTCAGATTCTGATAAGGAACAAGATTCTATGAAGCAATTAGAGGATGAGGCAAGAAAACAATTGACTGTAACTGTGCCAATTCCGGGGAGATGGACTGAAGTGAAAACAAAGAAGAAAGGGAAAAAAGGGAAATTAGAGGATTTTTTCAAATCCTGACATCTTTGTACAATGATGTTTTTCCATGTTTTTATTTCTTTATTCAGACCTATGGTCTATTTTTCCTTTGGTCTGTTATTTGTTCTGCATATCAGCATTTACACTCTTAAAGAGTGATGAAGATCACAATGTAATTTTGTACTCACAAGATGAAATAAAATTACTGCTTTTTTTTCTGGGAAAAAAAAAACATTATCAGTTTTGATAAAGGATTTATGGAAAATAGAATCCCAAAAGACACCCGCTCCTCATAGGGACCATAGATATTCAGGATGATGAAAATTTTATCCAATTCCACCGAAAATATCTCCATCCCTATCCCAGACTCGAAAATCCATGAATTATGGGCCTTAACGAACTTCGGGTTCCATCCCACAACTAGACCTCCAGAGAGGCATCTCGCATCATGAGCAATAAATTCCATGTTCTTTAAATTATTCTTTAAAAGGCTTACAACAACATCGCCTTTTCCCATGGTTTCTTGAAGCATAATAATATCTAGTTGGTAACTTTGTACCAACCTCCTAAGTGCATTTTTTTCATGGGACTTGCCAAACCCCTACAGTTAAGAGAGAGACATTTCATGGTGAAACCCATTCCAAGGCTTTCACTACTCTGAGTGCCCCAAGAACGGTTTTTTGTTTTCCATCTAATTTTTCCTTCCGTGCTCGATTCTATGCGGAGGAAAGTAAAGTAGGTCTTCCACAACCTCTCCCTTTAATGCTACCAGAAGGGTTATTCCCCAACCCTGTGTGATTTAATAAAAGACCAGATAGATCATGAATTTCCCTATTTGTGAGGTGGAAGCAAATAGGAAGATCACTATAGCACAAAGATAAAGGTAACTCTATCGAGGGAGAAGGTGGGTTAATTTGGCCTGTACCCAAAGGTACCCTAGAAAAGGAGAGGGGAGTGTTTTATCTACTGGGGTTTGCAGAGGATTCTCAAATTCCATCCAATTATTTCCAAAAAAATCAAATGAATTTGATAGAGTATCAATATGAGTAGCAGGGTCCAACATCTTACCCAGTGATTCCGTCGAAAACCCTTCTATAGCTTGTGGATCTGCACAAGAATCCTCATGATTACCTTCTTGAACTTGAGCCCCTAAAGTTGAATCCACTCATGCTGATATAAACTAGTCCGAAGCGAAAAGTACCCCTCCAGCCTCACTTGTGGGAAAACTTTTCCCCATTCGATTTGCATCAATCTTACCGGCCTTCGGTGAAACACCACCCAAGACATTTCCACTTCCGAAACCAGGCCGCTTTCGGTTGCAATGGGGACCCCTAGAGAAAGGAAGAGTACATTGCTTGGTGAGATGCCCATAAACATGGCATCTATGGCACCGGAACAATATGCCTTCATAATCTAACTTCTTCCTACACATATCTCTTCCCCAAATAAGTTCCACCTCTTCTATGAGTCCTTCCCTAATGTTTATCGAAACCAAAATGCGAGCAACCGTCATCCTTTTTGTGTGCAGGAAAGATATATCTGCATCAATGAATGCACCCAATGCATTTCCCAGGTCTCTAAAAGAGTCCATAGTCCAAAATTCCCAAGGCAATCTGGGCATCCTTACCCATACCGGGATCACATCCAGTTTTCGCTTTGAGCATAAAAAAGAGGAGTCCATTTCTTAAAGAGGATAAGTGTTGAACCAAGGCTCCAATGTCTCTAAAGGATTAGATCAACATCCTCCTTGTTTTTGAATTTGAACACGAACCATTCCTTTGCAAGAACTCTTGCCCGTGGGACATAAATTAACATATCCAACCAACAATTTTTCCCCATTCTTCCAGGGAATTTAGGCTAGGATACTTTCCCCTCACCTTTCCAACCACCGCAGTCTCGGCCATGTCCGCTAATTGTGCCACAAAAATATCTACACCACATACCAATATAAGGACTTCATTATTTCTATTCACGCACTTATTTTTCCACCTCTTCTTAATCGATCCACTATTGGTTTTGTGGCTGCCATTTGATCCGGTCTCAAGCCTCCTTCCTTCATTATCGCTCTTCTCTGAGGTCGACTCAACTAGATCCCCGCACTGGTCAGTCGATCTAAAAAAGGATGCAATAAACCCATCCGAGCCCTACACAAAATCTTCCTCAAGTGGAGCAACCTCCTTCCAATCACCATGTCTTGTGGGATTTGCAAAGGGCCATCCCGCTTCCAGCATATCAAAACCATAGTCTAAATCCAATCCCTTAAAGGCTATGTGACTAGGAGGTAAACCCTAGTTCGTATCCAGATGAACAACTATATCGTCAATCGTAACAGGGATCCCCAGAAAAGTGTTGAGAGGCACAGAAAATAGTGAGAACGATTTTCCCCCAATGACCGGATATAAAACCCTAATCACTAGTGGTTCCGTGGAAGCTTCAGAGTCCATTCCAAGATTTTTTATGTTATGGGAAACAACAAAACCCTCTTCCAAAACCACCCGACTATCCATCAGATCCCCAACTGTCACGCCGGAAACATCCCTATCTTCTCGATCCACCATGTCTGATTGTTTTTCCACCATATTCCACCCGAAATTCGAAACAAAAATGGACTAACCTTCGAACAGATCCGGGGAATAATCGACCTCATCTACCTCTAGTTAGTCCATGTGGAAAGAAAATCCCCGACATTACACATGTCAGTATACTATCTGTCCACGAGGGGAGATCATGACAAAAATATATGTTTTTTCGAGGCTGCAACTGCAGCCCCTTAGCACATGTTCGTTGTCATAGAACCCTCACTATCCCAAACCAAAGCATCACTATCTTAACATCTACACCATAACCAATCATAAATATATTTATATTAGCTAAATATGATTATGTTGATTATATATGTGATAGAAAGGTGCAAGTTGGTGAGACTATCTAACTACCAGTTTGAAGGCGGGAGTGATTTCTAGTATCAATCCCCTCATTGCAAGGTTTGACTTGTTCTCAATTACGAGGCGATAGACGTATTACAAATAGATATATATCAAGCAGATATGGAGATATCAAGTAGTTTTTGTGATAACATGTATAAAATTATTAAAATAATATTTTACATATCAATAATCCTTGTTGGTCATGAAGAATTAAACTAATATATTAACTTATCATTCTAAGCAAACTATTTGTCCAAAAAAATTAATATATGCAATCGGTAGAGCTAAACAGGATTGGTTTTAAGCATCAATCCCCATTTATTGTTGTTCAGGCTTTCGGTTGATATTTTAAAACGATCGGGGAAGGCATTTATATTTATTACTTAGCATGATATAAATTTGTTATGAATGCTAACTATTCATCGCAAAAGAGGTTACTATCTTTAGTTGTTTGGTTTAATTTGCATATAAAAATTGCTCATAACAACGTTTAATCATGCTGAGTAATATAATCCATATTTACATACTTGAATCCAATTATTAATTTCTGGATGTTTATTTTATCTATTTCTCATCCAAGTAGACGTGTTGCTAAGTTTTTCTACTTTAAATGTTTGATAATATAAATTAACAAAATCCACATTCACTTTTTTTTCAACGGAAAAAAACATACTATTGGTATTCATTATGTGAATCAAATAGTACAAAAAGATTAAGTCGATGAAAAACAACTTAAAAAACATTACATGTCATACACTAGCATTCTTAAATCATCCTCGTCATATCCACAACTTGACGTTCAAAAAACTTCAAAAAAACTACAGCATTTTGGACCTATACCAAAAATGAACATAAATAGTGATCAAGGATTCTCACTGAACCATGATCAATAACTAGATCATCCCAAAATAAAACACCTTCATTTCCCTAGTATGCTTCTTTAGAAAGCCAGTTTGCCTTTGAATTGTGTTGTTTGTATATATGATGGAAGGATATGTTTTTGAGAATTCTTCTGCAAAACCAATATAATCACACTTAATGCTTGAGGGTTTAAGCATCATTGATTTAAAACTTACATAAATATGAATTTTAATATAATCACGATGCTTGAGGGTTTAAGCATCATTGATTTCAAACTTACATAAATATGAATTGTATATGACTATAAATGGAAATCCAACCGAGAACCATTATGTCTTGTGCTATAAATCAACAATAAATGCATATTAGTATAAATTTACAATACTTCAATGTTAATGCATAACATCGATAGATTCAATGCCCATTGTCATCTATCATCAAGATATGGCTTCTGAATGCTATGCAATGGCATGCAAACTAATAACTTTGACTTTTAAATTAAAGGTTACACGACAGGTATCCGCTACCATGTAGCCTTGTTTTACTTTTGATGCTACTTTTTTGGGTGCACATAACCTTTCCATGTTCACTGTGTAGTCAATACATGTTGAAATCATTGAACAACATGGTTTGACATTTGACTTGTAGTAATTGGGTTTTACTTACGATACCATTTATGCAGGTGAAATTATTTTTTATGTCTAAATGAGAAGGAGTGATCGTCATACAATTCTTGTATTTAAATTGATAAATGATTTAATTTTAAAAAAAAATTCATTTTTAATAACTATTATTATTATTAGTCCCTGTCGGTCTACCAAGCAACAGGGAATATAGGAATCGGCTTGCCGAAATTAGTATTAATCTTTTGCAAAACCAATGCATTTTAACCTAATTTTTCTTAGGTATATTTACCTCTGACCAATCACCATTTTGGAATCCTTATTTGGCCTTTTCCCGAGGATTCTGGGCTGCATGCTTTTTCCTTCCGACATCTAACACTTCGAGCAGGAGCATGGAAGAGGACGCAGCAGCACGTGGACATGGACGTGCAGGAATATTAGTAGGGAATGCGCCATGACCAGGAGGGAGTTGTTGTAAACCATGTTATCCATCCCACCATGCAGATCCATCCATCCATGTTATGGTTCTTGTTTAGCAAACCATGCAAATCCATCCCACGTTATTCGACATTCTCGGAGCGTTGGTTTACTACTATCCTCTGGTTGGACGGATGAGAAAAACCGCCTGTAGAATCTGAATAATTGCTCCTTTTCCCATTTTTCTTTTCCACTGGTTTTTCTTGGGAGAGCTTAGGTATGGTTTCCAAGGCAGCCAATCTTCTATGCATATGTTGTATTTATGTGCCAATGGGATGAATTACAGCTCCTTTGTTGGATCTGTTTGAATATGCATGATTAGAAATTTACAATGTGCAGTGCAATGAAAGGGCAGGGTTGTCCATTGCGGATGCCTGCTACTGTTACTGGTCTCCTCCTGATTTCAGTGGTAGCATCTCTAGTATTTCTAGCTGATAGACTCACTTTTTCTACTACCTATGGAAAGTACTCTCTTTCTTATTTGCTCTCAGGTCTTAGATATTTGGTTATTTGCCCCTGTGTTTATTGTTGGCGTGCTTATTTAAATTTATAGATTTGATTGGTTTACGAGATGGTCTTGCAGCCTGAACATGGAAAAAACCCCATTTTCTCTATATTATTCGAGTCATGATTCCAAACCTCCGTTACTAGATGAAGTGTGCATTAACCTTATAGAATCTCGTGTCCTGTACCATATGCTTTTCCTGAATGGGCTATGTGGATTTGAATGTCGATATCATTTTTCTTTGTTGTGCTTTTAAAAAAACTATGATGGGTTTCTCAAATCGGGGAAAAAGTATTTCATTGACAATATTTCTAGTATTGTAAGTTAAAACCACTTCTCAATTTCTTTGGGGTTTTGCTTATATGTTTGAGCTTCCTTGCTTTCAATGATTTTTCTAGTTTTCATTACTATACGACCAGTTCCTCTATTGGTTCGTGTTTTTTATGTTGGTTCGTGTTTTTAACGGTCACAGGAAAGGCGGTGTTGGTGTTTGATGTGGAAGGAGACTCAAGAGTCGTGGAAAGAGTTAAATTCAATCTTTCCAACTCCCTGCATTTTCGAATATAAAAAGCAACTAGACAACATTAATTTTGGACTAAATTTTAACAAATTATTATGTTATTTTATCATATTTATAAATACGAAGATTTCAAAAACTTATTGGCATTTTATAAACATCAACATATACATATACATGAAATTGATTTGGCTTGGTTGTTTTATATCTCTACTCCATGGCTAAATCTTTGGCCGCTAATTCGCCAATTTGGGGTAGTAAGACTTACCCATCCGCCCAAAATCTCCAATCAAATTAAGTTGGGCAACGGCGCACTCAGACTTCACCATCCAAATTGCCAATTTAATCGAGAATCGGCATTCAAATTAATTTGGCAATGAAATTGGTGGTTCACTCACAACATCGCGATTCCCCAGTAATTTATTAATAGCCGAACATGAAACTCCGCACTCAAACTTGAATGGAAAATTTGTGCGAGTCCATTCGAGATTGTCCCAACTTTAGATTCACACTACCCAATTAGTTTTCCAAAAAAGTAACTATTCATGACCATGAAAAATCATGGTAACTTTAACAAGTATTTTTCTAGCATCTATTTATGAAATTTGTCCATTGGTTTTAGCTTGGGTGGTTGGGAGGAAAGATTGTTGCCCTCCCCACCCACGTTCAATTCTTGTAAGTGACATGATGTTCTTGTTGAGCCCCATTGTAATGATTGTATTTCAAGCTTTCCTTGATTCCTTCGAATAGCAGCAGGAAGGTGATTAATTTCTCAATGGATGTAGCCCTCTAACAAATGGTGAACCATCTTTAAAAAAAAAATCTATCTATGAAATTTAAATTTTCTACAAATAGTAAAAATCAAATAAAGTTCAAACACTAAATTCATTGACCAAATTAAGTAAATTTTTGTTTGCACCACTTGAATATTGCAGAGACAGGGGAAAACGGAACAGAGCTCATAGGCTCGCTTACACAAGGAATGGTCAAACCAATTCAATTAATCAATGTGAACATATTACAATATATAGATGCAGCTTACAAAAACAAACCCAGTCCTAGATCCATAAGATGTAGATATCAAACTAACAAAGGATAATACACATCAATTCAATCTAGCATAATACGCCTAGCATTTCTACATTATTCCAACATACCCCCTTAATGTATAAATGGATTGTCTACAACACCTAATTTCTGCCTAAGGATGAAGTGAATCTTGCCAAAAGGTTTGGTAAATATGTCAGCGACATTATCACTTGTGTTACAATAAATAAGTTCAATTTCCTTAGACTCTATCTTTTCTCTGATAAAATGATGTTGCAGCTCAATGTGTTTTGTCCTTGCATGGTAAAGTGGATTGTGTGCAAGTTTGACTACACTTTGATTATCACAATGTACTTTTGTGGGTTCTCTTTGCTTTTCTCCAATGTCTTCAAGAATCCTCCTCAACCAGATAGCTTCACATGTTGCACTAGACATTGCTTTGTATTCAGCTTCTATGGATGATAGAGAAACAGTTGGTTGTTTCTTGCTGCCCCATGATACGACTCCGGATCCAATGTTGAATGCATATCTTGTAGTAGATCTTCTGTCATCTAGATTTCCTGCCCAATCAGAATCAAAAAAACCTGCCAATTGAACATCAAACTTATCAGTGTATAAAAGACCAAAGTTCACTATCCCTTTCAGATATCTAAGGACTTTCTTTGCTGCTATCCAATGACTGTCATTTGGTTTAGCCATAAACTGGCTCAAAATGTTGACTGCATATGATATATCTGGCCTTGTGGTAGTGAGATAATTCAGGCTTCCCACCAACTGTCAATACAACGTACCATCTACATCCTTTGATCCATCTTGACTGCATAACTTCACATTCTATTCTAAAGGAATTGTTGATACTTTGCAATCACTCATGTTGAATCTATTCAATATTTCCCTCACATACTTACTGTGAGTGACCAAAGTTTTTCCAGATTCTCTCCAAACTTCAAGTCCCAAACAATAGTGTAATTCTCCAAGGTCTTTCATTTCAAACTCTTGTGACAGTATATTTTTTATTTCAGTAATCAACTTACATGCATTCCCTTTAATGATGAGGTCATCTACATATAAAGATATCAAACAAATATTTCCTTCCTATCATCTTTTGGTATGTGAGCAAATGCTTTACAACCAAAGATGATAATACAGATAATGTAGATAAAATAGCAGAGACAGGGGAAAACAGAGCAGAAAATCACTGTGTGGAGATCTTCACCCCAGCACTTAGTGAATGCAGTTATTGTTCCTCGGAATGGGCGTGGCAATGCCCCAACTTGGACAGGCTTGGAGCTTCTCACACAGTCCAGCTTCTCACAGCCTTCAATACTCACGCGTTGAATGTTCACGTGGCTGTAGTGCAGCTTTCCTCAAGCAGTCCTCAGCAGCGGCGGCTTCTACTTCACGGTGATGGCAATGGTAAAAAAAAATTGAGCTCCTTCAATGCTTACGCTTAGCACTCACCTGGAGCTCTGATACCAACTTGAATATTGCAGAGACAGAGAAAACAGAACAGAGCTCATAGGCTGGCTTATACCAGGAATAGTCAAACCAATTCAATTAATCAATGTGAACAGATTACAATATATAGATGCAGCTTACAATAATAAACCCAATCCTAAATTCATAAGATGTGGATCTCAAACTAACAAAAAATAATACACATCAACTCAATCTAGCATAATACGCCTAGCATTTCTACATTATTCCAACAGCAGCAATTATTCAAAACTCATAAAAAAGTGAGAATGCTACGTGTCTGCATTATTGAAAACTCCATTAAAATAAAACTTTACTTTATGATCGATAGTAAAGAAGATTATATGTTCTCGATCGATATTCTGATTCGACCAGGACATGGATTTAAGGGCGGTGCGGTTGAGATTTGATTAAGATTCTACTGAAAACAATATCACCTTCTTCTATGAGACTTATCAAATATCATGACAACTGCTTTTTGTTTTATGATGAGGACAAATGCAGATACAGACAATGTAGATAAAATATAACGTGATTTGTTTTATTATAACAGATAAAATTATATTTCTTTCTTAATACTATTGCAATAGATCAAATTAAATTTGATAAATTATTTTAGTTGTAAGTTTTTATCAAAATGGAATGTCTACTAAAAGCTAGATGAAGAAAGTTGCACCTGTCTTTCATTTTGAATTTTGATTTTTTTTTATCAATTGTGAAGTAGGGATGTTAATCACAAGGGAGCCAAATCTTCTTCACTCAACATCATTCAGAAATAGGTTTAACCTCAACGCCTACCTACCAAATATAATCTATGTTCCGCTCGGGTTTAACCTAGCCGTCTCCATGTATGAACTAAGCGTGGATGTTTTTTGTTCTTATCATGGTGACATCATATATATTTATAGGGTGAGACGATAGGTCGCCCGGACTGCCTTTTGGGCCACAAAATGTAATTTAACATGACTTTGATGTGAAATTTAGCATTCTGATCAAAGAAATGAAACCTAACCTACACGGTTAATGAAAAATATATTTTTCGAGCTAATTATCTTTGACATGAATAAGAAGATTGGATTTTTTCTGTGTATAGTTGTTTTTCCCAACATAACATGTTCTTAAATAGTTTTACGTTTACCTCCTGCTTTCCCTTACTTTCCATCGTTTGATATAATTCGTTCCTGATCGTTGTCACCGAGTCGAAACAGGCTTATACGCGCTCCTTCCTTGCCACATTAGTGAGTAGATAGCTGGGCAGGGGGAGTGGACAACTGCAATGTTTCTAGTGTAGACCAGACTGCGCCTCTGCGCCTCTGTCCGGTTGAGTGGGGTAGCTATGAGAGAAGACAAGTATGGAAACATTGGTATCTAAGGGCTGGTTTGATTGGCCCTCTCTGTTGAGAGTCATCCCATGCAATCACAACGCAGGAGCAGGGATCTAGCTCCCCTCTTCTCCTTATCTAACTGACTGAGTTAGATCTAGACTTTACGGTGTTACAGTTTGAATTTTGGATCGAAGTTAGAAGTGAGACTTATTTTCTTATGGAGGCCCATTATTAAAGTCCGAGATAAATTCGATCTCAATAACCCGTTGTTTCGTAGCCTTCATCTAAATGTGTACATCAAGTATTGTTTCACACCTGTCGTTTGCAATTCTCGAGCTCTTCACAGCTGTAGGTATCAACCATAGAGTCTCGAAATGAGTCTTGCCATATGACATGTTCCCAACTACCCGTAGATCTGATCAGTCGGACACGTAGTTTTATGCGATCTGCAGAGTCGCGACTCGCAATAACTGCAATGCCCTACGTCCTAGTGGAAACAATGGAGTAAATTTCTTACCGTGGCTATATAATAGTTGGCGCCGTTACACTTTACAATTTCGTTGGGGTCGTTACAGTTACAATTTTTTCGGGATACTGTCTGAGTTAGCGATTACGACACTATGATTCTTGTTTTGATATAAATTCTAGGGTTAGCCTTTCGGCTTCCTGAATCACTATGTTCTTGGAGTATATATGTATAGCATTGCAATTTTGATAAGAATGCCTTCGACTCTGTTTAATGCGTAGTTTGAGAATGGTTTTTCAGCTACGCTATGTATAATAAGTTATGCATAAATTATATTTAGCCTTTAGGCTCTTTATGTAAGATACAGTCTAGTTTTATCTCCTGTGGGTTTATGCCTAGCCTTTCGGCTCTGACTTTCGATCTGCGCATGGATTAGGTTTAAGCCTTTCGGATTCTTGGCCCAGAGATACATTCTGCTATGCGTGGTGTTAATTTAAAGGCAGGGACGGTCGAATATAAGGCTGGACAAAGGCTGAACTTTCTTTGTTCCTTGCCTGTGTCAACTCTCTAAAGGATCTGACCATTCAACCTGTTTTAAGTTATAACATTGTTGAGAGGTGGATCTTGATGACAGAATTTGACAGCACCTTTATCTCGTCCTTATCGTTGCTTTTACTATTCAGATCCCGTTTTATGTTGTAGCTTCTCGGCCTTATGAGAAACTTCTCTGGAGAACGAGCAAACCCAAGCTCGCTAGGGCATCTCTGCCTCATCTCTGCCTCTGAATTTCCTGGTGACTTAACTATTCACCGATTCGCTTAGTGTATTCAATTTCAAATAATTTTGCTATCATTTCTTATGTGCCATTGATTATTAGTTTGCAGGTGAATGAATAGCGTCGACCACGCCAAGAGTCCTTGCATTGATCTGGTGATGCGAAAGGTTCTACTCTCACATATATTTTTTTATAAACCCTCCAGGAGTTTCCCTTATGGAGTCGTGGTCATTTTCAGTATAGTTTGAAATGCCTGCACAATGTTACCCTCACCAGGGTCTAGGGTTTCTGAGTTGTTTGTTTGGTGAATGAAAGCACATGAGTGCGGCATGTATAAATCTAGGACGACCTCCACGGCCATGGGTGCTGAGTAGCTGATGTACCTTTTGCTAGGAGTAGCAAGCATGACCATGCGATCTATTAAATTTTTAATCTCTATGATGCTCTGCAGCACTTCCTTCAAATCCTCGGCCGTGGTGAATCCAATGCTGCCCTTGCACATAAGGGCGTAAACATCCCTTTAATAGTGTAGTGTATGTTCACATATTAATTTTTTTAAGTAGTGTAGTGTATGTTCACATATGAATTTTTTTAAATGTTTGTATATATACATTTGATACTATGTGTATATATGATATATTTTGTGTATTAATGCTTTGTTCATTGTTTGATGACCTCTCAAATGTTAAGTGATTGTGCATTAATACCATGAGAACTATTGATTAAGAGGTAATGTCAATGGTTAATTTTGTTCCTTGTTAATTATATAATATAATGATTGGGAAAGAATGACTATGAATCAAATAGTGTACTATATGTTCACATATGAATTTCATTAGATCTTTGCATGCATACATTCAACACTATGTATACTTCACATATATCATGTTTTAAAGATTTGTTGTTCAATTAGATATTGGTTGTTCAAAAATTACAATAAGATGTTTATAATTTTACTTATTGCCACGCACATTTGTAACCATCATCTTTACCATTTAAAAATCAAGAAAATTTCATTTAAATTGTATATTTTTTTTAGGAAAATCATAGGGATCTCATACATGATATCCCATAGTAATTGTGTGCTAGAATAATTTATATGTTGATGCAAAGGTGAGTGAAACAAATATGTAGATTAGGAAGAAATATATAGAAAGAACGATAAATATTAATATAACAAGTGGAAATCAAGGGCATGCATTATTCCATTTCTTTCACAACTGAGTGTGTGTTTTGTGAGTGTATGTTTTCTCCATGGAAAAAATAGGTTGAGTTATAACATACTTGGTATAGCCTATTTGCATGTGGCATACAAGGTTCTTAGGAGCATTTAAATTTCATTAAAGTTATTTTGATTTTCTAATTTATAAAAAGATCCATAGATGAATGAACTAAATCTTTAATACCATTTTAGCATGAATCGGTTCCAACAAATGTTACAATATCTTTATACCAAACCTCAAAAAAAAAGTTATTACATTTTTAATAAGAAAAATGGAAATTACAAACATCATTAATATTTCCTATAAAGGTGCAAAATACTCATATTTTCAAAGCTATGCTAAATATTTCAGGTTTCTCCATAGGATCATATTTATGAAACATTATGTAGGAAATAATTTCAAATTTACATTAAATATTTAAGTCTTTTTTTTTATCTAGTCACGAATTTATGAAAAAATCACTAAAAAAATAGCAC
Organism: Larix kaempferi; assembly: GCA_027924585.1. Classification (NCBI taxonomy): domain Eukaryota; kingdom Viridiplantae; phylum Streptophyta; class Pinopsida; order Pinales; family Pinaceae; genus Larix; species Larix kaempferi. Next base: position 18,735,195 of record BSBM01000289.1, read on the forward strand.
ATATCCTAGATAAGTAATCCTTCGGAAAATAAAAACAGTTCATCATAAACATAAAAACATATTTCATATTGATATCTTTGAACAAGTTTCATTGGCTCCCTTTCATTTTCCCATGGTCAAGCAACTTTATAAAATACACATAGATGTAATTGAGAAAAGAATGATGAAAATGTATCACTATCAATTACTATGAATGTGAACATGTAGGCACTTAATCTTAGGCCATTAGTCCACAACTTGTTGTGTACTTCAAATTTTGTTTTTAATCTTAGGCCATTAATTTGAATGTGAACATGTAGGCACTTAATCTTAGGCCATTAGCCCATTTTTTTTGCTTTTTAAAATGAGAGATTTGGAAAATAAGCTAATTGAGAATTGATACACTATATTAAGGTTGTGGGTCTCAATAATACTCCACGTTGTAATAATGGTTCGTGGGAGACATATTCACTCCACAGTGTAAAGTGTTCAATTCTATCAATTTGTCAATATGTCAAGATTTGGGTCCCCACATGTCCGTTGGACCATTAAGTGACAAGATCAAAAGTGGAGTCCCCACTTGCCCTGAATCTAGTTAGTGTAGTTGTGTTTCACCAACACCTCCAGTTGTGAGTGACCCAATACTACTTGTGAAATGTATAAATAAATCCCTCCTCCTCATTCATGCATTTGTTCATTTAAGGGTCTAGGAGTCGAGAGAGTCTAGCTCTAGTATATGCTCTTCTATTGCATTGCCTTAGTAATCTGCAGAATCAAAAGTTGAGACTTCCTATCAAAAATTTCACCAAGACGTTACAAGGTTTAATAATTTGATGAAAGATTCGCCAAGTTTTTACAATATTTTATAATTCAATGAAATATTTGCCAAGATTTTACAATATCTTCTAATTTAGTGAAAGATTCGCCAAGATTTTACAAGATTCTCTAATAGAATGAAAGATTAGCCAAAAAATTATATATATGTATATTATATTGTTGATAAAATAGCCTTCAAATTTTCCTATATATTAGGGAGATTCGCCCATTTATTATACATATAAATTTTGGGGGTGTTCTTAAAATTATCCCTGGACTCTTCTTGCCTCGAGACTTGCACGCATTGTAACGAAGTATCTGGGCGTAAGTGGTTTACTCTTATCATTTCATTCTGATTTAAATGCTACATATAAGTGGTTTGCCATTGTCATTTGATTCTGCCATTATTCTCTGGTTATTTAAGCTCTTCCCACAACCTGACTACTTAGCTCTACTATACCACTATCCTCAATCCATTGTTCGAAAGCATGGTAACAATGCAGATACGTCTAGATTAGTATCATGGGGAGATATTCTTAGAAGTTAGAACCCACAGGAAACAACATCAAGCACTTCGCGCATCAAGACAACATACTAATATACATAAGATTCATGATGGGATACTTTGAGTAGATCAGTAACATCATTGCATGGCATCCTCAACAGTTCCATAAAAATGGTTTCCAACTCTTTCCTCAATGGATGTTGTGCCCTTATTTCCTACATAGGGTTTAAAAGATTTCAAGGTTGTTAAACAACCCAAGGAATAGTGAAGCAATCTACCTCAAGCGGTTTGTTACAGATACAAAACGAAAATATCAGCTGCAAGGGTCTCCTCATCTAGCTTCAGACACTGTCAATCATAAAAAAAAATGCATTTTCAAAATCTCCATAGGTTCACGGTTGTGTTTTTCCCTAGGTGTATGTCATGTTTTTTAATTCCTTACGCATAGATCAAAGCACTATGGGAAGACCAGTGACATAATAGAAGGCATTCTGACATAGGGGTAAGCCGACAGATTACAGAAGGGCGATTGTGAATGGACTCGGATTTCCTTTTTGAAACACGAGTTGAAGTAACATCTAGTGATTCCTTGCACGACAAGCAACCATGTTAGTGATATATTACGGTTACATTAACTAGAAGGTAGGATAAGGAAAGGAGGTTCCTTTTATTACAGTGATGGGAAGGTAATAGAAGGTAACGTGGTGTTTTTGTGTTCTCTTATTCTATTAACAATAAAAATGGTCAATTCAAATCATTTGTTCATTTAGGAATGAATATTATTATTTTTTAAATTGTAAATATATAATTTTTCAATATCTTTTGTCTAATTCGAAATGAACATTAACATTATTTTTTTGTCATAAATATATAATTCCACTAGACTTTGATTTATCTTTATAAAAAATTATCCTGCAGGGTTGATAATCATATTCCATTAAGTGTTTTGGTCCCTTGCATTTGTATTCCTTCATTTTTATCCACCTTACACTGATATTCATATTATATCCTTCTACATTGGATGCTTGGTGACATTAGCACATCAATCACTTCACCTTCCATCCATCTTCCATTCATGTCTGTCATTCTTGTTTGGACTCTCACAGGTTATTGTTCTTCACTTTATATGTTCTTGTTTGGGTTCTCGAAGGTTCTTGTTTTTTACTTTATCCACATCACATTCACTCCCGTGGGTTTAATAATTGAAAGCACATAAGCTTCCGTCAAGCCATTTACTTTCGTGGTTTCCAAATCTATGCAGCTAGAGGCCCCACAACTTTGCTATTAAAATTTGCCGGCAAAAGATGGATTGAGTGGGGATAAAATGAGAGTTTGTTTGAGGTTGTGAAATTCTTCCTTTGGAACGTATTTTTAATTTGGGTGAATGAGTGGAGATAAAATGAGATTTTGTTCGAGGTTGTGAAATTCGTCCTTTAGCATGTATTTTGAATTTGGATGAATGCAAGGGTACACCAGAAATGATGCAATTGTGGATTCTAAAGTTCAAATTACAATTTTAGATTGCAAGCTGAAATTATCACTTGATTGATACTCAATATACTACTTGTAAGTATTTTACCATTGTCATTTGAATTTGAGAGCACTAAATTTAATCGTTCTCATTAATACTAGTACTTATAAATGGTTTATTATACAATGATTTAATTACTACTTACAAGTAGTTTATGTGAAATGAGACAAAATCCAAATATGGGAGACTAAAGGGTTGCATCTAAGTTAACTTCTACCCAAGTAAATTGTAATCTTTGTAGTGTGCCCCTTTTTTTTATTATAGTTTTTTTTCTCTGTAAAACTCTAACGCAAGATTGAATAACAACTTACGGGCTTGGGTATTACAATTACCCTTCTCGAAGACTTCTATTTCATGGTCTTAGGATTATTTTTTTATTCCTTTAAAATCTTCTTATTGGAATTTTCAAAGGCCATTTCACCAAGGGTTGAATTTCGATACTTGGTTGTAGGTCATGGGTATTGTTGTTGTTTTCTTCTATTCCATGTATTTATTTGGTTTTACTAATCATGCTTGTTCTTTCTAATTAAGTGAATAGATGTATAACACAATGAGAATTATTCTTTTAATTTGAATGCATTTTTTATATAGAGTTGTGAGTCAAGAATTCCAAATTCATAGCGCATTCGTGACCTTGACTTTAAGCAAATGTCGGTGAGTTATCATTAACCCTCCTTGCCCAGTGGTGACCCCTTCTCCATGATTTTATTTCTATAAGGTTGATGAGGGGGTTGAAAAATTATGTCAACGATAAAAACCAATATGGGGTTCCAACCATCAATTCGCATGGCTAGGTGTAGCTTATACTTTTGTTCTTTTCCAGCTTAACTTGAACAAGGTTGTGCGTTATGTTACCCAGCATGTTTCTTCATGTAAACTTGTTGAAATATTTACAGTACTAAATTCTTTACGGGAATGATGGTTTTAAACTTTCAATTGTTCTGCTAAACATTAATATGTTATTAATGAAACGCTAGATTTTTTTCTTGTATTGATTGTCACTATGATTTGTAATTTCACATAAGGGAAGCTATGTTCTAATTTATTGGTGGTACAACACACCAAACATGTAATATTAACAAATGCCTTTCTTTACCATCCAAATTATCCTACATAGTTTTGTAGGATCGAGATTTTTTATGTCATTGTCTAATGTATTTGATAGAATGAAGACTTTCAATTCAAGATTAGTTTTATGGATTAAGCTGCTATTTCGTTCTTTTAAATGAAATTTATGTATTTACTCTGCTATGTTTAAAAAATTATTATTATAAATTAGAGATGGAAATTTGCTTGCAATCTTAAGAACGTACCCTAAATTTGTCGGCTTGGACATTTACAACATTGGAGATGTTTGATCGTTTATTAAAGTAGGTTAGGAGTTTTTCCAAGTTCAGTTTTAATCATGCATTGTGGGTAACCATACTCTAATGATACTTACACAAATATGTAATACACTTCACTAGGTGAATTTAAGGTATTTAACCTCTTGATTTGAATCTTTCTTAAAACCCACGAATTTAAATTTAAATGGGGCTTTTATACCTCTGAACAAATTTTCAATCTCACGTTTTCATATGATATTTAAAAAAATATATATATATATATAATTTACAAGTTCACGAGGTGAAATAAAGGTATTCAACCTCTTGATTTGAATCTTTATTAAAAATCATGAATTTAAATTTAAGTGGGGCTTTTATACATCCAACAAATTTCCAATCTTATCTTTATATGATATTTGAACTCTCTCTCTCTCTCTCTCTCTCTCTCTCTCTCTCTATATATATATATATAAAGAATTATTTTCATATAAAATATAGACCTGGTTAGGCATAAATACAATTATAAGCAAAAATGATTCCAAATATTTATCCCCTAACTAAACATTTTCATTAGCATACAAGGAAAATGCAATCTTTTCTCTACTATCCACACACACATATATACTTATTTGGTCTTTCGACCTCCCATACACTCCGTTAAAATTTAAGACAAAGCCCAAGTTTCTTGTTTTGAACTTATATATAACATATATTTTTTGTCATTAACTCTCATTAATTCTTTGTCAAACTTGAATATAATGATTTCAACAAATTAAACTATAAAAAATAATATATCTATCCAACTTGATTACAATACTTACAACAAATTAAAACTGCAAATAATATATCTATAAGCACTAGTCAAATTTGAATTTGATTATTAAATAACTTCAGAGACAAAGTCGACATTAGTTCCCACATGTAGACTCTTTCTTGCCTATTCCCAAAGGCTCGGTTGTTTTTTCAAAGACTCAATTTGTTTATGCTCCTATTTATAAATCATGTTCAAGCTCCAAATGCTCAGTTGTTTTTTCAAAAGCTTAGTTTGTTTATGCTCTTATTTATAAATCATGTTAAAGTTCCAAATGCTCAGTTGTTTTTTTTCAAAAACTCAATTTGTTTATGTTATATTATAATATTTATATATAATTTTACTGCAAAGCTAAATACTATCTTTAGTGGTGCAAATAAATCACTGAATATCATCCTATGTAATCATATTATAAGTATTTATCATATTGGCTATAAGCATTCATCACATTGGCCATATAAGCATTCATCATATTGGCCATTTGTTGTTTCAACTTTGTTTGCCATATGGGAAGAAGATAAAGCTAATCAAGAATTGATGACAAAGATTTTGACGAATGATTATAATGTTGTTTTTTTGTGAGCACGTGAATTGATCAATATTCTTTGTTAGTAAATGTTTACATGGTCGTAAATAGGTTAAAAGAAATGTGAATTTTGTATATGGTGATGCCTAATTTTTACAATGGATAATGTATATAGGAATGTTAATAATGAAGAGTGGTTTTAAAGTTTTTTAACTAATATGTAATGTGTCATCATTTTGTATTTTTGAAATAAATTCTTTTACAAACATGTTTAGTTGTGTGATTAGTTTTCTTTGTATTGTAATACATCATCAATTTGTACATTAAAGAAAAAATTTCAACAACATTTTTTAGTTGTATGTGTTATTTGCAAATTATTACTTAATTCAATAACATCATCTTTTTGTTTTTAAATAAATAAGTATTAATTAATATTTAAAACAGGGACTAAGCTGCAAGCCCTTCTTGTTTAACAATTTAGTGTAAGTCAACGCATTTTTTATATTGAATTTAAACATTGCTTTGAGTGCATTAACCCAGCTTTTAACCCAAGGTGAATTTCTTTCTGTAAAGATATTGAAATACCACGTCTCTTCGCAAAACACAAGTCATCACCAACCCGGATCTTGACCGGTATTCTCTATCCATTAGATCTGCTGCCAGCTCTAACCAACAACCCTAGCCCCACCCAGCCACACTAAACGGATTTAAAAATAGTTTACCAATAGGACTCCCCTGTTTTCTGCTCGGAAGTAAGAGAGTCCTCTCCCGACTGCCCGGATGCCACCGAAATATTTCTGAGAGGCGTTCCCCTTCGTGTATCGCTGGGAGATGAATTACTTTTCTAGTATATATCTCGTGTGATGTTGAGAGAACGCTGTGATGTCCACTGGCATTCTAGTTAATCAACACAGACGAAGACTTGAAATAAGTTACACTCCCCCACATCTACATTGATTCATCACATGGATGTCAGTAGTTTTTTTTTATAATATTTTATCTTTTGGATGTCACTGTCTATAATGTATTTTTGTTTCCCGTTGGTACAAACTGTGATATAAATCTTTAGGAATTCCCTTATGTTCACATCAAATGGTTGTGAAGAATCATTCTATCTTATGAGCTTTCTAAGGCCAACCAAGGATGTCTCAATTTTCATTCTCCTTATTGGTCAATACTAAATAGGCAACGATCATCATTCACCCTTATTACGAAGAATTAAGAATTAAGGGCACTTGAGCAGGTTTGCAATATGGTTGCACGACTTTAGTTCTTTCTCCAGACCTTCCGGAGCATTTATTCACCCTTCAATCAATATGTTGTGATCCTGGGATTTTTTTAATGTCCAGTTTTATTTTCAGTCCTTTATCCAGTTAGTTGGTTTGAAGATCTATTGCAAATGTGGATTATATAATTTTGTTTGTTGCCATAGGAGCCGAGTGCTATTCTTAAAAAAACTTGTTTTTTCAAACAGTCTTATAAAAAAAATTTACACAGAAAACCTGTAACTTCTCATGCTTCCTGGAAACCTTCAAACTTGGTCTTTTTAACCATTACAAACAGAGCCAGCCGTCAATCAAACCAAGAACCAAAAATTAAGCATCATAAACCAGCGAATTAGCCATGAGGAAAGAAGGTTTATTACCTTAGTGGATGACAATCATAATTGTGGCCTCATTTTCACTGCAGCTTCATCTATAATTGATCTATTTCTACTTAGTTGGGTAAGCACCTCCTCAACCAGAATACTGAATTAAAACGGATGGACCACACCCCTGTAGCTTCTTACTAGTCTTATTGGAGAGAGACCGAGTTCATCCCGTAGGCCTAGTTTCAGATTACTCCATAATCCATATCTTAACTCCCCAGGACATAGGACCGGGTTTCCCCAAGGGTCACAAACTAAGAGACCGATTTGAGTAAGCATCCAATTTCTTCTTTCCAGGTGTCAGGCGACGTTAGCTATTCGCGTCATGCTGGTGCCTCCATTGTTGTTTACTGGATGATCAAAGTTCAAACTGCTTGGTTTGTCGTTGATCTCTTTCCATCTACAAGGAACATGGCCACATTGGTTTACATTGTCTTTTGAACAAGAAATTGTACAGGTGCTGAAGAGGGTACACATGCATGGTGCTCTCAATGGTCGTTGATGCTTTTTCTGTGATAACATTCTAACTTCCTGCTTGAAAAGGGAGTCTATTCATGCGTTTTGACGTGTGGAATTCGAATACCCAAGCCTGCATTTTAGTTTACAATGGTATTTTACTTTAGACAGCCCAAGCCATGCATTCTGACGCGTGGAACCATCAATAATATTTATTAATGAAAATAGGATTAGTTTCTTTAATAAAAACATCATAATTAGATTTAAACAATCGCATTGATTCATGTGCTTTGTTTATATCGTCATTTGATCTATTGTTACGGTTTACAAGTCTTAACTCGGAGCAATATATTTATGATCATTTTATATCTTAACTCAGAAACAATATATTTATGTTTGTAAATGGATATCTTTGTAATTTTACTGTAAAACAACATAACTATGCCAAAGTCTAAAACTTCTACTCGCTTTACATTGTATTTTAATGGGATAATATATTATTTGTGTTTCAAAATAGCTTACATCTCAATCACGATAGTGATATTTTGTTTATTACGAGACAAATATTATATTGTCATAGTTCAAGACTTCTAATATTTTTATCTTTTATTTTATTAGGAACAATATATTTATGTTTCCAAATATATTCTATCAAAATCTTGACAATGATGTTGTTAATGTTTACACTCATGCAAAATTTATATATAACACGCTTAAAGATTAAGACTTTTGCTATCTTTACTTTATATGTTAATGACCTTGAAAACTAGCAGACTCTTAATTCTCCGAACTAATGTGACAACGATCACACACTCTTTGGGGATTCTCACCCTATCAGTTCAAACCAACAAAAATTGAAGTCATTTTTCAAAGAGTGATGATGCGACATTGGCTATATATATATATATGAACGAGAGTATTATCACAACAACAATTTCCTAATATGTTCCATGAATATCATTATACTCAAAGAATTCAAAAGAATTCTAAGCCATCATATTGCATTAGGCATGCAATCCTAGCTCATTTCATTTCAGATTCAAAGAGTAAGGTCTAAAAGAGCATCAATACAATTTTGGATCTTTTCATTTCATACATTAAGTAATCATTAAACTTTGCCATCAAGTGAGCACAAGTTCATAGTAACATTCACTTATCAATGTTTGTTCAATTTTATGAACATAGTTTATTCAACCATATACTACTAGAAATATTTAGCCATTATTTACATATTGTTATGATTTAACCATAAGCCCATGTCACTAATATGGTCTTCAAGCTCGCTTATCTACAGTTTCCACAACCATACAACAATGCCAATGGCATATCCTTTAAAATCTTGTCGTTATGGTTTCCACAACCATACAATAAATAAAAAAACAAGGACCAATTTCATCAATGCCATGATATGAAAAATAAGAATTTGGCTCTCGATTTATATTTGTTTGTGGAACATTTGCTTCATCAATCAAATAAACTTCAACATCTACAGAATATGTTGAACCAGTCGTTGCTTCTAGTGGATAAGAAAAATTCTATGGCTCTCGAACCCATAAGTTAAGTAGGACCACGGCAACAACATGATGGCTATAGAAACGTCATAGTTATGATAGCAATAGCTTATCTCTCTTCTTACTTTGAATGTAAGAATTATTGCTCTGAATTATAAGATTTCAAGAAGCATCATGACTTGGCAAAGAATGTTCTCATTACCCATGCATGCTCTCAAATCCTCTTCTAAAATCTCATCCGGGATATTTAATCTGACAAACATGTTGTTGAGCCAAGCCGCTACATCATACCTTCTTAAGTCTTTGTAATAAGTCTTATCTATATAATTTTCTGTCAATAAAATTTTACTCGGCTTAATTTTATAAGGAGAAATTAGTAAAGTTACATTCAGACCTTCATAAGTCTTTGTAATAAGTCTTATCTATATAATTTTATGTCAATAAAATAAACCCTGACTCTAACGCTGCATGGCACATTTTCCAAAGCGATATATCCTAAGTTTTTGTAGGCATTTTGTTCGTTGGTCAATAAAGAGATTGGAGGCCTTATGTGGCCTCTTTTTTAGGCCATTATGTTACTTCAGGCATCTATACATGGGAAACATTATGCATTAGACACGAGAACACTACGCAGTTTGCCACGACACTACCATGCAGGAAGCCAAGTAGATACTACTGGATGCACCAACAATAGGAGGACGAGGCTGTAATGTCGATTCTCTATGTAGATTCATTTGCAATCCTATGATTACACATAAAATTACCATTGTCAATCCATATACCAAAGTTGTGTGCGATACGAAAAGCAGGTAGGCTCCCACTTAAGGCAGGGACTTGAAACTTTGTTTATATCTATCTTGTTAGTAGCAGTAGTAATAGTAGTAGTATTCTAGGTAATGTGTTTGGGTAATCAATTCTCAATAGAAACGTTTTAGGTGAGGGTGGTATCTAGGCATAAGGATTTAATGAAAGATGTAATTACAACTAACACTAAAATGGTTGAAGATAAGATTGAATAAAATATGTTGCAGTGGATAAAGGAGTATGGCATTGAAACTATTGAGGAGGAATTCGATTACAAAGTGTTTAATGAAGTTTTATGTTACTATCCACATGGTTATCATGGAGTAGACAAGGAGAGAAAGACCATTTTTTGTTGCAATCAATCCATTCAAAGATATTCCCTCTTTATGGTCACAAGTTTATTGAGGCATACTGATTGATACTCAGAGACAAACCACATGTGTACCAAAAGGAAGATGTTACATTTGGAGCAATGGTGAGATATGGAGTTAATCAATATATTATTATAAGTGGAGAGAATGGTGCAGAGAAAACTGAGACTGCAAACAAAGCAATGTAGTATCTAGCAGCTCTTGGAGGTGGTAGTGGAATAGAGAATGAAATTCTATAGACAAATCCAATATTAGAAGCATTTAGGAATACTACAGCACTAATAAATGAAAATTCTTGCCTAAAATGCAAAGTAATTTCTATTCATTTTGATGAATCTCTGGGAATAGTTGTGGTGCTAACATTAAAACCCACTTGCTTGATAAGTCAAGGGTTGTGGAACAGTCTCGAGGTGAACGATCATATCATATATTTTCTCAATTTTGTGATGGGGCCCTGCATGCTTTGAGTGGGCATCTTAAATGTAAGGCTATTTGAGGAGTACTGCTACTTAAACCAACGTAACTGCATAATTATTGATGAAGTTGATGATGCTCATAAGTTTTAAACTCAATTTAAACATAATCACACATAATGAAGACATGTCTTATAGGTAGAAAAGGAATAAGCCTTCTCTACTCTCATATAATGTGTTGTACTTAATACTCACACCAAGGAGACATATTTATAGTACAATTGGAACTAGAGGTAGGCCACCTCATGAGATATCTTCTTTGTCCACATGCATGACACCTAATCAATGAGATAAGGTGGGATAGGATAATATAGACAACCCACTCACATATTGGATAATAAAAATATCCAATATTGTGAAATACAAAATAGGAGAAGAGACTTCTTGATTGATCGAGGAGCCATTAGGCTAACAAGAAGATCCAAGCAATGATGAAAGATTTGCATGTAATATTGATCAATAAAATGTATTTGCAATGCTTGCGACAATATTATGGCTTCAACTTTCTTATGTTCGATAGTGAAAATAAAATGGAAGTTTAAAATGATGAAGGAGTTAGAAATGTTGCAAAGCTAATAGGTTACACTATTTCAAAGCTTATGATAGCATTAGCATCCCACAAGATTCATGCTAGAAATGAAGCGATCAAAAAGCAAAGGCTTACTCATTTTTAGACTATAGACATAAGAGGTGAATTAGCAAAGGCAATATATACAAATTAATTTAACTGGATGGTAGAGCATATCAACAAGTCACTAGAAGCAGGCAAACGATGTATAGGAAAATCCATAATTACTCTGGATATATATGGATTCAAGTCTCTTAAAAGAACATTTTGAACAACCTGCATAAAATACATGAACGAGCAACTTCAAAAAACTTTAATCGCCATTTGTTCAAGCTTGAACAAGAGGAATATACTCTAGATGGCATTGACTGGACAAAAGTGGAATTTAAGGACAATTGGGAGTGTTTAGATCCCATTGAAAAGAGACCACTAGGCTTACTCTCATTATTGGATGAAGAATGCACATTCCCTGAGGAGACCAATTTCACTTTAGTTAATAATCTCGAGCAACACATAAGTGTGAACCCTTGCTACACTAAAAAGGAGAGGCCGAAAATTGTGGACAAAATTGGTGTAATGGGAAGACTCTCACCTACAAACAAACATCACTTGGTGAAAGCCTCAAGGAAAAGAGGTCATCATGTGGCAGTGATTGGAGATGGACTGAATAATGCACCTCCACGTAGACATAGGTCTCTCCATGGGTATCCAAGGAACTGAAGTTTCCAAAGGAATGGAAGTTCCCAAGTCAACAATTCTTGAATAGACTATATACAACTCATCAAGAATCAACTCATTAAAACAAATATGTCACAAAGTGGGATTTGAAATCGAGTGGAGAGGGTAACAACTTTCTCCACACTCACTTAATTAATAAATAATTAAAATTATCACATAAAATAAATAATAATAATTTATTGTTAATAAAATTATTTAAACAAAATTAATAATTTACATATGTTCATCCATCTTTTGATAGATATTCATTTAATTCACCCATTATTTATAATTTCAACTTTCCCTTCATCATCTACTTATATATTTTTTTCAATGTGGTTCACTACCTCGGAGAGGAGTTGCTACGTCCATGGGAAGAATTCACAAGGGGACCACCCGAAGGGGCCTCACCCCGCCGGCTCTGATTACGGACCCTAACTCGATGGGGAAATAAAGTGAGGCTCTTATATACATATGCATAGCCAGCTGGGGATTTGACCCCGAGACCTTCTCCTTACAACTCAGAGCTCTCAACCACTTGAGCTAACCCGTCGGGCTCATCATCTACTTATCTTTAATGAGTCATGTACCTAATTTCATTTTTACTTCTACCTTCATTCAAGTACTTAATTTGGAAGAAGGGTAAATTTTCTATGATTTTGAATTTTTCCAGTTTATCATTACCAGAATCCCAATCACAAAATCTTTGTTAAAATTGCAATTTTGGATTGTTGAAATCATTATTTTTAATGTATAAATGGATTTAACACCCTAAAATACCCCTAGTACAAACTAAGTTTGCAATGCTAATGATTGATATCCACAATTCCATCAATTTAAAATTATTTTTGCTAGATTTTAAAGGAGTTGTCTAAAGATCGGACAATTTTGACTTTTTCAATCATAATTGATGGAATACGACGATCTATTCTTTGACTAGATCATCATTTTTCATTGTTTAGAATTCATTTTTGATTGCATAAATGGATTCAACACCCTCAAAAACCCTTGTTCCACCAAGATTGTGCAATCTCAACATCTTATATATGTGATTCCAAAAATTTTGATCAAATTTTGGGGAAAATTTGTAGGAAAAAGAGTTGGGAAAAATGTATAGATCATCTAACATTTATATACTTGGATTTTAAACAAAAACAACTAATTTCATTCCTTTTATTTTGAGTAGCCAAAAAATATCAAATTTATAAAATATTTGAAGTACTAACTTTATATAAATATCTTTATTTGTTACTTCCTAAATCAAGTTGCAAATGTCAAACTTTAATGAATTTGTGATGACGAATTTCCTACAGGATTAGTCGTATAATTGGTGATTATACATTTTACAATGTGCTCCTCTTGATTTGTTATATAAATGGTGACGATTAACAATGTTCTTTGAAGTATGCATGCTGTGGTTTAAACATTAAGTGTGCCATATAAGATCATTGACTTCAAAGTTCAAAGAAAGGGAATACGGGTTTTTACTTTGTTGGAAGGGGGAGGTTTATGATTGGGAATATAGGGGGAGCACTGACTTTTCTGTAATTGTTGGTGAACTTGCGATGTACAGTTGTATGGCATTTTCCTTGATGGAAGATGAGTTGGAAGCTCTTATGGATCCCAAGGACGAGGAGGTTTGGGATGATGGTGGCATTTTCCATTTGACCGACAAGATTCAACAACTCTAGTAGAAACAAAGGGAAGATTCCATTTTGAATAATGTCTGTCCAGTTCCCTTGGAAGGGGAAAAGTTTGGGTTTGGTTTTGTTGGGGCGTGTAGTGGCGATATTGTTCATGTTCTTTTGGTCTCTGGGGATACGTCCTCGGTTTTGGATGAGGGTCCTATTGCAGTCACGGAAGAGGCTTGGACAAATGTTGAGAGGCTACCAGGTTTAAGCTTGGGTTCCGAGAGAACAGACCTAGAAATTTTTGATCAAGGAGGGAGTGAAAAACTTAAAAACCAGGGCAAAGAAACAGGCCCTTGTGTTAGGAAGGGAGATTCTGATGGATTATGTGGTTTAGATGTCCTCCATGGAATTGGTCGAGAAGTTTAGCTATTAGGTGTCAGTGAGAAAGGAGATTAAGTCTTGGATTGAGGCAGTGTGGAAACCTGTCCTTGGTTACGTTCTGAGTTGTCACTCCATGCTCAAAGGATGGTACTGCTTCCAGTTTGAAAAGGGTGTGGATGCTACGAATATTTTGGGAGGCTTGTGGATGTGTGGCGTTGGTAGTATTATGTTGAAGAGATGGCACTCTTCTTTTGTCCTGGAGCGCGAACAATTTCATTTTTGACACCTCTTGGTACTTATCCCCGGTCTTCCCCTACAATTTTGGAATCTTGAGGCATGCAAAGCTATCGCAAATGATCTAGGCCTCTTCCTCTATGTGGATGAGAATTCATTAGTGGCGGAGTACAAAAGGGTGGCCCGCATCCTGGTCTAAATAGATATTAGCGAGGGCTTATTGGATGAGTTGGATGTGATTTAGTGGTACTTCTCCTTCACCTTGTGGTTGGACTATTGGAAAGTCCCTTTTATGGTGCTTCAATTACAAACAGAACATGCATTTAAAATCTAATTGTCCAAAGCCATTGGCCAAACGTTCTGAACATCATGCATGGGGTTTCGACCCTTCATATGCTCACCACCAAGGGACTCTTCATCACCATAATACATGTCATGATGGACCATCAGTTGCAGTTTCACCGGGGGTAATGAAGGTCTCCCCCATGGATATTTCTGCGTTGGACACTGGTAAGACTCAATTAGTTGAACTTTCTTCACTTTGTCCTATTAAAACTATAGATTTGTCTACAATTCATGTTTCTATCAGTATGGATGGATATGTACAGTTTATGGGGGGTTATGTCGAGACATAGTCTGGTGGGAATATTAGCCCAATCATGGAAGTTCCCCTTCCTATACATCCATAGGCACCTAAAACTATTTCTATTGTACTAAGGAAGCCTAGCCTCTTGATAGGGGGGGAAGACTCCATCTGGGGATTTGGGGTTTTGTCCTTCTTAGGATTCTTGTCATGCCTCAGTTGGGATTTTAATTCTTCAGAGGTGATAGTTGTCGGTGTCGTCCAAGAAACCCTTCCGGACTCCCTGGAACTAGAAGAATCCATTTCTTCATTGGTTCCTTCCTTCAAATACATATTGACCAATAAGCCTTTGCAAACCTTTGAGGGTACTCTCCCTAAGGGGACTTCAGGTGGTATCTCAGACATTTTTTAGAATGTGGATGGAGTCAATAGGTCTCTTAGGAAATTTGAGAGACTAAAAGGCCAGAAGTCGGGGAAGGGGGCGACATTGGGGGGTCTAGATCCTAGTTGCCAGATATATTCCTCTACTCAAGCGTTGGTGGGGGGAAACTAGTCTGTAAGTGTTGTTACTTCTTTAGGTGAATTGGCTTGTTGTCATGGGGTCCTTGGAGCACAAAAGTCCTTGGTCAGAGTTAAGAAATAATCATTCTCTCTCTTAATATCAAGGGTGTGGGAGGGAAGCCCAAGTTTCTCACCCTTCGTCATATTTTTCAGTCAAATAAGCTGGATATCATTCTCATTCACGAAACCATGACTTCTAGGGATAAGGCTAGAGTTGTATTCACCAAGGCCCTCACAGGATGGGAGATTTACACTATTGACTCTGAGGGTCTCTCTGGGGGACTCTTAGCAGCCTGGAACCCGATGGTTGTTAAGATTTCACCCTTTATATTTGTTGCTAGCATTATCCTGGTTGGTAGATCCAAAGACTTGGATTTGGTGGTGTGTATTGTCAATTTCTATGGCCCCTACCTCATCCATCGGGTATTTTGGGAGGGTATGAAGGGTGATGGTATTTTGGTTCTCTAGAATCTCATTTTTGGTGGCGATTTAAATTTCACCCTCTCAGAGAGGGAGGTATGGGGTGCTCGTGCTAAGAGTGATGGATTAGCTGATTTTCTTAAGGAGGTTTTCCAGATGCAGGGCTCATGGAAATAAGCCCTACTCCCCTTAGGCCTACTTGGATAAATGGGAGGGTTGGGGCTAATGGGGTTGCTAAGAGTCTGGACCATTTTTTTGTGGATGAGTGATTAATTGACAATAATGATCGTTATTGATCTTGGATTGAGAATGGGGACATATTGAACCACATGCATGTTTTTCTTCAATTAGAAGTTGGTCATGAGAGGGAAAAGTACCCTTTCAAATTTAGCCACAGTTGGATAGGGGAGAAGGATTTTAATGATCTGGTCTGAGAGAAATGGCCATCTTTGACTTCTGAAGGTCAGATTTCTCCAATGTAAGTCTTTGTTTCGAAGCAGAAAGGGCTTAAGGTTGAAGTGGTGGACTGGGAATGGAAAAAAAAAAGAGATTAAAGTTGAATTGATAGAGATAGAATATAGGATACACGTCACTTTCCAGGCATCAGAGAGCGGGATACCCTTTGCCGAAGATAGAGCTTCTAATTGACTCTATGTTTTCCAGAAAACAAGAAATTTTGAATATCGACGAAGATTCATGGCGCCTAAAAGGTAGGGCCGTCTATATGGCTAAGGGGGGTAGGAATACATCCTTTTTTCACAAGGTGTTTGAAAGAAGAAGAAATATAAACTCAATTTAGGAGATAAGTAATCTGAGGGGTGGCTCACTCACTAGGAAGAGAGATCCAGAATCTATGGTTGTTCACCATTTCACGAATTTATCCAGGGATCATGGAGGTGCCTCCATTGTTAGTCAAATGCGGGTGATTCAAAACTACCCATGATATTTGTCCCAGGAAGAAGGTAGTAGCATTGGTGATCATGTCACCTTGGAAGAGGTAAAAAAGGTTATGGTTGGGTTTGCCAAGTCTAAGAACCCGTGAAGAGCCCAAGCCCTGATGGTTGGGTCATGGAATTTTACCTAGATTTCTTTGATGTTTTAGGTCTTGAGATTATGGCTTTGGTGGAAGACTCTTGCACAAGGGGCCATGTCATTGGTGCCCTAAACACAACCTTCCTAGCTTCGATTCCAAAAAATTCTCATCCTTCCACTTTCGATGAATACGTTCCTATTATGTGTTGTAATCCCCGTTATAAAGTGATCTCAAAGATTATAGCATCAAGGATCAAAGATACACTATCTAAATGTGTCTCAAAGGAACAATTTGGCCTCTTATCAAGAAGACAAGTATTGGACACGATTGGAGTTGCCTAGAAGGGATTTCACTCCATCAAGTCAAAGAAATTAAAAGCATTAGTTCTCAAACTAGATTTGATAAAATCCTATGACATAGTTGACTGGACCTTCCTCGGATTGTTATTACTACAGATTGGTCTCCCTTTTGGAGTTCATCAATTGGGTTATGTCCTATGTGACTTTTGCAAACTTTGTCGTGTTGATTAATGGTTTCCATTCTCCTTTTTTCAATGCGTCCAAGGGTCTTAGACAGAGGTGCCCTTTGTTACAACTTCTCTTTCTTTTGGTTGTTGAAGGATTGAGTAAAATTATTGGGAAAGCTAGGTTGGAAGGAAAAATAAGGGGGATAAAAGTATATAATCATGTCATCATTACTCACCTTCTGTTTGTATATGATATACTATTGTTTGGAAAAGGTACTTTTAATCAATGGTCGATATATAAGAAAATTCTTTATTTATTTGTTGAATCCACAGGGATGGAGATCATCAACACAAAGTCCTCCTTTCTTGGGAACAGGATTGATGGGGCCACAATTGACCAGATCTCTAGGATTATTCCCTTTCAATGGCATTATTTAGATGAAGGATGCAGGTACTTGTGTTACCTTCTTAAACCTAATCACTATACTATAGAGGATTGGGGCTAGCCATTGAAAAAGGTGGACAAAAACTTAGATACTTGGTCCTTTAAATTGCTATCCATTGGAGGAAGACTAATTCTCGTCAAAGTTGTTTTGGAGAATATATCATTTTATTGGCTTTCTCTTGCGAGGATTCCTATAACAATGTTGGACAAGATAAGACATAAATGTTTCTCTTTCATATGGGTGGGAAGTAAAAGAAGAGAGCCTTCCATCTTGTGAACTGGGAAAGGATTGCCATACCCAAGGAGATGGGGGGGTTGGGATTGAAGAACATCTTTATCTTCGGGAAAGATCTAGCTACTAAAAGCCTCTTGAGGTGTTTATTTGTAGGTGGGTTGTGGGTTGAAGTGATGAGGGATGAGTATATAAAGAACATGACAATGGAGGCATGGTGCAAAGTGGGGGATTCAACTGGGCATGTAGTGACTAACATACAGAAGAATCGTGTTGCATCTTTTCCTATTATCTAGAAGTGGTTGGCCTCGTGTGTGGGAGATGGTCATTGAGTTCTTTATGGGTAGGATCCTTTCATAGGTGGTGAAGGTTATTTCAATATTTTGGAGCCCATAGCTACATTTATTAAGAGAATAGGTAAAACATCCATGTATCAAGTTTCCAGTACTATAGGTAATAGTCATGCTTTTTCTAACTGGCTTCAGGCAACTAAACTAGGTCTTGGTGGTGAATTGGCCACATAATGGTCACACTATACTCTCGGACTCCACCGTTGTGGCATTTTTCTTAAGGAAAAATAAGACTCATTGGTCTGGTCTTGGGATCACTCTTCAAGAGAGGTTACCTCTAAGATGGCATATGAATCACAGTTCCATCTTTCCCTACTCATCATATGTTGGTGGAATCGTAACCTGTGGAAGTGGCACTATCCATTTTGAAGATTATAATTTTCACTTGGGTTATTCTAGAGGATGAGATCCTCACTTGGGAAAACTTCTTGAAGAGAGGGGGATTTGGTCATGGGGGCTGTCCTTTATGCAAAAAATTAGATGAATCCACTCCACACCTATTCATGCAATGTGAATTCACCTGTGTAGTATGGCTTGAATTAACGGATCTATTAAAAATAATAGGGACTTGGGCATCTGCGTCAATTATTACTAGTCTAAGATCGTGGAAGGCTGCCATACCCTTGCACAGGACTCTATTGGTCTTTGTTTTATGGTAGATATGGACACATCGAAACAAGGCACTATTTGAAAACATGGTACCAAACTATAAACATGTTATCTTTTCCATTGTGAGAACCTACAAAGAGTGGAAAAGGGTCCACTAATCTTTGAAAACTCGTTCCCTTAAACCCCCTATTTTGGATTAGCAAACTCCTTTGGGGTTCTTTTATAGAGCCTCTCAGGAGGGTTAGTCATTAGGTGGGGCCAGCGGTATATTTCATTTAGAAACGAGTCATTCGGTAAGTTTCTAGATGGGATGTGGAAGTAGTTCAAACACTAGAGTTGAGCTATTAGCATTTTGCGCTCTCTTGTTCTTAGCAAATGACATAAACATTCCTACTTTGTGAGATGCGGGGGACTCCAAAGTCATCATTGATTAGGAAAACAAAACTTGCAATATTCAGGTTGCACTGTTGGACTGGTGGATGTTCAGAATTCGAGCCTTACAAGAGTCTTTTGTGGACATTTCTTTTAGGCACATATAAAGAGATTTCAACAATGTAGCTGATAGGTTGTCAAGAAGACCCTCTCTTTTCCTGAGGGAATTTTATATACAAAGGAGTTTCTCCTTGGATTGGAACCTATCCATTCATCATTTCAACTGTTTTGATTTTGCATTACAATTTTGAGATACTTTGATAGAGCAAGCAATATGCTATTTTCTCTTTTTGTTGTGGATGTGTTGTCATAGAGACTTATAGAATTTGGGCATTTATTATGTTCTCTCTTTGATCCTTGATATATTGTAATAGTTTTTGAAAAAATTGGTACACATAACAATTTGGGCACTGGATGTAAATTTTGTATACTTTGGTTCATTTTTATGAATAACAAGTATGGTTTTTTCCGATTGTGAAAAAAAAACCTTGGATTTCAAACACATTTTATTTTTTTATAAGCATAGAAGATGTTTGGAAGTCCCTTGTGACTTCATTTGACATGCAAGGTGAAGGTGGTGATGCTATGTATCTTCGGAAAACATATGCTACCATAGTTATGAAAGTTATTGTTAAGTTAGTTTAAGAGTTAACAATTGATTTATTAAAAAAATATAAATGAGGTTTGAACTTAGTTGGGAGAGAATAACAACTTTCTTCTCAACTACTCACATTACACCCATTTAAGATTATTATTAGTATCAATGCCACTTCTTCATCCCTGTGAGCATCACCTGATGTAATGAGTTCTAAGTGGACTATTCAAAACCATGAGAAACTGGTCAGTTGTGACTATACTCATGGAATATGGGTCATAGATTAATGACTTACACTATGCAGATAATCCCAAAAATTATATATCATATGTTGGACTATGAAAACCCCTCAATACTTAAAAGTATTAATTTGTTTCATTATAATGATTTATATATTTTTAAATATTTATTGTACTAAAACTTATACAATGTTAAAGTAGGCTTAAAAAATAAAGTTAGCAAAATGTTTAATAAAAAATAGAAAAGTTCTTCTACCCTAGAGGTGACAAGTCTATTATATAACAAATTTGCTCACTAAAAATAAACAACAATCATATATAGCAAAATTAAAAAGGATCTAGAATCTTATAGCAACATTGTTCATTGATTCCATCTAGGTTTTAGTGTTGGGGTCCTACATTGGTTCTGTTGCATTCCCCCACGTGCTGGGCTAGGGGGAATTATCAACATATACCCCACAAAATTAGTAATTTGTGCAATCAAGGTGTAAAGGTTTGTCACAAATTCATGTGGAGTTGAGTTCCTCTCACGATGGCATGTTTGGAAGTCTTGTGCTCAATTCATGTTTCCCCAATCGCTTGTAGACACTTGTCATGTCCATGCTTGTAGGGTCCCCTCTTTTCCTCCGTTTTCCCTAGACGGGTTTCCAATTGTGCCTTCAATCTATTAGATTGCAATTCAATATAGGTGAGGTTTCCATGGATGCCTTGTATGTCTTGGTTGCACTTATTGAGGCTCTGCTTCAGAACTTAGATCCCCCTAGTCAACCACAACAACAACACATGCAATGCTTAAACCTTACTGAAGCATATATGGGAAAGGAACTAGGTAGAATAACATGAGCAGGTTAAGTTTGGAGATAAATGAAAAGGAAGATGGGGGAGGTGACATATAGATGTGTAAAGGAACATAAGTGAAGGTATGTGGATATGTCATGGGAAGACAAGGGGAAGAGGAGCATTAACATGGAGAGAAGAGGGAGATGAAGATCCACTACACCATAACAATTTACTTACCACACCTTAGAGCCATACACATAACCATGTCATTGATATAATGGGTCATGGAATGAGATTGGGGAGAGAGACGTGATCGTTTGAAATTCAAATGGAGATCACTCCTTCACCTAGGACCACCCCATTGCCATAATTCATGCTTCTTGATTTAGATGTCATTTGATTTGAAAAAGGGTGATGCTTCTAAACCTTTTTAGAGAAGAAGGGTTCTCTAGAGAGTTATGGTTATATGGATCGAGGAGGATCTTGAATTGAGTCAAAGCACTACAAATATGTTGAGGTAGTCTCCAAGAATGAGGGCATCCTTTAAGTTTAATTTTCCTAATGCTTTGAAACCTTTAAATGAGAAAGGTCTTGTTATACCCTTATTTGCCACCCTTGATGTATATAGGAGACTCATCATACTTGTCATGCCTAGACACTACCTTTCTAACCCTTGACCCTGAGCATCACTATTAATTTCAACACTATTGCTCCCTATACAATATGTAGGGAGTCATAATCTCATACTATCGCACCTTTCACTATAGAGAGAGAGCGACCCTATTGGTATACCTCAATATTACACACTAAACCCTAGTGTCGCATCCTTACACAAAATTACCTAAATGACACTTCCCCCTAATGATCATTATACATTACTGGTACCCTCCTTGATCTCATCTGGACAACCAGGAGTAAAGTTTATTGCCTGAATACCGAAGACAACATCTTATCTGCCACATGTCACCCAATTTGACCCAATCTGCATACATTGTCGCACTTTGCACATCTGCTGGGTCACGACAATTAGGGTTGTCCCGCTTTGCTCAGACCCTGGGGCGCGGAAATGTCGCGTTATGCTCAAACCCAGGTGCACGACAATCCTCTTTTTGCCATGGATCTTGGATCTCACCTTTCTAGGGATTTTCTTGGGATTGCCAACTTTGATTCGATCCCAACCCCTCTCTTTGTTTAGTAGGCCTGATCCACTAAACACTCATTAGATCCATTTTACTCTCCTTTTGGTTAACCCTTCCAAACACTATAAAGGAGAGGCCTTCCATGGGCCAAAGGGAGGACTTTTGGGGCATCCAACCTATGATCTTGGGAATTTTGCAGAGATAGCTAGATGAAGGACTTGGAACTGAAAGTTGGCTTGGACATCAAGCAACCATTGTAAGCATCTTCAAGTTGTAATAAAGTTAACTTGTCTTGTTTCCCAATTCATGTGTGTTGATTGTGTTTCAATTTCATGATTTGTATCTAGCTAGATCTGGATTCTAACTTGTGATTCAGAGACTTTGGAGAATTGTATATGCTTGTGCATTGTCTGATCTTAATAGGTTTATCGTGAGGACTTCAAGATCTGAACGACGAGTGGGACAAACATCAAGAGTAAAAGGTAAGTTGCTTTACCTCACTCTCTTCGATGCAGAAAATCTGAAATACTTGTTTAATCTAGGATTCAAGATCACATTTGTTTCATTTTTGTCTTAGTATAGAGTTAGTCTATCCTGCTTTATCCTAAGAGGGCTTTTTTCTATCCGTAGGAAGAAATCTCTACAACACCTATCACTCCTTGCACCACTGACACATAACGATAACCTCAAAACCTTTGTATTTGGTTAGTTTTCGAGGTGGTTGTGATGAGTTGGATCCACATGTCATGAGCTTGGGAACTCACAATCCCAACTCAAATGTGACAAGCCCTAGGAGTCTATATTCAACCCATTCCCCCCTTCCATACATCTATATAATGAAGGCAATTCAAGGGAGAAAGGGAGGTTAAAGAGAGTATAGTTATGTTGTTGAATTCCACGGTGAATTCTTGAAGCTCTCATTGATATCTTTGTGTGAGGTTGAGATCAAAGAAGGATTGGAACAAGGAGCTTGGAGAAGACTTGCATCATGACTCAAGATATGTGCATGGTGTATATTTCTCATTGATTTTATATAGATACATGAATTTCCCCTCTCCATTTCATGTCTAGATTATTATTTACATTGTGCTTATGATTACATATGTGGAGGATCATATTTGTCCTTGAGCATATCAAATTAGATCTATTTTGTACCTTGGTTACCTTGATATAATTTATATCTTGAATGTATTAATGCTTGAGATATTTGAAATGGGTATTGTTGCTTGATTGTGTGTAGGCAGAAGGTATAAAGGAGATAGAGTACACTCCACTAGATCTACACCATCAAGGGATCTACATCAATGGACATCACTATTGACAAGGTCAGTTACAATTCTACCTTCTCTTTCTATGTAATATGATACCAAGATTGGATCTAGAGTGAAAAGCATAGCTGAGGTCTACCCCCCATCTTTCTTGAATCAAGGGAAAGAGATCCAAGGGAGGTCCCATCTATCCACAGAAGGGAAATGTCCATACTCATACAAGTGAACATTGTTACTAGTGCACCTTTTTAAGCCACCCTACTATCATGCCAGGTGTTAGTGTGTCATCTTTTACAAGCCAATTTGTCTCATCTTTATCTGGTACACGGGATGAACCACAATGAATCCTCCCTTACTATCCATTAGTGGGACAAATATGTTGCATGCACATCATCTTTTGGGGAATGCCATCGATGCCATTGTTTCCACCTGTGAGTGAACCCAACAATAGTCAACTGGTTGCATCAATGCAACCACCTGCATATAGATTTATTTTTTATAGGGAAACCACATAGTTTTCATGTCAGAGGTGGTTTTCCTTCTACTTAGAGAATCCCTTTTGGTAGCCCCATTATTCCTAATGTTGGATTCCCTTTCCGTTGGAACACCTCAATCAAGGTTAGTTCTACTCCTCCTGGTGGAGGGAGCAATGCCTCTACCAGTTTTCCCTTTCTTGGGGGAAGTGATGTCTCCAACGATTTCCCTTTTCCTGGAAGCAGTGGTGTTTTCGGGGGTGTTCCTTACCCTGGGGGCAATGCCTCACCTTGGAGCAGCCATATCATGTCAAGTCATTCTTTCACTGGGAGCTACCAATCTGTTGGAGGCACTTATGTCCCTAGGGGCATTCCTTTTCCTAGGGGTAGTCATGCCTTTGGAACCTCATACACTACCAGAGGCCAATACATGGGAGTATCTTACGGTTCTCCTAACCTTAATGCTCAATAAAATTTGACACAAAATCTGTTTGCCAACGTGTAGTTGCATTTTTTAGCGACATTAGATTTGTCAGATTTGTTGAAGTTAACAAATGATCCCATTTTGCATAACCCCTTATGGACACTCATTCCACTCAAAGTGCCTGCCGACATTCCAAAATTTGATGGTAAATCGGGAAATGAGCCATCTATGCATGTCACTACATAAGGTATATGGTGTGTTTCTAACTCCATGATGGATGATAGTGTTAAATTATGACTTTTCCATGGACCTTGACTTGAAGCACTTCCAAATGGTACATTGAGTTGCCTAATGCTTCATACAACAACTTCGGTTCTTTAGCAATGGATTTCTTAACACATTTCCAATTGCCCATTCGGTATGAAATTGGAATAGATCCTCTAATTTCATTACAACAGAACACCACCACCCATATCCCTGATCATATCCATGAATGGAGGTGGAGGCAAAGGATTGTTAAAACTACTATTCAAGATCAATCATTAGTGGATTGGTTTACAAAATCCCTGTTACCTCCCATTGTTCATGACATTTCTAGGGCAGGGGTCGTGACCGAAGAGTAGGCCATCCATCATTCCCAACACTTAGATTTGATTTATTCCCAGACTTGCACATTATATGATCTTATTTTGTATGCTCCTTGACCATCGATTGATCCATCAAGACCTACACTAGGACCATGGAGAGAGAAGAAGGCGTAAATGTAGAAAAAAGTATATTGAATAATGTAGAAGATGATAAAAATAATACAATTGGTTGGGTTTAAATAAGCATGTCTTGCACCTTTTCACCAAAGGGCATGACTATTAATATTAATTATATTTTATTATTATTTTACTGTTACATTGCCTTCCCCTTAAGGGAAGCTTTGTCCTCAAAGCTTATTTGACGACAATGATTACGTGAACTGTCGCATTGTCTCTGATGTGGACACTTGTATGGTTTGCTACTGGTGGGTTTTGTCCTTGGTTCTATTTCGAATATGTGTTCAATTTTTCTGTTTGGTGGGAGCTCCATAGGTAGCTCTTGAAACACCTTGTGATGTTTCCGAATCAGCTTTTGTATCTTTGGTTGTTTGTCCCTATCTCCTTTATTTGTTAGAAGCTTCATTTATTGGCATTGAAGTATGTACATTGGTGCGTCCTTCCGAAGTAGCTTTTCTATCTGATGTGATGTAACCAGCTGTGTCGTAGGTGGTTGGAACCCGTATAATTTGTGTGTTTTCCCGAACGCATGGAATTCAATAAAATGTTCTTGGTGATTTGCGGAGTATGTACCCAAGGTTTGTAACTTGTATTCCTAATACTACGCCGACTCCTCCCAACGGCGCCACAAAGAAATCTAATTCTAAGTTATACTCTTGTATTTGTAACTTGACTTGGTGACATTTCCCTATGTTATCAATCTTCTCGCCATCTACTACCATAACCTTCATGTTAGGAACTAGAAAAAAAAATAGGTTAAATACCTTAGCAAGGTTGACATTAATGAAGTTATGGGTGCTGCCAGAGTCGATGAGAACTGTGACGCTATTCTTTTTTATATGTCCTCTGAGCTTCAATGTTTGCGGTTGGGAGATTCCGGTAATAGAGGCTAATGAGATTTGTGGGGTGTCGTCCTCAATTTCTATGTGGTAGTCTTGTTGACTCTTCGCATCATTTTCAATTGGTTCCTTGACTTCCAACTCTGCTTTGCAAGCATACAATTTCTTTTGTAAGCATCTGTGCGTAGGATCCCATTTGTCTCCACAGAACTTACATTTCCCTTCTTTTATTCTCTGGGCCTCTAAACTGGGCTTCGCTCCTTCTCTAAGTTGAGGCGGTGTATATCTTGGATTTCCTGTGTATGTTAGGATGGGGTTCTTTTTGGAGTCGTCTTGGTCAAAATTTGTATGAACGGATTTGCTTTCAATAATCCTAGCTTTACGTCGTGCTTCCTCCATGGTAGCGATGTTATGTTTCTCTAGTTCATCACGGATGTGTTGTTTTAGGCCGTGTATGTAGGTCTGTAGTTGTCGGTCATCGGTTAACTCTAAAACTCGAGTCGACAGCGCTTCCCACTCACAGGTGTACTCATCGACACTGCTTTTCTGTTGTAACCTTGTGATTTTGGCAAAGAAGTCTTTTTCTTCAACGCCTTGGAATCTTTTAATGAGGTCGTTCTTGAAACTAACCCAGTTGTGAGAATAGATTCTTGCAGTTTTCTTCCACCATAAGTACCAATTGTAAGCATTGCCTTCTAGATGCATGGAGGCATATTTAACTTTCTCCTCTTCGTAATGGATATTGTGGATGTCTAAGTATTCCTCGACTTTGTTAATCCATGCTATGCACTGTCATTCGTCCCCGTCGTATTTGGGTAGCTCGACTTTCACCCGTATTTGGCGTCCTTGTGTATATGAGAATGATGATGATATGTTGAAAGGATCTGGCTGCTCCGGTGTTCTGGGAGAGTTGGGTTGTGGATCTTTTGGTAATGGTAATCTTCCCAAGATGGCGTTTAAAACTGCCTCATTTTTCTTTTGGTTGTCTTGTAGAGTGAAAAATGGAATTCTCTAATCGTGATGTGATTTGTGTCCAAGTTGCTACCAAATTGTCACTGGTTTGATTGATATTTGCCTAGAGTTCCTCATAGTTCTTGTTAATCTTCTCATTGATTGAATCGAACTGAGCGTTTAATTCACTCATTGATCTGGTGATTGGTGGAATCTTCTCGGCACTGAACGTGGATTTATTTTTATTTGATGTACGAAGCCAGCCCGCCACGATTTTTGTTTTATTTTTTTTAACTAATTATAATTATTATTATTATTATTATATAATTTAGTTTTTTTTTAAATTAATAATAATATTAATAAACAATAATATTACTAAATATTATTAATATTAAGGTATTAATATTAAAAAAATTCTTGACAGCCGACCGTGGCGAATGGAGCTGGGCGAAGGTGGGAGAATGGTGGGTGGAAGAAGGAGGATGGCGGGGACTACGAGCAACAGCACAGGGGGATGGCGGAGGTGTGGGAGGGCGGTGGGGAATGGAGGGGGTGTGGAGCACGAGGGGTGGCGGAGGAGGGGATGGCGAGCAGAGGCGCAAGGGTGGAGCGGCGGAGGGGTAGAGGATGGGGCGGCGATGGGGAGGTGGTAGCAGCGGCGGAGGTGGCAGCTGCGATGGCATTGCAGCGGAGGAGGTAGGTGCGTGAGAGGAGGGAGCGGGGAAGTCTAGAGCGAAGGAGGTGGGGTGATGGGGTGATGGTAGCGGTGTGGGGTGATGGCAGAGGAGTGGCGAAGTGGGGAAATGTGTGAAGAATAAGACGGGGGATGGATCAAGCGGCAGAGGAGAATACGGGGAAGGGGAGGATGGGGAATGGGGCAGGTAGATGGATAGAGGTGGCAGCTGGTGGTGGGGGTGGCGTGAGTGCGTGAGGGAGGTGGCAGCAGAGGTGGAGGGTGCAATGTGGTGGGATGGTGCCGAGAGTCGAGAGGATCTGATACCAATGGGGAGAGAAGAAGGCATAAATGTAGAAAAAAGTATATTGAATAATGTAGAAGATGATAAAAATAATACAATTGGTTTGGTTTAAATAAGCCTGTCTTGCACCTTTTCACCAAAGGGCATGACTATTAATATTAATTATATTTTATTATTATTTTACTGTTACATACCACATGTCATTGGCATTGTGGGTTTTGTTTCCACTGCTTCAGTGGGATAGTTAAGTGGGAATCTTAATAAACGTGTTAATTCCAATGCTCCCACCTCCCTTACGCCCATTACCAAATCAAATCCAGTCTCTACTCAAACTTATGAGGTGAATATAGTGCAATCCATGCAACTGTATAAATCTAGAGGAAAGAAGAAGAAGAATAGATAGAAAAATCCTTTGATTGATCAAGAGACTATGCAAACCCCAAAAACTAGTGTTGGGGGCAATAAAAAGGAGAGGAAGTTGGAATTCCCTTGTAATATTTGTGGCAGTGATCATATGACACATCATTTCCCTTGCTTGAAAGAAGTCAATGAGTTCATTACTCAAAAGGACTTCACCACACAACCTATTGTTTTGACAAATCCTTTCCATCCTCAACAACCACATCAACGAATGGTTTCCAAAAATCTCGTCCCTTTGCAAGCGGAAGGATCTTCAAATGTATTTTCTTGGGGAGAGATTGCAACTTTATCCACATGAACTCATCAGTAAGGAAATCCAAACGAAAAACCTTATGAAAAGGATTTTTCTTCTTCTTCCCAACCTAATGGCCCTCTTCAAATATAGAAGCCTATTTTTGACGTAGTGTTATGCCTCCCCAAGGGTGTACTTTGGCGAGTGAAACAAAATCCTAATTCCCAAGCTTCCCACACTTACAATATTGTGAAGGATTTGGCCCAGGATCATTGTGCCATGTTTGTTCTCGAAGTGTTACAAATTTTTCCTACACAACATAAATCATTGTTGGCATCCATTGGTGGGATTGGTCCCTCATAATTGAGTTTGGCCACATTTGATATGGAACATAGTCAACCTAGGCACTCCCACCAGATTTATTTTCAAATACAAGTAGTCGTACGTGAGAAGAACATCTTTCACACAATCATTGATGAAGGAGCCTATACGTGTGTCATGTCCATTTCTTGTTGGCAAGCCATTGGATCTCTTGCACTAACATAGTCCAATACAACCTTGAAATCATTTGATGCTTGTACTTTTACACCTCAAAGAATTCTCACTCTTTTCCCATTGAGTTAGGGGGTAAAACCATTTCTCTCGAAGTTGAAGTGGTCGATACCCCATTGGATTATAACCTCTTGCTCGGGCATAGTTCGTTTTATGCAATGAAAGTTGTAGCTTCAACGATCTTTCACGTCCTTCGTTTCCCTCACTAGGGGAAGATCGTTACTATAGACCAACTT
Organism: Larix kaempferi; assembly: GCA_027924585.1. Lineage (NCBI taxonomy): Eukaryota > Viridiplantae > Streptophyta > Pinopsida > Pinales > Pinaceae > Larix > Larix kaempferi. The sequence goes on from BSBM01000289.1 coordinate 18,764,502, forward strand.
GATTACTACACACCTAATTTGCGTACCAACACTGGCTCTAACATGCCATTTGTGGGTGATTATGTGAGTGCTTATGAGAGTGTTGGTGTTGGCTTGTTCAAAGACTCATCTTTGATGGGTTCTTTCCATTTTTCCGACACCCAATACCTCCACTAATGTTGCTCCAATTTGCATGATCACTTTTGGCATCAATGAATCCCCTGAATATTTTGATCCTTGGGTGGTGCCTCAAGATTTAGAAGTTGAATCCTATGGAGGACAAATGCCGCTCATCACGGTCGAGATTAAGTTAAACCTTTTTGTGCCTGCTATGGTAAAGTGTCATGTCCCAAATTTGGCATTGGGTCACAATGGCCTAATCACATTGGCCATATTCATTAGAGTTTGTCAAATTGATGTTAAGGGTCAAATAATTGCCAAGGAGAAAAATTACTAGTTTCCTAGGTCTGGGGTGGAAGCTTTGGGATTTGGAATAAGGGGGATAATAAATGATGTTTGAACATTAGAATGGAATAAATATTTAATAAAGGAGCTAAATAAATATATACAACTGAAAATCAAAGTGGCATTTGATCATGAAGACACATGGAGGAAGTGGGACCCACATATGGCTAGATTTCCCCACTACACTTGGCATCATTATCTCACCAATTCGAATTCAAGGTGAATGGTAACATACTTGGGGGATTCCAAAAGGTATTATTCACGGAATGACTCATCCAATGTCGAAATATAGAGGAAGAGTAACTCCCATAGAAGAGGAAGAGGCAATTTGGAGCTAGTGGGACACTTGGGCTAGATTCCCTAGCTCTATGACAACAATGATGAAGATGCTATGACACCTATGACACAAATCAGACCTGAAAGATGACATATGACATATATGACATGTCAAGGCTAAAAATAGCCTCCAAGAGGGCGCTCAAGGGAGTTAGGGCAGCTAATATGTTTCCACATGTGATTTGGTGAAAGTGGGAAACTAGGAATTGTTGTACAAGTGGCATTCTTTGGAATCTCTTCCCAACTTGAGTTGGCATGAGTCTCTTGGAAGGAATTCGACCCATGGAGGACATTAGAAGTTTATAAAAGTCATGAACAAAGAAGAATGGGATATTTTGATCATTTGTAGAATTTGCAATTGCATCTGTGAAGAGGGAGAGCTAGTGGATAACTAGTTTCTTGCCTTAGCCAATTTCCAAGGTGAAAGATTCCCATCCAAGTTGGTAATTGGAAAGGCCATTCAGACCTTTCATTTGGAGCTTTAATGGATTCTTTATTTTCAAGTGTAAGCTACAGGGCATCTCATGGTTTCTTCTATTGCATCTCACTCCTTCAACCGTTTCCAGTTTTGATCGCATATTCTTGATCCTTGAGGGAGGGAGTTTTTGGTGAGCTATTGTACTCTATGGGGGAGCTTACAATGCCCCATTTAATTTTTAATATGAAGTAAATACTCTGTTCTTCATATCCATAAAGTTTTAGGTCTAAATTCCAAGTAGAAATGTATAAATCTCATTTTTAATGAAAGAACAATGCCATTTCCCCACTAACTTGTTGTGAACCAATGTAATGTTGATGGATTCGAATGAATAAGTAAAATACTGATGGTTTATTGATGAATAGAATTTTATTGATGTATTATACAAGTTTCATGTTCAGTTATCAAGCATTTTAAGTCATTTTACTCAGTTTATTTACATTTAGAGAAGATTTGGTGCCATTTCCCCAAGGGTCGAACTAGTGATCTTTGTTGTTGTTTGGGAGAGGTTTGTAACAGACTTAATAACTATTGAATGGTGCATTTGGGACCTTAATAACATCCTTGAGACATCCCATACCTCTTTTCAGAAATTTGAGTGGGTTTGGAGGCATTTGGGAAGCCATTTTCAGTACTTACCCCAGGGGGATTTGAACCTCAAATTGCTAGTCAAATTCCATACTTTGTCCAGAATCTTAAACAAGTTTTCAAAAGTCTTTTGATGGTCATAAATAAATCTTGAACATCATAATCAAGTAAAAATATCATTCATACACCTTCCTTGAATATTTGAAGGCATTTGGAGCCAATTGGAGACCTAGAGACCAATACTAGTCAAAGGGAAATTACTAGTAAAGTTCCCTACATTGGCCATAATTGAAAGAGGATTTGCAGAACTATTTTAAAGGTCCAAAAGCATCCCTGAAACACATATTTATGTTCTAACATCATCCATATACCTTCTCAGAATATTTGGGAGCAATTGGAGTAATTGGAGCAATTTGGTGACCTAGAGATCAAAACTAGTCAAAGGTCGAACTAGGTAAAAAATTGGAAAATTGACATTTTAATAAAAATCCTAACAAGGGTCATTACATAAAGTCACTAGTCACTCCAAGTCATACTAGAGATAAGCCACTAGCCGTTGGGGGCATGCAACTAGCTGCTACAAGTCATGCTGGGGGTAAGCAACTAGCTACTACATGCACAATGGGGGTATCAATATGGTTGAGTCTGATTCTTCCAGTAGATATGCAAACTCTTGTGATGATGAATATGTTCCTACAAACTCTACTACTGCTTTCAACTTTGATCTTCCCCATGATTTTGATCTCATAGATTGTATAAGGTCCTTAGGCCATGGTGTTCTCGAGCCTTTGTTGGTAGACTCTGCCATGGTACCAAATATTGTGGAAGACATTAAAGTTGTAAATACTCTACCCATGTAACTTGTATAAAATTGTTCTTTTTGGAGATTTTATCTATGATCATGGTATTCATGTTTCTCAGATACAAGACTTTGTGTTGGATTCCTGGCTGCTTAGGAGTCGTGTGTTGTAAATTACTTGATTTGATTAGGTATATTCGAAATATTGCATATAGGTTTAGGCCTTCCCTCTGTTACGATGCATTTAAACCTTTTGCCACTCAAATTTTCCATAGGGTCAAACCTGTTGGACCTTGGTGCATCGACCTTTTTCTATATGCATTTTGTACCAATACGACAGAAGAGCCTACCTATCATGGGCACCCTAGTTAGAACCTTGATTGCCATTTTGGTTCCCATGTTGAATTTTTCTCATAGGCTCGAGAGTTTTTTTTAGTTTTACCATGACTTTGAGAAGAAGCCTCATGCCTATATTTCTCATCTATTTCTATCCATCCCCTGATCCCATTTTTGTTAATTATGCATTTACTTTTGCTCATTGTTACTCGCACATTTATGCCTAATGCTTCACTGCATCATTCATACTGCCTTTGAATTCATTATGTTGCTCATCACTCGCATCCATGGCATTTGCATTCTGAATCGTATCCCTGGAAGAAATATGTTAATGAGTGTCCACTTCTTTCCCAACACCTTTCTTGCATTGTGTTTTGCATAGGTATGTTTCATGGCTTGGAACATAGTTGCATGCCCTATGACACTCATTTTTTCCACTGTACTATAGCATTTTTTATTTCTTTTTTAGGCTTTTATAATATGAAAAGGACAAAAAATCAATTATTTATATAAAACACAAAAAACACACATGGTATTTTGGGCGACATCCACCAAACTTTAGGTACGCTTCTTAAATTGGAGTATATGGATAGGTTTTTCCTTGCACCTTCCATTGCATAATTAACCATACTATTCCCATTTTGTACCTTAGGTTCGACCCTGCCAAGCGGTGACATTATCCCTTCATTTTGCATGTTGTTGTTTATACAATAGTGCCTCCCTCACATGGGCATCCCATAATAGCACCTTTATTGTAGTTTGGTGTCCATGCCACATTTTCTTTTAGGGTCGAGAACTCTCTTTAGTCCCGCCATGTCTCAAGATTGAGCCTCATTTTCTATCTTCTCTTTATAATTCTAGCCTTCCCGAGGGGGTTCCCGAAGTTTTATATAATTGCTTAAGCAGTTGCACTTGATTGGTTGCACATGTCTCGTTGCTTGCTGCATTGTTTCCTCCTATTTCACCTCAACCACCGCCCTCGCACTTGACCTATTGCATGATACCTCACGTTGTTGCCATTCAACATTGCCCATACCCATGACGAGAATACCTGCATTGAGTGGTTCCTAATGCCCATCTTTTTGTCTTCATGTCGCATATCACTTAGTTGGTTCCACATGCATGGAACCTTGCTTCCCATTATACCATTCATTCTCTCTAGTCGAGCACACTTTTATCTCTTTTTTTGCGCTCGTTAAACCATAAAAAAGACACACTATGTCGAGCACACTTTTACCTCTTTTTTTGCGCTCATTAAACAATGAAAAAGACACATTAGACCGAGTATCCTTTTATCCTTTTTTCAGGATCATTAAAACTAAATGAAAAAGGAACCTTTATTGAGCACACTTTTACCTCTATTTTGGGCTCATAAAACTTATACGAAAAAGACACTTTCAAGTACACTTTTACCTCTTTTTTGGGCTCATAAAACCTACACAAAAACAGATATCAAGCATACTTTTATCTTTCTTTCACGTTCATAAAACTATGAAGGAAACACCAAAAACTAAAAAGAGGGTGGGGGAATCATTGTCTATCCTTTGATAAAATGCCAGTATTCCATTATGTCTCCCTTGAACATGGCACCTATTTGCATCACTCTCTTACAGTTGAGTTCTATCTTGCTTTGGATTCTTATCATCCTCATGAGTCACAATGTCTCTCCAATTTGTTACTCTTCTAGTCGTTATGGAGGATACCTGGATGCTATATGGCATTCTTGAGTATTTGTTGTCGAGTCATTCATGTGTCGTGCTATATGTTTAAGGGAAATCCAACTTGAGTCAACCATTTTGTAGACCCATTGACCTCGTATGTCGGCCATACCTATGTCAGTTGTGCTTCGCATTTCTATCTCTTCGCCTTTACTCTTAGTCCATGTGTCATGTCAATTGATGGGGGATGCATTAAGGCCCTCGTTCGACGGATTCATTCCTATTTACATCAACTACTTATCTAGGAAGTGGATCTAGACACTGATTAGTACCTTGGAGCTTGTAGTTCTCAGTGGCAGGAATCCTTGGGTTCAACAGTTGATTTCCCATATTGATTCCTAATCAAACGATTATATGAGTGTTCGACATAAACTCCTTTATTCACACTCACTAGATCATACAAGTACCTTGGGGCCCATTATCATTATTGATGGGTTCCTTCACGTCTGTTAACAATACCCTCGTTAACCAATAATCAGACCATTTCTCACATGCTTGACATCAACATATATATTCGCATGTTGTAGAATCAGACCATTGGGATTTAGATGAATACCTTGGGTTTTGGCGTGGCACCACTCATCCATGCTACACCCCCCAAGTTGTGAAGGAGTATATTTTTTGAGTAGTATGGAGACCATTATGTCTTTCTGATATACACTATGACGTAGATCCACATTGTATTTGCTCGTGGCTATGATCCTTTTATGACATGGATCCATCGTGTACTTGTTTGTGGCCATGATCGAGCCTCTTCTTACATGGATACACAATGTATTGAGTTGGCGTACATGCTTTGTTCTCTTTTTACCAAGCATGGATATGCCTATATTGGGGATGTATCTATACATACTTGGTTGATAATTGATTGCAAGTACTATCCGGTTCCTTGATCTCCAATTCATTTCCTTGCGAACTTATTATTATTGTAAAGTGTTTCGATCATCAGTTGCTATACTGACCTCACACTTTAGGGGGCATTTGTTATACCCTTATTTTCCACCCTTGAGGTATATAAGAGACTCACCATATTCGTCATGTTTAGACACTACCTTTCTGGCCCTTGACCCTGAGCACAATTGTAAATTTCAACACCATCACTCCCCATACACTATGCAGAGAGTGATAATCTCATATTATCACACCTTGAACTCTAGAGAGAGGGCGACCCTATTTTGCTCCTTCCACCACTAACATAGAGTGATAACCTTAGAGCTTTCGTATTTGGTTAGTTTTTGAGGAGATGACTGTGATGAATTGGATCCACATGTCATAAGCTTGGGAACTCACAATCCCAACTCAAATTTGACAAGTGCTAGAAGTCTATATTCATTCCATTTTCCTCCTCCATACATTTATATAATGAAGGCAATTCAAGGGAGAAAGGGAGATTGAAGAGAGTATTGTTATGTTGTTGAATTCCAGAGTGAATTGCCGAAATTCTCATTGAGATCATTATGTGTGGTTGAGATTAAGGAAGGATTGGAACAAGGAGCTTGGAGAAGACTTGCATCATGAATCAAGGTATATGCATGATGTATATTTTTTATTGATTTTATATAGATATATGAATTCCCCCTCTCCATTTCATGTTTGGATTATTATTTGCATTGTACTTATGATTACATATGTTATATGTGGAGGATCATACATGTTCTTAAGAAAATAAGATTAGATATATTTTGTACCTTGGTTAGCTTGAAACAGATTTTACGTGGGCACACTAAAAACAGATTTTGGATTGGGGAAATCGTCCACAGGGAACCAACCCGATTTTTCCATGGTATTTTGGGCATCTAAATGGCCAAAACGGCTCCAATGAAACCCCAAACCAAGTTCCCATACTCCCAGCCACTCTGCAATCCAAAAACGCCTCGTTTCTAGCTAGAAAAATTAGGGTAAACCATAAAAACGTGGAGAGAAAAATGCCCAGGCAGCCCAAAAACGTGAGAGAGACAAAACTGCTTGATGGGTTATGGCTTGGGAGGCAAATTCATGGCTCTTTTCTTGCCAAGGAAGCCAAACACGTTTTTCCATGAAGGGTGGTTGCCCATACTCGAATTTTGGACAGCCATACCTCCCCATTCCCCAAGGCATTAACTACTTCACCCAACTCTTGGGAGAAAATGAATGATTGGGTACAAAAGTCAACATGGGTAGTTGAGAGTTTGATGGGTTATCTCATTGACACTTGGCTTGACTTGATTGGCTCAAGGGTTTGAATGTTTTCCCTCCCAATTCCTTGAAAAATCATGCCCCCATCTCTTGTTGCATTGCATAGCTAGTTGTGAGTATTTTATTAAATGCATATTTACATGATATTTACAATTCCATTGTGCCAGGCTAGAACGTAAACCATATGCATCAATAAAACGATGGTGGGGCCTTGGCCTTGAGCTCCTCACCATGATCATATAACAAGATTACATCATTTACAATTTTAATGTGATAGGGTCAAGATGGGGACGTGACATTCCCCTCCCCTTGGAATAACACCGTCCTCGGTGTTCCAATACTTCAGAGTATATACCCACTTTACACATGTCTCAAAAATCACAAAATGTGGCAGGTCTGTCCTGCGTTCATCTCTTTACTTTGAACTTTGAGATCAAGTCCTTTTGCTTCCTCAAGCTGATCCTACTGGCTTTAATCTTCCATCTCTGCAGGCGGGCATCGCTCCACAGCAATCCCTTCCTTTTATTCACCATCCCATTGACCTACAAGTATGAAATTTTCATGGCTGCCATATTTCTTGTTGTCCTGGAAACTACTTGAGGAAGATTTTCAGCCAAAACCAATGGCTTTCACTATCTCACCTGTGAGATTCATCATGGCAATTCCTGTCAGGAAAAGCATAACACAATATTAAAATTAGTCAATTAATTGCTCAATTGACATGGAACGTCCATGCGTACCCATGAGACTTCCACACATTTCATGCTTTCCCAACATACACATGAACTCGTTCATGTTCATCCTTTCACAGGGAAATAACTATTTCAGCATTCACAATTCATTTCAAGCAATAAACACAATCAACTTCCAGTCACAACATGCATTCAACAATCCTTTGTTTCTGAAATGCATCAATCAAAAATGAAAGAGAATAGTAGGAGTTTCCCCCTCTTAGTCTTGTTCCAATCTGGAGCCACACCATCACTGTGGTTTCATGCTCCTTAGCCTCTTTCACTTCAACATGAATGCTTGACTTGCCCATTCTTAGCTATGATACTTAGTGTCTAAGGTCTGTTTAAGGATTTTCGACGTGGGAATCCTTCCCATTGTTGCCTACATGACCTTTGGCTGCTAGGACCCACATATGTCCACTAGCACCATCTTTCATTACTACTCATACTGAGCTCTTTAGGATAGTCACATGTCCGCATGCATCCTCCAGATGCTTTCATAGTCCTTGCTTCCAGAATTACCTACACTCAAACATTGAGTCAATTCATATGTTTAGTTTATTTCCGTAGGGTTTGTCTCCAGACAAGAGTTTAATAAATCATAAACAAATCATATAGACATGTATTTCATAAGCAAGAAGCTGCAATGTAACCAAATACTTATCTGCATTGGATGTATTCACTTTATTCCACATGCTCCTTCTTTGCTTTATAAGCCTTGGATTGCCCGTGGATGCAATAATGAATGTTGGGCCAGCACGCAGGCTACTCCACAACCATTTGAATAGGCAATGCCTAGCCAGTACGCCGACTGGGTTTCATCAATCATCTCATTTAGCAATATGCTAGGCCAGTGCTCCGACTGTTTTGATTAATTAATTAAAGAATGTTTGGCCAGCACGCCGTCTGCTCCACAACATCAAGTGGTTAATGCCCCCACCAACTATTCTCTGAATTTATTGAGCACCAGTTACTCTCTAGTTTTACCAAGAATTTATAGTTTTTTCAGGGTCCATGCTTCCTGCAATGACCAAGGTTTCCAACCAAGAAACAATAGTGTATCAACTTAGCTGTTAGAGGACTTATACCTGAAATTTTCATTATTCCAAACAAGAAAATAAATGAAAATGAATACTTATCTGTATTATGCATTTTCCTTGCTACTCCATAGGTTTCCTTCTCTGCTTTACAAGCCTTGCATCACCTGTGGGGTGGATGCTTGGCCAACACACATGCTACTCCACAGCATCATCCGAATAAGCAATGCCAAGCCAGTACGCCGACTGGGTTTATCAGGCATCCCAAAAATCAATATGCTAAGCTAGTACGCCGACTGGGTTTATCAAGCATATAACGACCATTTCCAAGCCAGTTCTCCGACTAGGTTTGTCAGAAAATAACATCCCTCACAAATACTTCCACAACATGCAAATAACCAATGCCAAGCCAGTACACTAACTGGGTTTGTCAGGCATCCAACAACCATTCACCACAATATCCACACAACCAATGCCAAGCCAGTACACCGACTGGGTTTATCAAGCATACAACAACCATTTCCAAGCCAGTACACCGACTGGGTTTATCAGGCAATAAGAACAATATAATATGATTACGTGTCTCCTTCTCTTATGCAACCAGTGGCTCCCTCTAGGAACTCCATAGGTGACTCACTTGACTGCAGGCTAGCATGGCACTCACAATACCCACTCACACTACATAAGGATGATACCCCTTTTCTACTACACAGCTCCTCGGGCCTATCCATCTCTTCTAGTGTCCTTTAGTGTGAGTGTAGAAAGGTTACCACTACCCATACAACCCTCTTGAGTACTCTTTCTTAAATTTGCCTCTTACGTGCAACACCATATTGCATCTGTGTAAGCTGATAGTACAAGAAGGATAAGCAGGCTCATCAGTATTGCTGCTCAAAAATTGTAATCATATTTCATAACATTCACTATCAATTATTGAAACACCAGGAATGCGTCCATTCCCTTAGGGTGTAGTCAATATTGACAACCTTAACATAACCCATCACCCAAAAGGTATGCATCCCTTTCTGATGTGATTCATGTAGGCCCTAATCGTACTCAAGCAGTCTGAAATAATACTTAAATAATAAAGCATGATCTGCATATTAAATCTGATAGCTAGACATGTATATTCTTAGTTAGGGTTATAGAGTACTCATTCGTTTCACAGATGTATCTTTTCTTTATTTGTGAAGAATGCGGGCTCCCTTCTCTGAGTCAACAGTCCTTCGGTTTTCCACCCAAATCCTTTCACGTTCCATAACCCACGCATGCCTTCTGGGCATAACTTTACTGTCTCACTCACATGCTTTACCAACATGTAGTTCGGTTGAGACATTATCAACATTTTCAATGGCGTTTCACCCGAAACCCATTTCCAAAGCATGGGATCCTTCCCATCTAGTTTGGCTTCAGCAGACCATCACACATGGTCTTCCTGCAATGTGTCATCCTGGCACACTTATCAAATAGCCAAACAGTCAGCAACATTTAACAATAAACTTCAAATATGATTGTTCCATAACCAATCAATAGCATTAATAATTAATTCAACATGAATTTACAATTTTGTCTCCTACAGAAATTGATTTGCTTAGCAATGAGGCTATACTCATATTGTTTGTCTCTTGTAAGTGGTATCACTCTGTCCATTATGGTTTCACCCTTGCTACCATACATGAACGTCCACCTACAACATGTCCTCCTGACACAATCTTATATAAGCCAAACGGTCATTAGCAATTACAAGCAATTCTCAAATCTGAAATCTACAAATCTGTTTTTCTACAGAAATTAGATTTGCAATCATGAGATTATTCTCATAAATTTAAACCATAAAATTTTCAGATTTGTTTCATGCATAAGTTACAACCATGAGAACCTTCTCATAACCTTTGGCTTTTGCACATGGTAGATCCCGATCTCTACTATGGACTTATCCTCATTGCCATACGTAAGACTTTTCTACCTGAAATCTAAAACTTCAATCAGCCAAACACGTTGTGAGTATTTTATGCATATAATCCTTTCATTGCTACAACAGTCACTGAAGTGATCTCAGAATTATAACACTCAATAATTCAAACATCTTCAGCTATTAATATTTGAAATGCAACGAAATATATACATTCCTATATATGCATCATTATCACAATAAAATTGCAAAACACATTCACACTATCCATGCAATTTAAATCAACTGTAAATACTCATTACTTCACATTCCATGCAATTCTGTCCTTCCAACAGAGTGCTCTGGTAGCCCATCACATGTCTACCTTCTTCATGCAGTCTTTCCCCTGCATTCATAGCAGCTCATGAAATGGTATCAGGATTAACAATAGTCCACCATTTCATCTATTATCTAACCACAGCGAAACATATATATATATATCACAACCATGCATTCACACAATGCATCTCAACATGTGCACCCGCATATATGCATGCACATTCACCACATTTTCATAATCTTTTAATGTGCATTCACTTAATGCATAACCCCTCAATGCAACCTTGCATTAATCCATGCATACTATGCATTCTAACATATTATGGCCTAACCATGCCTATCTCATTGGCATACACTACCACAACAGGACCATAAGTCCTCACTTGCTTTGGTTGTTAAACTCACAACCGGCATACACAAATGGCATGATATAATTTCATATGAATGCATTGAGATATCTAAGCAATCATAGGGTGTAAGGATCACTGTCTTCACTTACCCATACCTCACCATACTTTGTAGGCTGACATTCACATTCAGACACTCAATCTCTCATACAAACAACTCAACACATTTTTAAACATGGTTGAAGGGATCTCATCAAATCTTCTTTCAACATTCATGCAATTAAGCACAATTAACCATTACCTGCACGGCTGTTATTAACATCGCTTGATGTTACCTGATCAGTTGGCCTCTTACCGAGGCTACTCAGTCCTTTTGCCAACATCATGATCACGGATTTGTTGCACCATCCTTTTTTCATAAGGTCGTTGGTCACATGCAACAACGTCATCAACTTCGTTAGCTATGCTTCAGTTGCCTTTGGTCCTATAACTAATGCGAACACAACTGATTATTAGCAACCACAATCATTATCTTAAGTGGCTCATTGCATATGTAAAACCTCACTATTTTACCAATATGCAATATCATATACACGTAAAACATTTTCACATATACTGTGCAATGTTTATTGATACGCCATCTAATGCATATTCATCTATGCAATCTTTTGCATTTTTAACATTCTTACGCCATAGTTTATATGCATGACAATTTCATAATTATAAATACAATAGCAAAACAGGGTTTAAGGAATTCTCCCTTTCCAATCCCTCATCGCAGTATGGAATCCCTCTTCCATATCATAGTTGGTTTGATTTCCTTCCAGTCATGCAATTCTAGAAATTGCCCATATTGACAACAATTCTTTTTTTTTTGTCAAAAATAGCCGCTGGCACTTTCCTGCACCAAATATCTATGATATGTGCGGACCTCATTCGAATTCTGGTCATGCGTCCCTGTTCTCCTCTGGACAAGCTTTCCAACGCCTATCCCCGTGCTCCATTCCGACCCAGGACATGGAATTTACATTCCTCCAAAAATGCAAACTTTGCCCAAATTTCTGCACTTTTACATGGCTGCAATTTTATTCTGGAAGGCCAACTTCAGCTGCTTGCAGAAGTAGATTTAGGAAAAATCATGAAAAGTTATCTACCGGGCGAAAGTAGTCCATATAACAAGAAACACTCAGCAACCTTCAGGTCCCTGTTCCGATGCACCAGTCAACTTCTATAAAATTCGGGGTTTGGCTACTTTTAACTTTTCATTTTTCCCCCAAAATCTCAAAATTCGGCCAAAAATGGCTATCTCCCAATCTGTGCATTTCTGGAAAATATTCGTCAAACGGAAACTATTCGTATTAATGAGAAGATAAAATGTCTAGTTCAGTAAAAATTTTGATTCCAACATCTAGGGTCACTTTCACTGTCCACAAGCTTTTCAAAATCCCGAAAAAGTGGCCCGGAACAGTGCTTTTTGGCCTTCTTGCTCACCCCGACTCCACATCCTTTGGAGTTCGGCTCCAAGATTCCAAACTTAACACTGTGCCTGCTCCATGGCCGCGCCATATCAATTTCAGCTCAAACTGACCTTCCGTCAAGCCTCGGGACACTGTCTTACAAAAGTCATTATTCTCTATTTTCTGTCAAATTGGAGCATACTGGGTTCGGGACCCTCTCTGGTTCTTTCATGGCCTCCGTTAATGGCCTCCGAGCCTCACAGGAATCATCCCATTCTGAGCCCGATTGCTCCCTCTACCCAAAAATCAAGTTTTGGGCTCTATACTTTTTTTTTTTGCTCCTCTAGTCGCTAGTCTTAACCTTCACTCTGCCGTCCTTGTCGCTAGGTTTATCCCTAAAACTGACGCCGCATCGCTAGTTTTAAACTTAAAATCCCCGACCTTGGCGCTGGATTTAACCCTAAATTTGCTGCCCGCGTTGCAAATTTTAGTCTTAAAATTGCCACCATTTCGCCAGTGTCGCCGTCGACCGACACAGATTTTAACCTTAACTTCTGCGCCCACCACGGCGGTCCTGGCCTTATCTTCGCCGCCCGCAATCCTCCGTCGCTGCGACCGCATCGCAAAATTTAAGGCTAAATTTGCTGCCCGCGCAATTTTTAAGCCTAAATTTTCCGCCGAGTCGCCGCCGCGTTGCAACCTTTCAAGCTTGAAATCGCCGCCCGCGCAATTTTTAAGCTTAAAACCGCCGCCGCGCTTCGTGCACTGTGTAGATTTTATCCTCAAATCTACCGCCGTGCCGCACAGAATTATGCTTAACTTTGCCACCACGCCCGTGGCGCAAAATTTCAAAAATACACTTAGAATTTTTTTTTTAATCTCTCTTCCCTTTCAGCGCAGCATTTATGCTAATTTTGGCGCCGCACGCGCAGAGTTATGCTTAACTTTTCCGTCGCGCCCGCGCATGGCATAGAAATTAGCATTAATTTCGCTGCCACCGCGCGCGCAGAAATTAGCGTTAATTTTGCCGCCACCGCACGCGCAGAAATTAGCGTTACTTTCGCCGCCGCAGCAAACATTTAGAAAAATTTTCAAATTCTCAAAAACAGTTAGAATTTTCTGAAATATTTTCCTTCTTTTTTATGTTTAGTGCTGGGAAGGAGGCATACTTACCTCTGCAACTGTGATAGGTAGCCCATGAAGGCCCAATGCTGCAACTAGCAGCTCTGATACCATCTGTCACATACCCTCCCATCTAGCCAATTCCTGAAAGGGAACATGATACCAATCTACGGGGCTTTCACAAAAACTCAGCCCATTCATTAGACTCATCGCCATAAAATTAATGTGTGCAGATGCAAATCAAACATATATGCATAGCGGAATAAGAACATCACCCACACACATCTTTTGTATGCATTCAACATATCAGAAATAAACATCAAATTTAAACATTTGCAGAAATAAAATGCACATGGAAAAACACTTATCTTCATTCTGCAATTGTCCCAAACAACTAGATATGTTGCTGCAATGTTCCACCCAACCGTAGGCCAGTTGTGTTCATTAATTCTCTCAACACAACTGCCACCCCCCGAGCTGGGCATGATTCTTACAAGGAAAGGGGACATTCAAGCTCATACACAGCCAAAGCAATAGATACCCATCTCAACCCCAACACTCTTTTACACACAACAACTCAAACTGGGCATGGATACTCTTTCAGCAATGGGATTTACCAATAAGATGGCCCTGGACTTTCCCAAATCATGGGCACACCAAAACAGATTGGGGAATTTCAATAACAGGATGGCCAGGGTTTTCCCAAACGTGGGCACACCAAAAACGGATTTTGGATTGGGGAAATCATCCACAGGGAACCAACCCGATTTTTCCATGGTATTTTGGGCATCTAAATGGCCAAAACAGCTCCAATGAAACCCCAAACCAAGTTCCCATACTCCCAGCCACTCTGCAATCCAAAAACGCCTTGTTTCCAGCTAGAAAAATCAAGGGAAACCATAAAAACGTGGAGAGAAAAACGCCCAGGCAGCCCAAAAACGTGAGAGAGACAAAACTGCTTGATGTGTTATGGCTTGGGAGGAAAATTCATGTCTCTTTTCTTGCCAAGGAAGCCAAACACATTTTTCCATGAAGGGTGGTTGCCCATACTCGAATTTTGGACAGCCATACCTCCCCATTCCCCAAGGCATTAACTACTTCACCCAACTCTTGGGAGAAAATGAATGATTGGGTACAAAAGTGAACATGGGTAGTTGAGATTTTGATGGGTTTTCTCATTGACACTTGGCCTGACTTGATTGGCTCAAGGGTTTGAATGTTTTCCCTCCCAATTCCTTGAAAAATCATGCCCCCATCTCTTGTTGCATTGCATAGCTAGTTGTGGGTATTTTATTAAAGGCATATTTACATGATATTTACAATTCCATTGTGTCGAGCTAGCACGTAAACCATATGCATCAATAAATTGATGGCGGGGCCTTGGCCTTGAGCTCCTCACCACGATCATATAACAAGATTACATCATTTACAATTTTAATGTGATAGGATCAAGATGGGGACGTGACACTAAATCAACAAGGGATCTACATCAACGAACATCATTAGTGACAAGGTGAGTAACATTTCTACCTTCTCTTTCTGTGTAATATGCTATCAGGATTGGATCTAGAGTGGAAATCATAGAGGTCTACCCCCCATCTATCTTGGATCAAGGGAAAGAGATCCAAGGGAGGTCTCATTTGTCCGCATAAGGTAAATATCCACAAACAAGTCTTCAACTTCATTGTTAGATGACTAACCAATTCTCATAGTAAAAGAGAGGTATAGTTGTCTTTTTGGATCATAAATGACCATGCACCAACTATCCTTGAATGTTTTTTTATATATTATAAAAAGTGTACAATATTAATATTTGCCCAAGCACCCTCTTATGATAATTCATAAAGGTGTTAAATCTTAGTCATATGATCTTAATAATATAGAGGTTCATATGATGATGTGAATGGTGTATGATAGTATGGAACTGATAAATGTAATCCACTGTATGCCAAAGTTGCAAGGGATTTATGTATTACAGGTACAACTTTCTTTGACAAGGCGGGTCATGGATGTGTATAGACTTTTTCTTTTCATAAGAAAAAATGCCATACTATTAAAATTATAGTATAACAATTGTTGCAAGGAACATGTACAAAAAAGACAACCGCTTCACTAGAAGCAAGAGAGCAACATCCCACACAGGTCGAGAGCATCACCCGAAGAACACAGGAAACTGCCAACACGACAAGCAAAGACAAAGAGACTGCCACACATGGCAGCAACCAACCAACAGAGGCCAACAACAAACCACCTCCCCACAGAGGCAAAAAGCAGGCCCAACAAGGACCAAAATAAAAAATACATCAGACACCAAACGTGCCACCACAAAAAAGATCCGAAGGCACATCCTATACAAAACAACAGATAGGACCGAGCCAAAAGTATAAGCCAAAAAGAGAAAATAATAGCTGCTAAACCCTGGAAACTAAAGACACCTTCAGGTCGTCGATCTACAAGGAGGATGTGTTGGTTCTTCAGTAGCTTGTGACAGAACAAGTGAAAAATATAGCTGCTAGAGGTCACAAAAATTAAATATATCCATTAACCATAACAAAACTTAATAAATATGAATAGATCCAGAATCCACAGACTGATCGAAAACCCAAGCTTCCCAAAAAATAAAGACATCCCGAGTAGTCAGGGCCTTCTTAGAGAGGCAATCCCATCCATATTATAAACTCTCGAGATATGATGAAAAGAGATATGACCAAAAGAAGAGATACAATTCCGAATCTCCATCAACAAAGAGGACAATATAAGGACATTAATGGAGGCCTTATCCAATGCCCAGTCAATGACAACTTTAGAGTCCCCCGCAATTTGAATAGTTAAAAAAATCCTGGATTTCGCGAAATAAAGCAACATCCACAACGCCAAAAGTTCATTTCTGGTATTGTATCCATGACCACAATTCATCCACAGTCTGACAAGAATGAGCATTTGTCCAATGAATTCCCCCCACACCACTCAAGCTGCCCTTATTTTGAGATGCACCATCGAACAATGCTATGGTAGGATGCTCTGAGAAAATTGGACCATTTGTCGGACACTTCAAGGCCTTCTATGGGGATCTAGGCTTGACATATTCCAAGCAAGAGGCTGCAACTTTGCTACTGACTTGTGCTGAAAATGGAGGCTTTCCTTCAAAGAGTTGTAAGTTCCTCTCCCTCCATATATTCCAGGCAACAAAACATAGAAGATCTATCCATTGATCTTGCTTTGACTTCCACTTAAGTAAGCAATCAAATAAATTACCACCTTGCCAATTTTTTGTTAAGTCGAGGGTAAAAGTGATAATCTTCCAAACCTCAACTGAGAAAGAGCAAAGAACAAACATGTGGTCAACTAACTCCACCTCTGCACATCATAGAGGACATATGTTAGGTCCAGAAACCCCCCCCCCCCCGCCTAATATAATTGTCCCAAGTGAGGATACAGTTTTCCAAAGCTAGCCAATTAAAACAAATGACATTCATAAGATCACTCCATTTCCAAGCCATTGAGTGCCACCAGGTAGTAGAATCCAAATCGTATGAAAAAATGGAGTCATAAGGCTCTTTCACAGTCACCAATCCCAACATATTATTCCATGACCAAACCAGAACGTCCTACTTGTTAGATAAAATATGCTATTATGCTTTAGGTCCCTAGTATAATGATCCCAAGACTTAGCCATGGATCCATAAAGTCCTAGTTGTGATGAATTGATCCATCCTAGAGATCTCGAAGCTGAATGGTCCTGTATCGCCATGTGACTAAGCAAAGATAACCTTTATACCTTAAGCAACATGACATCACCCATGGAAGTTTGTGGGGAACATGACCTCCCGTGATAGGATCAACACCCACTTGAATTTGATTGCCGATCCACGGCTTCCAAGCCAACCACTTTCCAATCACGTCCCTAGAACCAGTTAGACCATTCCAGATATTAGAGACACCCTTGTTACATATGTAACTTTGTCTAGACCATTGCATAGGAGTCAAATGCCTTAGATATTTCTCCCATATAATTATGCTCCAGAGGCTGTTAGCAAAAAGAGCTCGCCATAGACTTTTAGCAGCTAGTGCCCTGGAAAAGATAAAGATGTTCTTAAGGGCCCAACCCCCCAGTTGATTTGGCTTTTCCAAGCGTAGCCAGTTAACTAGATGAAACTTTTTCTGATCCTTGCCACTCGTCCAGATGAAATTTGGCACACGTCTGCGAATTCTATTTAGGACCGATTTAGGGATTTTGTAAAGAGAAATACAATAAACATCCAAATTTTGGAGAATTGATTTAGCTAGGGTGATTCTTCCACCTAAGGAGACCCATCTCCAACACCACTTATTGATCCTGCAATCAAATTTGTCCAAAATCCACTTCCAATCTTTTATCAAATAACAGTTTGGCTTTATAAAGAAACCAAGGTACTTTGTACCATTTACCAGCAAGTCGGAGTTAAAAGGGAAGATCTGGCCAATCTGTAACTTATTATCCTCCTCAATGTCATGTTCCATAAAATAATATTTTCGTTATTTATAAGCATACCTGACACTTTGCAGAAGAGGGAGAGAATCCCATTCATAGATTGCCATTCCTCAACACTGCCTTCACCAAAAAGCAATATATCATCCACAAAGAGGAGATGTGTCACCACATATAGAGAGGACACTCTAATCCCTTTTATGTGACCCTCCGACTGAGACTTGATCAAAAGTCTGTTGAGCCCTTCAATGAAAAGAATGAATAACATAGCAGACAAAGGGCACCATTGCCTCAATCCCCTCGACCCTTTGAAGAAGTCCGAAGGAGTACCATTTATCAGAACCACACAGTTAACCGAAGAAACACAAGCCATAATCCACGTGCTAACTTCCCAAGGAAGACCAATCTCTATTAAGATCAACCTCAGGAAGGTCCAATCAACGTGATCATATGCCTTTGCAAGGTCCAATTTTAGGATGAGGGCCTTTAAGTGCTTGGACTTAATACTTTGAAAAGTTTCTCTCAGAAATACCAAAATAAAAGAAAAAAAATAAATTATAATAGCAATAATTGTCAAGGTTATTTAATGCGGAACATATAATATAATTCGAAATCTTAACTAAGATAATTAATGATGATGGCACGTCACATATCTCCAATAAATAAGATATAATTGTAATTGTTGCTTCAGATTTAAGTGGATGTTAATCTCCTTAACGATAGATCTTTTATGATTATGTATACAAGTACAGTTTACGGTTTTGCTTAAGTTATTGAAAGTGATTACTTGTTGTACTATTGTGATGTTCTTGATGAAGTGCTGACAGTTTGTTTGTATGATGATGAAGGGGTCCTATGAGGTACCCTGGAGTTTACTTAGCTACATTTAGCTAAGGCATTTGAATCTTGTTTCCATGTGCAAACCGCAGGTAAGAAATACTATAAGATAACTTATGTTAAGAGTACTTGTGTTTTTCAATTCATCGTCAATGTAATAGTAGGATGCTAAGTACTTCCTTGCGATACCAGTTACTGGAGGTATGGATGCATGGTTCTAATCCTAGTTTAAAGTATTGTCTTACGAAGCTCTTCAATGTTATCATTCCAATGTCGTCCAAAAGTTTTGTTATGATACTACATTTATTGTCATAAGACTATTGTCATTAATATTTAAACAGCGATATTACTATCTATTAAGTATGCTATCATGAAGCTTGTAGAAATAATAATTACACCTTCGAACTATCATCATACTTAGCATCTACAGGTCTTAGACTACTCTATGTCATGTATTTATCATTTCAATACACATACAAAACTATAGAAATGAAATAGATATATCTTATAGTTACTATTTATTTACATATTGCATGGACAAGTAATTCCAATATTACGATTCCTAAGTTTTAAACATAGAACTATATTAAATATGCACTATATATTACAATGATATGGTTTTCATTAAGCCATGATATAATTACGATATGAAATTATATGATACAATATGCAAAGATTTGATTTATCAATATACAAACATACGATGATTAAGGTGCAATCCTAACTATGCTTAGCACTATAGGACATTATCCTATGCAAACCATGAATACGATGCAAATAAACCTTTTAAAGGCTATGACTTAAAACATTAGATTGAATCATATTATGACTTATGCTCTTGTCCTAAGTTTTGTTAACATATGTTATTGTATCCACCAAAGTCTCGATATTGAAGTGATGAATTGATGTGCATTGAATTTGTTGTTGACAGGTTGACAGGGTTACGATCATGTATTAAATGTTATGACCGAACTCCATAGTGGAAAGCCTGGTTGTCAACCTACGTAGTCCAACCACGTGAACTTTGATCAATAATGTAACTAAGAGTTCTAACTGGCATGGTTGTTGTATCGCCTCTCTTCCACGCTGTACACGGTAATGTTCACTTGGCATGTAGTGTTGGCCACTTCGTGGTTGAAGTAATTAATGAGATGTTAATGCAATGTTGCTCGGCTTTCAACGTAGCATTGTTGGCTTCTTTCTTACCCGTTGATCACACCAGATCTTGATTGTTGATTTGTGTAACCCTAACCTTGTTGTATGTAGTGGTAGCAAGTTTTCCGGTCTTCATTGTTACGTTTTAGAGTTAAGCCGACAGGCTGCCAAAATGTAGGGTTGGAGGAAGTTCCCTTCCAGGGTTTCGACCCTGTGACCTGTGAGAGGTAGTTTTTAATAGTTGTAGGTTTTAGTTTCGTGCCATGGAGCCATGCTACAGTAATACGAAGTATGGTTTCTGTCAGCTGTTGAGAGTGGTTTTGTATTGGGGTTTGGATTTTCTTTCTGAAAACGTCTTCAGGGTTTTGAAAGTATGGTTACTAATGTTGCTACCAGACTTCATTGTTCTTCTGCTGGTGTGGTGTGCCAAAGACTCGAGCTTCGATTAGAAGGTAATGTTTACGAGAAATAATAAAAAATATTGTTTTGCTTATTTGTTTTCTTGTATCTTCTTGTTTTAACCCCTCGATGTGTAACTTTGCAGGTACCCTCTTCGTTGGAAGGTTTCTATGCAACGATTTTGGGAAAGGAAAGCTACTACTACTTCCTGGTAAGCTCAGGTGGTTCTTGCAAAGCATCGTAGGTGCCTTTGATGTGTTTTCTGTATGCTGAGAGTTGGAAATCTTCGACTTGTATCAGTGATGGATGAAAGGAAGTTTAAGCTTGTTTTGTTTTGATATTATTTTGTAAGAGGTTGATCCTCAGTCCTGTATTTGATGCTCGGCTCAGTATTGTTTTGCTGTAGTGTTGGAACCGTTTTGAGTTGGTCTTTACACCATGAGTTGTTAAGTTCAGAGTAAAACCCTGTATAATTCAGTGGTTCCACGGTCTCGGCTTATTGTTAAAATGTCGAGGGTAACTCTATGTATTATTGGGAACCTTGTAAGGTTGTAATGCATTTCTCTGTTATAAGTTTGAATGGAAATCTAGAACCAAGGGTTCTTTTTGCACTTGTAAACTATGGTTCGTTTTCTTTGCAATGGAAAGTTATTTTTGCACCGAGTGAAACGAAGTGCTCTATAGCCCAGTATGGGGGAGATCCTGTAACGTTTGTCCATGTTTGTCCTTATAGTCGGCCATAATAAATAAAGTTTGTCTTTAACATAATAATAAAAAAAATTAATATTATGTCGGCGATTAATAAAAGAATGTGTATTTTCGTTTGAATTAAATCCTAGGCTATATAATACATGGACGTGTATTTTCGTTTGAATTAAATCCTAGGCTACAAACGTTTGTCTTTATTATTGTCGGCCATTAATTTAAATGTTAAAAAAAGTAAAATGTAATGGAAAGTATTTAATGAAAAGTAAAAAAGTAAAATGTATTATGGGCCATTAATTAAAATGTAAAAAAAAAGGTAAAATTATGGAAAGTATTTTAAAAAAATCCATGCGACTCATAAAATAAAATATTATGAAAAGTAATTAAAAAATTAAAACTTAAACCCGGATCTATCAATCAAGAGAGATTAAATTTTTTGAGTTTAAATTTAAAAAAAAAGAAATACACCTCAAGAAATTGGATCCCCCTTGGTGCTTGATAGATACGGATTTAAGATGGATCTATGCTGGTTTTTAATAACAGTTGACTGTGTAAGAGCTAGTTATGGTGATGCCAAACAACAATAGTTGTCTTGGGCCGAAATTTATAATTTGCATGACTTAAAAACTGTATATTTGTGTTTTGTTCTCGTTATTGATAACCTTATTCGGAAACAGATGAAAATAGTTGACTGTTAATAGTTGTCGAAACGGATATGCCTCCATACTCTAGTTTTGTTTTTACGAAGGATACTCTACTTGTAGCTTACAATTTCTATTGGGCTTGTGCCGGGCTTTGTACTCAAAACTAAATCTTTGTAATAATAATTTCGATAATGTATATGTGTAATGCTAGGGATTGTGAGCTAATGTTTAGACATGAATATGTAATCGTGCCTTCGGCTAACTATTATATAATTCTTAGATAGTAACCTTACCATATATAAAAGATAGTATGGTTCTAGAAAGTGATGACTAGGGTTTAATAAGTCATAAATGTTATCATTCTCTGAAATAATGTCTACAGTTTGTCATATAAAACTTGAGATAGAAATTATGATGTGTGTATACATAATTAGGGTTTGTAGTGTATTAGGTTTTGATACTACTGTAATAAATATTCGATACTTGAAATCAAAGCAGGAAATTAGTGAAGAAATAAAATATGTATAATGACAATAAATCTATATAGTGATTAGTTATTGCAGCTGCTATAATTCTTGAAAATACTATTACTTGGAAATCATGAGATGTTTAATTTTGATTGCATTTGCTTGCTATATTAAATGAATAGAGACAAGAGGAATATATGGAACTGTCAGAAGCATACTGTGTTTTTCTTTCAATTATTATTTACATGAATTCTATGCTGCAATGTATGTTATACTATAATGTTTTACTGTGTTTAAACATAGGACAGCATTTTAAACAGAACACTTACTGAAATCATTTATCCAATCAATGGCAATCTGGTTATCTCTCATCTTTAACAAAGCTTTATCATTCAGGATTAAACATAAATCAGAAAATAAAATAAATTCTTTTACAAAACAGAGTTTGACTAAGCAGAAATGTTAACCTATAAACAAAGTAGGAACAGTGAAACCTTGTTAAGTGTAGGGAAACAAACAGCCCAAGGAACCTATTCCACCTAACCAATTCCTGAAGACAGCCCAGTTACTTGCCTTAGGACCCCCGAGCCTGTTCACTGAACCACCAGGAGGAAGAAACTTAAAAGCTTAGGACGTCAACTTGCAGTAGCAATAGTTATCCAATCTTAAAGACTTAACAGTCAAAGGGACACTCTCACATAGCCTCCCTATTCGAATCTCTCAATGATCACCTGATGCACTTGAGGAATATTTCTGCAAAAAATATTGTAAGAGCTGCCTGCTCAATTCAAATTTGCCTTATGTAGGCTGCCTAGGCCTTTTAGTGGTTAACTGGTCACTTAATGAGCTGCCTGCTCACTCCCACTACCTGGGGGATAATGCCACAATGTTAGGGGTAGTTGTCGCATAACCAACAGCTAGTGGTGAAGTGCAATTGCTGCCATTTGTCCCATGCCTTCTAACAGCTTCCATTCCTCCTAGTGGGTCAGTGAACACTCATTTAACAGTTCCCTTGGGTGTCTGTCTCCTACTTTAATTTATTAAATAATAATAATCAATAATTACATTCATCCTTGACCAAACTTGGTAATGATTACAAAACTTTGTAATTAAAATTTAACATAAAGTATTTTGCCAATAAAATAATATTTTCAGATTTTGGGTAGGTGACATTGAGCAACCCCCACAACATCCAATATTTGCTTGTCATCCAGAAAACCAAATTGCTCAATAGAAACATGTCTCGATAATATAGGCCTTAATCTTATGGCAATAATATTTAAGATCACTTTAAAGATCAAATTGCAGATTGAAATTGGACGAAAGTCCTTAAAATCATCTGGATGTGAGCTTTTTGGAATTAATGCGGTGAAAGTTGAGTTTATAGCCCTAGTAACCTTGCCTGAAACCCTGGATTCTTCCACAGCTGCCAAAATGTCTTGTCCCATGATATCAAAAAAGGAGATAAAGAGTTCAACAATCCATTCGTTTGGGCCTGGACTTTTTGATCGAACAAAACCTTTCAGAACCTCTTCCACCTCTGCAATATCCACCGGAGAAAACATCAAGTTTTCGTCCTCCTCTGAGAAGAAACTGGGATATTCTTTGATCACTTTAAACTGTTCCGAAAGCAATGAAGTTTTGGGGTCTTTGAACAAATTACCAAATTGACCAGAAGCCTCCCTATGGAGATATTCAAGTGAAGACCTCAAGTTCCCCACTGAGTCTCGAATCTCCTAGATAGTGTTACTGACTCGTCTATTTTCTGCAAATCTATGAAATAATTTTGTATTTGAGTCACCAGCCTCAACTCAAATCGCCTCGCTTTTTAGCCTCCAGGCCTCCTCTTCCAGTTTTAATATTTTCAATTTCTTGCATTCTAGCTCCATCAGAGACAACTGATACGATGGTGACAAAGGGCCAAAAGTACAGGAAGAGGATATCCTTTCAATATGACCTTCAAGATCTACTAATTCTAGCTTCAAATATTTCTTCTTTTGCCTTTCCCAAAGCATTGTTACTTCCTTTAGATGTTTTAATTCTTGAACTAGCTTATCCATAACAGAGAAATCATGAGACTCTTCAACCATATACCATTCCTTCTTAACCATGTCAATGAAAGCCTGGTTTGAGAGCCAAGCATGATTGAATTTGAAAGGGACTCTGTTCCAGCAACACTCCACCTCAAATTGGAATAAAATTGGTTGGTGATCAGAAATGCTGGAGGAGTCTACCCAAGGTCTGAACTTAAAAAGAGAATCCAATAAGCCTTCCGCCACTAAAAACCTATCCAGACGTTTAAGAATACAATTTTGACCAGAGCGCCCATTTCGCCAAGTCGGCTTCAAAGGAAAAGTTTCAATGTCAATAAGATTTGCACTTGTGAACAAATTTGTGAAAGAAGGGCCCAATGGATTCAATTTAGCATGAGGACCCCAGACCTCCGAGGCTACTAATGTAAGGTTTAGATCCCCCATTAATATTAGATCAGGAATTGCCAGCAAGTTGTCGACCAAAATCCGCCCCCAAAATTTTTTCCTATCGACATATGGGTCGTAATAGTTGATAATGTTGATGGGTTTATCCATACCAACAATTTTTCCATAAAAGAGAATGCCAACCGATGTATAAAAGGACTTAAGACAAGCCTTCTGCGGATTCCAGGTCGCCAAGAGGCCACCCGAAAGTCCCACCACATCATAGTGCAAATTTCCCAAGATGGTCTTAAGTTTGAGAAAAAAATGTCTGGCTTTCTCACCGCAGGTCATAGTCTCTTGCAGACAAACGATATCAGGTTGATTAAGTTCCAAAGATCTCTTCAGGGCGAGCTTTTTTGGGAGGCCCCCCATTCCCCTGACGTTAAAGGAGAAAAATATCATTTTCTAACCCTAGCAAGGGCTTTAACATCTCTAAGAGCCTTGGAGCCAGAGGAAGGGGAATCTGCAAAGGATCGCTTGAAATAGCACCAAGAGATAGACCTTTACCCTTTTTGGACGAGGCTTTCCTAGCACTTCTAGTTTTGATAGGGGAAAAGTCTGTGTCTATTCCACCCAATCTAGTCCCCTTCGGCAATTTATTATGAGAAAAGAGTTCCAGTTGAGGTGAATGAGAAGAGGGCTTATCTTGAGGAAACTCCCCATGGGAGATCTCCTTATTCCCAATAAAAGACAAGATTAGGGACAATTTAGCAACATCACAGAAAGAAGGGATGTGGATGGATTGTTTTTTTCCTTCCTCCAAAACTGTGGACTTCTGATCTAAATCCCTCTCCAAAGAAGAATCAGATAATATCTCCACAAAGTCTGGTATAGAAGAGTTATGGAATAATAACACAGTTCTCTCTTCCGAGGGCTGGGCCCTTCCCATATCTGCAATACCAAAACCCCCCACCTGAGTCGAAATATCCAGAGATAACTCCTCATAGAACACAACTTGACTCGATTTAAGCAAGAGCTCGCCGGAACCTGAAGACTGTCAAAGCACGTGAAGCCTTTGTAAGGTTAGATATTGATGCCGACTATAACCTGGAGAGGATTGGTTTACTTGCTGAAAGGGCGCTAGTGGGTAGACTGGAATACACTTCAGGTTCTAAGTCTGAAATCATCGAGTGGGTGAACAAGTATTGTGTCCCTCTGATGGGTATGGCTCTGAGGATTAACCTCTTGATGAACCGTTGGATTCTCTTTGTTTTTACAGAGCCTTCGGATATTGATAAAATCCTTCTGAATTTCTGGGAGTTCAAGAAGGGTTCCCTTTTTCTTAATCGGTGGCACATTAACTTTGACCCCCTCAAGGAATGCTAAGGCATTAGGCATTTATGGATGCTCATCCCAGGTCTTCCCATTGAACTCTGGTTAGAAGAGGTTCTCATCGGATTGGCGAATGCAGTGGGCAGATTTGTTAGGCTCGACAAACATAATCTCTTTGGGATGGACAGAAGGTATGCAAAAGTCATGGTTGAACTGGATTTGAGTCTAGGATTACCCGCTGAAGTGGAGATAGCTTGGGGTAACAAGATTTGGCGACAAACCCTGGATTACTTTAAAATTCCTTTTCGGTGCTTTTCCTGTCGCAAAACTGGACATGTTCAAGCTTCTTGCCCGCTGCTCCGGAATTACAATCATTCTCCGCCTTTCAAGGATCCTTTCAAGGAATCGAATTTGGACTCGGGTAAGTTTGATCCCAAAACTCCTGTCATTTCCTGATTTATCTATAGATGAGCTCGCTTTCATTGAAAAATCTGAACAAGATTTATCTAAGCGTATCACTATTGGTGAATTAAATTTCGACATGATATTGTCACCGGCTCTTTGGTTAATTCTGCTGTTTTGAATTCCCCACCTCCTTTGGTTGGCCGTAATCTTTGTAGAGATTTGGAGTTTGTGGCCTCAGATGATGTCTTGCCACTCTCCCAACTACCCCGGTTGGATGAGGGTTCTACCCCTTCAAACCCCTTATCATCCCGTCCGAGGTTTCCAAGGGTTTGATTGATGAACCGGCTGTTGGGTCTGGCTCGGACTCTATTTGTTTACCTATGGGAAACCCTTCTGACAATTGCTCTCTTGAAGATAATGCCATTTTGAATGAAAGTGGATATCTTCTGTCTAATCATGGATTGGAATTTCCTCCTTTACCAACCTACTCCAAGAACCCTAGTATACATTCTGAGTCTAAGCCATTACACTCCCTGAATTTTCAAAATGTTACCATTCGTCGGGGAAAGAAGAAGAAGGGTGCGAATAAGTCGGTTCTTCCTGGTTTAGAGTCTTATACCCCTGTCTCAAAAAGATTGGAAGATGCTGGTGTCGGTAGTAGTGTGAACAGTGAGGGTCTTAGAGCGGTGGCCCCCTCTTTTGGTGAAGCTTAATGTCCATCCTGTCCATTAATGTTCGTGGATTGGTTAAGGTATCTAGGGCTCATGCCTTAACCAATCTTTTTAAAGCTACTAGCCCTGCTATTGTTCTATTACAGTAAACCACGTGCGAAGACTCTATTGCTATCTCTCGAATTGGTAAGATTCTGCCTTTCTGGGAAGTGGCTGCAGTTAGTTCTTGTGGTCTTTTGGGCGGTCTTGTTGTTGCCTGGAACCCTGATTTATTCTCTTTCAAGGTCTTCTCTACTCCTTGGGGGATTTTCCTAAAAGGATATTTCTGTGGAATCCATCAGTCTCTTTCCATTTTAAATTGTTATGCTCCCTATAGGGAGAGACAGGTTTTTTGGGGTTCTCTGTTAGATTCTAGTATCCTGAGTTCAGCTAACATGATAATTGCAGGAGATTTGAATTACACTTGCAGTGCTTCTGAGATCTGGGGTTCTTCAACAAAGATGGGATGATTTGGCAGATTTCTTCTCTAAGTTATTTGCTAGCACGGATTTTGTGGATGTTATGCCTGTTAAGATGATGCCTACCTGGACTAATGGTAGATTCAGCAAAGATGGGATTCATAAAAGGCTTGATCAATTTCTTGTCAAGGTTGATCTGCTAGGTTTTTTTCAAAAACATCGGAGTTGGGTTGTTGATACTAAAATTTTAGATCACTGGCCTATTGTTCTGCAGCTAGATGAATATGGGCTTAAGTCTCCTTCTCCGTTCAAATTCAACAGCTCCTGGCTAGCTGATGCTTCTTTTTGTTCCATGGTTAAAGAATTTTGGCAGAATTATTGTGTTCCTGAGACGAACTCGGTTATCAGAATCTGCCTTAAATTAAGAGGATTAAAGGAGGCTGTTATAGTCTGGATTAAGAATAGGAAAAAGACTGATCAGTTGGAACTAATTCATTTGGAAAAGAAAATACACTCATCCTTTGTGGATAACTTCTCAAATTCTCTTGATTATGATTCATTTGAAGCATTAAAGTGCTATGAACAGAAGAAAGAAGAATTGTTGCTATAGGAAGAGAAAGAATGGCACCTTAAAAGTAGAGCAATTTGGATTGCTCGTGGAGATAAAAACACAAAGTTTTTTCATGCGTTTGCATTTTCCAGAAGAAATATGAAACACATTTGGGAAATCCAAGATGGTCAGGGTTTGATAATTGATGGGCAAGATCAACTCAAATCTGAAGCATAGTCTTGTTTTGGAAACTTCTTTGAGGATACGGGTGATTGTGTGCTAGTTGATCAAATCAAAGTGGCAAATTTACACCCCAGGTTTTTTAATGACCAGGAAGTGGAACTGTTACAAAAGTAAGTCTCGCTTGATGAAATCGAGGATACGTTGAAAATATTTGCTAAAGAGAAAAGCCCCGAGCCATATGGTTGGCCGGTGGAGCTGTATCTTCACTTCTTTGATGTGTTGGGTGAGGACCTCAAATATGTGGTGGACTATTCCAGGGTCAATGGATTCATATTAGGTGCCCTTAATGCCACTTTTATCACTTTAATTCCCAAAAAAAGCAAGCCTCTCTCCTTTGGGGATTATCGACCGATTGCCCTATGTAATTTGATATACAAACTCATTTCAAAGATGATTGCACAAAGGTTGAAGATTGCTCTTTCTAATTTTATTTCAGTTGAACAGTTTGGGTTTTTATCAGGAAGACAGATCCATGATGCAATCGGGATTTCACAGGAATCGCTGCATAATATCAAATTCAAAAAGAAGAACACTCTTTTGCTTAAAATGGACTTAGATAAAGCATACGACAGAGTCAGCCGGTCTTTCCTGCGAATGGTCCTGATTAAAATTGGTTTGCCTCCTTTGATAATTAAGTGGATTATGGCATGCATCACTTCAATGAATATGGTTGTTTTGGTAAATGGCTCTCCAACCTATTTCTTCAGCTGTTCCCGTGGGATTCGGCAAGGTTGCCCATTGTCTCCACTGCTATTCATTTTAGTTATGGATGGTTTTAGCAGATTAGTCAAGCAAGCAATGGACAATGGTTTGATTAAAGGTATTAAACTGTCTAAAGACTGTGTGATCTCACACATCTTGTTTGCTGATGATGTTCTGGTAGCCGGTTTGGACACAATTGAAGAATGGACTCAATATGAAAGCATCATTCAAACGTTCTGTAATGCTTCTGGCATGAAGGTCAGTTCTGCTAAGTCAAATTTCTTTCATCTTGATATGAATGAATTACAGCTAAAAACTATAACCACTTTTCTACCTTTCAAGTGCTGCCCATTGGAGGACAGTTTTAAATATTTGGGTTTTTATTTGAAACCCAATAGCTATCTAATTAAAGATTGGTTCTGGTTGCTGCGAAAGATTGAAGCCCGTATAGCATAGTGGTCCTATAGACTTTTATCCATCGGAGGTAGACTTTTATTAGTCAAATCAGTGCTATCTAGCATTCCAGTCTATTGGTTTTCTCTTCTCGAAGTGCCTTCTTTCATCATTAAAGCTATTAGATGATGTTTCTTTAATTTTCTCTGGTTAGGGACTTCGGAGAAAGCTAAAATTCCAATGGTTGCTTCGGAGGCACTTTCCAGGCCTGAAAGATTTGGGGGCTGGGGAATTAAAGATTTGGAGGTTTTCAGTGCTTCCCTCATATTAAAAAGTCTATGGAGATGTATCTTCAGGAATACCCTTTGGTCTAGACTCATAAGAAGCAAATATATCAAAACTGATGTGTATCTTTGGCTTAGAAATCCAAAACAGGTTGGCTGGAACTTTTCACCATTATGGAG
Organism: Larix kaempferi; assembly: GCA_027924585.1. NCBI lineage: Eukaryota > Viridiplantae > Streptophyta > Pinopsida > Pinales > Pinaceae > Larix > Larix kaempferi. The sequence continues at coordinate 18,794,610 of BSBM01000289.1, forward strand.
GGGTTTTATGAAAGTTTTCATTTGGATCAAGAAGGACCTTCACTGGCAGGTTGGTTCAGGGAAAAATACCAGAGTTGGATTGGATCCTATCATAGGGTTAGAAAACTCTTTTCTTGTTCCCATTCTACTAGTTCGATACTTACAGGTGCTTGATTTGTCCACACTTGACAAAATCTGTATTCACAGAACAGGTGATTCTGGATCTGTTGGTTGGTTGTTTGCTAGAGATCTTGGGCTCTCTGGTTTCTTTGCAGTGGAATGGGAATCTTATATCAAAAATCTGAATCTAGCTGGTGTAAAAATTTCTCAAGAAGATGATCAGATAATCTGGTGTGGGAATCCTAGCACAGGTAAAGTGACGACAAAGTCAGCTTATCTTAGAATGATGCAAGATAAATTTATTTTCCCCCAGGACTGGTGGTATAAGCGTTTATGGAAGTGGTCAATTCCACTCAAATTAAAATGTTTCCTATGGTTAGCCCTTCAAGACAAACTTAAGACATGGGAAAACTTGATGAAGCGTGGTTGGATTGGGCCAAGCATATGCCGTCTTTGTCTCAATGCAGCAGAATCAACCCAGCATATTTTTGTTAACTGTAGCTTCACTTCTAAAATCTGGGAATTAGTTTCTGCTCAGCTGAAAATCACCCGACGGTGGGATGTTGGTGATTTCAAATTCTGTCTCTTGAATTGGTACAAAAATTGTAAACAATTCTTTTGTATTGCTATATGTATCTCATGGGCAATCTGGTATACAAGGAATTGTGCTATATTTCAGAATTCTCCTCCGGTTGAATTGAAATGCTGCATGATTGCACTGAAGATGTTTTCAATGTATAAGATTGATGATCTCAATTTGCCTATTGCCATAATTAGCCACTTCACTCTTAAGGTCGAGCAACCTGTATTATTCTTTGATGGGGCTGCTCAGAATGGGATTTGTGTTGTAGGAGGTGTCCTTTATCTCAACGAAGAGCACTATTACACAGTTCGACTAAATTGTGGTGTTGGCACCAACATGAAAGCCGAGCTTATGGCTCTTTGGTGCGTTTTAAAATTGGCAAACATTTTTGGTTTAGTCAATACCAAAGTGTATGGGGATTCTCTTGTCACAATCAAATGGGCTATTGGGGATTTCAAGCTTAATGTTACAAATCTGCGACATTGGTGCCTCAAAACACAACAGGAAATATCTTTGCAGCAGAACATATCTTTTGAGCATATTTATAGAGAGCATAATTCCTTAGCGGATAAATTATCGAAACAAGCTCTGACAGGTTCTGAAGGTCAGCTCATTTGGGAGGAATGGATGGATAATGCCACTCTGGCGAGTGGAGTCACATACTTTTTTGATTAAAGATAAGATTCCACACTATTTTGTGCTCGAAGACTGATGTGCCTTGCTTTTTGTATATGTATCTGAAGTATGATTTTTTTGAAGGTCTGGTTTCTTGAACATTTTGGAACAGATTAGTCATTTATGAACTATTTGTATTTTGGATCCTCTTTTGAGGTCTCTGCTGATCCTGTACAGGAATCACATCCCTCATTGTACTATTTGATCCATTTGAATATCAATAGTAGTTTTTTCGCTGGGAAAAAAAAAGAAGAAGAAAGAGAATGAACAACCAAGGGTTCTCCAGATGTGTATAGACTTTACAACACTAAAGTAGTAGTACAATTGTGAGACTCAATTTATAACCTAACGCATACATGAGATGATACACATTACATTGCTAAGTAGGTAACCATGAAAAGAATTTGGTGGCCACCTAATCTGAAGGTAATGTAATGGCATAGGTTTTGGAAATATAAGGTGTGTCGTACCACATAAGCTGCCGTCCGATCTAAGCAAAGTCTAAGTTAGTTAACGTTAATCGGGTGATTACGATCGTGTATCTGTATTTATATTTATAGTGGATGGACGGTTGGGACATCCTTCACTTAAACCCTGCCCATTCTCATATCAAGGCTAAGCTAATGTCATACGAATGAATGCTGCGCTTCCTCCTCTGACTTCTGTGGTCTCTGCGTGTGAATTCCAGTGAAGAGGCTCGGGGTTCCTACAAAATTGGCGTTAATTCAGCGAAATAAAATGGGGTAGCTAAAGAAATAGATACAAAATCTTTATTGACGTGTTAATCTGGCTCTCATACTTGTATCGGACCAGGCTAGCCTCGACCTTCTGGTGTAAGTATTAAATCCAGCGTATGTTTCACCACTGTTTTCTCCCTTCTAAATTTGGCAACGAATTGTGAATTTTCCTCCAATTTATGTTTATTTTGGAAGGCCGTTAACTGTATTGTATATTTGCACCATATTTAGTACTATAACCCAAGTAATGGCACCTGAGATAACTACATCCACAGAATGATAGAGAAGTTTGTTCTGTTGGCTTCAAAGAATTCGAACCCTTGGACACCTGCTGATAAATTATGTCTGTCAGCGCTTGGGCCAAGCCGGACCGCTGCTGGTAATGGGATTCATACGTTGTGTGCAACAGGGTTTATATTATGTCGCTCAATATCTTTGGCAATTTACAGTAATATGGCTTTGATCATCAATGAAACTCCGACAGGTCTACGTTCCCTTCATCTCATTAGCTTTAATTGGTCTCTGATAGCGTTGCAGGTCATGGGCATCGGAATTTAGCTATCCAACTGCGGGCCTCTTTGCTCTGCGTGGATGCTAATCCTTGTACCCTTCTAAAGAAGCGTGCGTGGTTCGTAAAGGCCGCTCTTAATTTTAAGAGTGGAAGCAACAGTACAGCTCCAGGGGAAATTTAACTTTCTATATTAGTTCCCAAGTGTCAGCAATTAAATGATTGAAGGATTGCATCCCCGCCAACCATTGGTAACGGTATCAATACTTATTCTGTCCGAGCACTTTTGTCATTAGAATGATTAAACTCCTATCCAGTATCTAGGCTTGGCACTCCCACCTTGATGCAAAGCTGCTCTGCTTCTACTCTCTTCTTGTCTGTTTCGTCGCCGAACTCAGCCCTGTATCTCTGCAGAACAGTTGTTCACTTTTCACCCAAGCCAAGCCATCGAATATGGCAACTCAGCTGTCGCTATAGAAACTTCCAACACACAATTCTCAACACAGCCAGACATAGTCTGTCAAGAAACAAAAATCACAGAAGAAATCTGTAAGAGGGTAAAAAAAAAGTACTCAAAAGTTTCATATTTTATTAATTCTTTAAAAACCCCCTCTTGTTTACATCCAATTCTTGTTTCTTGAAAAGATAATTCTTGTTTCTTGAAAAGATAACAAGTTCCTAGAATCATTCCTGCTGAAGAAAACTGTTTAATTTTATAAATACCACAAAATGGGATTCCAAGAATCCAAAGTGTCCCCCAAATTTCTCAACAAGAAAACAGCCCACTACCCATAAAATTAACTATGAAACAGATTCTGATTTTACGCTGCCAAGTGTCCCTATTATTCAGCAAATATGCCTTATACCATTCTCCCCTGTCAGAAAATTCTGAACCTCCTGGTTTAGAACCTGCTGTATTCAAGTAAACTCATCTTTGGCAATCCAGGTGCTATTGAGTCTGGTAGTCCTGACTCCCTTCCATTTCGCCAATTATATTTTATATTCCTTGGATCTCGTAGCAGCAATCTTGGTGCCTACTGCCCACAACTTGTTCAATCTGCTCCCATTTTTTTCTAATTAGATGTTTAACCCCTAGGGAGTTTGTATCAAACAAATCCCTGGTAAACAAGTAGTTTCTACAAAAGAAACTGTATCACCTCAGAATGGATGGTAATGATAGTGACAGAGCATTTGAATGTCTACAATACTTTAGTAAGTCAAATAACCTCTGTTGGTATTACAATGGTTGAAGAAAATAAATGCATTTCGTTATTGTGTTTTTTGCCAGATTCCTGGGATAAATTGATTGTAGCAATAGGTAGTGCTAGTAAAGCGACCTTAAAATTTGATGAAATAGTAGCATCCTTGCTATTAGAAGAGATGAGGCATAAAGCCATGGATAATCATACCATGGATGCCCTGTCTGTGAGAGGTCATCCCTAGGAGAGATAAAAATAAGGGATTTGAGGGGAGATCTAAATCTAAGGGTAGATCTAAATCCCCAGGAAAATCTTTGAGGAAGTGCTGGAAATGCGATAAGGTTGGGCACTCTAAAAAGTATTGTAGATCTAAGAATGTTGAGAAAGCGAAGGGATCTAATGATACCCCTTCCACAGAGACTAAGAACTCCTCAGAAGGAGGGGATGTGTACCTAGCTTCCACAGGTACTCGTTCAGACCGTGATGTATGGCTGATTGACTCAGGTGCATCATTTCGTATGACTTCTCATAGGGAGTGGTTTTGTGAATACGAAAAGTACAATGGAGGAGATGTGTTCCCGAGAGATGATTTGACAGCCAATATCATTGGACGTGGAAGAGTTAAGTTGCAGCTCAAGGATGGAAGGATTAGAACTCTCCCTGGAGTACTACACATTCCAAATCTAGCGAGAAACTTGATATCCATTAGAAAGATGGATGATGTAGGTGTACAAACTGTGTTTGGAAAAGACACTTGCAAAATGGTTCGAGGATCAATAGTATTGATGAGGGGAGTTCAGAATGGAACTCTATATAAACTATTGAGAAGCACCATCATTGATGAATGTAACAGTTCTGGTGTGCCTAAGGGAGGAGATAAAGAAGACAGAACCCCGACTGCGTCTAGAGGAAAGACAATGCTATGGCATCAAAGATTGGGGTATATTGGAGAAAAGGGCCTTTGAGCATTACAAGGTAAAGGTATGGTTGAAGGTATGCCTGATTGTACTCTGGATTTTGATTTATGTGAACATTGCATATATGGAAAACATAATTGAGCAAGATTTGCATCTAGTACTACAAGAACAAAGGGAATTTTAGAGTTAATATATAGTGATGTGTTTGGACCTGTCCCTGTTCCATCATTAGGAAGACTTGTGTATCATGTTTCATTTATAGATGATTTCTCAAGGAACACATGGATTTATTTCCTTCAAAAGAAATATGAAGTATGTGCTATGTTTAAAGAATTTAAGGCTTTTGTAGAGAATCAAACAGAAAATAAAATAAAGGTGCTGAGGACAGGTAACAGTGGAAAGTTATGCGGGAATGCATTTGAGGAATTTTGTAAGAAGTGCGGTACAACAAGACAAAATACTACTCCATACACACCTCAATAGAATGGAGTTGCAGAAAGAATGAATAGGACCTTGATGGAAAAGGCAAGGAGCATCCTCAACAGTGCCGGGATAAAACAAGAATTATGGGCAGAGGCAGTGGATACTACATGTTACTTGGTAAATCGATCACCCACATCAACATTGGTTTACAAAACTCCACATGAGGTATGGATTGGTAAGAAACCCTCTATTAAACATTTGAAAGTATGGTTGTAGGTATTGTGTTTAGGTACTGAGTTTGTACAAAAAGCTGTAAGGTTAGACTGCGATAGCCAAAGTGCAATCTTCCTGGTAAATAACCCTGCTTATCATGCTAAGACAAAGCATATCGATGTGCAAGATCACTTTGTGAGAGATATGGTTGAAGACAAAAATGTGTTGCCGGAAAATGTTGATACCTTGAAGAATGTTGCAGACTCATTGATTCATTGACAAAGTCTGTTAGTATTGAGAAGTTGTCTTGGTGTAGAGAATTTATGGGCATTAATGCCCTGAACCTGTGACCCATTTAGTACATGGCCCATTGTTATGCAAAGAAAACAACAATTGGGAGAATGTTGGGTATGTGTTATATTCTTTGCATGTGTGTGTGGGGTTTGTTGTTTGTACGACTGCGTTTGTTCGATCCATCTGCCATTTAGTGCTCTACTGTGTGCATCAGGCATTGCGCATGGTGCTAGCCCAGGGGGCAATAGGTGGGGTTTGTGTCGGTGCCTCCCCCTTCTGCGAAGCAATTTGAATTTTTTTGAGTTATTTTTGAACTTAATGCCCTGAACCTGTGACCCATTTAGTACATGGCCCATTGTTATGCAAAGAAAACAACAATTGGGAGAATGTTGGGTATGTGTTATATTCTTTGCATGTGTGTGTGGGGTTTGTTGTTTGTACAACTGCGTATTTTCGATCCATTTGCCATCTAGTGCTCTACTGTGTGCACTAGGCATTGCGTATAGTGCTAGCCCAGGGGGTAGTAGGTGGGGGGTGTGTCGGTGCCCTATCCCTTCCGCGAAGCAATTGGAATTTTTTTGAGCTATTTTTGAACTATTTTTTTTTTAAATATGTAATTTAATCTTGGTTAAGGGATTAGGGTTTTGGATGCTGTGGAATACCTACATATTGTATTGTGAGTGGTTAATAATCACAATGAGAAAGTGAGAGGTGCGGCTCTAAGTTTTGCTGGTTTTCTCAGTTAAGGGTTTCCAGGGTAGATCTTTGTGTATTATGTGTGAATGTTGTGGTGTAATCTTTATTTCGCTTAAAAGAATTTATATGCTTTGCTTCTTTGCACAAGTTTAAAACTTACATTTCTCTATCGATGTGTTTCCACATTATTTAGTAGTTCCAACATGGAATCAACATCAAATTAAATAATGAAAATTTCCTTGAAAAAATGATAGGCAAATGTAATGGAAAATCATCAAATGTTTAGGAACTTCATGATTTAATTGCTAAGCAAGGCCATGCTATCACTCATTGTAGTTGGAATGGGAATGGTTAGTTAGGTCTACCATGATATGCAGTGAATCTACTTGTAGGTATATGAATGACAGGAAAATTTTTAATTTCTTTAACAATGTTTGCACATATATTTAAAAACATAAAGAAACCCTAAAAGACATCATTTGAAGAAAAGTCGAGAGAATTTTTCTTTCTTGTACTATACCTGTTTTGCATTTTGTTTCACGTTTCTCGTTTTTGGTAACATATTTTAACTCATTCATTAGTCACTTTGTCACCTAGGTCAGCTACAAACCTGCCTATAAGAATATAAATCTGTTACATAAAAAATGGGACTCTGATTGATGTCCAAATCTTTAGGTAAGTGTAGCAGATATGCATTTTCATTAATCCTTTTTATTATGTTACAAGCATTGATCTTCTTTGGTTTTAACTTGGCATAGATGTCTTATGGATACCCTTCCTATGGAAATGAACCATGACTAGTTCTCATTCTTGGAATACTTGTTCGAGAAGTTCAAATTTTTCTCTTGTACTTTTTATTTGTTGTATTCTTTTCCTTACTTGCCACTGCACTTCCAAATTTGCTCCACAAAGTCTTCAACATCTTTGCTTACTCATACTCATTCTGACAAGTTAAACAAATCCACTACTCCTATAGTATTTTGTACATAAGTGATTTGGAAAGGAGACGTACCATTGGACCTATTAAGTTATTAACAGACCTTTGCCCAAAACCATATCTCACTGTCTTCTACACTCACTAACTAGATTTCATAGTAAGTTACCGAAGCTCTGGTTTACTACCTCTGTTTGCCCATCTGTTTTTTGATGGTAGGATGGGCTGTATGGTAATTTGCTGTCCAATTTCTTGCACCCTGTTCTCCAAAAGTGACTCCAAAAATTTGTATCCTTGTCACTCGTTAGAGTTTTCGGAATTCCATGCTAATGCGTGATTTCTTTGAAGAACAAGTGGGCAATTTGACTCTCATTAATTGCCTTTTTGCATGGTAAGAAATGAGCCATCCTAGAAAGATGGTAAACAATAGGGACAGTCCCAAAAAAATTCATGGTGTTATCATTATGTGGCTCTTCAGGTATGAGTGATGGTCTATACAACTGATTATTCTATTGACCACCTTTGCCAACTTGGCAGATTCTGCTTGTAGAAACTTATTTGTTCACATCTCCTCTGTTATGGAGATAAAACTTATTCACTTACCAAGCTACAAGTCTTGTCCCTTCCAAAGTGATCCTCCCAAGCCATTTGAGTGTAAATTCTCCAATCAATTTTTCTGGCTTAGGCCCAATGGGATTGCATAATTGTATGCCTTTAAAACTAAATCCATATGCTAACTAATCATCAAAAGAGCTTTCAGTTGTATCGTTTAGATCAGTAAGTGTTAGTGTATGATATTAACTTAGGCCTTATTATCATTCATAGTTGATAACATCGGCATCAGCAAAATATTGGCGAGGGTCCCAAATACAACTTCTCGGCAATGACGAAAAAATTGGGAAAAATCGGCAAACAACGACAAGCATTAAAAAATACAAATAAACTCATTTTTTTCAATTTCAACATATAAATCAACAACAACATCAAATAATTTAATAAACACATTGGCAAATAAATATAGGAAAAACATTGATATATATATATGATGTAGTGGATGCCAAATAAAAAATAATACATCAAAGTCAATGCTAAATCCTAAACCTTGATAGTTGTCCAATCAAGGACTCAAAAGTGGGCAACCAATACAAAATGACACCAAATGTATAAATGTATCTCATATTCACATAATCATGAGTCAAAACCATGGTGTATGACTTGGCATTTGTATAGGATGAATGAGAGGAGAGGAGTCTAGGTAGGTGTATAGTCAACGGTCCAATAGATGAAAAGGTTTGTCCTCTTAACTATGTTCATAAACCCTTTGTGTTTCTCAAGGCTTCTGTTGGAAGTATTTGAGCCATGCCATGAATACAAACAAAAAGCAATTGCAATCTAAATCCTAGATCCATGAGAATGAATGTATGCATAGGATGCTAACGTTTTGGTGTCTTCCTATTGAACAGTAGTGTCGCAAAAGTTGAAGGTGGTGGTCACTTAAAGTGTGCAAGACAATAATTGAAGTTATGTCTAAGCTAAAAAACTTTGATTTTGATGAGAGCAATGGTTTGGGGTTGTTGATGATGGTAAACACTCCCTCATTCCCCAACTGATGCAAGGACTAATATTTTATTATTATTATTATTAAAATCAACACTTTAATAGGGTAAAAAATTGGAGCTGTTGATTTTTTTCCCTATTTGCTGATTTTTCCTAATTTTTCAAAAGTTTGTGATTTTTTCGAGCCGATTATTTTGTTTCAGTATTAGCATTGTGAAAAATCACTATGTTGCCGATTTTTCGACGTTTTTATCAACTATCAATAATATCATTACTGTAAATAATAAGAATACTAGTAAAAGTAATAGTATTAATATGATATATTATTATTATATACTTGGGTTGTGATTGAAAAGTCATAACCCCTTCCTGTTTTGTGATATACAATTGGGTTATATCCCATTTTATTGAAATCATTAGTCATGGATTATTGCGCTCATTAATATATTTGCCTACGGGAACATATCATGATAAACTTTGCATTGTATCATAGCTCATAGGTTTCGGGAGGAGTAAAACATTGTCTTGTGACTATGGCTATTTGGAATGTATTATTTGTGTCGTCTCTTGGACATGATTGAAGGAATTCCTTCTTAATGTAAAACCTCTCAGTGACCCTCCTCTTATTTGAAAATTGTTCATATTTTCTCGAATACAAACAATGTAAAACAAAGTTGTTGAATGGCACATAATCCCTTGCCAACAAATTCAGTCCCATTCTTGCTCTTAACTTGAACTTGTTGATCCCTAAGTTTGTTCATTGAAATTTCTTTTTGAGGAAGAGTTGCATTAATAATTATAGTCCCTCTAAAATCCTACAAGAACCTTGATCACTGGCTACAATTGACACCGTTTTAATCGAGCTCTTTAAATGCCTGGCTATACCTTTTTCACAAACACAATATCTTCACATCTAAACTAACAACCACCTACCAATATTAAAGGTTGTATGTAGCCCAACATAACTTAATTGATAGGCAATGAGGTGTAAATTGCATGACACGTTCATGGGCTAATCCATAGAGGCTCACCAGATTGATGTACATGTCAAATTGACTTCTACATTGTTGTGTATTTTGTAATTAATGCATGGGATTGCATTTTGTTATCATCATAACGAGATCAATTCAATTCCTTCTTGCATCAGGGAGGCATTCATTACATTCAGTCAAAGTTACACAAACCATGGGTGCTATCGGAATTGGCAAAAGAATCTTGTATAGGTGCAACACTCGTCCTGAAATCAGGAATCAAAACCATCTCCCTATTTTTTTTATAAATATATATTTAAAATTTTAATTTTATATTGAAAAAAGAAGTGAAATCTCCAATTTGAATTAAAGCATATAAACTAGTAAATACTAAACCAATAACATCATGATTCACATTTCCGATTCATACCTCGTAACATCCTAGTTTTTTTTTTGACAAAAACGGCTATTTTATATATTAAAATTAGTGGCAAGCCACCCAAATGAGTACATATCCAAAAAACAGAGAGTCTATCAGTCCTCCAACCGGTAGTTACAGAAGCCTATGTCTAAACAGAGCTATTATTTAAAAGCTAGAAACAGTAAGGGAAAGCAGAGTAAAACAGGACCTAAACAGAATTCAGCGATATCGTGCCCCTGCTGAGGTATTTGCAATAGCTGGCTTCTTGCTCGAGCTTGGCTTTTCTTCCCCTCGAAGATTCTCCATAGCATTTTCAAGGTTCTGGAGTCTGCGTTCCATGCTCTCGATGGCTTCCGTTACCTTCAGCTCCAAAGCTTCCAATGCTGCAGCAAAATCCTCCTTGGTATTTCCTATTTCTTCGTCCAAACTGTCAAGCCTGCGACCACCTTGCGCGTCCATCCGGTTCACGAGCTCTCCCTGTCTTCTTACCCGTCGCCGCAGAACACGAATTTCGGCTTCTAGTTCCAATAATGGGTCTGGAGATGAAGCCGCAGAGTCGCCCGTGTCTGCCATTGCACTGAGCTTGTACCGGTTTTTTCCAAAGGCGAACACCACAGATAACTGCAAGAGCTTTCGTCTCCCTCGAGATCTTACCTTCTTAGCAGGCGGAGTGAAATTTATGAGTCCGAACCGGAGGAACTTTCCCTTCTTATTGCTGGCATCTATTCCGGGAGATAGATATGGCATAATGGCTCCGAGTTCGACGTATGCCGCAGGATTAACCTTCAATCTTGTGGCTCCACTATCCTTGTTCGTACCGCTTATTGAATAACAGTTCGGCCTGTCATAGGAGATAGTCGATTGTGAATCATGAACCAGTATGTTGCCATAAATGGAAATGGCTTCGGAGAGCATTGTGACGCGAGCAATATCTAAATGCCGACGGACCTGAACATAGGAGAGCAAATCCGCACGCCTGGAGGCGCTTGAGGAAATCTTTCCCCGTACATCGTCCTGATTCCTGGTACAAATCCGTGTACGAGAATTCATCCTCTGTGACAGCAGAGCCATCATACAGGTAGAGAGACGGCAAGTGACCATAAATTTGAAATAATGCTTGGTAGATGAGGGTGGGGTGTCATCGTGGGAAGGAGCTCCGCCACGTTCCGTTGTGATGACCATCCGGCAATGAGGCCGCCGGACACGTGCTGTGAAACTAGTAAGCTCGAAGTCCATGCCTTCCATGTTCGAGGTTGGGAACAAAGGGTTACGGGATAGCCACCCGATTAATATCATCATTGATTTTAAGTTCACCTTTCCCTAAGCTAATAGCTGCATTTGCTGCTTTATCCGCCTGATCATTGTTCCTTCGGAGAACATGGTAGAATTTGATGTCCCGGAAGAGAGGGATGAGGAGTGCTATTCTTCGTAGAACTTGCCGGAGGCAATTGGATGCGGGTAATTGCATAGTGTTAATGCTGTGGATGATCAACCTGGAGTCCCCCACTACAGTTACTTCATGAGCCCCATAGGATAGAGCTTGGTTTAAACCTTGCCATAAGGCAAGGGCTTTCGCCATGTTGTTGGTTTCCACTCCCAAATTCCAGGAATAAGTGAATATCTTTTTTCCGTCGGGGCCAAAGAGCACCCCTCCCCCTCCTGCCTCCCCTGGATTTCCTTTTGAAGCTCCGTCGAAGTACAGTAAGCTGTTTCCAAGATTTTTACACCACTGGCCATACTCTTTCCCCTCGGACCTAATTTCCCATTTCTGCAGGATCGGGGCTTTGTAAGGAATGCTTGCCACAGTACCAGGAATACTTTGAAGCCAATTGGTTTCCTCAATAGAGAGAGGAGAATGGAAACAGAGAGAAGTTCTTGAGCTAATGAAGTCCCCTAGCATGGCTTTTATTTTAACCACCACCTGTACAGGAGAGGCTCTGGTTCCTCGGAAGATTCGATTATTTCGTTCAAGCCAAAGCTTCCAGCAGATGAACTTGGGCAGGGTTAACCAGGCGGTAGCCAGGGGATCCTTAGGTTGGATTCTAACAGGGGAGGACGAGGACCATCGATATAGAAGGGAGGGGACATCGTCAAAGTTCAGGGGAATATGCCAAGGTAGGGTCATCAAGTTCCAGACAAAGGTGGAGAAAGGGCACGAGATAAACAAATGAGTGGATGTCTCTTCAGCAGCAAGGCATAAGGGGCAACGAGAAGGACCTTCCCATCCTTTCCTTCGCAGGACTTCGGTAGTAAGGACACTGTTATGAGCTAGAGTCCATATAAAATGGTCTATTTTGGGGAGAGATTTGTTAGACCATATATACTTCCAGATTGCAGGGTTCCTAGGAACATTGGGTACGGCTTTGATGCTTCTGTATCCTTCGGCGACAGAGTAGTGACCGGATTTGGGTCCCCAGCCCCTTACATCCTTATATCTTTTAGAGACCGGTGACTTTCCATCCAGGCATCGAATTAGGGTGTTTTTTTCGGCAGCAAGAGTTGGAGGACATTCAGGGATGTCCCATCCGATCCATCTGTTTTGACCATCCGGGTGCCATTTTGATATATCCCAGAGTTTAGAGATACCAAGGCTTGATAGGAACTTCCTAATTTCTCCCATCCCTTCTATGGTTCCAATTGGAGGGTTGCCTTGGATGGAGTCTTCCCATATTCTGATTTTTTTCCCATTTCCGGGAATCCATGTCAATCCTTCTACAAAGAAAGGGTAGGCTTTGGAGCATAGAGCAAATAGGGGGGAGCCTTTCATCACTTTCGGGCCCTGGTCCAGGCATCTTAGTCTCGTTCCTGAAAAATATTTTTTCCATAAAACCTGTTTACTCCATGAGGAGTTTCCTGACACAAGATTCCAAAGAAGCTTGGCTCCAAGGGCCAAATTTTGGGCTCTAAGGTCTCGCATGTGCAATCCGCCTTCCAAATAAGAGGCAGTGATTTTTTCCCATTTAACCAGGGGTAGACGATTCTCGTTTTGCTTCCCCCCTTTCCACAGAAATCGTCTAAGAAGAACCTCGATCTTTTTTAGGACAGATATGGGTGCCAAAAGCAAGGAGCATTGAAAGACGGGCATACTGGCCAGAACAGCTTTGATGAGAACCGATTTCCCAGCAAGGTTTAGCCACGAAGCTCCCCAGGCTTTGATTTTCAGACTCAATTTGTCAATCAGCGGTTCCCAACTTGAGACTCTAGGCTTATCCTTGAATATTGGAACTCCAAGGTATTTGAAGTCAGTCCACTGATATTTCCCTTCTATCATAAGGATTCGAGATATAGCTTGTAGCTCAATTGGAGGGCAGTTCCAGCTATAGATTTGGCTCTTGGTATAATTGATTTTGCTGCCGGAAACATCTTGATAAATGTCAAGGACTTCTTTGAACTTTCTGGCTGTAGTTAGGCTTGCTCCGCTCATGAGGAGAGTATCATCAGCAAATTGAGTGTGGTTTACTTCTTTAACTCCACGCACAATTTTTAGCCCCAGGAGGTCTTCATGAGTTCTAAAATGATCCAGAATAAAGCTGAGAGAGGCCGCTTGGATGGCATAGAGGAGGGGGGACAGCGGGCATCCCTGCCTGAGACCCCTTGAAGCCTGGAAGAAGTCAGCTGCTCTCCCGTTTACCAGGGGGGCAATCCAAGGAGTGTTGATGCAGGCTTTGACCCAAGAAATCAGCCTTGGCGCAAACCCGAACCTTGTCATTACCTGAAACAGGAAGCTATGTCGGACTCTATCAAAAGCATTGGAAAGGTCCAGTTTGATAACCATTCCTTTTTCTTTCCTTGTCACACTGGAGTGGATGGCCTCTTGAACTAAGATGATATTATCAGCAATCTGTCTGCCTTTGATGAAGCCTCCTTGATTCTCGGGGATAATAAGAGGGAGGATAGCTTTCATTCTATTTGCAATGACTTTGGTGATTACCTTATAGTCGATATTACAGAGGGAGATAGGGCGAAAGTGTTCATGAGCTGCTTTTTTGATCTCCTCAAACTCAGATATCTGTTTCCCCAGATGATCTATCTTAGTTACAGTCTTGAAATGTTTTCTGATCTCAGCTTGCTTGTGGAAAAACTTGGTGTTTTTGTCCCCTTCCTGGAGCCATGTGTTTCTGGATTTTAATTTCCAGTAGTTTTCTTCAAGCCTGCAGGCTTCATGTAGCTTGTTGTGGAGGTAAGTTTCTTTATCCAGCGAGTTTTGAGAGAGGTTCCCTTCATTACCAATGATATGATCCTCCAAGGCTTTCTCAGCTTCGGTCCTTAGCTGTTTAGGGGATTTGAGACGTTTTGCCCATTCTTTGAGGGCCTTTTTCACCAGTCGCAGCTTTGACTCCCAGACGAAGAAGGGCGATCCATTGATATTAGTTTTCCAGGTAGCTGCCACAATATCCGAAAAACCTTCCATAGGGATCCAAGCGGGATTGAACCTGAAGGGAATGGGTCCCAAATTCTGGTCTTTAGAGAAGGAGAGGGAAATAGGCTTGTGGTCAGAGGCACAAAAAGGAAGGATGGAGGAGGTCAGGTCGAACCCTTGCATATGGAGGGATTGCTGGGCCAAGAACCTATCCAATCTGGCGGCTATGTGGCCTGGGCCGATTCTTTTGTTCGTCCAGGTATATTTTCCTTTGCTGGGCTTGATGTCTTCCAGATCCCATTCCGAGATGAGGTCCTCGACCCATTCCCTAGCAGGATCTCTAACAATATTTCCTCCTCTTTTTTCAGCAGAGGAGAGGGTAAGGTTTAGGTCCCCCGCAATAACAAAGTTGTCTAACTGGGAGGAAGTCATATGGTCATTCAGACTGGTCCAGCAGGTTTTCTTTTCGGAAACATTCATGGGAGCATAGACATTAAAGAGGCTTAGACGGATATTAGCTTCTTTAAACAGAAATTCAGTAAAAACCCAGTGAGTGGATTTAGCATGACTTACAATTTCAATCCTGGATGGATCCCAGAGCGTTGCAATGCCACCTGACGCCCCTCTTGAACTGACTGCAATGCATTCTGCTTGATTCCAGAAAGAGGGAGCAGCCTGAAGGCAGGCCTGCTCTTCCATTTTTGTCTCCTGGATTAGGAGGATATAGGGATTCGAGATTTTGATTAAATCTTTCATTGATAACGATTTCGATTTACTACCTAACCCCCTACAATTCCAGGAGACGATCTGCATTACTTACCTTTGGATGTATTGGTTGCCCCTTTTGAGGCATTTCCTTGCTGTCTGGTATTTCTAGGGTTGAGATGCTTTTCCAGAGTGGTTTGAACTCCTGCTAACCTATCCTTGTAGGTGGCAACTTCCCTTCTTTCCCTTTCAGTTTTCCTTCCTCGACGGTCCTTTTTAGCAGTCTTTGTTGATTCCGGATCGTCTTCATCAGTGTCCTCTTCTTCTGTGGCTTCCTCAGTTGCTGGATCTTGCTGTTCGCCTTCCGTTGCTGGGTTTGTAGTTTCTGTTTCAAGGCCTAAGGTTTCTTCTGTTCTTGCTTCCTTTCTTTTGGCTAGTTCCATGGGAGAGATTTCCTCAATCTCGCATGATTTAGCTTGGGTTTCTTGCTCTTCGAGGATGGCGAAGCTGTTCCCTCGTAACATCATAGTTTCATACATGGTAATCTTTAAATTGAAATCAAATTGCATTTTCAGATTTCCTATGTAAACAAAATTTGAATTTTATGATTTGAAACAATGAAACATGAAATGATAAATCAAATTGCAGGTTGTCATTTCAAATCCATACTTACTACTAACTAGACATATGAATCAACCGAGGCCCATATATTAATATCAAATTGAAATTCGAATATCATAATTATTAATATGTCATCATGGTAATGATAAAGATTAAAATTCTTCAAAATAACAAAAATTGAGTGATACGCGGTACCAGTACTAACGCACCTTCAGATGTTTGTCCAAGGAGAGGGGTCATATTTTTCTCTTTAGGACTATGATGGGGTGTTATCAACACTTTCTGAGAGGTGGTTATGGATGGACCCTTTGGTCCTTCCTTTAGGACTACTATGGCTTAGTGGCATTGCTGACTGCCTCATTCTAGGGCTTGTAGCCCTGAGGTTAGTGTCCGGGGCTCCTAGGGGTGGGTCACTGGGTCGCATGACCCCCTGTTTGTTTTCTACACCGATGACAGTATTCCATCTCTAAGGCTCTTGCCTCCCTTTTCGGTCACCTTATGCACCCATCCTAGTCCCTTTCCAGTAGAGCACCCTCTTTCCTTGGTGCAGTTTCCTTGATGATGTCATCCTTGGTCACCAGGCCCACAGGCTTATTGAGGGGGGACGTTGAGGGATTTTCAGCATTATTGGGGTTAGATGGGGCATGACAATCCCCCCTTGCTCACTCCACCTTTCGCAGTGAAGCTTTTTACTCAGTTTTAGTCATTTTTAGCAGTTTTTAGGCACCTAGGGGGAAAATACCCCAGGTAGCCATCTTTAAGCCATTCTTTGGCCATCTTTAGACTATTTTATATTATTTCATGTTATATTTTTACATTGACATTTATTTGGCTTGTCGGCTTGGTTATTTTGTAAAAGTGAGTTGAGAACACTATAAATACAACTCCTCACTTCATTTGTAAATCATAACTCATGGGATAAAATTACAATATGTTTCTCTTTTACCCTAGATAGCTCTATTGGAAGTGATGCGCCCCTCTTGAAGTAGGCTCTTTTTGCTCTTGGGGATGAAATTGGATGCTTGTCTTTGGTTTTGCTCATGCTTGGTGGATGCTAGGAATTGTTGGAAGAACACAAGCTCAAGTAAGTCTAGTCTTTAGCCTTGCTTAGTGAAGGTAGATGAAATTCTTGCTTTTTGAATGATTGAATGGTGGCCATTGAGCTGCATTTATTCTGAATAAGGCTTTTTTGTCTACCTTTTGTCTCCTTTGCATGATGGAAAACGCTCCCTAGAGGAGGTTTTCCCAAGTTTAGCCTTGGATCTCCAATTTTGCCCTAGATTAGGTTCCTATAACGAACCCTAGAGTTTGTTATAGGAAGCCCTAGTTTAGTAGACAAGGAGAAAATACTGCTGCTCACCTTCCGCTAGGGCTAGGGTTAAGGGTCTTATCCATAAAAACCCTAAGTTATCACACTTTTTCCAAATTATTCTTGCATGTACATATGTAATTATTGCATTTCATGCTAGATTAGGGCTTTAGTTAGGTCTGAAATTTTGTTTTACTATTTAGGTTAATTTGGTTTATGTTATATTATTATAAAACCTTAAAAACTACAAAACAATCCCTAAAACTAAACCCTAGATTCCTAGGGTTGTTTCCTTTCCCTCACGGCCTCCTCCTTTCCTTCTCCAAAACCCCCGCCCTCTCCTTTTTTGACCTCGGCCTCACCCTAAGTCTCTCCCAAGATCCTCAGCCAACCTCCTTTCACCCTTCCTCACCTTCCTTTTCCTTCCTCCTTCCCTTGACCTTCTCATTTGGGCCTTCCACCTTCCACAACCTAGTAAGGCTAGCCCTTTAGGGCTCCCTTTACCCCTCGGTCACCTCTTTAAGGGCTTGGCCCTCCTCTTGAAGGCCTGCCCTAGCCTCGCGCCCTTTGGGATTTTCCTTTTTACAGGTTGTAGCAGCCCTTTTGCTGCTCCTTATATCCCTCTCCGTGGTCTGCGATTTATTGCAGACTGTCCCACTTCTTGACAACCCAAACACTTGTGACAAAATCAACATAGTATAGTGGAAAAGGTTAGCACAAATACTATAATTACTGTTGGCTTAAAGGACAAATTTTTATATTGTTCACATGCTATAAATGATACATATCAGACCTTGATTGCTGGAAGACAGCCTTAAGTTAAAGTTGGTTTGGTACACAATTGAATGCATTGAAATCACTATCTAAATACAACCTTTTTGCTTGACAATTCTTTTACTACAACGTTTGTTGTCATAATTAGACTGCTACTATTGATCATAATTGGTGGTTATTGTCGTTACAATACTTATATTTTTGACTCATTTATTGTTGATGACTGATTGCATACATAGTTGAATGATAGTTGGAAAATTAGTGTCATTAAATAACACTGTGACACTAGTATATGAGTCTTGTGGTTACATTGAATGAATGATTACTTGTCTACTATGAATGTTTTTTTTTGACAAGAACGGTTAGATTGCATTAATCTGCGTTCTGGCAAGCCAGAACCAAAAGGTTACAAATCTGAAGAAGGTTGGAGACCTCTAACAGTGCTGCCAATCTTCTTGTAAAAGTCTTGGGAGACAAATCCCATCTGTTTCTTGAGCTAATTCGAGATAATGACAAAATGAGCTTACAAGGGTAAATTCTCACAAACTGTGAGCAAAGTAGAAGACAAAAGCAACACATTTAGACTCAGGGGGATGAAATTTGCCCCTTAAAGTAGGGATCCAGCTTTTTCTGAGATCCAAAAGAGATGTTGGTAGCCGTCTCCTTTTCTCTACGTGCCTTGTTGGTCCTTCGCCCTCTGGTAAGGGGTGGAGACGGGACTGAATTGTCTTCAGGTTCAATAGTTCCCACCGAGCCGCTGGAGAGGACTGAAACAGCCTGACCTGCAGGGGCAGGGGGTTCAGGATCTGAAGCCCTGGTTTCTTTCGCTTCTACTGAGCCAGGTAGGGCAGGATCCGGAAGTCTTTCGTCTACCGGAGGGTCTTCCATAATTGTCTACTATGAATGTTATATGAACACTGCTTCACTAATAAGATTGATATACTAATCTTGCATCTACAAGATTCATATTTTACATAGAATGTCTTCTTCATTCTAAAGTTGTTTTGTAAAAGGCACTGGTCACTAATATTATAGTATAGAAGATATAGCCTTTGTTCAAGTGTCTTGCAAAGCATCTAAAGGGCTCTCCCCTTGGAGGTTACGACACTCCTAAGAAGTTGGAGGTGTGGCTGGGGTGACAGTGGTCACACTCTCCCTACATTTGTCTATTGGACACTAGCCCTACTAGCTTGTTCGGTAACACTGAGCTTATCAAGAAAGATCCACAAGTCTTAAAAAAAAGTAAATATGAAAATCCAGAGACTCAATCTAATTTGTTAGATAGTCATTGCCCTCCACATCCTCCAATGGAACAACACCAATTTCCTTAGACTAATGATATGAAGCAGTATGGGCAGAAGATGCAGTATAAATACAATCCTGCCTACCATCAATTGAGGTGGAAGAACTTTCCATATCCTAACTAGACCTAGGCATGGATGCCTCATCTAAATCCCCAACACAAAAAGGCTTTGTAGAAGAACTAGGCAAAAAGAGATGAGCCATTGGCCAATCAGGGGTATCCATGTTTGCATCTTCGAGATTCACATCCCATAGCTTCGAAGGACCCTTGCCATTAGAGGAAATTTGGGGTCTAAAATGGGCCACCTAAGGAAAATAATAAAAAAATCCACAGCACACTACACACTACAAATATGCCATCTCACACTAAGTTAAAGGTGTTATCTAATGAAGGTCAACCTATAATATCTCATTAATGGTAGTTGACAAGTACGTTGGGTTAGCGTAGAGTTAAGAGATGATGGTTGAAAGTAATAATGAAAGGTTTAGATTCTTATGCATACACAATAATGATATAGTGGTAAATTTTTTAAATTTATATTATAATTTTTTAATAAATGTACCACTACTTCTTTTTAAATATTTAATAAAATCTAAAACTTAAAAAAAAACTAAAATTACAATGAAAATATATAATTAAAATAATACTAAAAATAACAATCACTATTTTTATTTGATTTTATATTATCACTACTTCCAAGAACTTTAAAATACAAATATCACATTAATTAAGATGATAGTGGAGTAATTTTGAAATAATAAAAATATTTATATAATTAATCTCTTAAAAATAAAAATAAATAATATTTAAAAAAGTTATTATAAATTAAAAAAAATAGGGGAGAGATAAAATAAGCTTTCACTATTTTTGCAATAACTTTCTACTTTGAACTTGGAATTTGACGCTTTTGGTACCATTGGAAATGTCTCAAATTTCAATGAGAGCTACAATTTTCATGTTTTGAGTTTTCCGAGATTCCGCACCAATTTTTCATGGTGTACATTTTAGTATCAGGGTACTAAAATGCCCGTCCCAAAAAATCGGTGCGGAATCTCGAAAAACTCAAAACAAAAAAGTTGTAGCTCTCGTTGAGACCTTTCCAAGGGTACCAAAAGCATCAAATTCAGTGTTTGGAGGATAAAGTTATCACAAAAATAGTGAAAGCTTATTTTATTTCTCTTATTTTTTATGATTTTTTTAAATATTATTTATTTTTATTTTTAAGACATTAATTATATAAATGTTTTTATTATTTCAAAATTACTCCACTATCATCTTAATTAATGTGAGATTTATATTTTAAAGAACTTAGAAGTAGTGATAATATAAAATACTCTATATTTATTATTTCAAGTATATTTATTATTTCAAAATTACTCCACTATCATGTTAATTAATGTGAGATTTATATTTTAATGAGCTTAGAAGTAGTGATAATATAAAATACTCTACATTTATTATTTCAAGTATATTTATTATATTTCGAGATGAACTTTTCAAAATCTTAACCAATGTGAGGTTTATATGAAGCTAGCTATTGTCAAATAAAATTATGACACAAGCATCTTTGACTTCTATATGTCCAATTCAATCGTACTGGTTGACCAAAGTTATTGAAACTCTATTGGTTTGAGAAATCCAACTCATCCATGGCACATTTTTTTATAAGGCCCATTTTAGACCCCAAATTTCCTCTAATGCATGCTTTGGCTTCAATTGAAAGATGAGGTAGAGATTTGAGTGAATGTTCACAAGATCTTTTGCCTTTGTGGATTGAAGTCTATTTCTTTTGGCCATCTGGATGAACTCACAAGTACTCTTGTTTCTCTCTACTATCAAAGAGCTGCAAACCTATGAAATAACTCTAGATGCAAGGGTTTGAAACTCTGGAGTCTGGGCACCACAATATTTCCACCATGTAGGAGTCTTCGTAGTTCCCGTATCAACTAATGCATTTTCATTTCCTAATGCACCACTTCTTGTGATGAATGGAGTAAATTGGTTCTTTATCTTTGAGAACTTTATCGAATCAGAGCAAACCTTTTAAATTGCTTATCTAAAACCATTGGCCACCTCACTATCTTTTTCTGGGGCCCTCCTCTTACTCCCAAATTTAGATACATGGGACACTTACAAGCACAAAGCAAGGCTAATTGCAAAGAGCTTTGCTTAGAGGGAAGTTATTGATTTTGAGGAGACATTTGTTCCCATTGCAAAGATGAGAACAATTTGATTGGCTCTAGCCATGGCAACATAGTTTGATTGGAAACGACATGAGATGGACGTGAAGAGTGCCTTTCCCAATAGTGATCTAGAGGAAGAAGTATACATGTACCAACATCGCGAATTTTAGGTTATAGGGAAGGAATATTTCATATGCATATTCAAGAAAGCTCTTTATGGGATGAAACAAGCATCTAAGGCATGGTACATCAAAATTGAGAGGGATTTGGGAGAACATAGATTTAGAAGATGCCTTTTGACCCCAATCTCTACATTAAAAGTGATAATGATGATGTGGTGATTCTAGTTGTTACCCCTCATATAGCATGAGGATTGTCCTAGTTTGAAGACCTTGCCCAAGTAGATTGCGTTTGGAGGAATTTTTGGCTCTAGAGCCAAGGTGTTGGTGCTTTGATGCTTATTTGCTTATGGATTATCACCTTTTGTTGGAGGCTTATATCTAGCACATGTGGAGTGTATGGTGCCTTCATGGGGTTCTGCTTAACATGTTGCACTCTTGATTAACCGCTAACACATTCATGGAAGTAATACCCATCAACTAAGGGTTTTCCCAAGTAGTATTGGTTATTTATTGCTCCTTGATGTTGTGCATTGGTGGCTTGGTGCAATTACATGGTAATCTTGGTGTACGTTGGAGAGGGGCACCTATTAACTTAGGGGTTCCTAAGATTTAGCATGATATTAGTTGAATTGTGCACCTTGAGATTTGTGATGATTTACTTGGATGGATGAGATATTTTCTTGAGGAGCACTCCACATGTGCACACTTTGGTAGAGAAGCCTCATTTTTGGTCGTTCTAAATGGTCAAATGTTCATTCATTGACACACTCTCCTAGGTTGACCTCTTCTTTTACCCATGGTTTTGGAGATGATTTGATAGTTTTGGCTCATGGTTTCACATGGTGGTGTGCATGGTTTGGATTATTTTTTTCTTACTCTAGAGAGGGTCCCACCTTGGATGCACGTTTATCTAGGTCATTCCAACTAATAAATGACAATTTAATAGAGAATTTATTTATATATTAACTCCCATAGATGATTCATTATTGCGCCGAGAGGTGCTCTACAACCTAGTATGAGGGAGATCTTGTAATTGCGCGTTCTACAGCCCAGTATGAGGGAGATCTTGTAACATGTGAGTGTTTGTCGAGTAACAAAATAATACAAAGTAAACAAAAAAGAATAATACAAAGTAAAAAGTAATAAATATTATGTCGGCCATAAACAAAAAAGAATAATACTAGTAAAAAATAAATATGAGACTTAAACTAGAGACTTTAGAGCTTAGGATTAGGTGGTAAATATTATGTCGGCCATAAACAAAAAAGAATAATACAAAGTAAAACATAAATATGAGACTTAAACTACAGACTTTACTTTTTAATTTTAATACAAAGTTAAAAGTAAATATGAGACTTTAGAGTGTTTGTCGAGTAACAAAATAATACAAAGTAAACAAAAAATAATAATACAAAGTAAAAAGTAAATATGAGACTTAAACTAGAGACTTTAGAGCTTAGGATTAGGTGGCTCAGGTATTGCACTCAAAGAGCTATTCAAGGAGAGGTTTGCATCTCGGGAGATTTGATCCCTCTCGACGCTTGATAGAGCTTAGGATTTGGATCTAGGCTGGTGCAAAATCCAAAACCAGTCTTGTATATTAGGCTATATTTGTTATAATAAAATATGTTACACTTGGCTCTCAAATTCATCAACCTCATCGTGATCTGTGTTGCTGCCTAAACACTTGACCGTAGAAAAGTCTCCCAACTACTAAGTGTGTTCTTGAGGGGCAACTACGAGTTGAGAATCCACTGTCACTTCGATTCCCAACTCCTCCGTTTAGACCCAACTCCCAAAGGTCAAGGGGGGTAGTCCTTATTTATTAAGTCTTAAAGTGTTTTAGTTTTAGGAGTTCAAATTTGATTATAGCTTATTTAAATTGAATGACAAGCCATCATGCAAAGTGCAAATATTCAATGACAAGCAAACCTTACTTTGACACTCAACCAAATAAGAATGAAACAATCAAATAACCAGTGCCTATTCTACTTGGGTTATGGAGTCAACAATAAATCAATACTTGTTCAATTAATCATACAAGATATACAACAAATTACAACGATTTACATTCCCAAATTAGAACATTCAAAGATTGCAAGAATTGAAATGAATGCCTTATTTGCAAACTATCACTTAACTAACCATGAAACATTCTTGCACTTGAAATAACTTGCAATTGAAAGTACAGAACTTGAAATGAAACAAGTATGACATCGAAACAATAAATTAAAATGTTTTGGAAGTGGTCTTGTAGATTTTAAACAATTTTAAAGTCTCACTTTAGCTTAGGGAATTAATATGTGTTGACAGTGCAAAATTGTAAATTGAAAATTCTAACTAATGTGACTACCTCCAACAATTATCCTTCTACTTGAGAGAAACTGTCAGGTGCTCAACAAGTGAACCAAGGTTCCCTTCTAGCTCCACAAGTTAGTTCCGAAGACTGGCAAGGGTTCAACTGGAGGACACGAAGTGCCACAAGGCTCCCAACAGCCTCTACCCCACTAACTCCTCGGGTCAATCCTCTTTTTCTCAATTTTCGAGATAAATAGTTAAAGTGCCTATTACTTTAGCCCATTTGATCTTTTGCCCTTTCTTGTCACCTAGGATCAGATTTATCGACAAGGGGAGTGAATACGGGGCAAAAGCGAGGCAAGGTTTATTTGCTTTGAAAAGAAAAAAACTTGAAAAGAATCACTAGCCAACACGATTTTGCAGGAGGGCAAAGCCACTTCACATGCAAGGTGTGGGCAACAATTTAAAACTGAAAATAACTTGAATCTTAAACAAATTACCAGCTAGCACGATTTTGCATGGATGGGCAAAGCCACTTTACATGCAAGGTGTGGGCAACCAAATAAACTAATGCAGAAAATAAACCAAGTCCTAGCCCTTTCTCTTTTGTTTACAAGGGTGGGAGAAACCCAACTACCTTTGTAAGCAATGGATGGAAAATTAAAATAGGTAAGTTAATTATTAACCTAGCCACACAATCCTCTTCCTAGTGAAGAGATGGGGCAAATAAATGGAGTAAAATACATAAAACAAACTAAGCACTAACTCCCAGCCCCTCTTCACTTGCAATGCAAAGGGTGGGCAAGCCCAACTTCCTTTGCATACAAGGTGTTACGATGGTATTAGCACCAGCGTACCTGCAGAGGTGCTCCAGGGAGAGGGTGTCTTTTTTTTTGACTAGGAAGGGTGTTTAGCCAGCTCATTCTGAGGTAGGGGCATGGCCAGACCCTCTGGCTTCTCGTCTGGAAGTACTATGGCTTAATGGCATCGCTGACTGCCTCATGAAAGGGTTTGAAACCCTGAGGTTGATGTCCGGGTCTTCCAGGGGTGGGTCACTGGGTCACATGACCCCCACCTTGTTTCAACACTCCAGCGGCAGTTGTTCCAGCACTGAGGCCCACTCTTATCTTCCAGAGCACATCCAACACCCTCTCGGTCCTCTAGTTCAACAGCGCCCTCCCTCTGGGCCCTCCTTCAGAGGATGACGTCATCCTCCTGACAGACTGTTTGCTTACTAAAAGGGGGGGGGGCGTTGAGGGTTTTCATCACTGTTGGGGTTAGTTGGGGCATGACGACCCCCCCTTGCACAGTCTGGCCTTCAATTTTGTCAAATTTGGCCTTGTTTAGCATATTTTTGCACCTAGGGGGGAAAATACTCCAGGTAGCCTACAACAGGCCATCTTTAGATTATTTTTGTTATATTTTAAGTTAACATTTTTAAATATTAAATTGACCTTATTTTGTGTAAAGTGTGTGAGATCATATAAATAAGATCTCCTCACTTCATTTTTAGACATCAACTTTTGGGATAAGATCATTATGTCTGCTATTTGCCCTAACTAGGGCTCTTTGAAGGGATGCACTCCTTGATGAAGGTTATTTTGCAAGTTTGAAGCATTTCTTGGAAGTTTACTATTGTTCATGCCATTGCTAAGGTGAAGCTAGAGTTGTTTGCTTAACACATGCACTTAGAGGTATCTATACTTTTGGTTTGATGTCTCTTTGTCAATTTGTATGAAAGTGATGCTTGTTAGGGTTGAATGGAAGCCATTGTTGCTTCATTTTGTCTTGATTTGCATTTCATTTTTGTCATTGGTCACCATAGCATTCAAGTTTGAGCTTTAGGTCTTCAAGTCTTGTTTAAGCTAGGCTTCCTCTACGAATCCTAGAGATTGTGGAGGTGAGCCCTAGTTAGCCAAGCTTGCCAAGTACCATCTTAAGGAGGAGTACTCCTCTCATTGATGCCCTGGGTTTGGTGATTAGTTTTCTCTCTTACCCTAGTTGTTCATCTATTCTTCAAAACTAAATTTCTGAGCTGTAGATTTTGTAAATATTATGTTAATTAGTTTACATTTCTAATTAACCTAGTTTTCTATGTTTATTAGTCTTTTATCTTTCATTTTCTGAGTTAGTTTATTTGATAAAATTGTTAAAAACCTAAAACTAAACTCTAAAACCTATTTATGTTTTGATGACCTAGTTCAAGGCTTCCCTTCTCGACATCCTTCAGGGCCTCTCCCTCTCCCTCAAAACCCTTGCTGCCCTCCTGCTTCATCTGCTTCCCTAATCCGCAGCCATTTCCCTTTCCCTATCTACCTGCGACCACCTTCTCCACTGTTCTGCTGCCCTTCCTTCCTACCCGCGGCCACCTTCTTCCTTCCCCACGATGCTCTCTTTTTTCCTCCACCCGAGTTGCATCCACCCACCTCATCCGCGGTCTCCTTCCCTAACCCGCGACCTCTCCTTTGGCTGTCGTCCTCACTCATCCACGACCTCCTCTATCACCGCTACCCCTTAACGGACCTGCTCCCCTTCCTTTGCTATTCTACTCGTGGTACCCGCAACCACCTCCTTCTCCATAGCTCGAGCTCTCCCCATCTCGTCTGCAGCCTCCTTTCCCGCGGTCTAGCTCCCGCTTCCCTCCTTCGCGGCCCTAGCTGGCACCTGCCACAACCCTCTTCCACTCTACTGCTCTTTACCAACCCCCGTGGCCTGCTCCTTATCCCTTCCATATCCGTAGCCTTTCCTTTCTATCCCATCTCCCCTAGCCACGGCCTTTCTTCCTCATCCTCTACCCGCAACTCTCCTTCACATAGGCCTGCCCTTTGGGCAGCCCTTTGTGTGCCCTACCTCTTGCCCTTACCTGCACACAAAACATAGCACATAAAACAAAATCAGTTTTAAGATAGGTTAATAATAATATAAAATTATAAATTTAATCAAGAACTTTGCCATCATCTTTAATTTTTTATATAATATATATATCTCAGGAAATTCCATATAAATCTGAATACGTCGTTTTATGATTGAGGTCTCTGTGACAAGGTTCGGGTTCGGGTTTGATTCAGGTTTGAATTTTCCGATGAGGTTTAGATGGGGTTCGGCATAAGTTCGTCTATATACATTTTTCAATATATATATATATATATATATATATATATATATATATATATATATAGACTATATTATGAATTATAACATAAAACATTTAAAAATAAATAGCAATGAACCTTTAAAGATCGAAGAGTTGCTTAATCATGATAAGATACGATCATCAATGCTCTTAAAATTAAAAAATACAATGGAATTCCAAATTGCAAACAGAAGCATAACATATTCTTCAAAATTCAAAACTTAAAAGATGTCTATATGTCATTTTTCAAATACTTGTAAATTCAGAAAATTTAAAACAAGATCTACATCTAAACATTTTATACCATACCATAAACACTTGCACATGATCAAAGTATAATTGTAACTTGCAATATGAAACTGCAGATTGCAAAATGAAATATAGTCTTCAAGTTTCAAAATTTAAGGAAATCTATAATATCAAATAGTTATCAGCCCTGAAATTGTTTCACAAAATTTAGAATATGATCAAACTTCTATGAATCTATTCTTGTGGCCTACTAGTAACATCATGAAGCTCTAAATCATCAAGAGCACATGGGGTAGTAAAGGCGCTAGAATTGTGATCCTCATAGTCATCAATATATGGATCTCCATCATCATGAGGTTCATCATCACTGTCACAATCAATGCCAATCTTCTTCTACACTAAGAATAGGCTCAAACCATGAGCGATAGGAGCTAGATGAATCTTTGGCCAAACTGCTTAAGGCCAATTGCAAATTGCTGCACACATAAACCAAGTCTTCCAACCTTGAAGATAATAACCTGTTTCTTTTCTTGGTTTGGATGTGATTAAAGCTACTCCAATTCCTTTCACATGGAGAGGCACTTGATCCTTGGCTCAAAACACGAATTGCAAAACGGTGCAATTCAGGTGTCTCTGCTCCATAAAACTGCCACCATCTTCTTGGAGAAATTTTGATCCTATCCTCTATGGAAGCAGTCCTTCCAAATGTTCCCTCTTCCAACCTGTATGCCCGAAGTTGCTCTCTAACCTTGCTAGCTTTTTCTGAACCTGGAACCAACCGCTCAATAGCATCATAAAGGCCATTCATTACTTCAACATCATTATTTCTTTGTATCCCAAACAACCTGGGGTCCAAATAACAAGCCGCTGCATGCAAAGGACTATGCAACATCTTCCACCTTTTATCTATCATCTCCCATATTTCCATGTACTCACTCTCCACGTTGTTGAAGGATTTTGCAATTGATTCCTTACAACGGTCTATGCTCTCATAAACAAAACCCATAGAAAGAGTGTTGCTATCAACCATCCTAAGCATGTCAACAATTGGTTCACATACTTTTAAAACCTTTAGAGCATTTTCCCAAAAAGTATTGCCTAAGATGATTTGTTCCAACTCCTTTCCTTTGGGTTCTTTTGAAAGGTGAGAGCTTCCCCACTCATTGCTGCAAATAACACCTCCCACACTTATCTTTTCCTCCACCACTCTTTTGAGAGTAATGTAATATGTGGCAAATCTAGTATCACAAGGCCTTAGAAGCTCTTTAGATGCTTGCTTCCTATACAAACCCAATGTGAGGTGATGGTTACAAATGAAGTGGGAAATTTGTTTCCCCTTTCGAACTGCATCATTAATCCATGGAAACTTTGCTAAATCATGCAATAGCAAGTCTAGGCAATGAGCAGCACAAGGGGTCCACAAAATTGTTTTGCACTTCTCCATTATCATCTTCCCTGCTCCCACACAATTTGAGGCAGTGTCTGTGACGACTTGAACCACATTTTTTCCCCAACTTCAAGAATGGTTTGATGTAAAATCTTGAAAATATATTCTGAAGTCTTCTTGTGTCCCGAAGCATCAATCACCTTCAAAAACAATACCCCTCTAGGACTGTAAATCAACACATTAATTAGTGCCCTATTATTCATGTCTGACCAACCATCTGATAAAATTGTGCAGCCTGTTTCTTTCCATGACTCCTTGATATTTAACAATCTGTTTGTTACCCTTTCTTTTGACCTCTTGAGAAGAGTGGTCCTTATTGCCTCAGAACTAGGAGGTACATACCCTTTTCCAAATTCTGCAATCTTAGCACATGCATTGATAAAATAAGGACTTCTAGCCACATTAAATGTGATACCAGATTCATAAAACATATCAGCCAAAGCATTGTCTACTTCCTGCTTTTGTACAGGTTTCTAAAGGGAGTTTAATGTCCTGGTCTCTATTGATCTTGTTGGAAAAACCTGAGATGAACTTCCATCTCCAACGCTGCTTGAAGAAAATGGTGATAAGGGACTGTAATTCTTTCCCAACTCTGCCTGAATGCGCTGTCTTTTGTTCTCATTTGTCTGCTTGGTCTTTTTAATTATGTCATAGTCTTTTTGGAGTGTTGCCTTGAGTTCTGCAGACACCACTGGACAACCCTCAACACCACCTCCTCTCCAGCACTAATTGACAGTAAGTGATCCATCACTCTTGTCAAAGACCCAACAAACTGTACATTGCATAATTTGCATTTTAGATGCCTCCCAGCAGACCCATCGAGTTTGTCAACACATTTCCATCCTTTTGCTGTCGATCTTCGAGGTGCCATGACAAAGATTTCTACACTGTTTATTTCATAAATAATGTTGCAGGTCAGAATTTTCATCATTCTATGGACCAAAAAAAAAATCACTGATATTTTGAAACTTTTTAAGTTTACACTTAAAAATACATAAATCACTGATTTTTTTACTTGTCTGTAATTTTGTAAACAATCATTGATCTTAAAAAATTAGTCATTTAACAGTCCGTAAAGACTGTTAAATGACTGATTTTTTAAGATAAATGATTGTTTTTTAAATTGTAAACCAAAAATTCTTTGATTGATTGTTCTTTTGACAATTTTTGGTTTAAACTTTACAATTAAATTTTTTTTCAAAACAAACAAATGGATTTTAATACAAAATAAAATTAAAAAAAAATGCACAAATTACGTACTTGTTAGGTTGGAAATCCGACTGGGTGCTAACTTGCTAAGGTGTGGCCTGTGGGTTGCAAATTGCGGCCTCTGTATGCTGTACTGGTACAGTGTAGTGGGCCCCGGCGGGATGATTCGTGACCTGCTCACTGGCTCAGTGCTGGGTGACGGGTCGCGGAGTAGCGGGCTGCTAGCAGGCTAGCAGCTAGGGCACGACCGCACTGTTCAGTGTGCACACTGCACATGATGAAGGCCTGCGAAGGAGAAGCAGACTGCGGGGCCGCGGGATGGTCAGGGAGTGCTCTCTACGAGTCTACAGTATGGCTTGAACGGCGAACGGGGCGTTTGCTTGCGGCTCAGGAGTGCTCTTTACAGGACATGGGCAGCGGAATGAAGGAAAAACCTGCCATGAAGAAAACCCGCCCGATTCATAAAAAATCGCGCCGAACCTGAGGCTTAGGGTTTGTTTTTTATCAGGTTCAGCGAACCTGATAGCCGAACCGGTTTGCCTTTAGGTTCGGCATTAGGTTCGGCTATCAGGTTCTCCGAACCTAAACGAATTTTTGAAATTTTTTTAGGTTTGCCGAATTCCGAACCTGGAGGTTCAGGTTCGGCGAACCCTGTGACTTAGACTCTCGGTGCAATATTTTTTTAGCATCACATTACATAATGTTACGTGACAGCATCTCCCTCAAGAGCACCTCGCTACTCTTGGTGCAATCAACAAGGACTGATAACTTGATAAGTGCATTAGTGGTAAATCAGAGACTTTGTCTGAAAATGTAGTGTCATACTACACGAGCATCTTGGTAGATAAAGAGGAAACAACTTACATCATGAAGCTTCTTGTAGTCAATATCTTTTCCCTGAAAGTGAGGAAGCAATATTACCATTCTCATCTAGATCTGATATTACAGGTAACTCAGAACTTTCCGAACACTTCTTGCCTGTTGCATTTTTTGACTTTCCTTTTCCTGAATCTGCCAAGTGCTCACTGAAATGCTCCGAGTTGTCTTCTGAGGAAACCTTAGAGCTGTCATCACTTTCAGAACCTTCATCATCACTGCTTGATTTATTTGAATTCTCCACATCACTTGTGCTGCTGGCTTCTTCAGAACTTGAACCCTCTTCCTGTTTGTTACTATCAGGTTTTTCTGGACCTTCAGGGTCATAATCATCATCTTCTGAATCATCAGATGGCATGCCTTCCAAATCAAAGGGGTTCTCATCTCCGACTGTGCTTACAACTGCCTCAGCAAAAACTTTCTGCACATAAAGTGCATTAGCCTAAAACTTAAAACTAAAACTCAGAAATTTGCTTCGCTTAAATGGAAAGTGCAAAAACATAACACTGTTTGTGCAATACCAATTGGAACACAAGATAGATCTTTAAATAGAAATTTAGCATGAGGCAAATTTACAACTGCTAAAGTAATACCTCTCACTTTTCTGAACTGAAATTCCATTCAAGGTTTTCTATTCAAATCTATTGGGAACTCACCTCCCAGCTATCCCCAAGTTCAAAAGTCATTCCAAAGTAATCATTGACTAAATCAAAGCAGTCAAGTTTGCAGTCACACTCTGGATAGAGCCAACCCTCGTGTTCAGGAGGAACTGGAATAGAGAAGTCCACACTGAATGTAAATTTCAGTGAAAACAATAAAAAATCCATAAAAAATCAGTTTCAACTTTTCTGCCATATTAATTTTCAAGATCGACCCAACAAGTTACAAGATAACAAGACTAGAGCTAAAAGATTACTATTTGCAGTTTCCAAAGGAGGTTCCAGGCATTTCTGATGAAAGCCACGATCACAAGCACCATCGCAGAGGATGATATCATTATCAGGAACCAAGTCTTTTTGATCTACACTTCGCGCAGAAAAGCTGAAGTCATAAATGTGTATTTAGAATATTAAATATTGGTACGGCCACATAAATCTTAGAAAATGGAAACAAAGAGCTTGGGATGTTCACTTACATCCTCGCTGTTGATCTGCCCTTCAGAATCACAGGCAGATTCTTGAAGACTACCCTCCAAACACAAAGAATCAAGATGATGGAAAGCTTCACGAATTGCAAGCTTGCAATGCAGTATCTTTGATGCAGCCTTCTGAAGCTCCTTTTCTGGCCTAATCTTTTCTTGACTGTCCAGATTTGAAATAACAAGCAAGAAATGTCTCTCGTTAATCATCTTCACAGGTAGTCTTAAATATTACAAAGAAAACATTTTGTTTCATGGGAAATACTGCTTATACAAAGGAAACATTTGAAACAGGTTCGGGTTCGGCATAGGTTCGTCTATATACATTTAAAATATATATATATATATATATATATTATGAATTATAACATAAAACATTTAAAAATAAATAGCAATGAACCTTTAAAGATCGAAGAGTTGCTTAATCATGATAAAATATGATCATCAATGCTCTTAAAATTAAAAAATACAATGGAATTCCAAATTGCAAACAGAAGCATAACATATTCTTCAAAATTCAAAACTTAAAAGATGTCTATTATGTCATTTTTCAAATACTTGTAAATTCAGAAAATTTGAAACAAGATCTACATCTAAACATTTTATACCATACCATAAACACTTGCACATGATCAAAGCATAAACATAACTTGCAATATGAAACTGCAGATTGCAAAATGAAATATAAATAGTCTTCAAGTTTCAAAATTAAAGGAAATCCATAATATCAAATAGTTATCAGCCCTGAAATTGTTTCACAAAATTTAGAATATGATCAAACTTCTATGAACCTATTCTTGTGGCCTACTAGTAACATCATAAAGCTCTAAATCATCAAGAGCACATGGGGTAGTAAAGGCGCTAGAATTGTGATTCTTATAGTCATCAATATATGGATCTCCATCATCATGAGGTTCATCATCACTGTCACCATCAATGCCAAGATTTTCTTCTACACTAGGAATAGGCTCAAACCATGGGCGATAGGAGCTAGATGAATCTTTGGCCAAACTGCTTAAGGTCAATTGCAAATTGCTGTGCACATAAACCAAGTCTTCCAACCTTGAAGATAATAACCTGTTTCTTTTCTTGGTTTGGATGTGATTAAAGCTACTCCAATTCCTTTCACATGGAGAGGCACTTGATCCTTGGCTCAAAACACGAATTGCAAAACGGTGCAATTCAGGTGTCTCTGCTCCATAAAACTGCCACCATCTTCTTGGAGAAATTTTGATCCTATCCTCTATGGAAGCAGTCCTTCCAAATGTTCTCTCTTCCAACCTGTATGCCCGAAGTTGCTCTCTAACCTTGCTAGATTCTTCTGAACCTGGAACCAACCGCTCAGTAGCATCATAAAGGCCATTCATTACTTCAGCATCATTATTTTTTTGTATCCCAAACAACCTGGGGTCCAAATAACAAGCCACTGCATGCAAAGGACTATGCAACATCTTCCACCTTTTATCTATCATCTCCCATATTTCCGTGTACTCACTCTCCACATTGTTGAAGGATTTTGCAATTGATTCCTTACAACAGTCCATGCCCTCATAAACAAAACCCATAGGAGTGTCGCTATCAACCATCCTAAGCATGTCAACAATTGGTTCACATACTTTTAAAACCTTTAGAGCATTTTCCCAAAAAACATTGCCTAAGATGATTTGTTCCAACTCCTTTCCTTTGGGGCTTTTGAAAGGCGAGAGCTTTCCCACTCATTGCTGCAAATAACACCTCTCACACTTATCTTTTCCTCCACCACTCTTTTGAGAGTAATATAATATGTGGCAAATCTAGTATCACAAGGCCTTAGAAGCTCTTTAGATGCTTGCTTCCTATACAAACCCAATGTGAGGTGATGGTTACAAATGAAGTGGAAAATTTGTTTCCCCTTTCGAACTGCATCATTAATCCATGGAAACTTTGCTAAATCATGCAATAGCAAAGTCTAGGCAATGAGCAGCACAAGGGGTCCAAACAATTGTTTTGCACTTCTCCATTATCATCTTCCCTGCTCCCACACAATTTGAGGCAGTGTCTGTGACGACTTGAACCACATTTTTTTCCCCAACTTCAAGAATGGTTTGATGTAAAATCTTGAAAATATATTCTGAAGTCTTCTTGTGTCTAGAAGCATCAATCACCTTCAAAAACAATACCCCTCTAGGACTGTAAACCAGCACATTAATTAGTGGCCTACTATTCATGTCTGACCAACCATCTAATAAAATTGTGCAGCCTGTTTCTTTCCATGACTCCTTGATATTTAACAATCTGTTTGTTACCCTTTCTTTTGACCTCTTGAGAAGAGTGGTCCTTATTGCCTCAGAACTAGGAGGTACATACACTTTTCCAAATTCTGCAATCTTAGCACATGCATTGATAAAATAAAGACTTCTAGCCACATTAAAGGGGACACCAGATTCATAAAAGATATCAGCCAAAGCATCGTCTACTTCCTGCTTTTGTACAGGTTTCCAAAGGGAGTTTAATGCCCTGGTCTCTATTGATCTTGTTGGCAAAACCTGAGATGAACTTCCATCTCCAATGCTGCTTGAAGAAAATG
Source organism: Larix kaempferi (assembly GCA_027924585.1). Taxonomy (NCBI): domain Eukaryota; kingdom Viridiplantae; phylum Streptophyta; class Pinopsida; order Pinales; family Pinaceae; genus Larix; species Larix kaempferi. The sequence goes on from BSBM01000289.1 coordinate 18,829,130, forward strand.
GTGATAAGGGACTGTAATTCCTTCCCAACTCCGCCTGAATGCGCTGTCTTTTGTTCTCATTTGTTTGCTTGTTTTTTTTAATTATGTCAGTCTTTTTGGAGTGTTGCCTTGAGTTCTGCAGACACCCCTGGACAACCCTCAACACCACCTCCTCTGCCAACACTAATTGACAGTAAGTGATCCATCACCCTTGTCAAAGACCCAACAAACTGTACATTGCATAATTTGCATTTTAGATGCATCCTAGCAGACCCATCGAGTTTGTCAACATATTTCCATCCTTCTGCTATCGATCTTTGAGGTGCCATGACAAAGATTTCTACACTGTTTATTTCATAAATAATGTTGCAGGTCAGAATTTTCATCATTCTGTGGACCAAAATAAAAATAAAAATCCTTGATATTTTGAAACTTTTTAAGTTTACACTTAAAAATACATAAATCACTGATTTTTTTATTTGTCTGTAATTTTGTAAACAATCATTTATCTTAAAAAATTAGTCATTTAACAGTCTGTACAGATTGTTAAATGACTGATTTTTTAAGATAAATGACTGTTTTTTAAATTGTAAACCAAAAATTCTTTGATTGATTGTTCTTTTGACAATTTTTGGTTTAAACTTTACAATAAAAAAAAATTAAAAACAAACAAATGAATTTTAATACAAAATAAAATGAAAAAAAAATGCACAAATTACGTACCTGTTAGGCTGCAAATCCGACTTAGTGCTAACTTGCTAAGGTGTGGCCTGTGGCCAGTGGGTTGCAACTTGCGGCCTCTGTATGCTGTACTGGTACAGTGTAGCGGGCCATGGCGGGTGATTCGTGACTTGCTCACTGGCTCAGTGCTGGGTGACGGGTCGTGGGATGGTGAGGGGTCGCGGAGTAGCGGGCTGCTAGCAAGCTAGCAGCTAGGGCACGACCGCACTGTTCAGTGTGCACATTGCACACGATGAAGGCCTGCGAAGGAGATGCAGACTGCGGGGCCGCGGACTGGTCAGGGAGTGCTCTCTACGAGTCTACAGGACGGCTCGAACGACGAACATGGCATTTGCTTGTGGCTCGGGAGTGCTCTTTACAGGACGTGGGCAGCGAAATGAAGGAAAAACCCGTGAAGAAAACCCGCCCAATTCATAAAAATCATGTCGAACCTGAGGCTTAGGGTTCGTTTTTTAACAGGTTCGGCGAACTTGATAGCCCAACCGGTTCGCCTTTAGGTTCGGCATTAGGTTCGGCTATCAGGTTCTTCAAACCTAAACGAATTTTTGAAATTTTTTTAGGTTCGCCAACTTCCGAACCTGGAGGTTCAGGTTCGGCGAACCCTGTGACTTAGATGCTAGGTAGGAATGACTGAACCGAGTCTCAAGAATTCTCATCAGAGATGGAACTTCCAAAATCTTCAAATCCTGAATGAAGTAGTTGCATGTGATGATCATCTGTAATAACAACATGATCCACATCCTCAAGCATAGTGGCAAAGGGATTGATACACTCTTCGTAAATAGGAGAACTAGGAGAAGCTACAACCATGGCCTCATCAAAGATTTCATCATATTGCCTCAGATCTGTACAAACATTTGGCAAGATTTGATCCATGCTAACTTCTTTTTTCATGAATGGCAGGAAAGGCTCAGAGACTTCTTTGAAATATGTGCAACTTAAGGGCTTGATAACGATATTGCTAGGTATTGAAGAATCATATATTGTAGGTCCAAGGAACTTCCAATAATCATCGTCTTCAAGAATCCTGTCATTCTCTTCCAGGAGGCCCAAGATATCATAAGAAATCGTAACATGAGGATAAGGAGATCTCACCACCTCTTTATATTCTCCAGTTTCTTCAACGAAGGCTTCTTGGTCTTCTTTTCTGGGAGCGACATCATCTTCATCTTCGGACATAAGGCCTATGATGTCATCAATAAGGTCTTGAACAACAGTTTCTTCAAGCCGTATGTTATCCCTCCAGGAGTCTTCCTAGGTTGTGCTCGGAAGAGCCTGGTAACTTAAACTTATCTTGAAAGATGGGGTAAATATGGATCAAGTTGGATGACTGAGATCAAAACTCATATGCTCAAAACATACAGAGATACATTCAGATAAACAAGGCTTTAGCCTCTGGTGTTCAGGAAGTTTGTAAAAGATAGAAGAAGAACTCTTATCGTGCTAGCAAACTCACACATACAACATATATATATAAATGGCAAATCACAATAAGTGAAAGGGCACTGAATATCCAGTTCTCAATACACAAATAGGATTACAGCTATCTGGCATAGACAAATGAAAACTCAGGAAATAGATATTTCATTGCAAGTATAAAAGATATAAGAATTGAAACTGAACACACATATGGCAAAAGAAGCTTGTATAAATGATATGTAACCAGAAGTTTGATAATACAGATTTAAGAAAGTTTCTCCAAAATCGAACCCACGTTCTACTTCAGTTCTGGGCTTTATAGCCATTACAAAGTTTTTCCAGATCCCAAAAGATGGATTGAATCTGCTAAAAATAACAACTAAGAACAGTTAATGAAAGATGTGACAGTGTATTATGATCGAAATAACTGATTCTTGCTGATACACCTGTGCTTGACAGCTGAAACGAGCCTCTGGGGGCTGGAGGACGAGTTTGAAACTGCTGTCTGCAAAAAACCTGTAGACGTCTTTTTCTAAAAATAGACAGGAATATTCCACTGTTAATTCTGTTGGCGCCCTCAGTCTTGGACCAGAGGTGATCATGATGCACTTGAACGCTTATCAATCCCCTGGAAAACGCCTTCAAGATGCTCGGACCAACAAAAAGGGGTTTGATGTGTCTACCGATCGATGCCAACTCATTTTCGGCAATCGATAATCCGCTTTTAACCCCGTATGCCGTCGGAAAACGATCTTCACCAATGCTTTTGCTTTCGGTGGCTGTAAACAATCCAGCCTTTGGATGGTAAGCTGCAAAAAGTATCCGCCTTTTCGATGGCTAATGAACACCATTGTGTTCGCCCAAGCCCCCGAAACGGCCACATGGATTACGAAAATGACTTTGCTTTCGACAGCTACGGAAGGTTCCAACTTGAACTGCGAACTGCGGAAAAGATCTACCTTTCGGTGGCTAATGAACACCATCGTATTCGCCCAAGCCATCGAAAATTGCCCCATCACTCACGCTGTAATTTTACCCTTTCGGTAGCTGAAGCGTTTCGTCTTTCACACAGTAAGCTGCCGAAAACAGGGCCGAAAACAGGGTTTTCGGTAGCTAATGAACCATCGCCAGGCCCGCCTAAGCTACCGAAACCTGAAATTTGCCTTTCGGAAGGAGAGCCAGCTTTAAAATGTTATTTCAAACTTCGTTACTTTCTTCAACCTATCAGACTGGAACTTAAACACATGCGAGAAACGAAAAACTAAAAACCTCCTATCACCTAGATACTATGACTAGTCTATGTTTATTGAGGAGATAACACCTTTCGAGGCTTGATCTTCATCACATATTTCTTTGACGAGGTCTGTTTTATGGTCTTCTGGGACCACTTGAACAAGATCGACATATTCTTCTTTCTTGAATAAGTCCTTTGCATACTCGACATATGGTATCCGCTCGTTACGTTTTCTTGGGCACCAACAACTGCAAAATACCTCTATCAATTCTGCAAGAGAGGATATTGTACCTTTTCCCAGGTCTTTAAACCAATCAAGGGCCTCTTCATCTAGATGCCACACAAAGGCCTTCATGTAAGTGTCCTCATCTTTCAACACGATGGAATATGAAACATTTTCCATAAAATCCTTGACAAAGTATAGGGGATCATTGTTGAATTTGTACCTAGGAAAGTGTTCCCCTAGTGAAAGTTAGCCTAAGTCACAAAAGGGGAAAATTAACATGACCCTTGCATTAAATGACTTGAGATAAGCATTTAATTCCACTTTAGAGATTAAAGTGGCTTTTTGGTAAATTTAATTAAAGTGAGTGAATTTGATTTTGGAGAGAATTAAATTAGCTTTTATTCTCATCCATCCATATAAGTCAATGTGGGCCCTTGGATTAGATGTCTCTTCACTCACCCTAGCATCCAAACAAAAAGGCAAGGGGAAAGGCTTTTCACATTTTCATTCTTTCATGAGTTTTGAGAGAGCTAAGAGCGCTGAGAAAGCTGAGAGCAATTCGACTTCCTGAGAGGAGAAGAAGAAAATTTGCAGGAGGGAGGAGAAGTACAGTGGCACGAATTTCAAGAATCTGTCGCAATTTTCGAGGAGAAAATCAGAGACATGAATTTCGAGGCAGGCATAGAAAAATAAATTTCGTACAGTGGCACAAAAATCGAGGTTTGTGGTAAACACGATTTTCGAGGCAGGAAATTAATTTATGGGCACAAATTTCGAGGTTTGTACATTGTTAGTTTGGCACAAATTCCAAGACAAAATTTATGGGTTTTGCTGTTGAGATAAGCTGTAATTCTGCTATTGCATTTTTTTATTTTGCTGAAGAAATAAAATAAAGAACTCTCTCTAACAGGTTTTCCCCTTGTGGGGTTTTCCTGGGCATTTGCCAAAAATTTCCGAGTCTTTAAATTTCATGCTGTGCAATCTTTATTAAATTTTCTGCCTAGAAAAACGATGTTCATATTGTGTTTCTGAGTCTGAAAAGACTGGTAAATTTTCCAGTGCTCATCTAAACTGGGTTGGGCATTAAATTATCAAAAATCAAGACTTGAAACCGAGTTGGGTTTGAACCTCATAAAACTTTTATGGTATTTGGGGGCAGAACAGTGAAGTGAAATTTTCAGATTTACAGTTGGTCTTCTTTTGTCAGTGAGCAACACCTTGTTGGATTTTGAAATTGCATTGAAATGACTACAGGACTTAGGTTGGAAGATAGGCTAGATGGAGCAGGGAATTTTGTTCCATGGAAGGCTAGGATAGTGCGTATTTTGGAGGAAAATGAACTTTGGGATGAAGTGGTGAATAATACATAGACAAATCCAATTTTAGTTCCCGCATCCATCAATGCACAAGCACTAGCAACTTTCAATAAAAAGGACATTAAGGCTAGAAGGATCATTCTAGATGCTGTAAAGGACCATGTTATTCCACATATTACAGGCAAAGACCGTGCATTTAAAATGTGGGATGCTTTGACCAGCTTATGCCAGAGCTCAAATGAGAATCAGAAAATGGTCTTGAGAGAGAAGCTGAAAAGTGTTAAGATGAACAAAGCAGAGGGAGTAACATCCTATCTTACTAAGATATCTCAGGTGAGATGAGCTTGCAGCAGTTGGAGAGGTTGTTTCTGGTGTGAGCCAGTGCAGATAGCTGTGAATGGTGTGACCAAACCTTGGGCTGTTTTTGTGGAGGCTATAGTTGTCAGGGAGAACTTCCCTTTCTGGGATCGACTCTAGGATGACTTTGTGCAAGAGGAGACCCGAAGAGGTCTTGTGCAAGGGAGCTCTTCAAATAGTAAGGATGATGAGGAAAATGTGGCTTTGACTGCAAGAGGGAAGAAAAAGTTATCAATCGAACTAGCAGGGCTAGCCTAAGTCACAAAAGGGGAAAATTAACATGACCCTTGCATTTAAATGACTTGAGATAAGCATTTAATTCCACTTTAGAGATTAAAGTGACTTTTTGGTAAATTTAATTAAAGTGAGTGAATTTAATTTTGGAGAGAATTAAATTAGCTTTTATTCTCATCCATCCATCTAAGTCAATGTGGGCCCTTGGATTAGATGTCTCTTCACTCACCCTAGCTTCCAAACAAAAAGGCAAGGGAAAGGCTTTTCACATTTTCATTCTTTCATGAGTTTTGAGAGAGCTGAGAGCAATTCGACTTCTTGAGAGGAGAAGAAGAAAATTTGCAGGAGGGAGGAGAAGTACAGTGGCATGAATTTCAAGAATTCGTATAGCAATTTTGGGCACAATTTTCGAGGAGAAAATCAGTGACACGAATTTCTAGGCAGAGACACGAATTTCGAGGCAGGCTCAGAAAAATAAATTCCATACAGTCTGTATAGTGGCACAAAAATCGATATTTGGTAAAGACGATTTTCGAGGCAGGAAATTAATTTATGGGCACGAATTTTGAGGTTCGTATTGTCAGTCCGTACAATTTGTGCCCTACTGGTTTGGCACAAATTCCAAGACAAAATTTCTGGGTTTTGCTGTTGAGATAAGTTGTAATTCTGCTGTTGCATTTTTTTATTTTGCTGAAGAAATAAAATAAAGAACTCTCTCTAACAGGTTTTCCCCTTGTGGGTTTTTCTTGGGCATTTGCCAAAAAATTTTGAGTCTTTAAATTTCATGCCGTGCCATCTTTATTAAAATTTCTGCCTAGAAAAAATGATGTTCATAAAGTTTGAAAAGATTGGTAAATTTTCCAGCGCTCATCTAAACTGGGTTGGGCATTAAATTATCAAAATTTTTGACTTGAAACCGGGTTGGGTTTAAACCTCAGAAAACTTTCAATCATCATCTTCATTAGAGAATCTTACCATGAACACTTCAAGTAATTGTTTTAAACCATTTGGCAAGACAAGAGGAGCGGAACATTCCTTGGGGGTTATCTCGACAGGTGCCTTTGTGGGAAGAGAAAGCATGGCTTCAATAGTTTCTTCATCAAGATTAGGATCCCACTCTTTGCCAAATGCCTTGACTAATTGCAAGAGTGAAGAAATCTCTTGAGGAGGAAATCCATGATACCAATCTGCCATATCCTTGTTATTCCGCAAATCAAGAGAAATTACAAACCTCTTCATTCTGAGATCCTCATCCATAATCTCCCATGCTACAAGATATTCTCTAAACTTCACAATATTCTCTGTAATTGTATCTTCATGTTGATGGAATATTGGGATGGAGTCGTCCCACCCCCGTTTACCTTACAAATTTGGATATCCTAGAATATTTGAGAAATCCAATGGAGCATATGGATAATGCACCCGTATTTCATCAATGGAAGCAATATTATCTTCTTATTGTTTTTCTTCGGTGGAATCACCAGATAAGACCTGCCAGGTTAGTACTCAACCACAATCTTATCGAAATACAAAGCAAATACTTACATCTCAGATTAGTTCTTGTAGAGTACCTCATTATTTTCTTTTCGGTGGGGTCGCCAGGTGAGACTTGCCAGATTAGACCCAAAACAAATTTCACCAAAGTACAAACAAGAACATACCTGAGTCTCATGAAATATCTTGGATGTATTTGAAATATAAATGGATTCAACTTGGGAACACCTCGAATGGAATGCCGTCACTTTTCCTTTGAGGTCCTTGGTAACGACGCCAAAAAATGTTATCAATCGAACTAGCAGGGCACGATTTGGCAAGCATAGGAGAGGAAGGCTAGACCCAATGTCACCTCGGTCTATCTTATCAAACTTCTCTGGGGTAACTGACCTAGGGGAGAGCCCTTCAATGATACCTGCAATTGATCTCAAGACAAACAAATGCTCTCTCTACAATTCTATGATTCAAGATCAGTGCCTTGTGATGGAGTCAAAGAATAGTAATGGCAAGCAAGTATCTAATTATATTGTAGACTTTCCAGTGTAAGATATGTATCTTGAATTGCAGTATAAATCATTCATTCATTTGTAACTGAAGTATGAATAAAGTATGCAGACACTACCACTGTAAGATCACACTCTAGTACCCAAATTATTGCCTGAGAGCTAAGTTGCACGAAACGTGGAAACGTTTACAAGTTTCAGAAACGGGAACGCTTGGAAACGTGGACCCCCCAAAATGGGTACGTCAAGGGAAACGCGGTATATATATTTGTATATATAGTTTTTTTTAATAACACATTATCTCACAATAAAATATGAATGAGAGGTTAATTTGTAGGTAGGTTTAGAAATGATTTAGAGATTAATTTGTTTTCATTTTCTATAAACTGGGGTTTTTTAGATTTCTTATGGGTCCCAAGCCACTCATGGACCCTTGGAGGTTTCTCTAGAAGTTTCCAAGTTTCAGGGAGTTTCCGGTACCGGTACGTGGGCATTTTAGGAGTTTCGTGCAACATAGCCTGAGAGCAAGATAGCAGACTTTTGTACTGTAGACCACTGTTAGGTTAGTTAAATACACCAGCGTTCACTACTGAGACAATTCGCAATAGCACTATATTATACCTAGTCAAATCTTTATATAGCAAGGTTTGATGTAATAATCACAGTCAACGTTAACTCAAGACAGCCTTTGCATTTAAAACACATTAGAATAGCAGTAAGTATGAGTAGGTCTGAAACAAGGTCGATAATTACCCAATTATAACATCATTTCATATTAACTAACACAACATTAATGATCAGTGGTAAACAGTGGGTAACAGCTGCAATGATCAGCAATATAAATACTAATTACACATATAGATTCAGCCTTCAAAGGGCAGTAAAACATGTACCAAAACAAGGTTTATCAGTTAACAATATGTATCAGGCATTTATATCAGCAGTTAAGAACAGTAATATAAGCATCCATGTTAAGTATTTCACATCAGTAATTTTCAGCAATAGATATCAGCCTTTAAAGAGCTCAAAAATCATCATAAAACTTAGCCCTAGTGAGAAGAGTAACCTCCTAATTAGGCCGAGTTTGTTTAACCAGTCAAACTCATAAAATACTGTTGCCCTAACCAGTCAAACAGTCAACAGCAGGACCTTTTTGGCAATTTTGTAATTTCCAGGCCACTAAATGTGTGCCCTTAGAGATTCACGGGTAATTCACCTAGGACGAATTTGCTTATGTGTTTAGATTTAAAAAATTCTCAATACTTTTTGGGGTTTCGAATTTTTGTAAATTTTTAGGGTTTTCATGCATGTAATTAGGACGCCGTTCAAGATTTGTGGATAAATCCACTAGGGCTAAATTGGTTGTGGGACCAATTTTTCAAGATTCCAATTTTTTTAGGTTTTTGGATTTTTATGAATTTCTAGGGCTTGTTGTTATATCTGATTTTTAGGGCATTTTAGGATGTAAAATGCAAGCAATTTGTAAAAGAGAGTAGTTTTGATTGAAATGCTTCTTGGTATATCCCCTAGGGCATGAGGGATCATTGATCAAGGTCGCTCCTAGAAATGTTTCTCGTGGCTTGCAAAGGCATCCAATGACAACCTCTATGATTTGTTGTAGGAGCCTAATTAGGGCAAAAGAAAAGATCCAAGGCCCAATACAAGGAAAACTCCTTCAAGAAGATGTTTTCCACCATACAAAATTGACAAAATGTTGATAAGAAACCCTACCCAAGCAGGTAGAATGCACCAAACAACACCATTCAACAAAAGATAACTTACCAACATTTAACAAAAGATGAGCAAAGAATAGCAATAGGTCACCTTTTGTGCACGAGTTCACCAACCATTCTAGCATCAATCATGTATGTGCAATAAACCCTAGAAAATCAGCCTTCATTAATCCACTAGGGCTAAATTGGTTGTGGGACCAATTTTTCAAGATTCCAATTTTTTAGGGTTTTGGATTTTTATGAATTTTTAGGGCTTTTTGTTATATCTGATTTTTAGGGCATTTTAGGATGTAAAATGCAAGCAATTTGTAAAAGAGAGTAGTTTTGATTGAAATGCTTCTTGGTATATCCCCTAGGGCATGAGGGATCATTGATCAAGGTCGCTCCTAGAAATGTTTCTCGTGGCTTGCAAAGGCATCCAACGACAACCTCTATGATTTGTTGTAGGAGCCTAATTAGGGCAAAAGAAGAGATCCAAGGCCCAATACAAGGAAAACTCCTTCAAGAAGATGTTTTCCACCATACAAAATTGACAAAATGTTGATAAGAAACCCTACCCAAGCAGGTAGAATGCACCAAACAACACCATTCAACAAAAGATAACTTACCAACATTTAACAAAAGATGAGCAAAGAATAGCAATAGGTCACCTTTTGTGCATGAGTTCACCAACCATTCTAGCATCAATCATGTATGTGCAATAAACCCTAGAAAATCAGCCTTCATTCACCATCCAAGCCAAGAAGAAGATCACTCCAAGAGGTGCGCATCACATAGAGAGCCCATAGAGTAGGAGGAGAAGAAGAATAAATATATTTTGAACCTTTGTGTCCTCATTTTACAATGAGAGGAGGATGTCTATTTATACTAATATCCTCACTTATTTAATTTGAGCCTACATGTCCTAAAATAAAATAATAATATTTGTTTTTGGTAAATTCTACATAATTAAGGAATTTTACCCCAAAATAGACAAAAATGGTAAAATAAGCTAAAATAAGCTGAGAGAAGGCTTAACTGGAAGAAGTAGTGAGCCAAAGGGGGACGCCATGCCCCATCTAACCCCAAAATGATGCTTGTCCCTCAACGCCCCTCCTTTTAGGGCATGTAGGCTCACTTGCTGTAAGGATGACGTCATAGGCTAGTAGCACTAAAGGAGGGGTTTCTGGATGCTGAAAATAGGTCTAAGTGGGTGCAGAAGGTGTGCTGATAGGGGATAACAACCCTTTACAACATGTAATCACCTTTGCATAAATAAAACCAGGATGGTCATGTGCCCTAGTGGGTCACCCTTAGAAGCCTTGGAACACTAACCCATGGGCTAAAAGACCTGCATGGTGGGGACATCCACGCACCGAAGGGGCAGTCAACAAAACCACTAAGCCAAGTACTTCTGAGAGTGAAACCAAGGGTGTTGGCCATGACCAATCCAGGGGTTAAACAACCCCCAATACAAATATCCATACAATAAACCCACTTTGGCCTGTACAATAAAGAAATTTTACCCCTTACTCTAGGCTTAGCCTCGCTGGAATGTCGCAATAGCTTTGGTGCGTAACAGGTGGGATGCTGGTTTTCCCATTATTTTGCTAGTTTTGGCTTTTTTAATTCACTTTTCGAGAGAAAATGAAATTAAGTGATTAATAATCACTAATTTCACTCTCAAAGTGGGTGCATATGTAAAGTGGGTGAGTTAGAAAACGAGCACCCCCATGGAAAATTATGCCTCCTAATGCCACTTTTATGACTTAGTGAATTTTTACGATTAAAATATCTTTTTTTTTACGAGAAATTTTTTATTTAACGAAAAAATAAAAAATCTTAGGGGGGACTTAGTGCATGTTCATAAGACTAAAAAATAATGACTAGCATGGTAATATACATTGACACTAGGCATTAATAACCCCCTAAGGCCTAACCACCAAGATAATTACTCCAGCTTTGGAGGATTGAGTGAAAAACTCGAAAATTATAAGTCATTGAAAAGCGATATATAATTAACAAGGAAAAAACACTCTGGAGTAATTGGATTGATGACCAAGTCCTAGGAAGGCCAAGCCTTTTACAAAAGTTCATCATGCTACATCACTATATTACAATTCCCCTAAGGGGGTATGAACTTGTGTAAAAAAGAAAACTAGGCCAAAAAAATGTCCTACTGGGCTTCTGAACTTTGATAGTGAACAAGTAACTTGTTCAAACTCTGGCGCCTCAAGTGCAAGTCCAACTAAGTGCAACTTAAGGGGTAACGGGTACCATTTCCTTTTTAGGGTGTCCGAGAACTCCCTCTTCATCTTCTCAAATATCCAGACCAACGATGCTTGGCCTGACACATGAGGTAGGCTATTAGATTTAGACCATGTTCACTCAAATCAGCCCCCCCCACCACCAGACGCCACCAAGATGATTACCTCTTCCTTTCTAATATTTAGAGACTGGCACCAAGAGACAGGCAAAGAGCAACTAACCTCAACTTCTAGATTTGTGCAATCACAAGGAGACATCGAACCTCTACATGTAAGACCCTTGGGACAGTGTCATGTTCAAACCCGAGGCATGTCTTCTAGTCACAAAAGACATTCATCTTTCTCCTCTTCAATTCTCAATAGAGTGAAACCTCTTCCACACAACTTGATGCACTACAAACCCACTTTTCTAGATCTTCCATCCCCAACTCATCTAGACAGTCTTCCATCAATAGTTTCTTTGCTTTGACAACCCCGTATGGTAGGAGAGATCCTCCAAGGTATCATGATAAAATATTTCTAGACCCATGCTTTTCTCCAAGAAAAATTCTAGAATAATACATCATGAGGCTCTCTAAGGCAAAGTGCCACATAAACAATAAAATAGTGAAGCCAAATGAATGAGATGCCATGGCTCCTCCTTTGGAATGCCCTTCAAAGATAGCCTCAAAACATGCAAAGCTTAGCCCTATGTGCAAGGCGTTCTCCACCATATGCATTTCATAGTCTTACTCTTTCCAACTAACCAAAATACTCAAGCAAAAAACACGAGGTGTTCCTCTAAAAGATGGTCAAAATGCAACAAGGGTTTTAAGGAGAAAGATTTGTAACCACTATAACTCCCTCAATATTTGTTGAAATTTCTATTTCAACCACAATTATGAAATCCCGTAGCCATTCTGCATCTAATGACATTGATCTGGCAACAATATGGGCATTCTATCACACGATATATACTCATGAGGTAGGACACCCCTCCAATAAAGCTATCAAACTCCTTCAAAAGTGGATCTCATAGATAAGTGTGCAAGCAATGGTCCATTAGTTGTTATAACAATTCCTCAAACATATGACGACCTCAACATGTGTTCCAATTAGATGTGGGACACTCCTTAAATCATGCTAACCAATTCCATATAAAGTGGATCTACATAGACATAAGTACAAAGTGGGTAATGTTAGTTAAAAGTTAAAACAACTGCTTAAAACAAGGATGCCCTCAAAGAATGTGCATGAACATCAATCGATGCATTATGACCAATTCAAACTCCTCATCAAGTGTGCTGAGGCATGGATTCATGTGCAAACAAACAACCCTCCTCAATCCAAGGGCCAAAAGAATGGTACAACATAGGAGAACGTGCATAGCCCATAGATCAATTGTACAATCACTTATCACAACACCAAATAAGGCAATGATTTTCATTTTCTTGGCCATTTCATTCTAATTTTCTAAATAATTTGGTAATAGAAAAATCTATTTTTTGAATTCTATTTTTAGTTATCTTTTAAATACCTCATTTTTTGGTTTTCTAAAATTTTGAGGGGTTGTGTTTCCATGCCACATCTGTTTCAAAAAGCCTTACCTGTTTCCAAGTTTTGTGCCGTTTAGAGTGAAACTGAATTCAAAATCTTAAGAGCCTATTACAATGCAGAAGACATCTAAGTGGTTGGTGAAGACGCTTCAAGGCTCTAGTGAAAAACCTGGAAGTTCTGATGGTGTGAAGACCAAAAGACAGAATCTGGTAGAGAGTGCACAAACAGACAAAGCACACTCAGAAGAAGCGCATGCTTGGAGAATTCACCTACAGTTGTGGCCTCTCTTCAGTTGCCTTCTATAGGTGGATACAATTCAGAAGAAGTCTGGGACTCTGGATTTCTTCCTTTCTCTCTGCAGGTTCATCTGTGAATCGTATGTACACGGAGAAATCCAATTACACTTGCCAACTAAGCATAAATCATGATATGCATAAACTTAAATAAACAAACAAAAGGTTAAAAAAAATGGAATACAACATATATAAGAGTATCATAGGTATTACTCCCCCCTATTACCGCTGGGATAACTTGCACCATCATTCCTACTTACGACCTCGAGACAATTTAACCCGAGCTCCCTTTTGCTCCTTTAACTGGAATGCCACTACCCCTTCTATGAACTATTTTACCCTCACCCATGTTTAAGTTATCCTTGTTAGTTTTGTACCTAGGGAAGTGTTCCCTTAGTGACTTTTGCCTAAGTCACTTAGAAGGGGGAAAAAGGTGACCCTCAGCATTAAAAGCTACTTAATGAGACTTTATAAAGTTAAAGTCACTTTTTGATAAATCTTAAGTGGGTGAGTGATTTTATTTATGTGAATTAAATAAAAGGGATTTTCACTCACATTGAATCTCATCCATCGGATTAGATTCAATATTCACCGTTGGATTAAAAACTCACTTAGGGTTTAGACAAAACGGATTGAGGGAGGCAAACCCATTTATTCTTGACATTTTTTGAGAAGAGAGAAAGAGCTGAGAGAGAAGGAAGGCGAGCTAGGGTATTGGCACGAATTCCAAGGAGAGAGAGTGCACAGAAATCGAGGAGGCAGATAGCAGCATGGTTTTCTAGAAGTGGCACAGTTTTCTAGACAGTGATTTTCTTTGTGGGCACACATCCCAAGACAGTACGGATTAGCATTTATTGCAGGCACAGAAATCGAGGCAAGGTACAGCATTTACTGTTGCACGTTTTTCCAGGTGGACGGATCCGTACAGTACGGTTCTGCACAGTTTTCGAGGCACTGTTTGTGCACAGATTTCGAGGGCTGGCTGCACAGAAATCGAGGGACAGTTCTGCACAGAAACCGAGGCACAATGTTGGCACAGAAATCGAGATAACAGCTGCACAGTTTTCGAGAATATTTTTGGCACAGAAAACGAGGGCCGTACTGCTGTACGGACAGCATTAAATTTCTGCACAGAAATCGAGGATAAGCTGGGCATGGTTTTCAAGAAATTTCGAGATGAAATTTATGGTGGAGATAAGTTGAATTTTCACTGTATTTCTGTTCTGAATATTTTGCTGAAGATAATAAAAATCTCTCTCTCTCTCTAACTGGTTTTCCCCGTGGGGGTTTTTCCAGGGCTTGATTTTGGCCAAAAATTTCTGAGTCTTTCATTTTCATGGTGTGAATGTTTAAATGTGTTTTTCAGCCTGTTAGAAGCATTTTACTGTGTGTTTAATTGTTACAGTAATTTTTCATAAGTAACCTACAGTCAATGCATAACCGGCTGTAAGTGAAAACCACAAAATGTTGACATAAACCAGCAAAGAGTAAAGTGCAGAAATTTCTACAATCCTCAGCCTTCAAAGCACATTAATAGGCTCCATCCACCGAATACACTTTCACTAAGGCTAGTCCATTCTCAAGCTGAAAATGTAGCCCATTGCTGTATCTTGCTGCTGCCTGTTCACCATCTTCTTGCATATCAGTTGTTATCCACAACCTCATATATTGACATGTGTATTTATGCACAGACAACTCCCTTTATCTCAAATATTGAAATTGTTAAAATAACTGCGATTGTAATGAGGGTAAGAACTTGGCTCTCTCAGATGCTTCAACATCTAGACCACAACCTTATTTTTTTTCTTTCCCTTCCCTTCTTATGGCCTTTTGAAGATTATCCCACCATAAAGCAGCATGGGATTTTAGTTTTGCTGCTGCAATTTTCACTCTCTTGGGGTCATCTTCTCCAATTCTTGTAGCCATTCTAAACAAATCCAGCTTCAAATCTCTTTTAAATTCTGGAACTTCTGCCCTAACTTTACTTACTTGTTTAGACACAGCCTCAGTTTGGCTTTCCATAGGGACCAAAGTGTATCAACTTGGGCTCCTAAGTTCTTTTGCTGCTCGGATTCGTCCTGCTGCAATCTGGGATTTATGGGTTCTAACCTCCTCAGCAATTCCTCCCCAAGAATCTTTTTGTTTCCTGAATTTTTTAACCTTTTATTCCCCAATTCATTTAGACACTCCTCTGGGCCATCTTTGTTGCTCTGGTTAACAATCTGATGGAGTGCTGCCCTGCCTCTTCATCTTGATTGTTTCCTCTTTCCAAATTCAGCTTTGTATCTCTGCAGAAAGATTCTTTACTGAAGCCAAGCCAGCCAATATGACAACTCAATTGTTGCGATAGAAACGTACAACACATACAGTCAGCTATTTTCTGTTTATTAAGGGTAAAAAAAAGTGCTTGAAAGTTTCATTATCCATCACCCATTATTTTTCAAAAAATCTCCTATGTTTAGTTTGCATCCATCTTTGTTTGAAAAGGGCTACAGGTTCTTATTATTATTCCTATTATAAGAAAACTGTCTAATTTTAGAAATACCAAAAACATGGGATGTCGCTAAATTTCTCAATGAGAAAACAACCCACTAACCTAAACTTTGTTACACATTGTAATGTTTATTTATAAAGTCCTAGGGTCATGTTCTAAAGTTATGTTAAGACTTAATAAAATGTAATAATAGGACATGTACGTAATGACATGTTATTAAGATGTAATAAGAAAGCTGTTCCTCGTGAGAATAATGGAACATGCCTCGTATATATACAACATCAACATGCCATATATATACATCGTTTTACGTCATTGATGCATTGCCTGGATTATTAAATATTGACTTCCGCATATATTCTGCCCACATGTATGTGCATTTGTTCCAACAAAATTATCTATGAAACGAATTCTAATTTTCTGGTGCCAACTGTCCCCATAATTTAGCAAATTCTCTTTACATCACACATGAATGAATCTATATCATGATTGTCTGTTGGATCCTTAAAGTCTAACATGTTCTTCGGAGTCACCGAAACAAATATTCCTTTTTTTGTTTTTTTAATAGCTTGTTTGTTTTTTTGGGACTGTGAATTACTTCATATTGAGATGGACAGAAAATGATAAATCTATAAGATATTCATAACTGGACAGAGATGAGAGTACTCTGAGCTTGGAACTTTATTGGTAACATAATGGCAGGAAATACTCTGGGAAATTCTTCAAATATGTTCCGGCAATTGTAAAAGACACCACAGCTATGGGAATACTAGTTGCAGTTGCTAACTCATTATTAGTTATTACTTATAGCCATTAGAACTAAATCATTTCCTTCTTGTGGTGCATCATAAATAAAGTAGATGAATTGCAGTGAAATGAATCAGCAAAACCTTGCAAACTCAACATCGATATTGTGGAACTTTTTCTGATGCAGAAGATGATGTGAAGTCTCATCACATTAGCTGATTGGATGAAGTCAGGGCCTTGCTCTCAGCTATTTTATCTGAGCAAAACATAAAACAAACGTTTTTTTGAGGCTAAGAAATATATAAGAAAAAAGACCTGAGGGTTAACATGGGCCGGCTTTACCTGGTAAAGCTAGATGGAAGGACTTACAGCTGCAAGTATTGCGGCAGCCATTTGGCACTATTTGAGCAACTTATGTCCAAGGTATTTGTTACATTTATTCATCTTTTTTTTTTCTTATTTAAAACTTGCCATTGACCTGTCCGTAACGCTGCGTTTAGTCTGTCATGTCTTTTTCATACTAAATCTAAATTATCCTTGCTCGTTTAGAGAACTATGGGTTTATGGTTTGAAAATTGCAACTTCATGAACTTTTCTCTTAATTGAGTATGAGATATACAACTTTTTGGTTTTTTCTTTCTTTGCAATATATTGTATTGTTGACCTGGTAGTTTATTTGCCGAGTCGTCACTCAAAGATAGAGACCAAGTAATTTATGAAAAAAAGAAATCAGGGATCACATGTAGGGGGGACCATTTTTGGTGCATTCCTAGACAGGAGTAGTTGATACAATTTAGCATTATCTATGATCTATTTCTTTTACTGTACTCAGTTACTACTGTTGAATCATTACTATATGCTATGCATGTTCAAATCATAGCCATTCTTGTCCTGGCAAGAATCAATCTGTTGAGGATGAACCGACTCACTGAATTTACACAAGGAAATAGATAATGTTGTATGATTGTTATGTGTGAAGCTGCCATGGGTTTTGAAATCATTATTCAGTTATATAGTGAATGATTTCTAAGATATCCATTATTTACATTCTAAATTAATTCCCAATTTGCTGATTTGAAGATTCTTTGCATGTTTTCTATGCCCAGTCTTTTCACTGCGGAAATGGCAAGGCCTATCTTTTCAATACTGTGTAAGTTTTGAACATTCAAACTCTCTCCGCACATATTGTTATTCCTACTTTATATTTGAGGACAGCATTCAGATTTTTGTAGAAAAAGATATTTGTATTGTTGGTTCTAATATTTATTACAACAGGTTTGCAAATTGATTCATATAGTTAAACACATTCACATAAGACAATGCCACACAATGCCACACAATAACATCAACACATTACACAAAAATTACCCTGGAAACTGTTGATTTTTGTAGCATCGGACAGGTCCTTCTGCATAGGCCAAGTGTCTGGCATGCAGGAGTCGTCCAAGAGACCTCTCAGACTTAGGAGTTTCACTTTAATAAAGTGAACTATTAAAGTGGATGTATTTTTGTTTTTACTTTATGTAAAGTAGAGGGCCCATGGTATTTGGCAGTCCATGGTGTTGGCCCTAGGTATTTGCATATTGTAATATTATAAAAGGCAGCTTAGGTGAGAGGGTGACACACACAAGTCACACAGAGTAAGAGAGGGAGATCTTACTGATTGGTTGAAGACAGACTTTCAGTCAAGTGTGCAGGTGCAGGGGGCAGAGGTCAGAGGAACGGAGCAAGGGGCAATTGAGGGTTAGCAGCTAGCAAGATTGAAGGACTGATATTGAGGTGTGATTTGCTAGCAGTTTGTCATTGTATTTTGCTTAGTGGGCCATTATCCCAGGATGGGAGCCTAGGGTTTTTATCTTAATAAAAATCCAACTGTTTGCTGGTTTTTCCCTAGTTGGGGCTTTCCACAGTAAATTTAAAGTGTCAAATGTGTGTGATTTCCTTAGTGTTTTTGTTGCATTGTTTTGTTGAGATCTAGCGTGTTTTCCGTAATAATTGCAAGTAATTATTCAAACTATCTAACTAGGTCTGGTTTTGTAAAATTCAACATGGTATCAGAGCCAAGTTGAGACTCTGAGTGTTGATGTATTTGTAACTTTGGAATGTATTCACTTGTATATTTTATATTGGATTTGTATTTTATTATTGTACCTCTGACGGAGATGTTTATTCCTCTGGTCGGAGAAGTCATTATTGTACTTGGGTCATGTAAAGTCATTGAGGTCAATCCTCCCATGTATGTCGGGGCGTTAGACCCCAGGGTTATGTTATTAATGGGTTATTAGACTCTCCTAGAGAAGTCAGCCCAGTCAGTTACACTTAGGGGCCGACCTGTTTGGGGTTAAGGCTAAGTGAAAGGTAAAGTATAAATAGAGAGGGTGCTCCTCTCTATTTGATCATTCACACATTCACTCACTTCGCATTAGTGAGAGAGAGGAGGAGTTCGCACAAGTGGAGGAGGAGGAAGCTGCTGGAGATCATCTCTTTGTTTTGGGGTTTTGTATTATTGCTCATTCTATCTTTGAGGAAGTTGCGGGGTTTTCTCCTTTATGGTTTCCCCGGTGAAATGCTTTGTGTATCTTGTCTCTTGTGTTTGATTTGCTATGCATGTTATTCTCTCAGTTAAGATCCTAGATCATATTGAATTAAATGATGAAAAACTAACACTGAGCAGGAGATCGTGGTTTGGAAAAGCAAAGTTTTATAAAGAATAAAAAAAGGGATAAAGTTCGTACGGATTGTATAGAGGTATACACAGTTGGCAGGGAGGCCATGAGTAGGGTCATTGGGTGAGTGGGCCACGCAGGAGGTGACATAACTGTCTAGTGGTAGCTGTGCCTCGAGGCTGCAGTGAGGAGTTGACAGACTGAGGGTTGGGTGAGAACGTTTAGATCCAAACGCGGGTTGTGTGGGTGCATATCGGGCTGTAGCTCGTGACAGAGGCAACTGAGATGCGAGGGTAGGCCTGGGCTTGAGTGTGGACACGCGTGAAGAGCTGGTGGTGGACGGGAGTTTGAACGATGCGTAGGACATGGAGAGCCGACAGGAGACCAATGGACGACGGGTTGTAGAGGAGATTAGCCATGAGGGGGCTCAAATATCAGGCTGTGTGACAATCGTTGACATAGAGCAAGCACGGGCTGACTATGGAGTAGGTGGATAGCCAACAAGTAGCACGGAGGATTGGGCTATAGGCTACGACAGAGCACTGGCACCGAAGGTCACGCGGGAGAAGCAAACGAGCGGTCCATTGTAGAGGAGCGCAACGTGGAAATAGGAGTAAGTGTGGGTTGCGGGAGAAGGAAAAGGCACGCCGATAGAGTGGTGGTCGGACGACGGAAGTTGGTCACCAGGGTTGCATGTAGAGCTGGAGGATAGAGTTGGGCCAGTAGAGGGCCACTGCCGTAGACATGTGAGGGAAAGCCGCTAGCGGCAAGGAAGACAGACAACAGCCAATAGGGGTGGTGGTGACGATTGAGCATGGAGAGCCGCAAGTGTTGAGCTGATGGGGTAGAAAGCTAGCCGTTGACAGAAGAGGAAGTGGCGACAGAGGTGGACAGTCGCCAGAACCATGGGTAGGCCTTGGGCAGCTATACAAAACCCAGGTAGGGGTAGAAAACCACCAAGCAGATTGCAGGAGTTTTCGGGTAGCCCTTAATAGGCCACGAGTAGCGCCCAGGAAGGCTCAAGAAGCCCAGTAAGTGGCTGGGCAACAAGTAGAAAATTTTTGGGCAGCCAATAAAAAAATTTGGGCAGCCCATAAAGAAATTTGGGCAACAAAAAAAAGGCTTGGGCAGTACGTTGCAGATTCGGGTAGCCTCGGGCAGGAGTCTGGGTAGCAGGTAAAATCCAGGCACCAACCTATGTCACAAGGTTCGGGTTCGAATTTGGGTTTGGCGACCTTTAAGTTCAATTCGGGTTTGAGTTTTCGATGAGGTTTGGCATAAGGTTCGTTTATATACATTTTTGAAAATCTATAATTATATATATATAAAACTAAATAATATAACTATATTAAAAATTATAATATAAAACATTTAAAATTAAACTATATATACGACTATAACTATATTATAAATTATAATATAACTATATTATAATTATAAATTAATGTATACAATTACATACTGTAACTATATTATAAACTATAATATAAAATATTTAAAAATAAATTGTCAATTGTCGAGCCTTCAGCCTGCTTCCTTGGAGAATGAAGCCTCCTGCCTAGAGTTGGATAGTCGTGGGCCGTGGTAGTCTGGCAGAGTCGTGGCGCTAACCAATGTTCTTTGCTTCACGCATCCTCCATTGTCTCCAGTTGAGTTGCGACTACACTAGCCGTAGCTCTCAGTCCGACTATACCTCACGCCGCAGTCTGACTATTCTTCACTTCGTGGGCCCATGGCTATACCTCATGCAGCTGTCTACACGATTCTCGTACTCTGTAACAGACTTACAGTTACTCAGACCCTGTTACCTTCAACTTTTACAAAGTGAAATGCCATATGTTCGTCGTGGACTCACAAGTTAGAAAATCTAGCATAGGCAACATGTCGGGAGTGCCAAAACATTTGATTTGTTGAAACCCTAGTTGAAAAGTGAAAGACAACCGCTGAAATGAGCTCGAACCCCAACAAACGTAATCAAATTTTCCAAATTTTTTTAGGTTCACTGAACTTCGAACCTGGATGTTTAGGCTCGACAAACCCTGTGACAGTGGCACCAACGACAATAAGTTAAAAATGGCTGCTGCAATAAGGTTCGAAGACGGGTTGGAGGGCACCTCCAACTACAACCCTTGGAAGGTGAGGGTCATGTTGGTTCTCATGGAGAAGATCCTATGGGAGTTTGCGAGCACAAGGGTGATTGCGTCGATAGATCCTAAGGACCTCCTATGGGCGTTTGCAAGCACAGGGGTGATTGCGTCGATAGATCCTAAGGACCTGGCAGCTCACAATTTGAAAGATGTGAAGGCCAGGAGGATTATCTTGGACGCGGTGAAGGATCATTTGATCCCTCACATTGTAAAGTAGAAATAACCAAGAAGACAAGTCAGCCATTGAAGAAGACCCGAAAATCATTGAAGAAGAGTCGTAAAGCATTGAAGAAGCCCAGGAAATATTGAAGAAGAAGAAAGGACAAGTTGGCCCTAAAGGTAAAATGAAAAGTGGAAAACAAAAGTGCAAGTCCGCCCCGTAAGTAAAATTAGGGTGAATTGAAGTGTATAAATAAGTAGCTTACATGTAATATACCAAATCTCTATATTATGATGTTTGTGTAGGGTTTGTTGCAATGTTTGGTATTTTGTTCAATTGTTCGATGTACAATTTTGCCTAGAGTAGGTTTGCATGAATAATAATAATGTTGTATGCCCTAGATATAACAAATATTTAGATCTACAATGTAAACAAGATCAAAAGCAATGCATGTACATACTGAATAACTTTATTGGAGCTGTGTGATATCATAGAGAAGACATGCAAGTCATGCACGAGATCTGGTTCAGAAGGTAGTAATTGCTCCAAAGCAATTCCCCCATGCAAAGCCTCACGCCCTCCTTTGGTTTCAGATCACAATAATGGCCCCAGAATACTAGCATAAATCTCCAGAAGAAGCAAGGATGTGAAAGATGATTAGCCGAGTGAGGAGAATGGAGTGATGTAGGCCACAAAATGACCAAGCAATGCGCCCTCAAGGATATGGTCAAGATGAATGTTCCTTCGGAAGATTTGGATAGGAAGAATGTGCCCTCTAAAAAAAAATAAGGCAATATGCCCTTTGGTGAGTGAATATTCAAGCGATCTTGTGATACAGATAAGGAATACATTTCCAATGATGGCCAACAATGTGCCCTCTGTGTGGATCCAGCTAATGCGCCCTCAATAAGTTCGAATGGACGCCCCCCTCCTGCATTTGATATATAGCTGTAGAGATCCTTGAACCCCTGAAAAGAATGATGAATATACTTTCGTCTTGAAGCACGGTGATAGATCTGGTTGATCTATCCTCTGACTTGGCTAGGATGGATAGATTTCGCTATCGAATCCAAGGTTTGATAACGAGATTCACCCTTAATGCTAAAGCAACTCTCAGAGCTCTCAATTTGATTTCCAAAAGTGAAATAATAATCATACGCATGCTTAGAGAATTCGACTTGCTTCTTTTATGCTTTTGACCTGTGCATGCTGCATGCAACTTTAATGGCGCGTGCCAGATGCATTAGGATTTATGCCTCTCATGTCACTCATGTCACTTGATCTTGCTTAAGCGGTCCTTTTTATCCGCTAATGACTGGTTATCACTACTCATGATGTGCTTTTATCTTGTATGTCATCAGTCATTAGTTAATTCCCTGTTTATCAGTACCCACTCAAACCTATGGGAATTAAATAGGTTAGCGGGTACCCGCTTATATTACTGCTATACTGTCATTATATTGCCGCTATAACTCTAAATTAGTACATATAATATTTCTCACATTCCTATTGTTCTTTCATTACTTTGCATTTGTCACCTGATTGATACTATCATACTGTTGTGAATATCTCTTTATACAAATTTGAAACAACTACTGTTGGTTGCTATCCTGAGATCATTTGTTATATCATTGGGATCAAATTTTGTGCTATTGCTTAGGTTGACACTATCATCTTGGCTGCCATCATACACCAGTGCATGGTTAATGATTACATATTCTTACTTGGATTCATGATCTTGTATTGAGTGACCAAACATTAACATATAGTCTCATTTTGACATTGAGTTGATACTTGTGATTATATTCTTAGTAGTTAAAGTGATCTACGCCTGAATGCTTTTACTCATACGCTGACTTTATACACTGAGCACATAATTATATAGTATTTCTTCTTCATTCGCATAAACATTTTACTCAAGGCACTGGTCACTGAGGTATTGTCAAGAAGGCATAGCTTCTAAGTGTTTTTGTAGATCACAGAAGGGCTCTCCCCTTGGAGGTTCCGACTCTCCAAAGAAGTTGGAGAAGTCGCTAAGGTGACAGTGGTCACTTTTTCTTGCATTTGTTCATTGGAGACTAGCCCTGCTAGTTCATCCGGTAACACTTCCCTTGCCTAAGGAAGACTTCAACTGTGCCCTGCAATACCTCCAGATCCAATAAGTAATGTAAAAGACCAATGCCCTTCGTCTCAAAACAATAGATTGTATGTACCCTTCCATTTTCTGCATTTCTGTCTGTCAATATTTTTCTGTGAATATAAGGTGTGTTACTGCTCAAATTAGAACCTTGATGAAAGTCCCGAATCGTAGTGTTAGAAGGGTAAGCATAAGAGGAATTGTGCCCATTGTCACCACAACACAACTCCTCACGCTTTAGGCCAACTTTTAGAGACCAAGCGGGAGTTTGAGGTAAACCTGCAAACTAGTCCAATAACACACGTATACCTCACGAGGAATCTCTTAGCAAAGATCAGTGCCTTATGGAGTCAAAGCAATGAATACAAAGATGCTTAAGAGGGTAGGAGTTTGGATCATAAATGCACACAATGAGGGCAAAAGGTTTGTTGTTGTTATGAAAGGACAACCAACAGAATGTGCTCCAAAAATAGATGAAAACTACTTAGAACAATGCCAATTTCCCTAAGAATGTAGCCAAATAGAGAGGGATAGAAACCATACCTTAGGACAACCAATAGATGAATAAAACAATTTTGGAAATGACATACCCATTCTGGTTGAGGGCTAATAACAACCCAAGCAACATTGCTAAAGGTGCAAGAGAGCTGCCAATAGTGTCTTGGGACACTAGGCACCTTAGGGATGCTTCCCAACAACTTGTGGTCCTTGAAAAATGTGTCAAAAGATGGCTGCAATTGGAATTATAGACCTGGTTTATGCCCTTGCCAGCCCTCGAAAATCACAAGAACACTAAATTCAACCACCAGATGGACTCCCAAGTGACTAGGGCTGGTAGAAGACTTTGTCTTCAGCTTGTATGGCTCTTTAAAGTTGAATTTAGAGGGTTGTACCTGTCAGATCTGAAAAATACACCAGCACTTGCACAAATGGTGTCTCTCAAACTAACCACACGAAGAAGACGCCCTTGGATATTAGCCACAAAATCAAGGGAGCGCTTCACTTTTGATGGATTGTATTTTTCATAAACACAATATCATTTGGATTTTTTATATATTTGATTTTTAGGGATTTTTGGAAAATAATATTTTTTTTGTATTTTTTCAAATAAGATGTAGAGATTTTTATAAATTTTGAAAAAGAAGAGGGAGGACCTCATGCCCCAACTAACCCCAACAATGTATCTTTTGTCCTCAACGTCATTTTTGCTTGGTACGACCTTCAAAATGTCTCTTTAAGGTGGATGTTTTGCATTTTTTGACTAAGATGGCCAAAAGGAAAGGGTAATACAACAAATAAGGTCCAAGTGGGTATAATAGAGGTGTGCTAGAGTGGGTATGGCAACCCTTACAAGCGCAATCACTTTTACAAAGCATAAAACCATAACTATGGCTAGGGGCTCCTAAGCCATGTGTCCTAATGGAGTCACCCCTAAGTGCACCAATACCTACCTAGGGCATAAATGCCCAACATGATGAGGAGTTACCACCCATCAAGGGGTAGTCAACAGGGCCACAAGATTGGTACACCTTGAAATGAGGGTTATTACTGCTCAAATTGGCACCTTTGATCAAGGTCATGGATCTTGGTGCAATGAGGGGTAAGCACGTGAGAAACTAGCACCTAATGTCACCACAACCCAGCTTCTCAGCACTTTAGGTCAACTCCTAAGACCAAGGTTACTTGGGAGCGGGAGCAAGAAGCAAAATTTTCAAAAGCTTCCAGTTAGGAAGCGTTTTTTATATATTTTGATGCATATATGTCAACAAATGCATGTGGAATGTTGAATTAGTTATGGAAAGAATAAAAACATGAAATAAACAATAATAGTTAATAGTAGTATTATAACATCATTTCATCAATCATCAATCATTAATCATTTACTAGTGAATTCATCAACCATAGGTCCAGACTCCAGTATCCATGATTCCATAAGTTATAACATCAAGATTCAACCTTAAAGCTTCAAATTTTCAATGTATAAACATTTTGTCATCAACTATTAACCGTATTTCTACTATGTCGAATCTTGAGATGCTAGTTTGTGTGGTAACATGACACATATGGATGGAATGTAGCATCAAAGTTTCAAACCCTCATAAAATCACCCATTGAGAATGCATCATGAAGAAACATGATGAATGTGCCAAATATAAGTGAAGTGCAGTCATCATCATGAAGATCTATCAACCCCCACACGCTGAGACATCATCACCAAGACCCCAAGGCACCATACAAAATCTAGGATCAACATTAGGCCATCCAAATTTCCATCAAGACGTAAAACCCCTACTGAAATTGTGAAAACCATGCAAAATGGGAGGTAACAAGGGGTAACAGTAAGGGTTTGGTGGTAACGCATTGTATACTCTATTCAACACTCGCAATTTGCCCATTTGAAATCTCAGTAGAATTCACCCATTTAATTACCAAATTGATCATCCTTGGCACCAATTTCTGTTTGATTGAATCACTAGGTGGAAACCACAGCTCAATCCTCCAATTGCTTGATTGCTAGCATGCAGAGAATGCTCGTGCACTGTTTTACTAGGCAACTACAACACTATTATTAATTTGCTGGCTTCCTTTTTTAATCCTTAAATTACTAGCCCAATCTGTTTAAATTCTGTGTGATGGCATACCTACAGCATTTGTCCTCAAGCTGTATATAGTTGACTAACTGCTCACAGCCTGTGTGTGGCCTTTTCAAAAATTCCACAGCCATACATCATCCAACCTGCACATTTTCCTTATACCTACAGCCATCCCCTATGATTAGTTGAAGCTAAAAGACTCCCAAACAAATGAATATACACATTTGTATCATGAATAATGATAGCGATGAGGAGTAGTGCTTGTGTTTTTTTGGAATAGTGCTTGAACACACACACACACACACACATATGTATGTATCTTTTGAATGGGAAGAGCAATGGTTGAATGAAGTGCTGTGTTTGCACAGTTAAAAAACACGGAGTGCATTGTTGTGTTGGCAT
The DNA here is from genome assembly GCA_027924585.1 of Larix kaempferi. Lineage (NCBI taxonomy): Eukaryota > Viridiplantae > Streptophyta > Pinopsida > Pinales > Pinaceae > Larix > Larix kaempferi. The sequence goes on from BSBM01000289.1 coordinate 18,855,788, forward strand.
ATAGAATCAAAGTGCCCTTGGATCTATATAGGAAATATCTAGAGGCCACAGTGCTACATATATATGCTAGTGTAGTGTGTAACTTAAAGCTATCCACATATGCAAGCATGAATGTATATTGAATGGCAACTGTGTTCATAATGAAGTGATGGGTTTGAATATTGTAGTTAACAGAGCGTGGTATTTGGAGAATCTAGTTTAGCTGGTATGAAAGAATTGTAGCATGTATTTGTTCAGAGTTTGGCATTGATCTTGGCCTACAAGCAAACAAACCAAGCCTTCAAAACCGGACCTGGACAAAGAATGAGAAGCTTGACTCAGCTTGGTAGAGAATTGCAGAGACCTTACAATTTTAATTCCGCAGTGGAGATCCATGTTGGCAAGACGGATGGGCCATGACACGTCCAAGGAAGCATCGGGAAGTGATTTTTTAATCGGCTGGAAGCGATCTAGGAAGCGATTAGGAAGCGATCTAGGAAGCGATTAGGAAGTTATCAGGAAGCAATCTAGGAAGCGATTAGGAAGCGATCGGAAAGCGACGCTTCTGATTGCTTCCTAAACGCTTTATGACAGCGGCAGGGAGCGTTTTAAATTGAGCGGAAGCGAGCTTCCGAAATTCGCTTCCGGCCGGAAGCGAAACGGAAGCGCGATTCTGCTTAGCTTCCAGCTAGCTTCGGTCGGAAGCTAGCTTCCGGAGCGGGGGCGAGGGGGGGGGGGGTAGCGCTTCCCCACAACCTAGCCTAATACCAAGGGGAGTCCCTAATATTGGTGAAAGATACCCGCAAGCACTCAAACAACACAAAAATACCCTTCAAAAGCAATCTCTCTGCTAAGATCAGTTCCTTATGGAGTCAAAACAATGAAACATATAATAACACTATGTGAGAAGGAGGAGTTATAACATTTCATTATGAATTTCAAGATAGATAACCTCAATATCTTATTGTTGTTATGAAATTACAGCAGCCAATAACAATTTATTTACAATAAAAACCAATTAGAACAATGCCAACTTACCATATAAGGTGTACCTTGAGGGTTAGGGCAAGTAACATGCCTTAAGAGGGTGAAAGGAAGCCCTAAATCAGATCTGAAAGTGCTTAACCAGATCTGGATTAAACCCTAACCAACCCTCAAATACTTGGTGGACCCGCCAGATGTCCAACTTTTTCAACAGATGTCCAACTCCCCAGGGGTCAATCCTTGGCATTTTCCTTGCTTTTTTAGGCCTTAAAAGCTTGCCAAATTGACTGCTGTACCTGCTGTACCTACTATACCAGAACTGAAAAATGCCCTAGATAACAAAAAACATGGTATAATTCTAAATCGAACCAAAGGAAAGAGAGGCATGTGAGGATCCACAGGAAATCTACTAGGGCGAACTTTTCCAGCAGAGCACAATTCCAAAATTCACGATATTTTATGAGATATGAATTTTCTATATTTTTAGGGTTTTTTCAAATATATATATTTTTTGTATTTTTGTAATATATACAACAGAAATTTGATAAAAAGTTGATGAAGAGAAGGGGTTAGACCTTAGTCCTTAACCCTAGGGCAATAAGAGATCAAGGTTAATGTCCCTTCTCACTTTGGCTATTCAAGATTTACCAATTAGGACCAAGACTAGTAACCCTAGATAGGTCAAAGTAGCCTTAGCATAATTAGGGCAAACAATGAATTCCAATGCCCAACTGTGGAGAGCTCCTTTAAGAGGAAAGTCTCCTCAAACAAGATTGACAAGATGCAAGCAAAACCCTAACTTGCCTTGCTTAAAGTGCACAAGAGCAACGTCAAACAAGAAATTAAAAGGATCTTACCACATCCAACAAGAAAAGAGCAAGAGAGAAGTCTTAGGTCTTTCCTTAGCCTTGAGTTATAGCAACCATTCAATGGATCAAGTATCAACCTTGAGAGATAGAAAAACCCTCGAAATGTGATCATCCAACCTTTATCACAAGAAAATTATGCCAAAGAGAGAGGTGTACATGCTTTATTTTACAACTTTATATAGACATTTAACATGATACATAAGTCGCTCATACTGAAAGTTGCCTTCCTAGGGAGAAAGACGTCCCCATGGGGGGAAATGAAGTTCGTGCTATGATGACATGAAGATATGCCATGAAAGTCATCCATTAACATTTAGGGGGCCATGACAACATAACCCAAGTCACAGCTTGCCATTCTTTAGTCCCTTGCCACACATACCAAACCTTGGTCACTTTTAATTAAATAGTGTTTAGCTTGACTTCTTTGTAAATCTTCAAAATGCTCATAACTGACTCTTCCTTTGCCCAAAATGATAATCTGACTGCACAAATGGATCCATAAACATCAAATTCACTAGGATCCACTACTCATACACCATGGAGCAATCTATCATAGTCATTGTGAAAAAATCTCCAAATTTTAATTAAAAATGACTTAATTATTTCCTGCTGACTTTATAAAAAAATGAATTAAGCCATTTTTTACACTCGGATGCATGGAGTGGTCTAATTGGCCTCCAATGATACTAAGATGCACACTGATAAGCTATAGTGGGGTACTGCTGTAGGTTTGATCCATTGACCAAGTAAACTGAGGTTTGACCAAGTCAAACATGACCAAAACATAAACTAAGCACATGAATCAAGACAACTGCATGCAAGAGGTGTTAGTCCTTATCATGACAAGTATTGAAAGACAACTAAACACTAAGTTATGCCATGCCATGGTGATCAACTCAAAAAGAAAAGCAAAAGTAGGACAATTACTCAGTATAATTAAGCAACAGAGGTGGCAGTTCCGGATGCATACTTCAATTCACGTTAGCCACAAATGTAAACAATAGATCAATCCCCTTTCTCTCTCCTAGGTGAGGTGGAAAGCGATACAATACTGGCTTTGGTCAAAGTGAGGTTTGACTTTTGGATAGACTTAATTCACCTTCGGAGAATTGGGACTTAAGGGGCCACTGTGACATTTGTTGGACTAGCGAACAATAGGGAAGGGGAGGTGTCTCATAGATGGATAAAGTGCTTGAATAGCACCCTTTCGACTATAACAAGCCCCCCAATTATTTATTTCTTAGCATCTGAATTTCACATTTCACTTTTACTTTATTGCAGTTTGCATTTGTTTGGATATATCATTGAAGCACATTTTTCACTTTGATTTTCCTTTAGTTAGCCAATAACCAAAAGGTACCGGACCTGGAAATCCTTGCGGGCCCTAGTACTGCCACAGCCTTAGCTCCGTTGCCAGCGAGCATCCATAGCCCCGACGAAGTTGCCACAATAATGCCTTTTTTACGGGCAAGTAGGCGGAACATCTTACAAAGGATGAATACCTACACCTTTAGCCACTGACTAATTTCAAGGTCTTTTAAATATTTCATAGTTTTGGGAGTACTTGCTTCGAGTCTAGGGGATCTCTTCTATGATAAACAAATGGGGTTCCTTTTGTTTGATTTAGATTAGCCCTACTTCTAAGGTCGTAAGGGTGTTTATGAGGTTGTTCCTCAGCGGAGTCACGATTTGGAGTCGCCAGCTTGACTTTAATTCCCTTCTACCAAGATGTATGTCGTTAATAAGCGGGGAGAGATGAGTGACAAATAGGTGGCTATGTTAAAATTAAGGATTGAAATGATAACCAACTAGATTAAACCGGATGCGATAAGATATAGATTACGCATGGATACTCACAGACACCTGAGGTAAGCCTCTACCTCTCCGACAACGGCGCCAAAAATGTTATCGCACAACTTGTAGTTGTCTCTAAAGGTATCCTATCCAGGACGGTAGAGGTGTAGACAACTAAAGAGGTGACGTAAGAAATGCCACGCTTCCCAATGTAAGATGGGTGTCACGCTAACCGAGGCACTCTTCACTTTAGATCAAGCCTAAGCAAGACCAAGGGGGAGACCCTAGCTTAGCGAATGAAGGCTAGCGAATCAAATCAAGACCTCCTAGGGATATGTGATGATGACAAAGGAAGATCAAGATTAGATCTAGATCTAGGATGGATAAGTGGGCCCAATGAGTTAGGGCTTGATTGAAGAGGCTTAAGGCAAGATAAATATTCAACCAAGGAGAGATGAAGGCCACCTATGGGGTTAAGATAATAAATCTAGATAGATCTAGTGCCCAAATAATAGATCCAAGTGGGGCCCACCCTTAAAATAAGGAAATTGGTCCAAATGGGGCTCACAAGATGAAAATCAAAGAAGAGAGGCACTAGGGGGTTTGTGAATGAATGGATCTAATGAATCAATGAAGAATTGGCAATACCCACATGTGGGATCTAGCAAAAGAACATCTACCCAAGGACTGCGATTTGCCGCCAGGAGGACTAGTGCCTTAGTTGAAGGGGCAAATGGAGTCGGAAATCCACCAAATTATAGATCGAGAATGTTGTGACTAATGTAGAGGTGGGTTTTAATTATTAAGCCCAAAGAGTTGCTAGATATCCATAGATCTGAAAAATAAAAATATAAGGGTTTTGAAGTTTAGGGTTTTGAGATCTAGAAATAATGGATAAGCCAAGGAGAAAAAATACTAACCTTTCAAGCGTACCTGGATAATGAGATGAATGCCGATTGTGATGAGGGACTACTTTCCCAAAGATGAAATGGAAGATTTTGAAGCCCTCTTGCCAAAACGATTTGTCCAAGCCCACACGTGTGCCCCTCTATACCTGTCAAAACCAAGGAGACAAAGCTCAATCAGTCAAACAAGACAAGGGTAGATACAAGCTAGAAATAGATGGCCAAGAATGATTGGTACAAAGACAAAACCACTCCCTGTTTGATCCACGATTTGGAAGAAATTTGCAGGGCAAGCCTCCCCACCAATGCGCATTCCTCCCAAGACGTCTTCTTCACCTGTAAATAAAAAATATGGCAAAATATGCAATATAGCTACAAGATATCCTCCAGTGCAATGGAAAAAGCATTTATAATCATCACAACCAAACATCCACTTCAAGATCCAAGTATTGCTCCAAAAGATAGAATTTTATTCCAATAGCCAAGAGCCAAAAATCTCTAGATGCCTTTACAATAGGGGGGTCTCTTCCTTAAATAGGAGGAGAGAGACCAAAACCCTAAACCACTTTTGAAAACTAGTGGTTGAGATCAAAAGATTCAACAACACAATCAATGGCTAAGATGAGCCGATACAATAATGACATGGATCACTCACAAGAGGGAGTGCGACCTCACTAAGACGTCCAAGGAGGGATGACGCACTACATGAGGGTGGCTAGTAAACATGTAAGCCACAACATAATGAATAGGACAAGTGACTAGGAGCACATGGTGGGGCTAGGAGGTATTATTCCCCTTCACTAGCATGACCCCATGGCACAATAATATAATGTATGACTCAATAACATGTCAAAGTACACAAATGATCAAATCCTGTCCCCATCATCAGAGAGAAGAATGCAATAAAAGACCTCCTGTAGCCCATGTGGACCCCACTAACTGCTGCAAACTGATCTAGAAGGAGTGGGATACACCATGGATGACCTCTGAGCAGACCAAGTGCCAAAACCTTGCCTCAATTGCCCAAATCGAATTCCTCTATGACCTTTTTATTCCATTTTTTATCCTCCTGAAAAACCTTGAAACTGCCCATCATGTCCAGAAGGGGGGGTAGTATGGTAAAAACAAGTGGCTGGACCACCCCCTTCCTCTGTAGCGCCCTAGGCAACGACTAGCCCCCAATGTTCCTGCTGGACAGGCCACATCAGCATGGCCAATCTGGTCAACAGGTGGAAAAATGCTCAAATCATGCTGTGGAAAAATGCTCAAATCATGCCAGGGAATGCCTGAAACCGAAAGATAATTGTCTCAATGGATCCGGAAGACCGAAATCCACTATAGATGAGTACTCATACACCTCATGACAACCTGTAAGATCATCTGTAGGGTCCACCATACCTAGACAAGTAAAGATATGGTGATCTAATAATAATAATAAACATGAAAAACTGCATCGATCATCATCTGAAGCTTGTGCCCAACATATGGAATCATTAATAGGTATATGTAGGACCATGAATCAACATTGTACAATATAAGTGGTCCATCTCATCACGGACCCCAAGGTTGACCTTGGTCAAACCATGTCTAACCGGTCAAACTGATAAAATATATGACTGTGGCCAAGAGGGCCATGCTGCTGCAAGTGCAAATAGTTAAGACATGCTCTCTAAATCATTTTCAATGCAAGACTTTGAAACATTAAGCATCATTTCACTAGCAGTTAAATAATAATAATAGGTTATTTAATAATTTACCTTCAAAAAGAACCTCAAGAATATACTTGTTTGTAAACATGATCAATTTGCTAGCAGGGGGTGAAGGCTAAGGAAACGAGGCTAGGCCAAAAGGGTGTGACTTGACTGACTTGACATAGTGATACTTTGGATAAGGGAAAAGGTGTTACACACTTAAGCATGTGTCAGACCAAGATACACAGGGAATGGCAGTGTCTCACAAATGGATGAGTTGTTCAAAGAAGTATTTATTCAACCTTGGCAAAAATGTCTACTACTAGAATCGTCACTTGTGGCTCTAGGGGACACTTTGATTTAACTGTCCCTTACTCCATCTCAAATCATGACCCGTAGGCTCAATGAGGTATATTTCCATATCAGGTCAACAGTCTTTAGATTTATCATTTGTTTAGTCACTACTTTTTAGGACCTTTCATTTCATTGAATTTCATGGCCATCAATCATTAGATATAACATACATTTATCCATTGCTTTTTTAGGCCTAATATAACCCCTCTGGGATTCCACATGCGCTAATAAGCACAACTAATCGCAGCTTTCATCCAGGGTGCATTTACATTTCAAAGCATTTCATTGCATTACATGTCATAGCTCTTTTCATTGGGCTTCCAATAGTTTCCAAGGTAGTACATTTTGCTTCAGGTTTTAGTCAACAACAACTCAAGCAACTAGGGGGAATTGCGCACAAAACCACACATCGGGGCAACCGATTAGAATGATAACGACATAAAATCCAACTCACCAAAGGAAAGTTTTGTTGCCAACTCAGAGCCGAGACACAAAACTAACATGGATGTGGGTCCAACACAGAGGGTGAAGCGGGGAGATCCTCCATATCACAAGTCAAGGAGTAAGTTAGTGTACAGATCCAAAAGTAAGGGAAGGATATACGGATGGATGGAGACAAGTGGCAATGGTGCCTAAGCTAGCAAGTCAAAGAGACAGTAATGATCATGTCCACATTCGCAAGAAGGTAAAAACCAATGAATATACAATAAGAGTTTCCAAATGTCAGTAATATAGCAAAGCATATAATCCATAACAACCAATTTCATTTTAAACATGTACACTGCCAGATCATAAGTACTAGATGCCAAGTCAATGCTATCAAAATGACCTAAACAACAAGATAATAACATCAGTGCACGCCATATATATAAACTGGGTCATATATCAATATTTGTTATCTGAACAAAATACATCCACTGAACACACTGCATATGTAACACTAAACATTGTCCTGTATCTGTATGGAACAAAAGGTCATATCGGTCATCAAATCTAAGCTCTCATGGCTCAACCTTGGCACAAGGTCTGCACACTGTCTGATATAAGGCTGCTCTGATGTATAAGTGATCATAAATAGTGATGTTCATCATAAGTGATCTCACTGAATCTGTGTAAAGGCAAAGCTTTGAAAAGTGTAGATGTCTACTCAGAAGACATGGTAGCCCAGCTACTATGGTGTGATAACAGTCTCCACACATCCCCATTGTGGGTTTCCCTGCTCCCACGCTCCCACATCCTGGAAATTTGGGGGAACATTGAATAAAACAACACAACAAATGCAATGGAAGGGTAAAGCAAATGACACACAAAATGATGATCTAAGAGATCATTCATCCTACCTACCTACTCTAATTATGATAATAGGAATGAATCAAGTGAAATCATACCACCAGTGAAGCCACCTTAGCATGAAGTTCATGTTAGGTTTTCTTGCCTTGTCCTTGGAAATAGTCCAAGGCAAAATCACGTAATGATGAGTTGGGTAGATGCCATTATTTTTATCGGAATGGGGATGAAATGATAGAAGAGATCACGAATCTGGATGTATTTGTATTCTTTCCAAGAAGGACCCCTTTCACAAGCCCCCTCTATCCAAGCTTGGATAGGGCTTAAGTACATCTTGCCTTCAAGATGATCCCGCTCTTCAAAACCTGTTTGTTGCCCCAAATGACTTTCAAAACCAACAATAAGCCTTGAAAGATACTGGTGGAATAGAGATCTCAAATCTTCCCTCGGAGAGAGCACACATTGTTTCTCTAACCCTGCAATAAAACTAACTTTTTGCTATCCAAAACCTGCATTAGTCCTTGAGAAACACGACTATGAATGATGGTTAAGATCCACCCTAGGAGATGATAAACTTAACTGTTCAACACTTGCGGTAGAAGTCTCCATATGTAACCCTATATCATCATCAATTGTGAGCAAGCATGGCCGAACCAAATCATGAGAGATCTCATCAAATATTAGTTTTCCAAGGTCTCCAAAATTTACACTTCCCCCTCGAGAAAGTCATATATGGGCTCTCCATCAAAGTTCCAATCTTCTCTACCCATATTGTGTTCAAAATGGGGAAAATGCACATCACTGTACCCATGGCAACCATCTTCGACATCAAAGAGATCCTCAAACCTATCTTCCTCATTTCATCATCAAGTGCAAAGGAGAGAGGAAGACTCACCAAACCTTCATCATGAGGGGAACATAGAGAAACATCAACTACGCCTTCATCAACCATGTCTTCAATATCCTTTTCAATGGGAAATGTCTCCTCGACAAGAGCTTCTTTATTTTCTTCTTGATCTTCACGAGTTTCTTGGACAAAATATTCTTTATGTTGTTCCAAATCTGTATAAAAATCTGGCTTTGGCTGATCCACATTGAGAACCTCTTCACTTTTGCACAGCGGGAAAAAATTATGGACATCTTCTTCGAAACATGTGTGACCCAAAACCTTAAGTACAACACTCTTAACCCTTGAAGAGTCATAGATGGGAGGCCCAAGAAACCTCCAATAATCATCATTTTGTTCATCACATGAATGAATCATGCCATTTTCTTCCAAAAGGCTCAAGACATCATAGGAATCCTAAAAAAAACGATAGGGAGAACTCACTGTTTTTTTACTTTCTTCAATGAGGGCTTCCTGGTCTTCATGTTCTTCCTCTTCAAGTTGCTTCTCTAGATCTTTACCATGGACTTCCTTGGCTTCATCTTCATCTTCAAGCGATGGACTAGAAATGTCTTCATCAATGAGACACCCAATATCCCACGTGAAAAAGGATCCCATTTCTCACAAAAAAACCCTATTAAATTCTTTGAGCAAAAGATTCCTTTCTTAGGAAGTCCATCATACCATTTTTCTATATCATCATTCCACAGATCAAGAGACACCTGGAACATCTTCATCTTAACATCTTCATGGACCACATTTAATTTTGAAATAGCTCGCATGAATGTTATAACATGCCAATCAACTGAATCCTCATGTTCACAAAATTTTGGGATGCATTTCTTCCAATCATCGCCATGGAATTGATTAGGATATCTTGGGACCCCCGAGAAATCCAATGGATCAAACCAATCGTGCATCCATGGTTCATCATAAAATGCCATATCATCTTTTTATTGATGCCAAAAAAAGCGTGGAGTTGCCAAGATGAACTTTTCTTCACAACTGATGGTTGTGCTCACCTTTACACCTAACAATGTTGTCATGGCTGAGGGCTTTGTCTTGAGTATACCTCTTTGTTGTATTTGCTTTAGGGGTGTCGCTAGATAAGACCTGTAGGGTTAGCCCTTAACAATAATCTTACCATAGTACAAAACAAGAACTTAACTCAACTTTCCCCGGCACCAAAATGTCAAGCTTGCCAAAAATGAATGAATTTGACTAGGGAACACCTTGAATGGAATGTCATCAATATCATTTGAGGTCCCCAACAACGGTGCCAAAAATTGTCACTGCACAAAATAACACCCTTCTGATAGGTTACGAGGGACGGTGCTAAGATTGGCAACTATCCAAGCGATGCACCCACTGTCACCACAATGCACTCTCCTCTCTCTTTAGGCCTGCTCCTTTGGCCATGAGAGGCTTCCCAAGCGTGGATAGAAGTATCCCTGTAAAGTACAAAAACGAGAACAACTCTACTTCTAACAAAACCCTCTCACTAGATAAATAACCTAGCGCCTTGTGGAGTCAATAAGATCTTCCTTAAATACTCAATGACTAGGAGGTTAGGAGCAACATTACTTGGTGCTATCTTTTCACTGTGATATGTATGAACCAGCACCAATAACTTGTATGGAGACTTGAATTAAACCCTTGAAAAGTCACTGATAGATGCTTCTAGTTCTTACCTTTCACCAACCAATGACAAGACTTGTACCTTTTGTTGTACGTCAAGGTTGGTAATACTTTCTGCAATTTATGGCTGTGTAATCAACTTCAAATCTATAGCATCCTGCAAAATCAGATGGATGAGTTGATGTGGCACTTCAAAACCCCCCTAGGGCACCCAATATAGCTTGGAGATGATGTAAGAGCCTTTTCCAATCCCCTAGGGTTTATCCTTTGTCAAATATGGGCCTGCAAAACAGTGAACCAAACCTGCACTAGGGCTGTACCAGCCATTAGGAGCTGACATCACACTCCTATGGCTGGCGTCACCCTAGTTTAGGCCTAAACAAGCTGCAAAATGAACACTTTCGTGGATTTTTGAATAAGATAAATAATTCAGAAAATTAATAGCAGCGATAAACTCCTTCGGATTTGTGCAAGTAAATTCAATACTAATCAAAGTACAATGACAAAATAAATATTTTTGGGGGTTTTTCTATATTTCTGTTTTTTTTTTTGTATTCCTTTCCAATACAGTACAAGGGATTTTGTAAATTTGAAATGGTGAAGATGAGGGAAATAGACCTAAGTATTATTCCTCTGGGCAATGAGAAATCGGGGCTAGCGTTTCTCTCAAGAATTGGCAATTCAATATTTGAATGAATTATGGCAAGGCTAAGAAACCCTAGGTTATGTTAGCACTTGACCTAATTAGGGAAAACAAGATGCCAAGGCCCAAACAAGAGAGATCCTTCAAGAGGAATGTCTCACCCAACAAGAATAAACTATCATGCATAAAACCCTGAATTGCTCCTACCTTGGATGCCTCCGGTAGTGCAAGACACAAGGTTCAAGATCTTACCACAATTGGGAGAGAAAAGGAGAAGAGAAGGAACCTCAAGAATCCTTTCACCTTACAATAGCCTTGAAAGATTGTAAAGAAACCTCAAACATCAAAATTTGATCCTTGAAAACCCTAGAAGAGCCAAGAAGAGAGGTGCACACCACTTAGTTGCTCATATACACAAGAAGAAATAAAAATTCAGTCATATTTGATCCCATGATTTTGCTTACAAATGAGAGGAGGGTGCCTTAATAAGTAAAGAAGGCTAACTTTTCCCTCCTCTTGGCCGATCTACCTAATTTAAATTTAAAATGAATTTTTAGGGTTTGTCACCAAAAATCTGTTGACTAAACTCTAAGTTACCAAGATACAGATACGGATTCGCTAGATTTTTTAAAACCCAGGATACGGCAGGGAAACGACAAGTACAAAAACATATAAAAATATTTTTATAATAAATAAAAAATAGAGTGAAGAAACAAAACTATTCAAGAAACACAAGGGTAGAACTATAAATTATTGCCAAAAAAGAGAGTTCATGTACCATAACTGATAATTCGATGAGTTGTAGCCATGATTGATAAGTTTAAAAACCATTTCAGCATGAACTTGAAGTGGGGCATAGAAGTTTTTTTGTGAGCTACATTCACATGTCCCTATCAGTAGGGAATAAAGTGGTTTTCTTGAAGGCTATGGCAAGACTACATAACAGTGTAGGTGAAGTGAGCAACAACATAGCACATAAAGATAGTTCAACCCTTGAAAACAGACCTTAACCATAAAGATAAATCAAATAAAAACATTGAGAGCAGACCTTGATATTGATGTATCAGAGTTCAAGAAAAGATCTTGAAATAAGGATAGATCAGACCTTGAGCAGGAATGGGGTTTACGCTTTTAGCCATTAGGTGTTTAGGTTTTTTTAAGTTCATTAAAAATATTTTTTGGGGGGATCAATGGGTCATAGAAGCACTGGAAGTTTAGGATCCGTTTGAAAATTTCAGGAATTGTTTGATTTTTCACAAGATCTGTTTCATGGGACTAGGATATGTTTCTTTCTGCAGGGGATACGTTTCCATGATGGATCTTAGGTGGATCCGATCTGAATACGTATCGGATCCGTGGATCCGCGGATCCTACACACTGGGGTGGTGGATCCGGTAACATAGACTAAACTACATAAAACATAAAATAATGATAAAATAAGATGATAGTTTCAACATGATGAAAAGTTGAGCTTGGAAGGAGGATGTCATGCCCCATCTAAACCCAACAAATGTCTTTTTCCCTCAATGCCCTCCTTCTTAGGTTGGTATTGTTTAATGCCCCCATTTTTGGATTCACCCTGTAGCTAGGGTTTTACCCCTAGCTTGTGCCAATGAGCACCTACTAAGGAGAATGGACTCCTTAGTAGCAGTTCAGTATATTAAACTAATTATGCAATAAACAAAACATTAAATTATTTCTAATACAAGCATGAAGCATAAACACCAAAATGAAAGAATGTCTTTGTATTGATGTTACCTTGAGTGTCAAGGTTGGTGAAGCCCTTTGCAGTGTCCAAGAGGATGCTCCAAGCTTCAAGAATGCTCCTTCTCCTTCTCCAAGGTTGGGAATGGGCCAAAGGTGGCTCTCAAGGTGAAAATAGTTCAAAGGTGAACTAGGGTTTCGAGAGAGATTTTGGCAGAGTAAGGGTGCTTGTGATTGTGGATCTGGAATAAGGGATCTCCATCACCTATTTATAGTTTTTTGGTGGTGGAGTGCTGACCCATGGTTTTAGGAAACACATGGTTTTGGGCAGCTGTATAGGGTTTTTTCCTCCTTTTCCTCATTATTTTATATTTTTTATTCCCTTTTTAGGGGATTTTTGCTATTTTTGGAGGAAAAGGGGGTTTTTTAGCCTTTTTTAGGCTATTTTGATGGTTTTGTGGCCTTTTGGAGGCATTTTAGGCCTTTTGGAGGCTTTTTAATGGGATTTTTTGGGATTTTAAGGGAAAAATGGTAGGAAAATGGACAAATGAGCCATATAATGTGGTAATGAGGTAGTGAACACTTTTTGGGTGTTAACAGATTGCCCCCTGATGTGCGAGGTCAGGAGCTAATCGTATGGCCGATGGACATCATAAGTCAGGAATGGTTTTCCTAGGATGTGGAGAGAAGAGAAGAAACAAACTGGAGCCCGGAACAACGATCCCGAACAACTGCAAGGACTAAAAGTACATAACCTCAATAATGGGTGAGGAATCATCTGATCATATGGACGAGGCGGGCATTCCCATGCTCGTATCAGGATATAACATAATAACAACAATGGGGTCCAAAAAATGGGGACCTGAAATATACATGACCTCAAATACTGACTGAGGAATAATCTCAATATATGGACGAGGCGGGCATACCCATGCTCGTATCAAGATACATAAATATAACTGTAAGGCCCGAAAAAAGGGGGACCTGTAAGATACATGACCACTGTGTACATCATAAGAGTCCAGAGGAGACACAAATCTGGGACATACTGCTGAGCGTATCATGTGTGAACTGCAGAACTGGTGCACTGGAACAATCAACAGTGCTACTGAGTGTGGTACCAAAGGAACTGATGAGCTGCTGGATCATAGTGACTGGGGTCAAACTCTCCATGGTACACTGAACTGGAACTGAAACTGGGTACTCAAGGAAGCATGGAACTGGATGGCTTCCGAATACAAACGCCAACGCAGCCCGGACATCCACGGGAACATACAACTGGGCGTTCCGAAGTGACTCACCAATGTGCTAGAGTCAGGGGAAATCCGGGGTCTTCGACTAAAAACTGAGGGGATATAATCCTACGCGATCCTCAACGATGCGATCAAGGTGCTGAAGTCGAGCGTGTGAGGAACAACCACTCGGAGAGGCAATGATGTCTCCTCTCAGAATGATCCGTAGGCACTTACCACAGATGGTGATAAGTCCAAGGCGTAGGGACCTCTAGGCCTATCCTCTGGAATAGAGGAGCCGTCGTCGACAGAGGGAGACCTGCAACTATCAAGGCAATGATGTTTCCTTGACAGGAGCGCGAGGTACAAGACCGAAATGTGATAGTGCTGATGGCAGGACTGATAAACTGTGGTGGGACAACTGGGCAAGTAGAGCGGGTGGACTCAAACTTCCTTTGTTCAGAGTATGATAATGGGAATGATCTGGCAGCATATGAAACTGACTCAGGGAAAATGGATCATAGCTGTAATGGATCTGGGGTAATAACTGGCTGAGGGAGACTCAAGCTGGTATAAAATGGCAGGAGACTGCAGAATACTCTGAACAAAGGCGACCTAATTGGGGGTGCTGCCGAGATGATCGATTTGAGTGCCATGAGGCACGGGAGGATACTTCTTCATGGGTTAAGGAACTAGAAGAAGTGTGTGGATAAAATGATACTGTCGTGTGGATTTTACGAGCCCAGGACAGTTCATGCTCGTGGTTGCTTTCAATTTTAAGGAGTCTGAAAGCGATAAGAAGACTCTGAAATGAAGGAATGGTACTGTCGTGTGGATTTTCCGAGCCCAGGACAGTGCATGCTCGTGGTTGCTTTCAATTTTAGAGAGTCTGAAAGCAAGTAAGAAGACTCCAGGGGGTTGCTTTTTCGTAGATTTAGTCTCCAAGGCCCGAAGAAGCATAAAAGGATGCAATGAAGAACTCTTCTAGCCGGTGTGACTAGAGTATTCCTTTTTCGTAATTAGTCTACCAGGTCCGGAAAAGGGTTAAACTTATACCAGATAGACGCCCTTTCAGGTACTTTAACGAGCATGAAAGGAAGCAAGATTGCTCGGCGATCTTTTCATTCTTTTAGGAGTCAGAAAAGAGCTTAACGGAAACTCCCTAAGTGCCTTTTTCGTAAAGGACTTGTCCGGCCCGAAAAAGGGATAAAATTATACCGAACAAAAGGAATGGCCAGGCAAGGAGGAAGTGTTCAATCAAGGTTTAGTAATGATGACCAAGAACGAGGGTAGGTGGGAACACTGATGGACCTCCTTGCGGGGTAGATGAGATGGTGGCAAAATAACGAGACATTTGCAGTATGACAGGAGTGAATGGCTCATGTAAAACATGTGAAACAATCCGATAGCGACCGATGTGGTACGCGAACCGAGGCAGCAAGGTGTTGGGACACAATGTGGAAAGTGAACCAAGTGAGAGCGAGAAATGATCTCAAGCATCATCACGAGCTCGGAAAAATGAATCCGGCGATATAAAGGATGTCAAAAACGGGTGACGGCCGATGTGGCACGCAAACCGAGGTGACGGGGGTACTTTGAAAAATGCCCGGAAGAACTGAAGGTGAGAGCGAGAAATGATCTCAAGCGTCATCACCAGCTCGGAAAAATGAATCCGATGATATAAAACATGTGAAAATCGGAGAACGGCCGATGTGGCACGCAAACCGAGGCGACTAGTGGTGTCTGGACACAATGTTGATATTGGTCCTAGTGAGAGCGAGAAATGATCTCAAGCATCGTCACAGGCACGGAAATATGAATCCGGCAGTGAAAATGGTGCGAAAAAATGGAGGGCATAATACTAGGTGTATCATGATGGCCTGCGGGGGCAGAATACTAGGTGTATAAAATCAAGTCAAATCTACAAGTGATATGTGACCTCAAAAATGGTTGAGATCACAAGTGTGAAAAAGTGAGCAGGGTTAATGACTTGCCCCCATGCTATGTGCATGGGGTTTGTGATTATGGATCACATATGTGTGGGTTTGAACAATGGGTTCATTGACGTGATGAGATAGATGTGATGGGGAATGTTCAAAGTGATTGATCGTGCCCCCTATCCCAGGGTCAAGGTGATTTATTATGCCCCTTGACTTAGAGGTGTCAAGGTGGTGCTCTATAATGGCGGGGTCAAGACCAGGCATTTCAGTATAGGACCAGGCAAAGACATCACGGAATTCTTTGAAAAGGTGTGTGTAGTCCTCAATCTCTTGTTTACTGCAGAATGCTCCTAAAGTGATGAGTTCAGGGGCACGTCCTGGAGCAGCAATATCAACTTGGATGACAGGTGAGATGTTGGCCATGTTGCCCTCCTCGAAGGCATCCGGAGCAGGAATTGGGTCCTTGAACCAGTCGACCTTGGTGGGGAGGAAGTCTTTGGATTCGACCGCGTATTGGGTAGCGGTGCTAGAGGAAGACGCTTCTGGGATGAAATAGGAACGGTGGTGCATATCATCCCAAGGATAATCCGGGGCAGTTAGGGCCTCAAGAATCTCCTCATCAGTACGGAAAGTCTGCGTCGTCAAATCGGTTGACGAGGGGGTAGTAGAAGTGTTGGTTGAAGAGATCATGTAGATGATATTAACCTCTTCGGAAGGGGGAGAGACCGGGGGGTAGATCTCCTCAATGGTAGGTGGTGCCGTCTCAAGGTCCAGATTGTTCATCTCATAGAGAGCCGCTCTGTAATCCGGGAGATCGGGACAATGATGTGAATAGTGCCCGTAAATACCGCAGATGGCGCAGGAGTGGTTGGTACGTAGGGACTTATCTTTAGGCTTGGGAGTGGGGTTTAGTTCGACTGTTGGGATGTTGGGGTCATCATCGAGCATTTGCATGTGCTTCTGTAATGCAGGTAACTGTGGGCATTGGTGGGTCGCATGGCCCAACTCGTCACACAGCGAGCATTTGGGAGGAGCACGAAACACTGGAGGGTTCTTGACTGTCTTGGGAGGTGGGACAGCAGTGTAAGGTTGTGGACCTCTGCCCCCAGTGGGTTGAAGAGGAGGAGGAGGTGTCGTGGAGGACGAAGGGGTAGGGACCCCGGGAGGTGGGTGGGTGGTAGTAGCCATGGGTTGCACCGGCTGGAGGACGACATCTGGTGTCGGCGGGCGAACGGGAGGCGAAAGGTACCATACAGGTAATCCCAATGTTAACCCAGGGAGGCTAAGGGTAGCCATGACCGGGGCGCTTACTACTCCTGCTGGAGGAACTAGGAAGGGGATCGTATGGATCGGTGTAACACCAATGTGACTAGGTACCAATGGTGGTTTAGGCAACAAGGATGGTTGATTGTTAGGTGGTAGGATGTCATGGGACAAGGTACATAAGTCAGACATTTCGGGCGTAGATGATGGCGGAGGAATGGATTGAAAGGTGGAGGTCATCGGCGCGTCTGAGTAGACTCCAGGCCCCGTAGAAGAAACAAATGAGGTGGAGGCAGGAGAAACAGGTTGTTCAACCATGGGGAGAACATTTTCCGGTGCCGCTGGAGCACTGGGATCATAGTAGGTGAGCTGGTCAATCTTAACCACGCGTCCTTCATGGGGGAACATCATGGTGCGAAAGACAGAAGAGGCAACCGCCCGCATGGCATACATGTAGCTGCGGCCAAGTAGAAGGTTGTAATCCAATTGGGCATTGATTACCTCTATGTCAATAAGAACTGTTTTACCACCTAACTGGACTGGAACGTTGGGTAGAAGACCTTGGGGCTGGGCCGAACGACCGTCGTAGGCACGTAACGCAGTGGTGGACTGCTGGAGAGGAGGGGATCCTAGCTTCTGCCATACAAATGTAGACATAACACATGTGGAAGCACCCTCATCAATGATGCACCGATGGATAACAAGATTCCTAACGGAGACTGTAACTTGGAAGGCTAAGCTAGAAGGTAGGCGTGGTTCAGACTGGTCTAAATCAAACGCCATCAAATGTGAATCAGTTGGGTCAATCCCCCCGATGGCGGAAAGTAAAGTCTTGCGCTGGGAAGGGCAGTTCTTCAAGACTTCCAACGCAGACATGGCTGCGGGAGATTGGGCTAGGTCGTCTACGATGTTGTAGTTTGACGCAGCGCGTGCGTTAGGGTTATTGTTGATTCGGCGAAGTGGGAAACGAGGTGCTTTCGCAGCGCCGTCTATGGGAGGCGGAGGTATACGTAACGCCTGATCGGTGGGATGGGCGTTAGCGGGTTTATCCGTGGGAGTGGCTTCAGAGGTGGAGCCATATTGGTTCCGACGGGTCTGGAGGTTGACGTCAGCGGATGACATCATCAATAAGTGGTGGGTACCTGAGTCAAACATGGGTTGATCAGGAGCAGCGTAGGTGATCTGTTGTTGTTGGGGTTGCACGTTAGCTTGAGGGGCCAACGGCTGAGTGTTCACCACGCCTTGGGTCGGTAAGGGGTTTTGCAGCACCAAAGGGGGTTGCTGAGGCTGGGGGGGGTTGGGCGGTGCTTGGGGAGCCGCATGCCCTTGGCGATGGGCCTCGTCAACCCAAAGCTGCCGAGCTCGCTCCAAGTGTGGGCAAGCATGGGTGTAATGTCCATAGACCCCGCAAATAGAACAAGGGTGGTTCGTCCGCAAATTGGGGTTTTTGGCCTGCTTGGGCGGGCGATCAGGGTTTTGATTAGCGGGGGCCGCATTGTTGTTGTCAGGGGGATTAGCCGGTTGACCTGCTTGGTCTGTAGGTTGGTTGTTTCCCCGATTACGGCCCTTGCCGCGGTTCTGTTGGCCCTGGTTACGTTGGTTATTCTGGTTTTGCTGCGGGTTATGTTGGGCGTAAACTTGCCCTTGGGCAGCAGGTGGATTTTGAGGTTGCGCAGGTGCAGGAGCAGGCTGCGGAGGATGATATGTAGGTTGAGGCTGAGCAGGTGCAGCAACTTGAGGGTGTTGCTGATAGGACTGCGGAGCAGGTTGTGGTTGTGCCGCAGGGGCTGCCTGGGGCGGATAATAAGCTGGTGGGGCTTGTGAAGGCGCAGGAGCCGGGGTGGTCTGCTGATGGTAGTAAGGCTGAGGGGCGACTGAAGGAGCATAAGCAGGAGTCGCATACCCAAAGCACTGAGGTGGACACGAAGGTCCATGGGAATGGTGATGTGTCATGGGAGCATACGAGTTGGTTGCTCCAGACTGTGAAGTAGCCCGCGACAGGTCGGGGCCAGGGGTAGGACGTGCTATAGAAAATGGTTGGGGATGCGAAGAAACACGGCCAATGATACCATCTGCAGCGTGGGATGCCCCCGGCGCATCATGATGGGAGGACTCGCCGCGAGGGGCGTCAGGTATAATGGTATAAAGGTAACCCGACTGGGCGTAAATGAGGTCGAACTGCTGTGCCTTAAGGATGGCCTCTTCTTCAGACTGGGGTCTTTCTGAAGCTACATCCTTAGCAATGACGGGAAGCAGGGACTTGAGGAACCAATCGAGGAAGATGCGGTCATCTAATTTAATCTTGCATAAGCTACGGCGTCGACGCCACTCATGGATGTGGTCCGTGATATGGGTAGCCGTGTTTTGTCTACAAGATAGAAGGATCTCAACGCCCGCGTCATAGCGGACAGGCAACTGGAAGAACTGCAGGAAGGTAGAGGCAAGGGAGGCAAATGTGGCGTGGGTCCCATGAGGCTGCTCAATATACCACTTGGCTGCAGAGCCAGTGAAGGTGCGCTGTAAGAGACGGAGGCGAACAGAGTCATCCACAATGGAGTTAGAGGAACACCATAGGTGGAAAGACATGATGTGGTTCTGTGGGTCCTCACCGGCCTTACCCTCGAATTTAGGGATGTCAGAGGGTAGTTTGGTAGGCATATGAGGCCACATAGGGTCGTGTCGAATAGGATCATTGGTCAATCTGGCCAGGTCAGGTAGGTTGAGGCTAGCCATGAACGGCAAACTGGAAGAAGGCTGTGACACAGTAGTGCTGTGGACCAAGTTGGGGCCAGTGCCCCCAAGTGGAGGGACAAGATTTAGGGTGGTGCCCCCAAGTGGGGGAACTGAGGTAGTGGAGGATGGTCCAGCACCACCATGGGTAGTGTGAGCCACTGATGTAGTGGGGATAGGTATTCCCGCTGTGGGAATAGGTACCGTGAGGGGAACGGTAGATGGTTGCCCCATGGAGGGCATACCAAAAACAGGTGTAGTAACTGGTGTAGTGGTGGATGTGCCACCAATGGTCCCTATGGCAAATGGAGTGGAAGTCGTACCAGCCATGGGGCTAGTAGGGGCAGTATAAATAGGGTTCTCAGACTCTTCGTCAGAATCAGAGGTAAAGTAAGGTGCGTCACTATCTGGTGACGGAGACCTACGTCGCTGACGGGTGGAGTCAAGTGACAAGGCTCTAGATCTGTGATGAGTGGTATCAACGGACAATGATCGGAATCTATGACGAGTGGTGTCGAGAGAACCGTGCTGTGGGGGCTCGCCCCTGAGGCGCCGAGAATGTCTCGGGGACTCAATGGTGACAGATGGTGTCTAAATCTCTGTGGGTTGAGGTGAGTATAAAAACAGCTCAAAAATCCTAATGCAACCGAGTGTGCAGAAGGAGAGCTAAAAAGCAAGGCACTCAGGCCAACAACCAACTCAAAACACCCACTGCAACAGCTGTGCTACAATAGGTGGAGTAACAACAAAGATGGTCAGAATACCAACAAGCAGCAGGTTTCCTAAAAAAGAGAAATGGTGGACTCACTAGACCAAAGGGAGGTAAAGGAGCATGCAAACACCTAACTAAAAGTATTCTGACTTAACTAAACATATCCTCTGCAAGGTGATGAAATCCAAGTCAGACAATATGAGTAGGAAAGCCAAGTGGCTATGATATCCCCCTACCGGGAGGGACACCGGGTAGTCAATCCTAGAAGAATGGCAACTAAGATACCCCGTTCATGACACGTCCAGAAAGGTGAATCTGCCGTTTAGTTCGTTGACCGCAATACCCCTATACAGGGATATCCCGCGAACCGCGAAAGGTAGCCCTTCGGTTACTGAATGGAGTGCGGTATTCCACTCAGGCCTCCGGAACCAGTCTCCCGACTTCAACCCTCCTAAGGGAGAGGCCCTCTGATAAACTGGTCGTGACCGTGCCAAAAAGTACTAGGGGATTTTGGTTCCCTAGTTGGACAACAACTATGTCTCAAGTGAAATAACCAAGGGGTGTTATTGGAAGCCTATCCCCCTGATCCTACCTAACTACAATGATTCTTTTGTGTTCCCCAAGTGGGGTTAGAATGTTGGTTTAGTTAGGTACTTTTTAAGGCTCACTTGATTTAATGTGACAGAGTGTGTGCTCGTGAGGTGTTGAACCCAAAAACAGAAGTGCCACAAGGGAGGGCAACTTCCAATCTATCAATAATGCTGAAATTGATTCTTTTAATTTGCAAAATTTTCTGAAATAAAAATACTGAAATTTTAAAAAGATTCTGTAAAAGGAACAGAAATTATGTTGCAGAAAGGCTGTAAGGAAGTAGGCTGCAGGTGGGACAGAGGGCTGTTCAAATGCAGAAAATATTGCAGCAAGAGGGGCTGGGCTCAAAAACAGAAAAAGAGCAGAAATCAGACCGCGGGTCTGTGGCGGGTCAGAACAGGCCGACCGCGGGTTTGAATGAAACAGCGGCGGTCAGGTCGCGGCTATCGGGCCAATAGTTGCAGTCGGGACGCAGGAAACAGGGGAAAAGTCACAGTCGGGTCGCGGCTATCGGGCCAACAGTGGCAGTCGGGACGCAGGAAAACTGGAAAAAGACACAGTCGGGTCGCGGCAAAATGGCTAACAGGCGCAGTCGGGACGCGCGAAAGAGGCAGAAAGCCGCAGTCGCGACGCAGGAAAAAGGCCGACAGGCGCAGTCAGATCGCGGCAAAAAGGCTAATTAGCCACGGTCGGATCGCAGGTAACAGACTTGAATCCGCCGGCAGAGCGTCGGAAGCAGTCTGAGAGCCACGGTCGGATCGCGGGTAAAGGCCTGAAAGGCGCGGTCGGGACGCGACTGTAGAGGAAAAAGACGCGGTATGCAGCGGCCGAAAGGGACAGCCGAAAGAAAAAATTTAAAAACGGAAACCAGAAATTCGAAAACTAGGGGAGTCGCCAAAAACTGTAGCTAGGGTTTTACCCCTAGCTTGTGCCAATGAGCACCTACTAAGGAGAATGGACTCCTTAGTAGCAGTTCAGTATATTAAACTAATTATGCAATAAACAAAACATTAAATTATTTCTAATACAAGCATGAAGCATAAACACCAAAATGAAAGAATGTCTTTGTATTGATGTTACCTTGAGTGTCAAGGTTGGTGAAGCCCTTTGCAGTGTCCAAGAGGATGCTCCAAGCTTCAAGAATGCTCCTTCTCCTTCTCCAAGGTTGGGAATGGGCCAAGAGGCTTTTTAATGGGATTTTTTGGGATTTTAAGGGAAAAATGGTAGGAAAATGGACAAATGAGCCATATAATGTGGTAATGAGGTAGTGAACACTTTTTGGGTGTTAACACACCCGTTTGACGGTCAGTGGTGACTTTCTGAGTAGTAAAATAAGGATAACATTGGATTTGAGTGTTTCAGAGGAGTTGTACAGGGTCTAGGCTAGTCCATCCACCATATTTCATCATCAGGAGCACTTCCGCACAGTTCGCTCGTGGTTCCGTGGCGTTCCAACGATTTTCGTCATTGAGTTATTATTGAGCATATTTTAAATAAATACATAGAAGGTACTATTTGGAGCATATTATCTAAGGGAAGACCTTCGTGTAATAGCTCCTTGGAACTAGAACGGAAAGAACTAAAGGATGGATGATGAAAAAGGGGCTTCCAATGTCCGGAATTGTCTTAAAAGTGAATTAACCACGTTTCGGCATTAAAAAGGAGTAAAAAGGCTTATAAAGTGACTTTCATGAATTAAAAGATTAAAAGGTAAAAGGGTGGCAAAAAGGTGGAGAATGAAATAAAAGGGAGAAAAAAGGAGAAGTTGAGATCATTCTACACTTTGTCATTTGAGAAAAAGCTTTGGATAGCTCTTTGAGCATTTGAGCTAGGGTTTGAGAGAACTCTTGCTTGTGGAGACTGGTTTCAGAGGTGAAAGATTCCTCCCTAGCTAGCAAGGAGGAGAAATCATTCAGATTTCTCTATTGTGCTTTATTGCCGTGGATTGAAGTGGAGGTTTCATCTTCAGATCTTTGTTTTTGAGCTAAAGTTTGCAGGAAGAAAAGGAGGGCCGACTTGCTTATTGTGATTGCCAGTTCTCTTGGAAGGGCATGCCATATTGTTAAAGAGGGAAGGGCATTTTACTGTTGAAGGCGCTCCATAGTATTGTTTTCATCAAGATTGGAGGGTGCACCATTTTGAGGGATGTTCACTCTCTCATCCTCACCCGAAGTCTGAACATAGAAGGGCACATTTCCTGTCTATCGATCAAGTTGTGGGGAAGAATTTCTGCTGCCAAATGATGTGAAATGGTGCCATATTATTTTGTCAAGAAGAGGGCGACTTTCTTGTTATACTGAGTCTTCATCTACAGTAGAAAAGCGTGAGACCAGACATTCCTTGATGGGCTTGGTGTGAATCCTGTAGCTGCATATCACGGTGAAGAGAAGAACTTGGTAGCAAAGACAATTGTGAGGGATGAGTTATCTGTAGCAGCTGCTCGGCATTGAAGGGCGAATCCCCTACAGCACTGTCCACTGTTATTTGCCAAGTAAGAGGTCGTGGGACTTGTGTAATATTGGCAAGTTGTGGCAGCATAGTTCTTGACACTTGTGGCTTGGGAGCCTTCACAACTCAAGCATTTCTGCCTTTTAGCTTCCAGGCTGCTACAGGAGTTTGGTGGCGTCTTTCCCACCAGTAATCTACAGCAGATTTAAGACTTCCATGCTAGAACTCTCAGATATCAGCTAAAACATTAAAAGGACTTCATCTGTGAAGAAAGGGATTTTATCTTCAGATCTGTTCACTTGGCAATTCTCAGGCATGTAAAACAGTCCCCTATATATATATATATATATCAGATCTGATTAATGAGTATGTTGTTCTGAGTTCTCCTTTAGAGCTGCAATTTGTATCTCTTTGTGATCTTTAATGTAAACATACTATGGGAATGAATACCATGTCATTTATGACCAAACCATTGTTCCTTTCCTAAACAACAAGTTCAAATCATAAGGCAAACAATCCCAACAGTGCAGCCATCGTTACTACAAGTGTTTGATGACATATGTCAACCAAATTAGAGTTTCTTGGATCTGATTTACTCAGCAGTCACCTACAGCAGTGCATATGATAAGTGTTTGTTAAAAGTTCTGAACCAAGATTTTCACTAATAGCACTTCAATCAGTTTGTGTTTTAGACTAATAATCTACAGGAGTATATTAATAGTGTTCACAAGGGTTGTGAGAAGGGGTATAGAGTTCATAAGTGCTTAAGAAGTCCTTGGCCGAATTTATTAACTTTGATTGGAAAAGATTTTAGTCTACTTTAGCTTGGGACACTACATACTGCCTCCAAAAAGATGCTTTTGAGGTGAACGATTTGCCTTTCTTCACTAGGATGACGAAGAGAGCGGGGTAATACAACAAAATAAGGTCCAAGAGGGTATGAATGAATTGTGCTATGACAACCCTTACAAGCGTAATCACCTTCTACAAAGCATAAAATCATAAGTGTGGCTAGGGGCTCCTAAGCCATGTGTCCTAATGGATTCACCCCAAGGTGCACCAATACCTACCTAGGGCATAAATGCCCAAGATGATGAGGAGTTACCACCCATCAAGGGGTAGTCAGCAGAGCCACAAGACCAGCACTCCTTGAATGAGGACCAAGAGGACTTGCTATGACTGACCAAGTGTTCTGGAACCCAGTTAGACCAACACTTTTACATAAAGAAACCCCACCTTGGCCTTTTACAATGGCAAAAATACCCCGCTCTTTGGCACATCTGATAGGGTGTGTTGCAGAGAATCTGGGGCATAATAGGCCCTTCTTTTGCTTCGTCTCAACTTCTCCCCACAGTGGCCCTGATACCATATTATGAAAACCAAACACACAAAGAAACCAAGAAATCAAAGAGAACTAAAAGAGAGAAATGATTATTCTATTATCAAATGAAGAGAACAACCTTCTCTCTATAATAATGAGATGACATAAACGATAAACTATAATTTCTCAAACCCTAATTGTACAAACCTTAAAATGACTTGTGTACTGTAATACAACAATTGACATAAATTAACCAAAAGTCACAAAGTCACTTTATTATTATGCCCAAGCCTATAGTCTAGTTGACCTTTATATTTTAACAATAACAGAGCAGGTGGATTTCAGATGCACAAAACTATACCACATATTATTGGGTCAATCATCTTCATTTGTTGCTAAAAATATAGAGATCTGTTGTAACTTGTTTTTTGCTTTTTTTGATAGACAAATCAACAATGCTTAGAACAACAGACTGGATTCCAATAGGCTGTACAATTGGTTATACAATATATGGCAGATCAAGCTTACTAGAAAGCAGTTTGTCTGGTTTAGACTTGCACACATGAATAAACATGTGGGAAAGCCTTAGAAGCGATGACATCCTCATTGTTTGAAACTTGCAATTAATGGAGACTTAGTAGCAATTGCAGTCTTAGATACAGTCTAAGCTTAGATTACTCAGTACTGCAAATGAAGAAGCAATAACTATTTATTATTTCCATAATAAAGAAATTAATCTTGTTCTTTCTATTGCCAAAATGCTTGTTGTCAACTCCTAACACTCTTGATAAAACTCAACTTTTACCTTAATTGCTTGGGAAATGGATATTGTTCTTCCATGTTTAGCTAAAAATTTAACCTTTGACATGCTGCAACCTACCCCCCCCTTTGTCGATGTGGGTGTCTATCCTCACTTTTGACTCTGGATTTATGCTATTATGAACTTCACTTTTCATTTTCAACGCAACTTGTCTTTTGAAGTTGTAAAAAATAATTCAGTCCTTCCTGCGGTATTGCTGCAACCCATGCAGGTAAAGGTTTAACTATTTACATGCTGCAATCCACCCTCCACTTTGTCACCATGGAAGAAACTATTCAATCATTTCAATGGAGCCAACAAAAATCCTACCAAAATGTGAAATAGAAGAGGTGGTTTCGCAGTGTGATATGATGTAATAATGATTCTAGGTCCTTTATGTCTTTCAGGGTAAAGTAGGGCAATCAACCCTCCTTTAGTATGGCCTGGTCCAAGAGCCCGTTATAGAGGTCAGTTGACTTGGTCTTATTTGAGTCAATTTTAGCTATTTAAAAGTATTTGCAAATGTTTTGCAGATTTGGATGTTGTTGCTTCTTAAGATATTATTTCCTAGCATTGTATACATGTTGTGTTGACTTGGGCAGTAACACATAGTTTTGGGATGCAATGGCAATAAAATGTTGAAGCTGTTTTGAGTACAAGAGTTTGAACCAAGGTTGCGGGGAAGCGTCCTCCCCATCTTCGCCCCCCGCTCCGGAAGCTCGCTCCTGGCCAAAGCGCTGCGGGAGCTAACGTGAAGTGTGCTTCCACTTTTGCTCCCATTCCAGAACATTTTGTAGAGCGCGCTTCTGGGCAAACAAAAGTGTTCCCTGGCTTTGTCCGGGAGCGATGAGGGAGTGATCGGGAGCTATATCTCCCTGATCGCTCCCTTATCGCTCCCGTGCGCTCTCCCAAATGCTTTCACCTAAACAAAAATCGCTCCGCCATTGCTCCTCGATGCTCCCTTGATCGCTCCCGCTGTAGATTGACGCCAGCGAAGAGGTAACGCCGAGGAAGAGGGATGGGGTCCACGGGTGGGCTTTTGGAGGGAAGGAGTAGGGCTTTGGGGGATAAAGCCCTCTTCTCCATCGTCATTCTCACTTTCCTTTGCTTGAGAAGAGAATAGAAGAGAAGAGGAGAGAAGAGGAGAAGAGGAGAGTAGAAGGCTGCCATCCTTGGAGATTGAAGAAGGTTGAACTTGTCACTACCATTGGAGAGCCAAAAAGGTAGGGTCTAAATCCTTTCTTGTTGATTTCTTTTGTGTTTGAAGTTTTGAACTTTGATCTATGTATTTAATCATGAATGCTTGGAATCTAGTCACTAGAATGTACATTGTAGATGTTCCTCTCCTACTATTTCCCATCCTTCCTCTCTCATTCTATTGCAGGCAACAGGTTAAATCTCTAGTTCCATCAAACATGATGATGGGTATGTGGTTTATTTTCTTGGTTCCATTTGTTATTTTGATGATGGTGATTGGAAACCGGAGGAGGAATGAGGGAGAGGATGAAGAAGTGGGGAGTGGCACATATTGTGGAGAGGAGGAGGAGGAGGAAGAGGAGGAGGAGGAGGAGGAGGAAAACCAAAAGAAAACCAAAGAGGAACCCACACCCTTATGGAAACATGTCACAAAGCAGGGCGGAGGTAGAGGGGGTGGAACCACCAAATTTGGTTGCCCCCATTGTAAAAAGACATACACAAGTTCATATACCCATGTGAGAAGACATCTATATGTGGGCACATGCCATGCGATGAAAAAAAAACTATAGGAGTTTGTGTTTTCCCACATGTGACATCAACACAAAGAGCCATCTATAAGAAGGAAGAACTTGAAGCACAAAACAAATCAAAAGATTCAAAACTATCAATGGATGACCAGGACCACTCATTCTCACCGAGAACTAGAGGCCCATCCACACAAGGTAGTGGATTCTCTCCCATGCAGTCACGTAGCAAGACAATATCAGATTTCCTTGACCAAGGTGGTAGGGATGACGTGGATTCAAGAGTGTTTCGGTTTCTCTATGCATGTGGCATGCCTTTGAATGTTCTCCGCTCATCCTATTGGCATGAAATGGTAGAGGCCATCCACACTGCCCCACCAGGATACAAGAGCCTCGGGTATTACAAAGCTAGAACTGTGGGGCTTGACAAGGAAAAAGCCAAGATCCAAAATGCTTTGGGGAAATTCACAAATGCTTGGAATGAATATGGGGTATCAATTGTATCAGATGGTTGGACAAATGTAAAAGGCAAGCCATTGATAAATGTGATTGGTGTGTTTGTTGCTTGTGCAGTCTTCCTTTTGGCCCATGACTACTCAGATAAATTCAAGACCGGCATGAACATTGCAGAACTCCTACTCAAAAACATTGAAGCTATTGGTCCATACAATGTCATCCAAGTCAATACCGATAATGCTGCTAATTGTAAGGCAACGAGAGCAATCATTGAAGATAAATACCCCAGCATATTTTGGTCCAAGTGTTTGGTTCAAACGTTGAACCTTCTGATGCATGACATTATTAAGTTGAAGGAAAATGATTACAAATGGATTGGTGAACTGTACAAAAAGGGCAAGCACATGATAAGATTTATTACCAACCCTTGCAATGCCCATGGCATTTTCCGCACTCACTCAAAGTTAGAGCTATTGAAGATAGCAAAGACTAGATTTGCTAGCTATTACCTCACCTTCAAGCGCCTTTTGAAGGTAAGAGAGGCATTGGCTAGCATGGTATCAAGTGAATCATGGCAAGTCTTGAAAGATAGGGCTACATCCACATTTGACAGGCTTGATTTTCAGAAGGTGGAGGACATTGTTCTTGATGGTCAATTTTGGGCAAGTGTCAAGTTTGTTTTGCAGTTCAAAAAACCCATTTATTAAATGATTTGGTTTGCAGTTACATATAAGCCGGTGATTGGGGAGGTGTATGAGCAGATGTATAGTGTTGCCGCCTGGAATCACACTTGGGAAAACGCGGAAAAAATCTTCAAGCCGCTGGTGTGGCCTTGGGGGCAAGCTTGAGTCAAGTGCTGTCACCTGAAACTCGATTCCTCCGTCTAGGCTTACTCCAAGCGAAGCCAAGGGGGGTGGACCCTAAAAAATAAAAAAAACTAAGGTGTTTAATCTACGAAAGATGAAAACAACTAATCTAGGAGTTAGAAAATTCTACACAAGAGCAATGCAACATAAGAGATAGCATCATTCCTTATTCCATATCATCATTGTCATTTGAAATATAACATCCATCATCATAAAATATAAATCAAGACCAGTGCTGATAAAATGGAGTCAAAATAAAGTGCTCTGAAACAAAATGACAATGTTGTGCAATTGTTCTTGGTAAATTTTATTATTTATGTGGTAATGAGTTTTTTATTATCGATGGGGGATTTCCAATATACCATAAGGTATTGGAAGTATGTCCGGAATTTTGACAAGGTGGCTTCTCACTTGACATGTGGGCTGGATCGGAGTCTCTGGGAGGTGTTCAACACTATACCAAACGAGGGTATAGTCTAGCAGTATCCCGAGGTCACTACCCAGTGGTTCTCGTTTCCTTTAAGAAATTTGCCCACTAGAGTCAAATATTTGTTTACGCTGGATTTTCGTAAAAAAAGGGTGGTTTATTGGGAAATGTTAAACCTATTACTAGTCACTCAGTCCCTTTCTGGTGTGATCAACATGTTTAGACAGAGCTGCAGTGATCCCAAAGCATACGGGGACGAAGCCTTGTTAATTTTTAAGTATTTTGAACAAATATTTTACTTTTTTAAGCCCCGAGAGTTTCTTTTCAGGTTAGTACTCGGGCAAGCCCTTATCCTGAAACCTTAATTTGGGAAAGCAAGGGGGTGTTTTGAATTGTAGTAAACAAATGATGAAAACTAGGTCGTGAACTCGTGGCCCGCCAATGGAACGGACCAACGAGGTTAATTTTAACCCTAGTTAATTTGATTAAAGTACTGAAAAGAAAATTTAAGCTAAAAATGCATGCCACGAAAAAATGAGTTGACACAGTTTCCCCCTGGGGGGATGGGGTGTGCGCGCTAGTTAGCCCACTTGCTCTTGTTTAATTTATCTTTTA
This sequence comes from Larix kaempferi, assembly GCA_027924585.1. Classification (NCBI taxonomy): domain Eukaryota; kingdom Viridiplantae; phylum Streptophyta; class Pinopsida; order Pinales; family Pinaceae; genus Larix; species Larix kaempferi. Next base: position 18,885,643 of record BSBM01000289.1, read on the forward strand.
CAATGTGAAAGAAGTGCCCCAGTATTGCAAAATTGACTCAACAACTTACAATAATAGAAGGAGAAAGTTTCCAGTTTAAGAAAGTATGCTTTTGGTTGCTCCAGGTGGCTCAATCTACCAAAATTCGAGTAGCATCTCCTCCTATTTGTTCATAAAATGTAGAAAACCAGCAAGCTAATGTCAGTAGAAGATGCCCAAAAACACTTTAAGAGTGTGTTTGGGTCACCCAAAAAGTACCCCCAAAAAAATCTAATGGAAAAACTAAGTAAAAATGCAAAAAATGAACTAAGTGAGACACGCTGTAAGGTTTGTCTCCTTAGGATCTTTGCACACTCAAAGAGCAGTAAATTTAAAGCTCTTGAATCAGCCAAATAAACCTTTAAACTAATCTAGACATACTACTTGTTCAAGTCTTAAAATATGCAAAAAATAAACCTGTAACAAGAAATATGATTTTACTAGATCTAGATTAAGATTTTTTACTTTGAAAAACTACTTAAGATCTAATAAATAAATCAGATCTACTTGTGATATTGCAAATGAACAGATCTGAGATATGCAAACCGAGGTAAGAAAAGTTTGAAGTTTTTTTTGTTGACGAGAAAGAAGAAGAGAAAAATGCCTTGAACTTGGGCAATGGGGTCCTCAAGAGTGGGGATCAGAGGGACTAGTTCTCCTTGGATCAATACTGAAGACAAATAGATGCAAGCAAGCTCCAAAAAATCTTCAGAATGGCAATCTGTAGTCACAAGAAACAATTCACACAAGAAAGATCAAGAGCAACTGGTGTGGACTAAAATAAAGAGTTAGATACAAGCATTTAAACAAAAATTACTCTGTAACTCTAACCTCTTTACAATAACCCAATAGAAAAGATAATGGATCAGATCACACTATTTCTCCTTACTAAGATAAACATCTCCTTCAAAAGCCAGTTCTTGATCAACAAACAAATGCGAATAAAATTGTAAAGACACAGATTACCTCATGCATAAGCTAGAACATGATCATCCACACAACACAGATCCACACATTGATCTGCCTCCAAAGCCTTTATTCATTAACAAAATTCAAAATATGTACAATAACTTAAGAACAGAGGTTCCACCTTCTCATGAGAAAACAAGGAGAGGGGACATGCTTTTATAGAGCAAGAGGGAGAGGTAGGCGCATTAGAGAGGGAGAGAGGGCGAATTGGTGGAGTAACTCATGGCGTGAATGGGGCTGCCCTTTCCTTCTTCCTAGCTGCCAAAACGCAGCCCTATAGCTGCCACAAATCATGCTGCACTCTCCTTAACTCGTGGGGCCCCACTCTTGGGGAATGCGCCTTCTCTCATGGGGAAATGCGCCCACCTTAAGTGGGGAGTGCTCCCACTAATATAGCTGCCCCAAATTACCTCCAATTCAGCTCCTTTAACTCCTATATCATAGCTGATTTAAATCAGACCTCAAATCCCCAAAAATTTGGAATTAATTTTTTTCCAATTTTTTGATTTGTTTGCATTTTTTCACCCATTTTTCACTTTTTTTGGGTTTTTTGACAAAAGTGAAAGTGGGTTTTTGGGTATGGTGGGTGCTCTAAGCTCGAAAACGAGCACCCCCATGGCAAAAAAGACCTCTAGACCACACTTTACATCATTTTCGATTTTTTTAATTGAACCATTAAAAAATGGCTTAGATTTAAGGAAAAAACTTTTTTCGCCGGAATTAAAAAAACCTAGGGGGACCTAGCACATGTCCATATGACTCAAAATTAATGCCTAGCATGTTCATATACATTGACCCATGGACTTTAATAACCCCTTAAGGTATGTTAACCTCACCAGGCATTCCAACTTTGGAGGAGCAGGAGAAAAACTTAAAAATTATGTTATGCAAAAAATGCAAGACATAATTAATAAGTGAAAAAACTCCTTGGAATACCTGACTTGATAAAAAATTCCTAGGGAACCAAGTCCTTTACAAAAATACCATCCTAGCACATTTGATTACAAACCCCGCAGGGCATGGACATGTGAAGAAAAAATAAAAAAGGGGCCCTTATAAAGGCCTGATGGACATCAAAACACTGAAAATGAACATGTAACATGTTCAACTTTGCCCGCTCACTTGATAATCCAACCAAGTACAACTTAGTTGGTAACAGATAGCATGTTGGGCCAAATTAAAGATATTGTTGAATCGAAAGATTCCATCCTGTATGACCATATTCACAAACATGTGGTCAAAAGGTGGGAAGATCTCAATGTTCCACTGCATGCCTTAGCATATGTATTAACACCAAAATATTATTCTCCATCTTGGTTGGCCAAACCAACACCTGGGGGTGGGGTTAGGAGAAAGCCCCACACAGATCCAGAGGTACAGGTTGGGTACATGGATGCTATAGACAAGCTAGTCCTTGATGAAGAAGAATGTGCCTTACTGCGTAGTGAATTAAGCAAATACCTAAGTGAAATTGGTCCGCTTGGTACTTTGCATGCTAGAAAAGATTGAGATAGGGCGCCTCCTATTGAATGGTGGAACATGTATGGCTCATCATGCCCACTCTTGCATAAATTGGCAACCAAAGTGCTTTCACAGGTGGTTAACAGTTCCTCTGTAGAAAGGTGTTGGAGCACCTATAGCTTCATCCACTCGGTGAAAAGAAATCGATTAAAATCGGGCAGAAAGCTTGGTTTTTTTACATTACAACTTGAGGTTGTTGACTCATTACTGTGAGCGGGCCAAAAATGATAGATCATATGTCACTTGGGACAACAATCCGAAGGAGCATAACTTGGAGGATGGAGCCTTAGCTTTAGAGTGCTTGGAGGAAGAACTTTTGGGCGATGAGGATGACCATGTAGTAGCAGCAGCAACAACAACAACGCTGCCACTGCCATCTCCTACCTTGTTTCCAGATGCACCATCTTTGCCTAGAGGTTCAACTTCACGACCCTCATCTACACCAGGGAGGGGGGGTCATGCAGGACCAAGTCTTGGACGTGGCTCAACATTGGTGGCTACTGGGGATGATAGTCCCCCTCCCATTGTTCATAGACCATGGGAAAATAAATTAGAAATTTCATGTGGCAAGAGGAAACATCCATAAAATCTACTTTTCTTGTCTTTTCTTGTTTACAATGCTTTCAAGTTTCAAGTTTCTGCACTATTGACTCTTTTATATTTATTATGGTATATTTTGTGAACATTATATGGCAATTCAAGTTTGAAGTTTGAAGTTGAACATACCTTTGAAGTTCACTATTTGCAACTTTGCATTATTGAGTCATTGACTGCATAAAAGCATATTTATGATAAGTTATAACTCTTTGGTAATGAATATGATGCTTTGTGAATTGTTTCAACTTTCAAGTTCAACTTTCATTTCATGGTTAGACTCTAGACTATAGTTTGGTTACAAGTACAATTTTAGTGATCACAAAATATTATATATTGAAAATTTGAAGCTGTAAGGTCGATGTTATAGATACTGGTAACTGGACCTATGGTTGACGAATTCACTACTATATGATTGATGATTGATGAATGATGTTATATGGTATTATGGTTTATTTCATGTTTTTATGCTTTCCATAACTAATTCAACATTCTACAAGCATTTGTTAACATATATGCATCAAAATATATAAAAAGTATATATTATATAAAAAACGCTCCCGCAACGCTCCCAAACCGGAATCTTTTGAAAATTTCACTTTTTGCTCTCACTCCCCGCTCCCAAGTAAACCTTGGTTTGAACTACTTGGATTCTACAATAGGAAATTCTTTGGATTGATTTCGATGTTCCGTTATGTTTGTTAGACAATGTCATAGCAAATGAACTGCATGATAATTGATATTCACTCGAGTATGAGAGGTAAATTGCAGAATCGCAGATGTTTGGAAATGAATCAATTTAAGGACAGCATGTATTGACTGTGATACAGGATGCCATTTTGACTTTTGAAACCTCCAAACTATCCCAAACTAATTTTATTGTATGTTTCACTAAGGTTCACAGATGGGGGGATGAATTCTGGGAACAGTTGTCGAACTGCCCAAATTTCAAGGGATGACATGGGGCAGGACATAGAGAACCCCTCTGCCCCCAAAATATAGAAAATATATAGAAAATCTGAAAATATTAAAAGATTAGTAATTATATTATTAATGAATCATGATTAGTCATAAATAAATAAAATGCATCATCCAAGTACACAATTTGAAATAAAATAGGTGAGTCCAATGCTCTTACATTTATCATCATCTCACGTGATATAAGAGTTACATATAATTGTAAATCTCTATGGGTTTAGATACATCACATTGTATATGTGATACACAAGTTAAAACAAAAAAATACTAGGAGCAAGCCTCCAACTAGGCTTAAATAGCCTATGCTCGATATTTTTCTTCCATGCACTATAACATTTCTCCGACATCATCTATGCTAATTCCACCACCAGCGTTATTGTTGGACTTGTCTAGCTGATCAGAGATGCTCAATGGCATCCCAACCAAACCTTGCTGCAAATTTGCATCCCTTGTTGCAAATTTGCATCCCCTCATTATCTATATGTGCAGCCTCCTTTGGATTGACTAATTGTGCCAGTAGTTTCTTAAGATATTTACATGTATCAGATACTAGACACATAAGGTACTGTGCATGGAAACTAGTTTCTCTGCTCTGGTAGAGAAAATGCTATTCCTCATGAAAGAGTGAAAGAAGCTACAAGTGGACTTGCTCTTTTAATATCTCATATCTAATATCTCTTAGAAAATAGTTAGTTGGTTCACTTTCTCCTTCAATGTATTGAAGGGGGCATTGAGTTTTGCAAATGAATGAAATTGTCATTGATGTATCTTGCCTTTGCAACATCAGCTCGGAGCCCTTCTTAACCTCTCAATCATAAATACTCTCCTTAGCCTGTTCATATATTATTAGAATTAAGTGGACAAGCTGACATCAGAAAAAATAACCAGTGGTTTGAATAGGGTAGTTGGTTAGTTTTCCTTTCATACATTTTATCTAGATGCTAAGACATGATCTCAGAGATGTATTGATGTGGTAATAATAATTTGTAATTAAAGGTTATATTGAAACTCTTGAAATTGACGAATGTTCCCCCCCACCCCTCCTTTTTAATGTTTTTTTGTGCTTTTAATTATGTAGGAATTAAATCTTCATACTTGCAACTGTGTTTTCTTTCTGCCTTTAGAAAACACTATGATTACTGTTATACTTCTTTAATGCAGTGTGAATATAAACGCTGGACCTCTGGAGGACAGATTGATGACAACTGGATTGCATACAGTAGCAGATATCTTTTGCAATGGTTGTGGGCAGATTGTCGGCTGGAAATATGTAAGACTATGCTGTACTGCTTGGGTTTGCTGTGGCATCTTTATTACATTTTTCCTGAGATTTATCATTTTGTAAAAAGACAACCAGGTTCAGTCCTCTGCATTAATTATGACATTTTAACTTTACTTTTGCTGTGTTTGCAGGAGGTTGCCCATGAAAAGAGTCAAAAGTACAAGGAAGGCAAATTTATCTTAGAGCGGTACAGTAAATCATGTTAATCATCAAATGATTGGATGTTTTCATGGAAATCAAGTTTCTTTGCTAGAATAACAGGATTATGTAGCCTATTCAATTCAATCTTTTCACTAGCTGGTTTTTTTTGACAGGGCAAGGATGATAGATGGAGATGGCGCTAACTTCCCCATTGACACTAATATAGTTGGCAGTGACACAGATGATGTTTGATGAGAGACAATGGCTCTATTTGTGTGACTTCTATCTTCAGTATGTGGCTGAAGTATTTTTTAGGTATAAATAATGCGAAATTGAACCTTGGAGATGCGATCTATGCATCTCCATCAGATATGCTCGGTGAATCTTTATTCATGTTGCTATTAATGTGTTAATCTGAAACTGCCACGGTTTATTATTAAATAAGACTTTGAATATAAAAAATCTACTATTCGAACATTTACATTTAGTCTGCTCTATATATTGCTTTAGATAGTTTTGGGTTGGATGTGATGATATCTGTTTATTTTTGCTCATGGTTTGAGAAAGTATATGAACTTTTAGATGGAGTTGGTTAGCTGTTCTATGCATCTCCATAAGATATGCTCGGTGAATCATTATTCATGATTCTATTAATGTGTTAATCTGAAACTGCCACGGTTTATTATTAAATAAGACTATTGAATATAAAAAATCTACTATACGAACATTTACACTTAGTCTGCTCTATATATTGCTTTAGATAGTTTTGGGTTGGATGTGATATCTGTTTATTTTTGCTCATGGATTGAGAAAGTATATGAAATACCCATGGAGTTGGTTAACTGTTCTTAAGCATTCATTTAGGAAAGAGAATGAGTTGATGTGGTTGACACAGTGGGAGGATGCTTGGTTGGCATGCATATCAATGTTTTAAATACCCATGCTTGTGAGTATGGATGTTAATTATTATAGCGTGTTGTGTTAGGTGAAGAAACACATCCAATAGGGGTCTTTATACCCATGCCCAGTGGCATTTCATGTATTATGGAACAAGCATTGGGAGATGATTTGGCGCTCTAATTGGCATCTTGTATATATTGTCATTCCTTGAGCTTAATGGGTAATTTGCGGTTATCCTGATGACCCACGATGAAATCTGTGTTCATTTTGTTCCTCCTACTTTGTCATTAGCATTGTGTTCTAGGGCATATATTGTAGAGCTCTTCGCAAGTAAACATTTCTACTGTTGAAATATTTTTTGCACATTGTTAAGCTCTCCTTTGTAGCTAACAATGGGTATCAAAGCTTTGCTGGCATCAAGAGGATGCCTTTGCTATTATGTGGAGGAAACTCAAGGCATTGGATCATTATTCCGGAGGAGAGGTAGTGTTTGGAAGCCATTGTGTTCACTGTGTATGCATGTGGAACTTGCACAATTGGTGGCAAATGGGCAGCTGTCCATGATCAAGGAGCTTCAGTTGTAGTTCCCTTAGCATAAGTGGGAGGTTGTGAGGATTTATGTAGTAGAGAATGGATTCTAACAAGTCAAGGAACAAGAAATTCACCGAGGAGAACTTCAGCCTTTGGAATTTGAAAATGGAATATTTGCTCATTGAGAGAGTGCTAGAGAATGCCGTCTTGAAGGACAATAACCTTGATACTATGAAGTAGGGGGATTGGGACAAGATGAATGGGAAGACCATTGCCTTGATTGGCAATAACTTGTCGAATTCAGTGTTGATGAATGTGTTAGGGGCCTGTCTTTGAAAATTCAAGTCCAATTTTGCATTTTTAGAGACATTTTTTCAGTAGCATTGCACTAGGACGTGCATTTTGCTAAGCTTGGGTTTATCTTTTCTTTCACATGATTGGAATATGCTCATGTCTTTTGAGTCATGTTTAATGGTTGAGTTCACATATTTGCAGGCAATGTTGCATGTGTGGCAATGATCCACCTTTTGGGGCGCCTTCAATAATATTTTGATTATATTCTTCCATAATTTGATGTAAGGCTCAAAATCATATAACTACTTTAACAAAGGTTCAAGTCGTAAAACTACTTTAACAAGGACACATCAACATGTAGATCTCTAAACAACATTATAGATGCATTGAAAATTATTGCATAATTGAGTATTAAGGGCATTATACACATACTTGTAACATTTGAAAATACCCCTACTCACAATATTTGTGAAAATGAAATTGTTGAGGTCCTGCCGCTCACTCTTGTCAATCACAACCAATCGAGCAACATTTGGAGAACGACTCTCTTCTCAACCAACCCCTCATTCAATGCTACCCATTGAGCCTTTTAAACCAATGCCAAATATCATTCATATTCCTTTAGGAGCTCAAGCTCCAAGAACTTCTTAGGACCAAGATTTGCTTAAAGCAAAAGATGTTTTTACCATCTTTTCAACATCCATTATATAACTTATTTTGAAATCCTATTTTTGTAAAAATTCTGTAACATACATGTTTTAAGTGAGCCTTTTTTCTTTAATATTTTATTTAAATTATTATTTTTTGTCCAGTTTTAGAATTCTCTCTTACTTTATTATAATTATAATTATAATATAATATAATATTATTTATTATTATATTTTTTTGAGGAATAACTTTATGGAAAACCTTTGATTACTTCCTCGTGATTCATGGATTATAAACGAGGTAAATCATTGACCCTAATTACATAGCCTAACCTCGAGGAGATCAAGATGGTTGAACCTGTGACCTTTCCAACTTTGGGGAAGAGATCAAACGTCTAGCTCATGCCCACTTGTTAACCCTCATGGCTTATTTATTATTATTATTATTTATTTATTTTCTTATTATTATATATTATTATAATTATTTATTTATTTATCTATTCACTTAATTAATTTATTTTCATATATATATATATATATCAATCATATGGGGCATTTCATACCCCTTCGCTCCAAGGAAATGTGTTCCGAAGTAAACTTTAATTATGTTATCTGTAAATTTTACTTCTCTACTCTCTTCTCTACTCTTCCTCAGCCACTCTTTACTAAGCTATAGTATAAGGGCCACCCCAAGTGACTACACCAGGGGAAACATGAGTACAACTCTATTCCTCTTCTCAACTTTCGGAGCAGGGCTTAAGCCTCTTTGGCCTATATGGGGCCTTATGCCCTAACATCATTTGCCCAAGCAAGGATCTAGTTTGGTACAATAAATTGTGTACATCCTAGGCATCTTGGAATGATGGTTCATCTTCCTCCACGACTTTAACCAAGCACTCAACTCTCGACATTGAAGTCTATTCCCACAATGCCATTGGTGACAACTTCGACCATTCTTTCAGACTTCGACATCTCAACTCCAATATCAAGCACTTTGGCCTTCTCAAGATGGTTCTATGTCGCATCAAGAATTTTACAAGGCAAAAGGAACCACTGGCAAGGTTTTTTTATTGAGTCTCTAGCCCATAAGGTGTTGTAGATATTCTTCTTCATAAGCATGGGCTCCCAAAAGTTTATTGAATAAATAAACCCTCGAGGCCGATTGGTGGATTTCCTATCAATCACCGCTTCACAACACACAACCAATGCATTAGTTATTAAATTATAAAATGATCATCTCATAAAAAGAATCTACATGCTATCTGACGCATGTCAACATGAGAACATAATATTATTATCATTATAACATCTTAAATAGTAAGGCATCACATGCTCATGCATGTCATCATAAAAACATGTTATCATAAAAGAGCCACATGCAATTACAATAGGTCATTACATCATAATATATCATCATAAGGAACATGCCATCAAAGACGTTACATCAACATGTAACCACATGTTAACTTAACATCGTATGTAATTACCCTAGGTATTCTGTAGACAACATAACATGATAATTATTTCAACACATAGAAAATGCATAATTACGCCGTAGGCGTTCAAACGACGAAAGACTATCCTTGTCCCTGTAACAGATTCCTCACTCATTGAACCAATGGAATGCTGCCACGTATAACCGTAACCGCAACATGTATTTTTACCTCCGTGCCAAAGTCACGTCATTTTCTTGTCATCCTCTGCATTTCAAGTGTCTCTCGTCCATCAGTTTGGCGGAATTTATGCCTTATCTTGTCTATTCTATGTGATCTCCTGCAAGATTTTGTCAGAGCATGTCCCTCATTCTATCACGGTTAACGTACAACATATTATTACAGATCTGGCAGCTGTGCGATTTCTGGTACAGCTGGTGTGATCAGTACAACTATACTAGCAAGAAAGTGGTGCTATTTGCAGGAAAGCAATGATACTTGGGAAAAATGGGGTGTTACTTGGATAAAATGGCATTCAAACCTAGCCCATCAATCTGGTTTTGATGTTACTAATAGGATCATTAATAAACTACCCGAGTGATAGCCGGCCGACCAAATATTCATATGAAGTTGTTTCAATAGAAACAAATACTGCTTTTTTGCCTCTGAGACTTCCTTTGATATCTGATAAATGAGATGAATTCAGTTTGACGGTTTCACGAATGAGAGAAGAGAACATGGTTTCCCTTATTCAAATGTTGGTTTTGAAACTCTATGGAGACAAGTAATGAAACCCTCCGGTCCTAGCCGGGGGATCGAAACAACACTTGGTGTTGATGCCAGAGGTGTTATGCCAGACATGTTTATTATAAGCTATGCCGACAATGTAAACAACGAGAAGCTTTCTCGGACCTCTTATGAATGAGACCAAACTCGACCTCTTACATAACCTTCTTCGTTGATCCTATGTCGGATTTGTGCTTAGACGGAGACCCCGAGACCACGACTACGAGCATAGAAAACCACAACAACCAGACTACTAGGTATGTTTCTCTTCCAGGGATGTAGCATAATATAATATGGTGTTTGGGGCTGCGTAGCTTTGGGCCCACTCTTTGATCAGATTAAAAGCTGTTGTTTTTTAGTTTAATGAAATAAGCTTCCGACACGTTTACATGGAGCACAATACAAGGGCAGATGAGTTATCCAGGGCTGTAGTCAATGGATTGGTTGGAGAGTTTATGCTGGAGAAACATAAGGTGGATGGGGGGAATTTATTTTTTATCTTATTAAAGTTGCAGTGGTTTGGATTGCCCTCGGGATTATGGTTGCACAGGATGGACCTCGGAATTTTGGTTGGACAAGACAATGAGTAAAGAAACTGCTTACCTGAATTAGGAAAAGAAGGGTTTACTCAAAGTGCCACATATGGTTAAACATTTTGCAGATAGCTGTTGAAAGGGTAAGCTGCCCTTGGATAATACCTCGACCAGTAGAATGGGACCTCAATTAGATGAGTGATACCTCAATTATCCTAGTACAGAGGAAGGATTAGGGAATATTCTCATAGAGGATGAAGGACTAAGGGCTACTCCTTATAATTCCTGTAAGCATAGTGCGAAATAGGGTTAAAGAGGTTTAGTCCGCCACAAATATTGCAGTGCATTTTTGGAACCCCACATACTTTACCAGGCTAAAACTTGGATAAGCTGGACTAGGGGAATAACTAGGGAAGACACAAAGTCTCACCCCAAGTGCGAGGCCACCCAAGAACTCCCTCTCATCCTTCATGCCGATTTGAAGTTCAGTTCTGTAGAGATTATGATCTATGACGAGACTAAGGAGGTCGGTGCAGAGTATACTTTCCACTTGATTGCTTTTTTATTCTTTATTTTTTTGGTCTTCTATCTTTAATACGCAGCCGTTAACATTCTATCTTTAATAAGCAATTTAGCCCATGTGACAATTTCTGCTGTATCTTTTGTAATTTTTCATCTTTTATATGGAGAAAAATATTTATCAAGCAGTGCTTTTTGAAATATTCTTGTATTTTCGGTTAAAATTGTTACGGATTATTTGAAAGCTTAGCCGAAGAACTTACATTTTGGTGTTTGTGCGCTGCGAGCACTCACTTTCATTCAATTGTCAAACCCCTGCCTACACGGCAGTAGAAACTTTCTTTGCACTCCGCAATTGTATTCCCAAATTATGCAGAACGTCGTGGATTCTTAAATAGATCACACTCCCATCGAAGTCTCTCATGGTCGGTTCGATCAAACAACGCGGTTAAAATTGTTACGGATTCTTTGAAAGCTTAGCTGAAAAACTTACATTTTGGTGTTTGTGCGCCACAAGCACTCACTTCATTCAACAGTCAAACCCCTGCCTACAGGACAGTAGAAACTTTCTTCGCACTCCGCAATTTGTATTCCCAAATTATGCAGAACGTCGTGGATTCTTAAATAGATCATGCTCCCATCGAAGTATCTCATGGTCGGTTCGATCAAACAACGATCCGCTAATAGGTCCACGTAAATCTTTCCAATTTCAAATGGTGTTGCCTCATAACCTTCATGCAGCTGAAGAAGCTCTTCTCCTGTCCATAAATGAATCGCATGAAATTCCGCGTGAACAATTTGGTCTTCTAAAAAGGCTGTAGATGCGGTCAGAAAGCACAATTGCAGATTAACATTGTTGTTACCTAGTGCATCATAACTCAACCTTAGACATTTATACAGTTGGGATGACTCGGCAGGCTCATGGCTGTCATCGATTGGAAACCTCTCGACTGCCATTTCCCATTCTTGTGGTTGAGTTATGCCTGCCATTTCCCTCCCGGTCACTTTGATTGCAAGTGGAAGCCCTCCACAGTTGGCACACACAGCCTTTGCAGTTTCCTCATCTATGTTTTTTGGAATATTTCCATTGTTATATTGAAAAGCATGGTTAGCAAACATGTGCCAACTGTCCTCTTCTACCAAATCCCCCATTCTTATTATTGATGTTTCTGCAACTCCCATTTCTGATAGGACTCTGAAATCCCTCGAACTCGCAATAACTGTAATGTCCCTTTTTAAATATTTTATAAAAATGCCCAATTTTTCACTTTTTCCCCAATTTCGACCTTTGACTAGTTTTGATGCCTGGGTCCCAAATTTGGAGATCCCTAGTCAAGCTCATTGCATCTTTTGATGTAGTTGGCTTGTGGGCTTTGACCAAACCTTTTAAGGGTTCAGCCAAATCTTCAGTGGCAATACCAACCTTCCCATAGATACATTAGCCACCTTGACTGATAATTTTTGAAAGTCCAACATATACTCAGTAGGGGTCCTAGTTTGCTTTAATTGAGCTAGTTCCTTGAAAGGAAATTTTGAATCTTTGTGTTCAAATCTCTCTAGTACCCTGTCAACAAATTCTCCATATGTGTTAACCTGATCATGACCCAAAGTTTTTAGGCCATGAAACCACCATTCATTGGCATCTCCTTCCAAGTGCAAAATGGCCATCTCCTTCCAGCTGAAAATAGACATTTAATTTTTGCACCCAAGTGTTATCAGAATTTTGAGAGGAACCATCAAAAGTAGGAAGTGAAATTTTACCAATAGCACAATTTAATTCTTTTTTTTGGAATAGAGCCCTATTGTCCTCCTCCTTTTTTAGTTTTTGTGCAGCATCAAGGTATGTCCCAAATGGTAGACTTCTCTTACACTCTTCACTCAAATCATTCCATTCATTTGCTATTGTCTTAAGATCCAGTTGAATGTTAGGCTCTTCTTTGGGTATAAGAAATTTAGGTGCAGTAGGCCTTGGTATATTTTCAAAATCATTTGGTCTATTGTGGGGTTCGGTGCTTGAGAAAATGTTCTCACCCATTATCCTCTTTTCTTCTGAGTGTGAACTACTGCTCTTCCCCATTACCCCTTTGCTTCCAAATTGGCTAGCCACTAATTCGAATCCTTTCATAATTTGATGGGACATGTTCTTGGTTATGTCATCAAAGAGATTTTTCATGATCTTAATATATTTTCCTCCCTATCAGTATAGGGTCCCTTCCCCTCGTGAGTCATAGTTTCAACAAGATCCTCTTCTTCTTCTACTACCTCTTCTTCAACAAAAACCTCTTCAACTACTGGTTCAAAGGGTGGTGGTCTATTCTTTTGATCATCAGGTGCCAAGATTATGCTTTGATACCACTTGTAATGTCCATTTTTAATTTTTTTTATAAAAATGCCCAATTTTTCACTTTTTCCCCAATTTCGACCTTTGACTAGTTTTGATGCCTAGGTCCCAAATTTGCCCCAAATGATCCCAAATATTTTGAGAAGGTATGTGACTGATATTAGGACTTGAATATGATGTTCAGGGATGATATATGGCCACCAAAAGACTTTTTCAAACTCTCTTAAGATTTTGGACCAAGTATGTAATTTTACTAGCAATTTGGGGTTCAAATCCTCCTGGGGTAAGTACTGAAAATGGCTTCTCAAATGCCTCCAAACCCACTCGGATTTATGAACAGAGGTAGGGGATGTCTCAAGGATGTTATTAAGGTCCCAAATGCACCATTAATTAGTTATTAAGTCTGTTCCAACCCTCTCCCAAACAACAACAAAAACCACTAATTCGACCCTTGGGGAAATGGCACCAAATCTTCTCCAAATGCAAATAAACTGAGTATAATGACTTCAAATGCTCAAGAGCATGAAACTTGTAATACACATCAATGGAAGTCCATTCATCACAAATATATCAGAGAAACATTCTTTTATTTGAAATCATTAGCATTATAATGGCATACATCAATGCAGTGGGGAAATGGTCATTGTTTGCTCATTAATCATCATTTTTACATACAACCACTTGGTATTTCGACCTGATACTTTCTGAAGATGAAAAAAAGAGTATATAAATCTTATTACAATCAGAAATACATCATGAGAAGCTCTCCCAAGAAGTACAAGAGCTCACCCAAAGCGCAATCCTTCAAGGAGCATGAATATGCCTTCAAAACTGGAAATGGTTGAGAGATGGCGTTGCACTAAACAAAAACACGCGCTGCCCTATAGCTGATACCTGCAAATACAAACTCCATTAAATCTCCACGAAAGACCTGAGTGGCCTCTCCAAACACCAACTTGGATGGGAATCTTTCACCCTTGAAATTGGCTAAGGCAAGAAACTAGTCATCCACTAGCTCTCTCTTCACAAATGCAATTTTTATCAAATGATCAAAAGCCCTTCTATTGGTTTATCCCTATATTTTATAAACATCCTTAGCCTTATAAGGTTCCCAATCCATCCATAAAATCAATCCAATTCGAATTAGGGTAATGGATCAAGATTTGCCACGTGTCCTACTTTTCCGAGCCTTCCACCTTCCACCAATTCGAGTAGGAGTCTCTTTGGATTCTCCAACTCCCATGAGCGCCCTCTTGGAGCCTATTTTTGGGGCTGACATTTCATAATGGTCAGATGTCAAAGGTCAGATCTGAAATTTGTCATAGATGTCATAGATGCTCCATCATTGTTGTCATAGGAGCTAGGGAATCTAGCCCAAGTGTCCACAAACTCCTAGTTTGACTCTTCCTTTTCCATGGAGGTTACCATTCCATCCAAATTGGACCTATGATTCTAAATTCCATGTGTATGAGCCTACCGACTCATCCAAGGATGTTCACCTTCTCATGAATTCGAATTGGCAAGGGAAAGATGCCATGTGTCCTTGAAAAATCAAGCTAGTGTGGGTCCCACATCCTCCATATGTCTTCAAAACCACTTGCCACCTAGAATTTCTCTTGAATTTATTTATTCAACCTATTTATTAAATACTTGAACCCTTCTAATATCTAAACATAATTGATTAGATTCCTTATTGCAATTCCAAATGTGCCCATCCAACCTAGGAAACTAGTAGGATTGATAAGATTGTCTTACTATGCAATTATTTGAATGGGGACATTACAATAACCATGGAATTGGAGCGTTGGATTAACAACAACAAACCCAATTCCTACATCAATTTGGATCCATCTCTCCGTAGATCATCTAAAAACAAGGCAAACCTATGTGTCTGCCTGATTCAACCACAAGTTTGTATATTCGTCGCCCATATTTCTATCAAAACCTATCTTTGTTAGCATAGCCATGTAAATATTAAAAGTGGAAGGTAAGTAGATTATAGCCAGGTAAGTGGAAGGTAAATAGATTATTGTCAATATAGCATAGCCGTTTACCATAGCCCGAGAATTCAATTTTATGAAAGTAAAATGGAAAATTATATTGATGTTGATAGTTTAATTGGATTCTAAAAGGCTTAAGAAATGTACAGTGAAGTGTATAATGTTATTATCTTATGGTTAATAAAAGTTCATTTATCATAAATTCATTTTTACTAATAATTTTAGTACAATAAATTAATACAAATAAAATAGTAAAACTACTGTGATCGCATTTATCTCAAAATATTTCAATAAAATGAATTTGATAAGATTTGATGAAATATGTTTGTCTACTTTTTTTTTTTAACAGTAACAGGGAAATATGGTGTATTTATAAAAGCTGTGTACAACTATTCATTACAAGCATTCAAAAGGATTTTTAACAGAGGAGGAAATGTCTAAAAATATTGTAACTATGATTTCTAACAGCATGGCTTTACAAGCTCTGAACTTTGTCTTTCTAAAACTGTTCAAAATGGAGCTGGGATAAACCCTGATAAACTGTCTGTTGAGTATAATGCAGAAATACATTGGCAAAATAGATACAAAATTTTGAAACCTGAGCTAAGCTAGAAATTATCCATAATTCTTGAACTGAGCAGAAGCTGCGTCCACCATTTCTTGATTGATCTCCTGATTGACCGTGGGGGTTTCCTGCACATAACTTCCCTGAGTTTTCCTTGTAAGAATTGCCATGTCTTCCTGCAGCATGTCCACTTTGCCCATCAGCTCGAACAAATTCTTCTCCAAGTCATCTATCCTCCAATCCTGGCAAGAAAGCTTGGAGACCGTGTGATTAAGATCCATGGCCATCTCCTCATTTTGCTTCACGCTGGTACAGACTGCGTCGTAAGTGCTGTGAGCCGAGAGTTTAATGTCAACCACAGTGCGGCTCAGGGCGGCTATGGCCGCCATAACACTTTGCATTGTTCCAATGTTAAACGATGGCAGCAGAAGAGGACGGGAAGGAGGGGAGTCTAATTCGCAGAGGGAGAGCCGACTCAAAGCATAGGAGAAATGAGGAGGGCGAGCCATCGTGGTGAAAGAAGGGAAAGGAGCGGAGGGAGGAGTTATTAATGGCTCGTGGGAGCTGACAGCACAACAGGGAGCCATGTGACAAGTGCGAGTATGGCCGGGGAGGCGTGTGGCAGAAGCAACGGAGGGAGGGGAAGGCATATAACCAAAGTTTGAATGAGGGATGAGGAGGACCCTCGAGAAACCAAAGGACCCTACCTTATGTTTTGCCATGAAATAATTGACCCTTGACATTTAACTTAGGGTATGAAATGAAACCCCATGGAACCATTGAGGTCCTTGACGTGCCCGATTTCTAACAAGATTCCTTTATTAGCCGCTAAGTCCGCAAGCCTGTTGTTCTCTCGGCGAATGTGAAAAAAAGAGGCCTTTGGGAGATGAACATTGGCTTTAATTCGTTGCATGTATCTGTGGGCTTTTGAACCTTGAGAAGCAGAACCCCTTCTCATAATTTGAATAACGTGTCTGGAGTCTCCATAAATTCTGAGGTTGTCAATGCTGAAGGAGGAGGCCAAATCTAAAGAGAAAATGAGAGCTAGCCATTCTGCCTCATTATTTGTCTTGCTACCTAGACCCCAAGAGAAGGCTGCGACTTTATTTCCTCCGGGATCAAAGAGTATCCCACCCGCACCTGCGACCCCAGGATTCCCTTTGGAAGCCCCGTCGAAGAAAATGCTGTGACTTTTTTGCTCCTTGCACCACTTGGAGAAAGAGTCTGGATCTTTCCTGATTTCCCAGTCAGAGTAGGAATGAACCTTTTTGGACTGAAGGGAGCTGGCCTTCACGAAGACACTACTGCATTGGAATTCAGACAGAGAGAGAGGTTCCTGAGCTGGGATGATGACTCTTTTTGAGGATAGAGACTCGGATATCATTGTAATGGCTTTGTTGGCAGCTCTGTAGCTGTTAGCATTCCTTCCCTCGAAGATACTTTTATTTCGATTTAACCAGATCTGCCAGCAAATGTTCATTGGAACTAGATTCCAAATTCTCGACATTGTCTTCTTGGATCTGCCAGGAAATGTGCGACCCCAGTGGTCAGTAAGTTCTTCAAGAGTTTTAGGAAGAATGGATGGTCTCCATTGATTCCCCAAAACTTGAGCCCATACTTGCTTAGCAAAGGAACAATCCAAGAAAATGTGGTGGGAATTTTCCTCGGCATGTTTACATAAAGTGCACCTTGAGGGACTTGCTATTCCCCTAGCTCTGAGGTTTTCCGCTGTTAACAATTTGTTGTGAGCCAGTAGCCAGAAGAATACAATTATTTTGGGGATGCCATCCGGGTTCCAAACTTTCCCCCATCTATTGTGGGCCGGAGAATTGGAGAGGGTGAGTTTTTCATAGCCGGCCTTGACTGTATATGTGCCTGCTTTCCCCCATCCCCGAAGATCTTTTTCTTTTATGTTAACCGGGGCTTTCCCATGCAGGAATTTGAGGAAGATTTTATAATCGCTTTTGAGATTAGCAGGGGGACTCATCTGCTTCCAGCTCTTCCATTCTCTAGTGTCCTTCCATATCACGAAATATTTTAGCTTTGTGATGCCCATATTTTGCAGCCAATCTCGAATAGAGTCTAGACATCGCATTTTACCAAGCGGCTTGTCTCCATTTATGTTGTCGGTCCAAAGATTTATTCTTTTCCCATTACCAGGGATCCAATAGAGATTTTCAGTAATTAAAGCCGTTGATGAGGAGATGAGTCCCCATATTGCTGTTCCTTTTTTGATATTTGGTTTGTCGAGGCATCTTAATCTTGAGCTTCTTGAATATTTTCTCCTTATTACTTCCTTCCACCATTCTTTCTTTCCGGAAACAATCCTCCATGCTAACTTGGCACCCAAAGCTTTGCTTACTAGGGCAGGCTCACGAATTCCAAGCCCTCCTCTCTTTTTCTTTTCTTTGACCGTCTTCCAGTTTACCAAGTGGAATTTTTTATTTTGAGTCTTTCCCCCTTGCCACAGGAACTTTCTTATCTCTGCGCTAAAGGCATTTTGGATAGAGACGGGGGCCAACATAATGGCTGCTGTGAATACAGGCAGCAAGCAAAGGACAGATTTTATCAAAGTGACTTTCCCAGCTAAATTCAACCAGCGAGTTCCCCACGAATTTATTTTAGTTTTAAATTTATCAAGGATAGGAGTCCATATGGAGGAGGTAGGATTTTTAAGAGAGATGGGAGTGCCAAGATATTTAAAGGAAGACCAGTCAAGGCAGGGTTTAAAATCTAAAATGGCTGAAATGAGTCTAACAGTGGCAGGCTGACAATTCCAGGTGTATATATTGCACTTGTTTTCATTGGTTTTTCCCCCGGAGGTCTTAAGGAAAAGGTCAAGAGTGGTTTTAAATCTAACAACAATTTGGGGGGAAGCACTGCCAAGGAGAATGGTATCGTCAGCAAACTGAGCATGATTTATAGCTGGGACATTTCGGGCATAGGCAATACCTGGGAGAGAGGTTGAAGCTAAGAGGGAGTTAAGTTTTCTACTTAGGGAGTCGGCCATTATGAAAAAAAGGAAGGGAGAAAGGGGGCAGCCTTGCCTCAATCCCCGAGAGAGGCGGAAAAAAGAGGAGGGTCTGCCATTTAGGAGAGGGGAGATCCACGGAGCCCCTATGCAAGCTTTCACCCAGCTAACAAACTTTCCATCAAAGCTAAATTTTCTCAAAACAGCATAGATAAAGACGTGTCTTACTCTGTCAAAGGCATTGGCCATGTCTAGTTTAATAGCCATACCTGCATCCTTGTTCTGCTTGCTTGAGTGAATAGCCTCTTGCACTAATAAAATGTTATCATATATTTGCCTGCCTGGGACGAAGCCACCCTGATTAGGAGAGATTATGTTAGGAAGCAGTTTCTTGATTCTGTTTGCTATGACTTTAGTAAGAATTTTATAGGAAGAATTGCAGAGCGAGATGGGTCTGAATCTTCCTATAGAAGTGGCCTTTTTCTCCTTCGGGATTAGAGCTATGAAGGAGGTATTGGTGCCTCCTCCTATCTTCTCTCGATTCCTGGTCCAATTTATCATTCTGAGAATATCTCTTTTTAGCAAATGCCAACACTTTCTGTAAAAGTGTATGGAGAATCCGTCTGGGCCTAGAGATTTTTCCGGGTGTAGAGACCAAACAGCTTTCCTGACTTCTTCTTCAGTTACCTGTTCTGTGAGCATGTTGTTATCATCGGCTGTGATGAGGTTGGGAATGTCTTGACACATAATATCCAGGTCTGTAGCTGACGGTTCCTCTTCCTCTTTGTAGAGAGACTCGAAATGGTTTTTGACTTCATCCTTGATGATTGTGGGGTCTTCTATTTTCATTCCATCTTCTTTGATTAGGCAGAGAATGTTGTTTTTCCTGTACCTTTCCTTACACTGAGCATGGTAGAACTTAGTATTCCTATCTCCAGATTTGAGCCACAAGCATCTTGATTGAAGTCTCCATTCCTCTTCGTCTCTTCTAGCTGCCTGCCGAATTTGAGCTTCCAAGTCATTTTCTTTCCTCAATGTGGCTTCAGATATCTGATCAATTTCCATTTGATCTTGCAGAATTTTCAGTTCCCCTTGCAGAGTGATGACTTCTTCTCCAGGTCTCTTCATGTTTTGCTTTGCCCATCTTTTTAGCATTGTCTTAGTGTTTTTAAGTTTGGTCTCCCAAATATACCCTGGGGAGCCTGGAATAAACTGTTTCCAAATTGCTTTGACTTCTTCATAGCAGTCTTCATACTCCAGCCACGCTGGATTGTATCTAAAGGGAAGGGGGCCGAGGTTTCCAGGGAGTGAGAAAAAAAGAGCAATAGGGCGGTGATCAGAAGCAGCAAAAGCCAAGATTTTGGAGTCAGGCAAGAGGGGTTTGCTTAGTAATGATGAGTTGAGAAGAAATCTATCAAGCCTGGCAGCAATATGTCCTGGTCCAATTCTTTTGTTATTCCAAGTGTAAGTTCCTTGCAGGGGTTTTATATCCACTAGATTCCAGGATGCCTGGAGGTCTTCCAGTCTCTCTCCAAACTGGTCTCTGACCTTCGAACCTCCTCTGCGTTCATTTGCACTTATTGTGGCATTGAAATCTCCAGCAACTATGCAGGGAAAAGGGTTTCTACCAAGTTGTAGATCTATTAGATCTTTCCAAAAATTTTCTTTGAGTCCATGGAGCATTGGCCCATACACATTTCCTATCCAATATTTTTCATTATTTGACAGATCTTCTAATTCCGTAAAGAGCCAATTTCTATTATTAAATGAAGAGTTACACTTGAACTTACCTTTGTCCCACCAGGTGATGAGCCCTCCCGAGGCTCCTATGGAGTTGACTGCTATTCCTTCTCCTTTGGGCCAGATTTGAGTTAAGATTTTGAGACAGTTTGCTTCCTGCATTTTAGTCTCCTGGAGCATGAGTATTGAGGGGGTTTCCAACTTTTTGATTCTTTTGATTGCTTCCGTCTTTTGCTTACCTCCTAAACCTCTGCAATTCCAGGAGACTATCTTCATTATTTTTTAGAGTGGTTGGACACTACTCTTTCCTTCTTTTCCTCTGCTGTTCCTTGATTTTGCTTTGTGCTGGATAGAATTCTTACATGCTGGTCAAGACTGGTTTGCTTACCCGCCGCTTTGTCTCGAGCCGTTTCTTGTTCTCTTACGACCTTGTTAAGCTTCCTGCCTTTTTTTGTCTGAGGTTCCATTTCTTCTTCCTTACTTTCTGAGGTTTCTTCTTGAAATAATTTGGCTTTTTCTCTTGTGACTGAGCCACCTAAAGCTTTGGGTACCTCACTTTCAGGCTCCTCTTGTTGTGTTGAGGATATTATCCGGATTTCTCCTTCCTCTAGTTGCTGGTTAGCGGTCTCCTGCCTTTCTTCTTCTCTAGCTTTTTCTATCGCTACCTCTTGTACATGGTCTAGAACTTGAGCCTGCTCTTCCTCAACCACTTCAGATGATAGAAGCTGAAATTTATTGGCTTCTCTAGTTGTATTCTGCGGCTTGCTGGTCGTTTCCTTCCTTTTTGGTGTTGCTTGAGGAGGAAGGGTATTAGGAGGCTTCCCTCCCTTTTTTCTTACCTCATTCCAGTCTCCCTCTTGGGTTTCTTCCACTTCCTGTGACTTCCTTTTAGGGCAGAGTTTAGCAAAATGCCCATATTCGTGACATACTTTGCACTTAAAAGGAATCTGTTCATAGTCCACAGTTTGTAGGTGATTCCAACCGTCCATTGACAGGCTTATAGATTTTGGGAGCCCTTTCTCAAGATCCACTTCTACACATATTCGGGCACAGGAGAACATAGGGGGTTTTGGTTCAGATTTATCTATATATTTCCCCAGTGAGTTGCCAATAGCTTTCAAATCTTCATCGTTCCAGCAATGCAATGGGAGATGCGACAACTTGACCCATACTGGAACTGCTGAGGGGATGTCCTTTTCTGGGTCAAATGAAAGATCCCACTTGTTAATATACATTCCTCTTGGCCCCATAAAATAGGGTCCATTTATGAATATTAGATCTTTGTCCTCTTTTTTTTCAAAATAGAAGACAAAGAAACCCTTGTCGCAAAAGATCTGCTGAACTTCTCCTTGAATGAGAGGACGCCAATTTTTGCTAAGCCAGATCTCGATAGATCTCGGAGAGGGCCACAACCCAGTGAAGTGTCCAACCAAACCTTTTTCTGAGAGGGCGAGGGCTTTGCATTTGGATGCCGTGGAACCCAGTTTGACCTCTGGGATGGCAGACTTTTTAACAAACCTTGAGTCCACAGGCCCGGCCTGCTTTGAGGTCGAGGGTTGAGCCGCTACCAGCGAACGGAAGAGAGCATCGAGAGGCGCTCGGCCCGGATCGGGGGGCGGATCCATGAGGGACGGCCGGCCCAAACCCTATACCAAAGCACTTCAGAATATTTCCTCTATCACGATTTTTCAGAGCTCCACAATCTCTCGCTCAGCCCCAATATCTAGTAATGTTGAATGACAAATATGTTTGTCTACTTACTAATTAGTTTAAAACTAAACATAATGGCCTGCATAGTAAAACTGGGATCTGCGTTTTGATAAAGTACATATGAAATGACATTAGTAAACAGCTAATGCCCATATACAAATCGCATATGCACTTTGTAAACATAACTTGATTTAAGGCTTTAAGCTTTTCATACAAACGAGGAAGCAAAACATAAGCTGCCTTTATTTATTGCATGATGTAAACAATACAACATAAGAAAATTTAGAAAATTTCATATGATCTATGATCAATATCTTGATGAAGATATAATTTTTTCCGCAATAAGGCAGTTCATAGATTACTACAGATATAAAGAAGATACTGGTATGTTCCAGAAGTCTTCAGCACTTGAAACGACATCTATCCTGCAAAAAACATGTACTTAATGAGTGGACTCATTATTGTATATAGAAAGATCAATGCAAATGATGTAGCTTATTGCAATTATACAGTTGCAGAAGTCACTAAGAAGGGACGCCATAATCATGTGCATGTGATAATTTTAATTATTTTCTCAATTAATATAATAAACCCAAGAATGAGACAAGATCAAGAATAATATTAATATAACTCTTTTGTATATCCGTCACCCATATTTACCTTCCACTTTAATTATTAACTAAACAAGGTCATTAAATTCAAACCAGTATGAGTCATGCTCGAATCCGAGTCCGATTTTGAGTTGACCCTCAACCGATTCCGAGTCCGGATCTGAGTTTTAACACATTGATTGCAAGATGTGCTTGATTGGGAATGATGTGATGCATGTCTCCAATTAAAAACTGTGAGAACATATCAAAGTGTGACAAATAAAAAGGCCACACAAGGAAATCTTGAACTTCTGAGGTCACAGGGATTTCAAATGGAAATTCCATCCACATGAGACAACAGCTACATGCTTCTCTTTGTTTAAACTATAATTTTGAAATCATCCTAAGTCACATTATGATTCAACTTTCTTAACACTAAAGCACTATCTGAAAACTAGCTTATCAAAATCTGATAAGAACATGTAGAAGTTGCTTCTACACATTTCAATGTTCTCCTTTTCTTTGTTGAATCTCTCTACTATGTTTTGTTGAATATTTTGGTTTTCTTTTTTGTACCATTGTCAAAGCTATGTGCCATGTAGGAAAACAAGGATTGAATTATTTTGGAGCTGGAAGCCACTTCCTGACCTAAGAAAGAAATTGCTTTTCTGTTATGTAGGCATTTGTTCTATAGAAGTATGGGAAGTCATATTTGAGGAACTACTACATACCAATGATTTCCATTTCTTTTTATACAACCAGCTAACATATTGGCATGATTTATAACATTGACTGAGGTGTATAGATTCTTATGTGTATAGTTTTGTTTCTGACTTGCAATGTGAATGGACAAGATTTTGTTTCCTGTCTATCTAAAACAAGGTTGAAATGTATATCATTTGGGAGTATTTTAATTTTGTTTGAATTAAGAAATACTTGGCATAGTGTATAAGTAAGCAATAAATCATCCTCTTAGTCTAAGAGAAGCTTTATGCAGACTTTTGATAAGTTTAATTCAATGCATGATTCATATTTATTGTGAGATTGTTGAAGAGAAAGCATCCCCAAACTATATATAATTTCATTATATTTATAACCTACCACCCCAAATTATGGTATGCGTAGTCCTTTCCAGTCCAGTCAATTATATTATCCATGTATTAAAAGGAACACGTCGGCCCTCCTCCTCAAAATGGTAAATTTAAATTGTGGAAGCATAGGTCGGTTAAGAACATAATATTGTTTGATATAGTTGAAATTGCATTGGTTCCTCATGTGCAAATGAAAAGACCTTGTAGATTATATATGTCGATTATCAATAAGGTCTAAGGCCTGGATCAGGGTATGAGTTTTGAACATGTGAGATAAGAAGTTAGTGAAAGAGGTGAACTGCTAACATACTTTGGTGTAAAGGGTGTCCTGTCATTACAATGTATTTCCTATTGCGCAATGGTGATACTGCAACATAGTGGAGTTCCTGTTAAAGAGCTAAGTGAAAGCAGAGATTGATGATTGCCAAAGGGTAATTATGGCTTGAAGATTGTTGTAGAGGCAAAGTATTTTTAAAAGCTATTATAATATCAGTAGTGTAAGTTGGTTTGATTGTGAAACTTCGTAGATAAGGGTGGTAGGGTGGAGCTCGATAGAGGATTGAATTCCGTATTGTAAGTTGGTGCTTGCATTGAAGGTTGGTGCCTTTTTTATCAACAAGTGGATGCTTGCAGTGCAGGTTGTTTCCTCCAGTTCTACAAGTTGGTGCTTGTAGCAAGGATAGGTGTCCTTCGCAGATTGGTGCCTGCAATTAGCAAGTGGGTGCTTGTTGTGACAGGTCGGTGTCTGCAGTCTTGTAAGTTGGTGCTCGGCAGGTTTGATCCCGTTGATGTAATAATTGATTAAACAAAGATATATATTTTGTGGTTTTCTCCCTTTATGGGTTTCCACATTAAATCATTGTGCATTGTGCTTGTTTATTTAACGTTTACAGTTTGGATTAATAGTGAATATATGTTTAAGGTATTAAAGTAAATATTGGCAAAAAGAGCTCAATACTGATTCACCTGCGAATATTCTTGTCACGTCCCCTCCCGTTGACCCAACGCAAGGAAGGGATCATGACAACACTTCAGGGGATTTTATATAAACTCAACCCATTTCATCATATACAATTCATATAAATAAAATCATGTGTGCAAAAGCATACCCAACAAACATGCACAGTGGAATTAAACCATCCACACATATTTCACATGCATCTAGCATTTGAATAACAATCATCAATTGAAACATTTGCAAAAGTAAATACACATAAGAGAATATACTTATTTTGATGTAATGTTTTCCCAAGCAACTAGCTATGTCGCTGCAACGTTCCACCCAACTATAGGTCTCTTCCCAGCCTATATTCTTTCAGCACTCAGAGACCAGCCTCAAGTTGGGAATGAATTCTACAAGGAAGAGGGGACACTCAAGCTCGAACCAAAGCAATGGATACCCATAAACCAAACCCCAACATATCTTATCAACACACAACAAACACAATCACTGGGCATGGATACACATTTTTAGCAATGAGACTTAGAAACAAGATGGCAATGGGTTTTCCCCAAATCGTGGGGACACCAAAAATAGATTCGCGAGAGGGAAAATCGACCAAAGGAAAGAAAACATTTTTTCCCACAGAGATATGAGCATTCAATGGGACAAAACAACCTCTATGGACCCCAAATCATTTTCCCCTTCCTTCCCAAGGTTCTGCAACATAAAAACACCCTTCTCCCAGCTAGAAAACAATGAAAAACCAGAGAAATGTGGAGGAAAAACGCCCCAGTAGCTCAGACTGCGTGAGAGAGGAAAAACTAGTTGATGGATAATGGCTTGGGGGCAATTCTTTCGTGGGTCCTTTCTTTCCCAAGAATCCAAACACGAATTTCCATGAATAGTGGCTTGCCCATACCCGAATTTGGACAACCATACTCTCCATTTCCCAGGGCATTAACTACCTCAACGAACTCTTGGGAGAATAAATGATTGGGTACAAGAGTCAACATGGGTAGTTGAGGGTTCATGGGTTCTCTCATTGACACTTGGATTGACTTGATTGGATCCAATGGTTTGAATATTTCCCTCCCAATTCCTTGTAAAATCATGCTCCCATCTCTTGTTGCATTGCATAGCTAGTTGTGGGCATTTTCATTAAAATGCATATTTACTATTTCCATGGCTCACTAGCACATGGGTAGAATAATACCAAATACTTGCCTCTTCAAGGTCGTGCATTCATGAGCGGGGCCTTGGCCTTGAGCTCCACGCTAGGAATCAAACATAACATGCATACAGTATTTACATTATAGCCAAAAATATCCTAAGGGTCAAAATGGGGGGTATTACAATCCCCTCCCCCTTAGAATAACATTGTCCTCGGTGTTCCAATATTTACGAATACATACATGCTTTACACATGTCCAAAATTCACAAAATGTGGCAGGTCTGTCATGCATTTCACCTTTTACTTGGGTTTTCAGGACCAAGTCCTTTGGCCTTCACAAACTGCTCCTGCTGGCTGGGACCTTCTAGCTCTGCATGAGGGCATTGCTCCAAAACAATCCCTTCATTTTCTTTACCTTCCAGCTGATCCACAAGTCTGGAAGCTTTATGGATACTATATTTCTTGTTGTACTTTGTTGGGCAGTTACGGAGGTAATGATTCCCTCCACATTCCCAACATTCCAGTGGTTCCTTTTTCTTTACTTGCTCAACTTCCATGGAGTCTTCCATCCTTGAGCGTTTCTTAATGGGATGATTGGATGAATGCCTCTTCATGGATCCACTGCCCTTTCCCTTACTGATTGTCCCCAGAATGCTTTTTACCTCCCTTTGCAGACAAATAGAGTCCCACAAAGCCCTATGGTTCATCTCATTCTGCTGCTTTTGTAGCTTGAGCATCTCTCCAAGATTTTCTTGGGTCCGGGCAATTGTTTGAAGAAGCTCTTCAGCCAAATCCAACCGCTTTGATTTTCATCCATGGTCAATGTGCACAGCTGACCACACTTTGCTTACTAGCAACACTTGCTTGTATCAGCTGCAACCAATTGCTTCAATTTTCACCTGTGAAATTCATCATTACAAATCTTGTTAGGCCAAGCATAACATAAACATGGAAATCAGTCAATTATTTTCCCAATTGACATGGAGAGTCCATGCTTTATTCATGAGACTTCCACACTTTTCATGCTTTCCCAACATACACATGAACTCATTCATTCTCATCCTTTCTCAGGGAACTAACTATTTCAGCATTTACAATTTATTTCAAGCAATAAACACAATCAACTTCCAGTCACAACATGCATTCAACAATTTTCCATTTCTAAGATGCATCAGTCAAAAGGAAAGAGAAGAGTAGGAGTTTCCCCCTCTTAGTCTTGTTCCAATTCGGAGCCACACCATCACTGTGGTTCTATGCTCCTTAGCCTCTTTCACTTCAATGTGAATGCTTGAATTGCCCTTTTTGGTTTTGGCTATGACACTTAGTGTCTAAGGTCTTCCCAAGGCTTTCTCCATCAGGGAGTCTCCTCCCCATGGTTCCTCCACAGAACCTTTGGCTGCTAGGACTCACACATGTCTACTAGCACCATTCTCATCATTGTTGTTCATACTGAGATTTCTAGGACAATCACATGTCCAAATGCATCCTTAGGATGCCTTCAAGGCTTATTTCTTTCCTACAATGACCAAAGTTTCCAACAAAGAAACAACAGTGTATAAGATTGGTTGTCATAAGACTTGTTCATGAAATTTTCATTATCTGAAAATGAATAAAATTAAATACTTATCTGTATTGGGAAGTTCCTAGGTACTCCACAGGTTTCCTACTCTACTTTACAAGCCTTGGATCACCTGTGGGGTGGATGCTTGGCTAGCACACATGCTGCTCCATAACATCAAGTAGTTAATGCCAAACCAGTTTACTCTCTGGATTTACCAAGCATTGGTGGTGCCAAACCAGTCCCATACCTGGTTTTCCCTCTCCATGGCCAAGCCAGCACATCCATCTGGGTCATCAGCCAATGGAAGGAAACTGCACCACGACCATTTCTAGGTCAAAGCTCTACTACGGAGCCATAGGCATCTTAGGGTTTCAAGTTAGTCTCAGCACCCCATCTTGCTGCTGACCCATTGGAGATTTTATGCCTTCATCAATATCACCACACCTTCACACACCACAACCCTTCATACACACATCAACTCTTCATCCACACAAGGATGGCACTCCTTCTCTTATGCAACCCAGTGGTTCCCTTTAGGACCTCTATAGGTGAATTTCTTGATTGCAGGTTAACATGGCCCCACAATACCCATTCACACAAGGATGTTCCCCCTTTTCTACTACACAACTCCTCGGGCCTATCCATCCCTTCTAGTGCCTTTAGTGTGAGCGTAGAAAGGTTACCAATTCCCATACAGTATTCCTGAGTACCCTTTCTTCACTTTGCCTCTTAATGTGTAGCACCAATTTGTATTTGTGTAAGCTGAAGACACAAGAAGGATAAGCAAGCTCATTAGTATTGTCTTCCCAAAATTGCAACCACATTTCATAACATTCACTATCAAGTATTGAAACACCAGGAATGAGTCCATTCCCTTAGGGTGTAGTAAATATTGATAACCCTATCATAGGCCCTAATCATATTCAAGCAGTCTGAAATAATATAAATAAAATAGAACATGCTCTGCATATTAAATCTAATAACCAGACATGTATATTCTTAGTTAGGGTCACAAGATACTCATCCGTTTTATAGATGTATCTTTTCTTCATTTGCGAAGAATGGGGGATCCCTTCTCTGAGTCAACAGTCCTTCGGTTTGCCACCCCAATATTTTCACGTTCCATAACCCACACATGCTTCGTCGGCATAATTTCACCATCTCACTCACATGGTTTTCCAACATGCAGTGCAGCTGGGATATTATCAAAATTTACTATGGCGTTTCACCCTAAACACATTTCCAAAGCATGGGGTCCTTCCCATGGAGTTTGGCTTATGCAGGCTATCACACATGGTCTTCCTGCAAGGTGTATTCCTAACACACTCCTCAAACAGCTAAACAGTTATCAACATTTTGACAATCAAATTCAAATCTGATTTCCCTAATCAGTCAATGGCATTAATAATTAAATTCAAACATGAATTTACAATTCTGTCTCCTACAGAAATTGATTTGTTTAACCATGAGGCCATCCTCATATTGCTTGGCTCTTGTAAGTGGTGTCACTCTGTCCATTAGGGTTTTGC